>LT669791.1:32869190-33566862 GCA_900128785.1 Arabis alpina
TCCTCTTTCTCTTCTCCTCTTTTAAGTTTGTTCTTGTGTTTACTGGAAGCCATAGCCACGTATTCTCTTATCTTTACCTCATTGAAATCATGTAAGTGCTTTTCTGAAACACTCATCCATAGAGATATTTATGAGATTAGAAGAGTTTTTGGTTACTTACTCATTACTTCAATATTTACTCAGAAAAACAAGGTCCACGCTTTTCTTGTGCCGTGACGTTTCCTACTTATTAGCTACAAATTTTTAAAACTAGAAATGACTATAAGACAAAGGAATTTAAGATTTGTGGGATTAGACAAGTATAAACCAGACATGACTATGAAGTTTTTCTTTCTTGTGTGTGTGTGTGAATGTAATTTAGCTAAACAATATCCATAGCAAGAGAACACAGTCCATAATATCTGACTACTACATAGTTCCTTGGACTGAGCCAATTTGTTTTATGAATACGAAATGGTTAAATCAGTGTATATGCCTTGTTTAGGTTTCTCGTCTCTTAGCAATCTAGTTTACAGTGACTTTAGTTTTGTTGTGGTCTGTAGTTGGTATTGGTTCGTCTGATTGTGGGTTTTTAGTTTAGTCGTCTAATGAGATAATTAGTTAAAAAGCATGAAAGCTTATGAAGTCAATGTCATATCTAGTTCCCTTAGTTGGCTTAGTGATCAAATATGAAAGCAAGAATGCAATTTGGATCTTGTTTTCGTAGTTGACTTTGAACAAATAATTAATCTTGAAAGTCATAAATATTGTCTAATGTCTGAGATATGAATGTAAGATGCCTTCTGATGTTTGGGCAGTGAAGTATTCTGATCAATAGAATTTGCTAAGGTTTTATCTCTGTTCATTTGCCGTAGCTCTTACTCAGGATGTGGTTAATAACTTAGGCGTTGTACGATTTTTTCCATTTCCTGTAGCTTGTTCTTTGAGTATTTTTTTATTGCATAGTGTTTTGCAGTGTGAGTAGTATATGATATTATCTGGTTGAAACATATTAATAAGAGCTTTCTTTGTGCATCTCTAGGCCTGATTAATTGTTGAACTCACCATGATCTTTAAAAGTCTGAGAACATAAAGCTTCATACCAAACATAAAGCTTCATACCAAACATACACTGTCGAAAAAAGTGAATCTCGTCCTTGTGATTCAAAAGAGCAGTTTTTATTAACAGTATTACTAAGTTTGTTTTTATTTACTAACACAGTTTTTGATTTGTTTCTAGGTTTGGTCGTAGGAATGGAATCACAAAGTCATTTCTAGTATCCACTATTGGGAGTAGATCTTCGTTGCTGAGGGATCCCGTACTTTCCCAAGAAATTGAAACACTAAAAGAAGCGATTGGGTAAAGAGACAACATGATCGATGAATTGAAATCCGAAAATGCTGCGAATAAAGAAGCTCTCGCTGAGTTAAAAGCTTTCATGAGGTCGAAGTATAGAGATTGCCCGCTATGATATTTATGTTTGTTGTTTTGTTAAACAAAACTTTTGTACGACGTTTATAATACTTTTGTTTAACTTTATAATTCGAATTAAAATACTTGTTTCTATATATTTTCGTTTACAACATTTTTTCTATTTGAAAACATTTTTTGCCATTTCTAAACTACTAATTCCGTTGAAAATCTGTAGGAAATGTAAAGAAATATTACTCTGAAATCCGTGGGAAACAACTCGTCGGACAATGGTTGGAAAATTCCGACGGCTCTTTACAACGGTTTTTGCGGTTAAAAATCCCTGAAAAATTATAAATCCGTAGGAAAATAATCGGAATAAAATATAACGAAATTCCAAAGCGGATAACGGTTGGAATTATGACCGTTACAAATCCGTCTGAAATTTCGACCGGTTTCCGACCAAATGTTTGTTTCCAACGACCTAAAACAGACGGACGTTTTGGTTGGAAATCCGTTGTAAAGAGCTGTTTATGACGGATTTCCAGCTAAATCGTCCGTCTGTATTAGGCTATTTTCTTGTAGTGTGTTGTCAAAGGATAAATGGATTAATTTCATAGACTCCGGCTACGTTAAGGCTAAGGTGAGGATGTGATCTATGTTACTTCGGTACTAGTTGCCAATAGGTGTTCATGCATGCTAAGTTTAGGAATAGAATGTTTGACGCTTTTGGTTTTATATGCTAAGTCTAAGAATGAAATATTTGTTGTTGGTTTTATATGCTAAGTCTAGGAGTGCTTGATGCTTGCTGATTGTAAGAATTTCTTGATGTGTGGTAAGTATTTGGTAAAGAAAGAAGTTTAAGATTAAAAGTATATTTGCTTGAGATTGTTAGTTATTATATATAGTTCTGCGGACGATCAGCAAACGTTAGCCCGTTGCAGAACTTGCGTGTTGGACTACGGACGATCAGCAAACGTTAGCCCGTTGTAGTCCATGGATTATGAGGCCTTAGAGGGCTAGTGACGGGGAGGACAGACCCAAAACGCGTGAAAGGGGGCTCCGCCGTCTGTAAAGAAGAAAAGTATGTATATATATGTAAAGTAAAGAAGGTTAAAGAATGAGTAAAGAATGTGAACGAATAAGTTATAGAAGTGTTAAGTAATGAATGTTAAGTATGAGTGTCATGATTGATAGTAATAAGTTGGTTGTTGCTTGATCTGTTTCAGGTTTAGTATGTTTGACCGTTTATTGTTTTCTAGTATTGGAGTTCCTGCGGGTAACTTCTTCACTGGGTAATTTAAATTACTCACCCCTCTTTTTTCCCTTTCTAGTGAATGCAGATTTGTTTCTTGTTGTACAAGGTAGGGCGCGAGACCGAGGGCTCAAAGTGATCGGGGTTGGGGCTTCACAATTTTTACAGATGCTTTGACTCTAATAATGATCTCTCATTCTTTTGCTCATATATTTCACACAATTTGAATATGAAATTTGAAGACCAGTAGGTTTATGATTATGATGATGAGTTTGAGCACAATGATTTGATCGAGAGATTGAAAACAGAGATAAGGGCAGAAAGAGGCTCGTGCACTATTCTTCAGGAATCAATTCAGTTTTTTTGTTTATTATGATATATTTTGTTGTTGTTGCAGGTTTCATGCTGATTTGAACATACTATTCTTAATGTTCATAAAAGAATGCATATTCATCTACTTTTGGTGTATTGTAATTTGATAATTTATACTCTTTATTATTAGCATAAGTTTGTGTTATTATAATTTGAGTCTTGCATATGTAGTTTATGGCTCAGTGCATGGTGGTATTATTGATTCTATGTATAGCTGGCCTCAACCCACCATGGAAACCAATGTTAAAATCATCCACATGATGAGGTATGTTTTTCTAATCAAAAATGGATTTAGAGACTTCTCTTTTTGCTTTGGTTAATAGTTTTGGTCATCATATGAAGTTTATTGTCTTATTTTACAATTTCCTTAGCCATGAACGCGCTTAATCTTTAACAAAAAATGTTGCTTAATCTTTAATTAAGCAGCATAAGGCATCGTTTCTATGTCTCAAAAGTATCCAAGTTCCTATTTTAAAATTTTTAGTTATACCATTCAAACGAACGATACCTAGATTTTGTATACCTGTACCTAGATTTTGTATTAGGTTTTGTTCCAGATTTTCCTTTTCTTTAATCTGATGTTTTTCTACCTCTATTTACTTTCAGAAACAAGAATACATAATGACTTTTAGAAAGAACCGCAAGGCTTTTGTTTCTGAAATATGTGTTTTAAATTTTGGGATTAGTTTGGTGAAGATCACTTTGTTTTATTATATAGTTATTTTCATCGGTTTAATCTTCAGAGTTGTTGCAAACGTTTATGTTATTTCAATTGTTTCCTACTCAAGAAGTAAAATGATAAACAAGAGATCAAGTTTAGTGTTAGTGATTGGAGATGGTAAGGCGCTTTTCACTGCTCACATTCTTCAAGATGCTTCCCCTCACGTTACGAGCATTGTAATCTTATGATTGCAATGTTGTTAGGAAGTAGTAATATGAGTACATGATCATACCAGTGTGACGAACATATTTCTTCTACTCTTTTGTTTGTAGGTTTTGGTGCTGGAGGTTAGCTTTTTGATCTGCTCATTTGATTTCTGAGTCAATCTGTTTGGGTACACATTTTACATTCACCAAAGAAAAAGGTATGCGGTTCATATACCTTTTTGATATCATCATTGCTAGATTTCATTCGTATACTCTTTTTTCCATTTAGGAAAACATAGCTTACATAAGGCAGAAGATACATGAAAACATAGTTTACTGATTTATCTTGTGTCCAAAATGCTTATCTGACTTTAATGTTCAAAAGTTTGCTGGATAGACTCAACTCAGGCTCGTGCCATGTGATGATGCGGGAAAAAATTGATTGAACTCCGGAGGTTCTGTTGTAGTTGAAGATTCAGATGTTGTAGTTCTTGTATTCTCTACTGCATAATGATGTCATTTTAGTAATGTTTCATTTATTGTGTAACTGGTAACTTAGCTACAGCTTGATTCAATATCTGTAAGACATATACTAATTAATATATTTCAAATATTGTGTACCCGTTTTTCTTTTATTTGGTACGTTTTATGTTTTATTTGGTGTAGTAGTTGATTAATAATTTATTTCTTTTATGATAAAAATTCTAGCAATGTGTGGCGATCTGATTTTGTAATCCATTTTGTTGGGCCTTTCGAGCAAGCGCTCATATGCATCATTCTTGAATTTGTCTTAAAGAAAGAAGAAAGTGATGATAATGTAAAGCTATTTTCTCTCACCAAATGTTATGTTCATTATAGAGACGAGTTAGGATACTAGATATTGATATGTAAACATGTTTGGTAGATGTGCAGTACCAAAATTTTCGTTGCAAACTCTATTGTGTTTGTGGAAGAAGGTATATATATAATATATGATAAGGTTCTGGAGAGGTTAGAAGCCGATTCTAATGGTTTTTTGGAAAGAGTGAAAGAGGATATGTGAGTTTTTTTTACTTCCATGATCTTATTGTTTAGTTTATTAATTTGAAAATATCTCCACGGAAAAAATTATTGGGTAAAATCCGTTGTGTAGTGGCTTTCACTATTGGTGTAGTTATTTTCACTATGGTTAAAATATTTCGTATTGGTATGAAACCGCTCTAAATGACAATTAACAAATCTAACCAAAATAAAAAACCTCCAAAATCAAAAACACAACCAAATAATCATTCCAAATAAAAAACTTCACCGTCCAATATCTATATTAAAAAATAACACCAGTCTTAAAAGAAACAATTCAAAACAAAAATAATTCACGAAAAGAATTCACATATAATATAAACAGTTCATTAAAAAATCCGCCCGTAGGGTGGAGAAGGCCCTAGTATAAATAATAAATGATGAGTTTAGTGCTTTCTTTGAGTGACATGTGTCCTCCACTTTTTTAAAAGGGAAAATGAAAATTACTCTTCGTCTCTTAGTATGAAATGCTTTGGTTTCTGGTAAAAGTGCATTGAATCATTTGCAAGAAGCATCTCTTCGGCTTTATATATATGGTTTTTGTTAAAAATATGGTGATTATTCATCATACTATTACACTAAGCTTGGCTACTTAGGGTACAAGTGTCATTTCTCTAAGTTTGACACATCTTTAATACTAATTAAGATTTCCCATGTGATTAGTGGTGTTTATGTGTCACTTGCTTGTGTAATCAAATGTACTATATATAAGAGAGGCTAATGAGGAGTGTAGATATAACTTGTATAAAAAACAATAATAAAGAGGTTTCTGATCAAAAGTCTTTTCTTCTCTCCCATGCACGTCTCCTTTATTCAAAATTATATTAGTTGTACCTCCAAATTATATCATATAAATCTCTTGTTATATAGTATTAGTTTTACAACACGTTATCAGCACGATCGTTTCTCGATCCGTTCTGATCAATCCATTCCGATTAAACGTAAGGGAAGTAATATCTAAACTTGTGCTAATTTTATTATATGCATGTTGTTTTAATTTGAGGTTTTATACATATCGTATTTATCGAGTGGTAGATTACACCTCCTCCTTAATCTAATGGTAGGCTTTGCCTCTTCGTATATTCATGCGTCTATATACCAAATTATTTTATGCTATTATTATGCTTAATTTGAACATGCATGTTTAAATTAAAGATGTTTAATAAATTTGTGATTTTAACAATTTGAACTTATTAAATATATGGTGATCATGTTAAATTTTTGAAACCATCGATCGGTCGAAAAAGGCATAGGCTTAAGGCCACAATTATTTTCCGTCATCACCTATAAAATGGGTTAACAGATGTTTAACCATTAATCTGTCCAACTAGAATTACCTCCATTCTCAGAAGTGAATGTGGTAGCATCTAGTAATAATAAGAATTGATAAGGACGTGGATCCGGATACGGTAGAGACCGTAGTCGCGGTAATAAATAAGGTGGTGGACGAGGAGGTGGAAAAAGAATTCCAACCAGATAATTCCAACGAAAAGAAAACCAATAACATTGGTTGCGTTGTAAAATAAAAATGAGATTACTTGTTCCGGATGTGGCATGCAAAGATAATGGATACATAGATGTTGTACGTCAAAATATTTAGCCCATCGTACCAAGAATCACTAAAGGCAAAAGGCAATGGTGTTAGAAATAAAATTCATCGTGGATGAAAATAAATTTTTCTTTAATGGCCTAAGTGATGATACTCATTTCGATGTCGTAAATTCTCTTGTTGATATAGATGAATCACTATAAAATAAAAGGACCAAGATGTATGAGACATGATAAGAGTAATAAGCATCTTAGTATCGCTTATAAATGTTTAATTATATATATATGTGTATGTTTAATGTTTTCATGTTATTAAATGCATCATTTGTTATGATATAAGCGACACTAGAAGTTATCACGATTTGAGATCATGGATGGAGATATATGTCTAACGAACAGTGCGACAACGCACACAATACTTAAGAATTAAAAGTATTTCTCCGATCTCAAATTAAAGGACTCCGCCGGAAGCGTGAGTACCATAAGTGGTAATGCAAAAATTATTAAAGGTCATGGTAGAGCCAGATTTTCAATGCCAGGGGGAGGGACAAAATTTGAAATAAGTGATGCATTGTACTCCCTCGATTCACACATAAACTTGTTGAGTTTCAAAGATATCAGGATAAATGGATATCATTTTGAAAGTATGATAAAGATGGCATTGAATATTTTTGCATTACATCAGAGTGGAAATATGTATTGGAAGAGTTACCAATGATGTCCTCCAGATTATATTGCACAAAAATAAATACGACTGAGTCCTATGTTACAGTAAACCAGAAGTTTACTAGTACATTTAAAGTCTGGCATGAGAGGCTAGGACATCCAGGATCAGTCATGATGAGAAGAATTGTGCAAAATTCGAATGGCCACCCATTGAAAAACCAGAAGATTTTTCAATCGGGAGAGTTTTCATGTAAAGCATGTTCTCAAGGAAAACTCATAGTGAAGCCGTCTCCAACCAAGTTGGAAATGAATCCCCTGTATTCCTAGAGAGAATACATGGTGATATATGTGGACCGATTCATCCACAGTGCGGCTGTTTAAGTATTTCATGGTTATGATTGATGCATCTAGTAGATGGTCACACGTGAGTGTTGACCACAAGAAATACGGCTTTCGCAAAATTCATTGCGCAAATAATTAGGTTGAAAGTACAATTCCCCGATTATGCCATAAAGAAAGTAAGGCTAGATAATGCGGGTGAATTTACTTCTCACGCCTTTGATGAGTATTGTATGTTAGTGGAAATTAATGTTGAACATCCATTGCCCCATGTGCATACACAAAATGGAATGGCTGAGAGCTTGAAAAAACGGCTACAATTAATTGCAAGGCCATTAATATTGAGAACAAAGCTCCCAATTTCTGTATGGAGACATGCTATATTTCATGCGGGAGCATTGGTCCAGGTAAGGCCAAGTGCATATAATAAATATTCCCCATTACAGTTGGCATCTAGCCAAGAACCAAATATATCTCATCTTCGAGTTTTTGGGTGTGTGGTCTATGTATCGATAGCGCCATCGCAAAGAACAAAAATAGGGCCGCAACAAAGATTGGGGATATATGTCGGGTATACAACACCAAGTATAATAAGATACCTCGAACCGGTAACTAGTGATATGTTTACGGGACGTTTTGCCGATTGCCATTTTAATGAGGAAGAATTCCCTGCGTTAGGGGGAGTAATTAATCAAGTACCAAAGGATGTTACATGGTGTAATCCATCTTTGGTTTATCTTGATCCCCCGACAAAACAACGCGGGTTGGAAGTTCAAAAGGTTGTACACCTAAATAATATGGCAAACCAGTTACCAGATGCGTTCACAAATACGAGAAGAGTGACAAAGTCGTATATACCCGCTGCTAATGTTCCATCAAGAATGGATTTTCCTGAAGAATATGTGGATGGAAGCAAAGTAAATGAATCGAGAGTTCAATGAAAGCGAGGGAGGCCAATGGGCTCAAAAGATAAGAATCCCCGCAAGAAAAGAAAATTGGTTGAGCAAAATGAAAAGATTCAAGAGGAATCTCATAAAGAATTATGTCTAGAGGACATAAGTGAAAAAGGTCTAGATGAACCCGATACAGAGAAACGTCTAGAAGACGTTGAGAATTCAGAAAATTTTGAGATATCCATCAGTTACGCCCAAAGTAGAAAATTATGGGATAGAAATGAAATAGAAGATATTGATGGGATATTCTCTTTCTCTGTATCAAAACTCTGTAAAAGAGTGCCAAGAAAGACATGATTGTGAGAAATGGCAAGAGGCCATGGGAAATGAATTAATCTCCTTCAAGAAAAGAGATGTATTTGACCCCGTTGTCATTACACCAGAAGATGTAATGCCAATCAGATACAGTTGGATTTTTGTAAGAAAAAGAAATGAGAAAAATGAAGTCACGAGGTATAAGCCACGACTCGTGGCACAAGGATTTTCTCAAAGACCGGGAATTGAATATGAAGATACATATTCCCCGTTAATGGATGCAATCACATTCATGTACTTGATGAGCCTAACAACATCAAAGAATTTAGAAATGTACCTGATGGATGTTGTGACTGCATACCTATATAGATCGCTTGATCTATATATGAAAATCTCAGAATGATTAAAGATCTCGAAAGGATCTAAGAGTTTAGAAATGCAAGAGACATTGTCTAAAGGGATTTATTCGGTCAAATTACATCGATCACTTTATGGATTGAAACAATCCGGACGCATGTGGTATAATCGCTTAAGTGAATACTTGTTGATGAGAGGATATATCAACGATGCGATATGCCCTTGTGTATTTATAAAGAAATCCTTATCAAGATTTGTGATCATTGATGTTTATGTTGATGACCTGAACTTAATAAGAACTCAAAAAGATATTGATGATGCAAGAACTCATATTGATGTTTATGTTGGACCACGTCAAAATTAGAACGTACCGTGCTTTGTACGTTTATGATTGGGAAGCTATTTTTTTTTATGCCATGTATGTTTCAAAATTTTTCCAACTTTTCAATGTTTTAAATGTTTTTTAGTTTAATAAATTTTTTAATAAATTTAAATGAATTACAAATATTTTTTTATTTTAGACCCTCAACATTAGGTGTCTACAATGGAGGGGTCATTAATCAGAAGTGTCTTAAAATTAAAAATTAATTAAATTTAACTATAAAATTTTGTAGACACCCATCATAAGTGTCTCCAATGCACATGCTCTAAGGCGTTTCTATTGGATTTTTAATTTTTTTTGAAACATCTTCAAATTTCCATAGTTTATATCCAAGAACTTTACTTGTTCAAAAAGCTTCTTGACTCTTGGAGGTAACTCATTAGTTCTTCCCATATCAAAACCTTAACTGGATGTATGAAGACTGTCTCCTGGAAGGCTGGAACAAGTTAATCTGCTCATTAATGCTAGAATAACAAATCTGCGTACCGATCAAACAAAGAATTCTTGAATTTATTTTTAAACGTTTTGGTATACAAACTTATGGGCCACATCTATGAAATGGCAGTTTAACAATTATAGTAAGAACTCCAAATCACAGCATAGAAACCAACATATAACTCTATTTTATTTGTAGAACTGCTTGAGAACGTATAAACATTGGTATAATCTAAGATGTCATTTTCGTTTTGCCTTATGTTCCGATCTCACACAAGCTGTAAGAATAATTGAAGTCTAAGAAGGATGATTTGAGAATGATAAAGTGGATAGCCAGGTGTTGCTAGTCTTCTGAAACATGAAACAAACTTGCAATATTTGCCGATAAACTACTAACTAGTACAAGTTGGAAGAGGTAGCTTATGGTAATTTATACTAGAAGAAGTTGTGTAATTATCAGTGTTCTAAAATACGCTTTACGCTAGACGTACGGTCGACCACCGTATAGCGTATAGACGTGTATACGGACATTTATACGGAGTATATACGGTGAATATTTTTTGAAAATAAATATATGTATAATAGTATAAATATAATAAATATACAATTTATATGGTAAAATATAACTCATTATTGATAAATTAAACAAAACTCACTTTTATAATTTATTTTTAAAAGTTATAATCATGAAAATATATTATATATATAATTAAAAAAATATATATAAGAAAATTATAACTATTGATCATCTCAATTAGTTGAAATTAAACAAAAAAAATTTAAAATATTAGTTTTGTCAAAATATTTATTAAAAAAAAAAAATAACGTTTATACGGCGTATATACGGCCGTATAACCGTATAAACGGCTGTATTATCGCTGTATAAACGGTTGTATAGTTTAATCCGTATTTTTAATCGTATAGCAAAAAAACGATACAGTCCCTCACTGTATAGCGTATATAGGGCCGTATAGACCGTATTTTAGAACACTGGTAATTATGTTCGGAAAGTGACGGCGGAGGAGATTGCATATCAGAAAGTGACGGCGGAGGGGGCTGCAAAATATTTTCGAACGGAGCCAGCAGCGGAGAATCATTCCGTGAAGTAAAAACGAAATCCATAAACGAATCAAAACATATAGAACTGAAACAACAAAACAATGAGAATTTTTTCATGTTTGATTGTTTTTTTATAAGGGATAGTAAAGTCAAATTTAGTGTATATCTCATTTATATAAAAGGAGAAGAATTGCAGCCTTTTAAAGTATGACACATGTGCAAACAATTCTGAATTTCCTCGACCAATGAATTTGACTTGTCAGCAAAAATAATCAGATAAAATAATCAGCCATCGTTTACATCCATCTTCACGCTCCTCTTGATATAAAAAACGTTATTTTATAGTTGTGGCCCATATAAAATCGAAGCCCATAAACGTTTGTACATTGATCTATATAATATAACGCCTCTTCTAAAGCTTCAGTGGTTAGACCACCTTTTCAACTTCACCAATTCCTCAACTTATCACGATCTCAATCACTGCAATTTAATGGCCTTATCCACGATCGATTCATTATACTGTCGATTCTTCTTCCTTCATAGCTTCATATGTTTGTTTACATAAGGGAAAAATTAGAAGGTTATGGAAGAGTGGGAGTGAGATTGAGATGAACCGCTTCATATATTCTTTAAATTAGGTCATACCCTCTCTCTCTCTCCCTTCCTACAATTCCTCCTCGAAACGTCCGCTTACCAATATTTTCTGGAAATCGTCGATCAATCTACCTAAAACCACCGTGGTTAGTCCAAGTAAGGCGCATGATGAAGTTCCTGTCTTATCTCTTTATTTGGTATGGATTTGTTTTTGTACGATCTGCTTTCCTATATCTGCGTAATTGAAGGGTTTGCAAAACCTAATTGAACTACATTTTAGTAGTTTCGCTAAGAAATTTTACTTTCACTAATTCGAAAGAGAAAGTTAAAAAACAAAACAGGGTTATAGCTAAAGGTTCAAAATTTTAACTTCTTTGCATTCTATTTGCAGGTCAAATCATTGTTGGCATGGGAAAACCTGCATATGGTTGTATACAAAACAAGTTTGTTTTATTCGTGTTTGAATAGTTAGTAATCACTATACTAGAGATGACATATTGACCACTTACGCTTCAAATGTTGTAGATACTGCCAGACACTTGATGACAAGTAAGATGTGATGCAATGGATGCCGTGGAGATTAGATCTAGAAAAAGATCAGATCGGGATCAAATGAGACCTCAAAAAGAAAACAAAAAAGGTGTAGATCGTCTTTAAGCTTCAAATACGTTAATTATCAAGGTAGGCATAATATATTTTCACTTCTTTAAAGCTTTCCCTGCCTATATTTGTTGTTGTAAAGTTGCCGACTGAACTTTAATTGAATTCCCTTTGGTTCATCATGGTTTTCATTCATAGGTTGAGTTAGGATCTTTGAGTTACGACAAATAAAAACATGTTTGAGTGCGTGGTGATGATGATCAAGTTCAAAGAAAAACTTGGAATATTTACTCCCCAAATACTAGATTGACAAACAAAGCCAATCTATACAAGATCAACTTGATACGGAATTCCTTAACATCCATATTGAAATTTGTGGGTTTTCCATAGCTTATACTTCATACTTCATCAAAAATACTCTTTCACAGACCAAAGTAAGAGGGATGGTCTCGAATCTCTTGGCTATATGCTTTTATGTATTTTCTTTTATGAAGGTAATTGGAAAGCTTATTAATTTTCTTCTCTACCTTATATGATAGTTGTCCTTAATCATTAGTCTAAGTTTCACCCTTTCTTTGGCAAGAATTTCTTGCAGGTACAAAAAACCATAGCTATGGCAAGATCAGAGAAAACAAAATACTAACACCAGTGGAGGTTGTTGTTCAATCTCCAACCAACAGACACTGTAGTTTATTGATTTCCAACGTTTTCATATATCTTCAATTCAAGTTATGAAGTAGAAGTCGTTAATATACTCTTAGGCTTTTCAGATGTTCAATGTTACTTACAATTTTAATATCATCTTTGGTAGATCCTCTGTAGGAAATCAGTCTTCACATGAGTTCACATTGTATTTTCCTGTGTGTTCTTTCCAGTTTCCAAACAAAACAAGTTATTCATTACCGAAAAGGTTTTCCAATAGTTATTAGTCCAAGAAGGTCGGAAAATTACGTTTTGTGCTTCACTCCAGTTTCAAGAAAGAATGTGTTATTATTCTGGTATTTTTCCTAATTCAAAAAATTAAGTTTGTGTTTGTGTATAAAAACTACTTTCTCATACTTGCATATAATCTAATGGAGAAAAGCCAGTTCCCTGAAGGAATGAGAAGCTCAGTCACGTAGGTGTCATGGAAATTTAGAAGATAAGGCATTCGTTTGTATTAGCGGGAAATCAAAGAGACCTAAGACTATGTGTAATGAAAGCTCATGAGGCTTCGCTACAAGGGATAACTCTGAAAATGGAAGAAACAGAGGGTCAAGCAATTGCGGTCAGAGATCATTCACTCAAGGTAAAGTGCTGTAGACCGAGGCCATTGATCTTGATAACAATAAAGTAAGGAGTTTTGTGTATAAAAGGTACCACTTCATACTTGAGAATTATATTTCTTCTACTTTTTCTTGTGGCCGTTATGTTTAGGATTATATGTAATGATACATATCTTTGAAAAATAAACTTGAGAAAAACAGGTTTTACCAACAGAGGAGGAGATGTAATGTGCATGGAAGAGCTTACACTAGAAGGCAAACGAAGAATAAGGAAGAGAAGTGTACGTGAAGCTAACACGAGGAATGAAGCAAAGATAAAAAGGTAGAGGTGATCGATTGTTTTAGGTATTTCAGTATTTAGGAACAAACGTATGTGGTTGTTATGGAGAGACATTGTATTCTCTCTCGATCTGGAACAATTGGTGGAATCTTCCATGATAATTAATAAAGTTTGAGTTTCCATTGCTTTGTTTGGTGAACGTTCTTGATCTTGGTCAAGTTATACCATAAGCCTTAAGAGATTGAGTTTTTCTTATTCAAAGTCCTAGAAAACAAAATATTTAGATGCGATTTGCATACCAAATTCTTAGTAACATTAACAATCTTCAAGATTAATGCTAACATTAACGATCATCAATCTTAATGTTTATAATTGTAGTAAACTTAATATAGATTGCAAATTTATAAGTGAGAGTAAATAAGTAAGTTGATGTACATGTTTGTTAAGTAAAATGACAGGAAACTAAGGATACATTTAATTATGTTTCTTTTGGACAAGCAATAAGTTTATAATAGTTTTATGCAAAATCCGGGCGTACCCCAGAGAAACCCCTATTCTTTAATATTAAAAGAGATGGCCTACATTTTTAATTTAAGTTATTTTTTGGGGTATTTTGATAATTTTCCTTATTTTTATATTATTAACATTTTATGTATTATTATTTGGTTTTATAGTAACTTAAACATTGTCATGCCGGGTGAATTTGGAAGTTTTGTGAAGATTTGCTACATACAAAGTTACGAACACAATTAACATCAGAGTAAGATTAAATATAGAGAAAGAAAAATTACAAATTTAATAATCGTTTGTAAATAAAGTTTGCCTACGCAATGCATCGTTAAATTAGCTTTTTTTCCAATATATTTTGTTTATTATATAGCGGATATATATGCGTATATAATAATATTTTTTCCAAAAAAATTATATATTGACTTTGTAACCTTGATTTAATGTCAATGAAATGTTTAGCAGAAAAATAAAATAAACTAATGTTTTATATCTTGTATAGTTTAATTTTTAATATCAATGAAATGTTTAGCCGAAATATATAAATATAATAATGTTTTATATCTTGTATAGTTTAATTTTTATGTATAGACATATAGAAAAATACTTAAAGTTATCAGTTGCATATATCCTCTATTAATAACTTTTAAGTATTATGTTTTAACATGAATCACAATGTGATTTTGTTCAACATCAAGTTTATCATTTTATGAATAAAAACATTAAGTGTGTCAAAATCAGCATACAAGTCACTGGAATCAACCATTCATTTGGCTTAGGGTGTATTCAACATGGAATTTAAGGTGATTTGATTTTAGTTGAGTTTTTAGATGCTTTTGGATGATTTAGTCAAATTGTTGTGATTTTAATTGAAATCCCATAGAATCCCACCTAAACAATGTGATTTGCTTTATCACATTTTTAACTAAAGAATCCCACCAAAACACTTTAAAATCACATCAAATCTCCTAAAATCCATTGTTTAAAACATTTTCAATAACACTGGATTTTAAAGTAGATTTTAAAATCACAAGTTCAATAACACTGGATTTGAAGAGAGTTTTTAAAAGTCATGTTTGAATAACATAGGATTTGTCACTTAAATACAAATCACTCCAAATTCCATACACTGATTAACATGACATTTGAGACAATTTATTTGACTGGTATAGTGAGACCAATACACAAATAATATTCTGAACAATAGAGTAACAACCAACCTATATATCTATTTCTTACAGCGTTAATTGCTCCTATCATTTCTTTTTTGACATATTAGAGCACGTAAAATACTGTTTTTTAAATATAAAACATAAAATATTACTTATTAACTGAAATACATACACTATGTAGTAAAAGGGGTCATTGAGAATTGAACAATGCAATAACTCACCTTATAGAAGAGTGAGTTACAACCAGGACCTATCCCCAAGAAGAAGAGACTCCTTTCACAATGATCCCCTCTCTGACTATAGAAGGAACCCTAACTCAGACCTCCAGAGAGCACACAGACGTAGCTCAACCCACCGTGAAACACCAAGAGCTGCATCTTATGGATCTTAGAGATCTCAGACTCCTCATAATCAAAGCTTCTCACACTCCAAAAATGATAGAAGGAGCCACAACTCCCACAGACCTGAAAAAGCTGAAAGAGCACAACTAAGGAATAACTCTCCGCTGGGAGTTATTCAAAGATGGGAAAGAGTAGAATCCTCACCCGCATGTGGTCTTTTGACTCAAAGAGACATAAACCCTCTCACACCTCCACCAATGAGGACCTTTGAAGAGGTTCGAGGAGAAGTAGTTGAGGTCATGGTCCAATACTCAAATGTGGCTGACCCGGTGGAAAATGCTGCACGAAAAGAAAGATACAGACAAGTGGAGGTAACATGACAAGTGGATGAGACAGCAGAGACCATCATGCAGGCTGAAAGAGAAGCACAACTGAGAGTTCTCAGACCATCTGGGGAACTGGAATTCACAAACATTACCCCAAAATCACTAGAAAATGAGTTCTCTCCACCAACCAGAGTTAGAACTCCAGTGGCCCTGAGACTTGGACCCATAAATCTAGAGCTCCCTGAGCCTCTTGGTGGGGTCCCAAGCCTCTCACAGGTGACCAAAACAAAGAGGAAACCGGGAAGACCCCCGAGGACCAGGAAAGCTACAGGCAGAGCATGTGCGAGCCCGATGACTGGGGCCAAGTCAAGGAAGAGAAAAATGCTCCATGTGCAGATCTCTCCTCAAATAAGACATAAATCTCGATCTAAGTCTCGTAGGACTAGTAATCTCCAACCCATTGAAGAAGGCGACCCAGGGCCAGAATGCGAGAGAGTTGCTGCACAGGAAGGGACAACAATCAACACATCAGGTGCCGGTGCCGGAAACAGAAACTTCTTATCGGATTTTCCCGTTCCCTCAAATCCGGTTCTTTAAAGGTGGCAAGCTGGAACTGTCAAGGGCTGGGTAACCCCTTGACAGTTCGCATGATAAGGGAGATTCACCGTGAAAGTATCCCTGAAATCTTCTTTCTCTCTGAGACAAAAAAATCTGAGAAGTTTATCCTTCGCAAGCTAAAAAAAAAGAGATATGCAAATCACCATCTAGTTCCCCCACATGGTAGAGGTGGTGGAGGCCTTGCTCTCTTCTGGAAATAAGGAATTGATCTGGAAGTCTTGTCCTCTAGCGATGACTTCATTGACACAAAACTGATGTATGAAGGAAGCTTAATCTACATCACACTCGTATATGGAGACCCAAACGAGCAAAGAGGAAACATGTATGGGATCGCTTAACCAGCTTGGTGGAGATCCGATCATCCCCTTGGATCTTGACTGGGGATTTCAACAAAATCATCAGTAATGAGGAGAAATTAGACGGACCTGAGAGAGCTGAAGGTACGTTCATCGATTTCAGAACTTTCCTCTCTACCAACGACCTCTATGACCTACAATTCTCCGGCGACTGCCTATCATGGAGAGGTGTTCGACATGAACATCTGGTGAGATGTCGACTAGACCGAACTCTCGCAAACAGCGATTGGGCTAATAAATTTCCAGTTGCGAGGTCGGAATATTTTGATTCCGAAGGTTCCGACCACCGACCTTTAATCACTCACTTCGACCTCTCTCGGAAAAAGAAGAAAGGACCATTCCGATATGACCGTTGAAACCGCGACAAACCGGAAGTCGTGAAGCTACTCTCCGATACATGGAAGCAAGGCCCATTAAGGACTGTGGCCCAAAGAATCTCAAAATGCAAATGGGCTCTCATCGAATGGAACAAGGCCCATGTTCTTAATAGCCTCAAACAAATAACTGAAGCAAAACGGAGACTCGAGGCTGCAATGGCGGCTCCGGTGAATAACCAAATACTAATCTCCGAAATAAATGAGATTGTTGATCCTGAATGGCCAGCTCATTTTTAGTTGGTAACCTTAACCTTTTGTTCAAGCCTCATGCGATCTCTTTCCCTTTGTTTTATGTGCAGACATGTGTATAAACTCCGGAGAGAAAAAGGTCCGACGCAGTTTTTCATTCACAAAATTGTACAGGATGAAGATTTGGTTGGAGTACTTGAAAGAGAGCAGCAATGCTAAGCATTCCTTGAGATTTTATGCACAATAATGGTAATTTTCGAGACTAACATCTTTTAATTTTTATTTTGAAAATTTAGTAAGGGAAAGGGAAATGATCATCTTTATAAGTCTCTAGCTTCAACAAAAATCCCAAGGAATGGAGAAGATGGATGTGGATAGTGGAACTTGATATTGTATGATGGTGTTTGGTTCTTGATAAAGTTTTGGAGGAAAGAGTGCAATGTGAATGAGAAACTGTGGACGTCAACTGGACCCGTCTCTCTCTTGTGATTATGCATAATGTCTGCATTCACCAAATAAAATCCGGTAACCCTAAACACTTTTAGCTCCACTTAAACACAAAAGCCTTTAACATCACACCTAGCCTTTTACTTGGTTGGTATCATTGGAGAGAATTCCATCATCACTTCGATTAAGTGTGCGACAGTTAGGGGGATGTGAAACTGATGGGTTTGCAGGTTAAGATTTGAGGCCCAACCTATGATGGTTGAGATTCGTGAGCGCCAAAGGTACTTTGTTTATATGCAGCAAAAGAGTCCAGAAGGCGAAAGCAATGTTCCCAAGGATAAGTAAGTTCTCGCGATTTTCAAACCTCGACTTCATTCTTAGTCTCTAGTTTGCTTGAGGGCAAGCAAAAACTAAGTCTGGGGGAGTTGATATATCATGGTTTTTACCCGTTTTTGACCATGATTTAACCCGGTTTTATCGAGTCTTTTAGGTGTTTTTCGAGTGTTTTAGAGTCTTTGCAGGTTTTTGTACGTGTGGAGCTTAATTGATAATTATGGAGCATTTTGGAACATTGTGGAAAGCGGAACTGAAGTCGGTAGGACGGATTTTCAATTGCCGTCAGATTGGCGTGTCGATCGACACACACAACCACTGTCGATCGACAGCCACGTTGATCACCTGTCGTTCGACACACCCAGTGACTGTCGAACGACATGCACTTTTTCTGAAGCCGACATAATACGTTTTAAAGAAGGAAAATTGCCCGTTAATGGGCCAGAAGTTGCCAAAAGTCATCAAGGAAGCCCACCACGAGTTTTACCTCTATAAATAGTTTACTTTTAGTTTTTTAGATCATTATCTGAGTTTCTATTGAATAAGTTTAGAGAGAGCTTTTTAGAGTTTTTAGGGAGACAAGTTTACTTTGTTCTTGAGATTTTTCGAACCCTCTGTATCTCTTCTTTATTCTTTTTCTTTATGCAATATTATTCAGCTATGATTTGCTTTGCTTCTATGTCTGAGTAGTTTGCTTGTTAGGTTTAGGGTTTTTCAAAGGTTAAAACTGGATTGTTAGATTCACATCATTGATTAGGATAATCATCTTGTTCTTCATCTAAGTTTACTCTTAATGCTTAATTGTTCTAGATTGATCACCTAGAATTATGATCTTAGGTTTATAAATTGATGCGAAAGCATAATTGATTTCCTGAACTATCTTAGATGAGCAAAATTCCTACTCGCAAAGAAATTTGGTTTATGAATTTTGTGAGTAATTGAACCTGAACTTAATGCTTGTTTAAGTTGTTAGAATTCACAAAGAAATTTGGTTTACTAGGATTTAGGCATAGATAGCTTTCGCAACGACAATTGGTTATCTTTACATTCGTGTTTTAGCTCAAGAACTGTTCTTAATAAAATCTTATCGTAATTGAATCTGCAATTTAGTTTTACCTGCGAATTACCTGAAAACCTAGCTTTTTGTTTAATTGAATATTAAGAAATCAACAATCTTTCTCTGTTTCAATTTGCTTTTGTCTTTATTTTCCTTTATTTTGCTTAGCTCAATTCGAAGTCAATAATCCTATCGTTTGATTTAACTCCCAGTGATTCGACCCCTTACTACAATTGATCTCTTAATTTGAGAGAGTAGCTCATGGTAAATTTGACCATATCAGTTATTAAGCTTTGTAAGATTCAGTTGGTCCAATATCCACGAAACAATTGTTTACAATCACATAACACGTGTAAACAGTATAACCAATCACCATGTGACGGCTTTGAGAAACATATGACTTGTCTTAACTCATATTTGAGAGCCGAAGATGTTTGCAGGTGCTCATTAAACATCATCACACGAAACCAGTAAGATAAGATTTTAGCAATGGAAGGAGATGTTTATGTGATTAATGTTTTGTCTTCCAAACACCTCTTGCATTTCCTGTACTACGGTATTCATATGTCTAAAGTTTCTTCTTCTTTTTACTGGATTCTTCGCCGTCTTTTACTCAGCCTCCGAGTCTATGTATCTTTATTTCGTGTCGGGGTTTCGCGGCTTGTTGTAAATTCAATAAAATATCCCAAAAACTTCATTTTATGATTTGTTGTTTCTCGTCATGATTGAGGGTCAACAACAATAGAACATATAGTATACGCTCCATTACTATCAAAATGGATTGAGAAAAGGGGTAGCTCGTCTGTGCACCAAAAAAAAACTGAATCGAAACTGCATAATTTACCAAACAATAATAATAGATGAATGTTAAACAACTTGGTGAACAATATTTCTTCCATGGATGCGTTCCATTAGGACAATAAACATAGCTTATGGGTACTCTGCATCTTCATTTTAACCAAATTGAGAAGAACCTTTGGTTATGGCTTCTTAATTACCACAAGAGTGAACTCCAAGTGTTCAATACAACATTTCTTCTCGTACTTCAGTCCCGTGTTTAAGAACTTTCGAGGTAAAGAATAACTGCGAAGTGAATCATAGAAGCTGCTTCGAAAACTATGCATTTGCAACACATACACACATGTTCTTCTTCAAGACGCAGCGGTTGCAGCTGCGGCGAAGTAAAAGACTTGTTGATGGAGATAAAAGTGGACGCAGGTGTTCTTAAAAGTGGACGCATGTGTTGTTCGTGACGTCTTTTGTTGCCGCTGCAAATTTCAGCTACACCAAATAAGTGCAGTGCGATCACAAAAAACAGTCGCAGCGTCACAAGTTTATCTCTGCCACTGCTGTCATTAAATCATTTTTACACTATTGCAGTCGCAGCCGCTGCGTCTTGAAGAAGAACAGGGGTTATGTATACTGTTACCTGTCTAAAATCACCCAATTTGAGTAGGATTTCTTGGATTCAGCGGGAACAAATCCTAATACAATTTTTACTGTAACATTTACCCGCACTGTTAAAACAAATTGGACTCTTTATGATATTGAAACAACCTAATCCATTTTTTTTGTTTTTAACAATCCTTAGACTCAGGTTAACGCAGAGCCGGATCTAGGATTTTTGAAGCCCTATACAAAATCTATAAACAAAAGTGATTGTTCGTTCTTTAATTTTTTTTTCCTCGAAAAAACAAGATATTGTAGTTTATGAACAAAATTATTTTTTTCTTATTTTTTTATCATACAATTATATAAAATATTTTACAAGTAAGAATTTGGAATCCGCACAATATTGTTTTTATAATCTCCTACTAAATTTTCTTACAATCCGTTCAAATTTTTATATTGATGCATGTATCTATACATAATTTTGGGGCCCCTTATAAATTAGGGGCCCATTCGAATGTTTCAAAACAATGCCCTCAGATCCGGCTCTGGGTTAACGTTCCCATAAACGCTAACCCTCAACGTCCAAGCAACATCAAACAAACCAGCGGAACAACACTTAAACCAATACATATTTCATTAACCAAACGATTGTGGATGCCGGAAATCGCACAATTAGATTTGTAAGAGTTTCGAGAGGAAGCGGAATTTCTGAAGATAAGCTATGAAGAACAATGATGAGCAAAGAGAAATTAGGGTTTGTAATTGCTTTGTATTGCCTTTGTGATAAAAATTGTGAATAATCTTTTTACAAGTATTTGTACATTGATATATAACCTCCTAAGTCGGCTAAGCCTTTTTCCTAAACCTTCGCGGATTGCCTTTTTCCACTCTGTCTGTTGTGCCTATGTGGGCTTCGTTGCTGAGCTTTAACGCGTGGAACCTTCTGGAGCCTTCGTTGCTGTTCTGACGGGCGACGAAGCACCTGAACCCGATGGGAATGTCCTTGGCACCGATGGCAGCTGCCTGGACACCGATGAGGCCAGACACATCGGTGTCACTGGGCAGTGAAATCGGTGCCACTGCCTGACATCGGTGTCACTACTCAAAGACATCGGAGCCAGGCAGGTTTGGCCTCTGCAGCGCCTCCTGTTGGCTCCGTGATCTCTCCGACGCTGCATTCATGACTTTCCTCGGGTGAAGATAGCTTCAAAGGTTCCCTTGCCAAGAAAAGGGGAATTAGGCAATTTCAAGAGGTATTCATCTTCTTGTAGGTGAAATGACTTAGAGGTCATATTATCTCTACCTGTCGAAATATGCTCGTTATCTATCATAACTTTTAACGTCGATGTTCAGCGGGTGAAATCCGACTCCAACAGTTAGCCCCCCAGCTCGGTACTGTTAGTGATAATAGTATCGAGTTTAAGGACCATTGGGTGTTGAAATTTGTTGTTCAAAGTTATGATGATGTAGGCTTGAGCCTTTAGTGTCGGTGACACTGTAAACGTTTTATTTTTATTCTTCGAAAGTTTTAAGACTTCGTGTTCTGCTTGCGAGAGCTGATAGCGTTTGCTGTTTGGTTTATATACTAAGAATTTTAAAACCTTGCTGAAGATTTAAAGACTTTCCTCTCCGCGTGCTGAAACTTACAGAAAAGTTTTTTTTTTTTTTTGTTCTCTGGAGATTTTAAGACTCCGCGTTGCGTTTGTTGATGTCAACGATGTCTTATGCAACGGGAAAATAAATTCCGAGAATGATAATGTCTCTCGAGATTTCGGGACCCGCCTGTGAGAGATAAAAAGAGAATCTTTCTCTTTTTTGAAAAGGATAATATTTTTTTTTATTCCTCCTTCCTTTTCCTCCACACATTTTCTTAAGGTTTTCCCTTTTTTTTATCTTCTTCCTCTTCTCCTTGCAAACTCCGGCGCCGTCAAGCTCCTCCACCGTCGGCCGTCACGTTTTTCAGGTCACCGTCGTCGTTTTCCGGCCCCATCGTGACCCTCCTTGTTTGGTGAGTGTTCCTCTTTTCCTTCTTCCCTTCTCTAGATTTTCAAGACACTTAGCTATCCAAGCATACAAATGTTGGGAATTGCTCTATGAATCAAGCTTCGATCTTTGTGTAAGCTTTTATTGGTAATGGCTCAAGCTTTAGGATTGAGTAGATTGTTGGATTCTCTTGAATTTTGATCTTTGATTGCTTGAGGATGAGAAAGCTTTTGATGTTTGTTGATGAACAAGCTTGATGTTGTTGAAGATGAAGGAAAATTCTTGATTTTGATCTTTGGTTTGGTTTTGATGTAGGTGAAGTTTAAAGTTATGGAGAACCAAATTGCAGATGAAGCTTTCGGTTTCAAAATCGACGGTCGCGGGAGAGATGACTACGCCGTCACCGGTGTTACCGTGACTTCGATCTCATTCCCTGACGAGCCGACGAACCGAGGTGATGTGGCATCGGTTCCCGATGGCCCGAGGTCCTTTGATGTCGTGGTGATATCGACGAGCGCCAATGATGGGATGGGGTTGGTAGGTGGTGATGACCCGAGGCCGTCTGATGTCGTCACCGATTGTCTCAGGGTCCCCGATGTGCCCGACGTCCCGAGTGCCTCTCCCCACCGAGCCGAAAGGCCGAGGTCTTCGGTCATGTTCCTGACGCCGATCCTCGACAGGTGCTTGGAGACATCAGGTATTGATGCACCGATGAGGACTACGCGACCGAGGGACCTCGATGATCCTCTCGCATACCCCGAGGGCCTGATAAGTTATCGCGACATTACCGAGGGTTTGATGAGACCCAGTGTTGGAGGGTTGATCCCTCTTAATGACGAGGACCCGAATATTCCGCCTGGCCGTGCAGATGTATCGCCTTGCTCCTCCTCGTCTGACTCGCAAGCTTCTAGTGATGATGAGGATACACTTGACGAGGTTCAACAAACGAAGAAGGCTAAGAAGGCTAAGAAGAAGGCGAAGGTGAAAGTCCGACCTAACCCTCATGGGTCTTCTCTTTCAGACGCGAGGTCTCTGCAGCGTCTTCGGAGGAAGTGCGGTATCTCAGAGGAGATCGTGTTAGTTGCTTCTAGTCCTGCTGACAGAGCTGACGCCCCGCCTCCAGGATACATGACTCGCGTCTTGCTGACAGAGCTGACGCCCCGCCTCCAGGATACATGACTCTGTTCGAGAACTACTTTGACCAGTGTCTGCTTTGGGTTCCATTACCCCGTTTCTTCATGCGCTTTCTAGCGATACATGGTGTTTGCCTTGCTCAGATTAACCCCAGGGGCATTAGACATCTCCTTGGTATATACGTGTTGAGCAGAGAGTGCGGTGTTGCCATCCACAGCGAGCACTTGTCCTACTTGCCGGATTTTAGGGTTCGTGGCCGAAGTGAAGAGCTCAAGCATACTGTTACTAACTCGTCTGGGATGACACTCATTACCGGGTTCCCGAGCAAGGATGACCACTTCGAGGATCGTTTCTTTTTTATTGAGATTTCTAAGAGGACTATCGAGGCAGACTGGATTGACCTGTCAAGACGAGATGGGAAAGAAGAGGTAACCAACACTTAGTGATTATTTTTGTTGTTTCTCTTTTGCCTTGTTATTTACTAATTCTTGAATTGTTGTCTTTTGCAGTGAAGCCATTGCTGCCTGAAGTTTCGAAGGAGTTTGTCACCGCCATGCATATCGAGCTTTCCTCTAGGAACGGCAACTAGAGGAAGTCGTTCAGTCGGAAGAAGATCGAGAGGGCACTTTCTGCTGAGATCATTCCGAGGAAGATTCTTGGACGAGGCCAGGCGAGGGTGTCCTTTTGTGAGCAGGGTGCACTCGAGGCAGCAGCGAAGGCCAAGGGGTTGTCAGGTACCAACACGCCAAGGGCGATGGTACCGATGACCTCGACCCCGACGACTCCGTCGGTGCGGGTGAGGTCTTCAAGGCCTTTGGCGCCGAAGACCCTTCTTCCTCCTCCCTCTTCAAGCGAGCTTGCGGAGTTTCGTAGACTGTCAGCGGAGAGAGCCCGCATCTCTAGCGGTAAAGAAAAGGGCGTCGACCGTGTGACCCCTTCGAAGAGGCAGAGAGTGGACACATACCCTGCAGCAGTTGTTGGCAGAGAGACTTCAGCGAGCCATGTTGGTGGGCTGCTTCGTGACGAAGCTTACTCGACGGTGAAGTCAAGAGCCTCTGAGGTTTGACTTTTTTCCCTTTAGCACTTTTTATGCCTTATCATGTTTTTATATCATATCCTGTTTTCTTGCAGCTTTCCCTCCTCTTTGACCGTCTGATTAGTGATTATGATGAGGATGTTCGCTCTAGGGATAGCGAGCTAGGTGCGGCCAAAGAGGCCAACGCCGTTCTGCAGTCCAGGCTAGACGAGCTCGCCGAGCGGAACGAGGTCCTTGAGCGTGACGCTCTCTCTGCGCAGAAGATCAAGAGGGACTGTGATGATAAGTTGACGAAGCTTAAGTCGAGGTGTACCAATGCCGACGGTGAGGTAGTTCAGCTGAGACGTGAGCTTAGCTCTGCTAGTGATCTTCAGCGTTCTAGGACTGATGACGCTGCTGCTGAGCCTTCTTCAGGGATTGGAGCCGCCATACCTCTTGACTGAGGTTAAGGCGCTGCGCGAGCGGCGTCATTCGATCTATGATGCTCACGATTGGTTCGCGGATCTACTTGCTAGTATCCGGAGAGTGCTCGAGATTCCTGTGGTTTCTGCTGGCGCTGCTGAGGCCAGCGTTGATGTCAACGACGACGTCGAGGTGATTGAAGAGGACGACGTCGAGGTGACAGACGACGACGAGGACGCTGAGGACTGAATCTTTTTCTTTTCTCTTGTTTTTAGACTTAGATTATTTTATGACTTTTGTCTATGTTTTTTGGACGTGGTTACTCATGATTTCTGGAGAGAGCATTGGATGATTTGTATTCATGCTATGATTTTTTACCTTGCATTGTAGCAAATGTAAGATGATAACGGATGCAATTTTATTTTCTCGCCTTTCTTTCTTTGTTGAATCATGATTCTTGCTTTGATCAAGTCTTTAATATAGGGTGGAGGTCGTTTATACTGGGAATGCCTTTGGCTATTTGTACCAACGTTGTTGTTGGGTTTATGATTACAGGGTAACAAAATCGCAAGTGCACTTTCGCTCATTTCCTATCAACATTTGTTGTTGGGTTTTCGCTTTTACCAACGTTTTTATTGGGTTTTCTAGAATGGCGGCGCTTTCTGAACACGTCTGTTCAGAAGCGATCACACCTTTTGACTCGACCAACGTGTTTGTTGGGTTTTTCTGAACAATTATTCGGTGTATAAACCTAAGTAATCATTGACAGCTGCTTTTTACCAACGGTGTTGTTAGGTTCTTAAATGAACATCCGGGGTCAAAAAGCCCAGGAACTGAACATTAGAGTCAGCCAGGGTCAAAAGCCCAGAAACTGATCGTTATAACTTATATAGCGCGCTTAGGATTCGATGATGAATGTCAATGTGTTCAGGTTCACACATTGTTGCTGTGGCCAGCTGCAACGACAGTGGATTGAACTTTCTTGAAAAAAGCTTCGAATAATCCATAGTGGATGTAGCTGATGACATTGCTTAAAAAAGGCTTTGAATAATCCATAGAGGATGTAACAGATGAAGTCTATGAGACTTGTGTCAAGTGCCTGTTACTTGAAGCAAAGAGCTTGATGAAAAATGGGAGTATACGAGTAGGCGTATCCCTATTCAAGGATCTCGCCTGTTGGTGACGCTAGGCGTATCCCTATTCTGGACCCGTTTTTGGAAGATGAGCCGTCGACGTGTAGTTCTCAGATTCATGGTCGAACCTCCTTTGGGGTCTGGTCCTCCGGGAGTTCGATAAGGAAGTCTACCAACACCTGTGACTTGTTACACGTTCGTCCCTTATATTCGATGTCCTACTCGCTGAGTTCTACAGCCCACTTGGCCAACCTTCCAGATTGACTTGGACTATGCAAGATCAAACGCAAAGAGAAGGTGCTGAGAATGAGAAATTTACCAGTAAAGATACTTTTTGACAAACTTATTTCATCAAAACATACTTTTGAGTGATTGTATACTTTTTTCATGGCTAAAGTCTAATATAACCTCTAACTAAACATGTTCTCCAATTACTCATAACCTATCAATTCAATCTTTTTTCTTTAATTTATTTTTGTCTCTCTTCTTCTTCCGATCTTCTTTTCTCTTCCTCTCTTTCCATTTTAAAATTCAACAAAGACCCAGTAATCAATTTTTGATTTTGTAATTTTCACTTTCCTCTTTCGTTAAATCTTATTCTAGATTTTAGATAATAATAAAATGGAAAATCAATGTTCCTTATACACATCGGAAGCTAAAACAGCTAAACGACTAGATTCCACCGGCAAATCCACGACGGCAGAGTAACATCGGTGCGACGATGAAGCTAGTAATGAGAGACTGATGTAGGATGGATTGATAATTTCATCTTCATTTGTATCCAAATTTTTAAGATCTCGTGGTAATCGATTATCTTGTTTATAGATTTATGGTATGAAATTGGATAACTGGGTTTCACTCTGGTGATTCAGATCTCAAACAATTTCAAAGCAGCATTTGGTGTTGAACGATTTGATAATATTATGGTTAGTTTTTTGTGGTCATTGCTTCGTGGTCATGTATCTTATCAGTTCATCTATTTTATCGTTGTAATATATCAGATACTCGCTTTTGATAATCAATAAACATGAAGAGAATTTGTATTCTTCTTACTTTCAAAGGTATTTCTCCTTGGTTGGACAAAAATAATCCTTATGAGTATATTAAAACCTTGTACATAATAACATGTCCACAAAAGTTTGTCCAAAAACACTTTCACTATTGCCCAATTTCTTTCACAAGAAAGACGAAATGTTCAAATAAGAATGAACAGATTTTCTTGGTTAACAATCAACACCTAGGTGTTCATTTACCACACCTAGGCAAAACCATTTTAGGTCTTCGATTCCTATAGAGGTCCACAAAGTTGAGCAAGTTGGTAGAGATTTTGATGAACAACAATCCTTCGGCCATAAAAGATTCAATGATCATAATTCTTTTTAACCATAAAACTCTGACCATAAAACTTCGACCATTACGATCGATTTCAAACATTTTAAAATATGGTGTAAATCCATGTTTTTCCAATTGATGTTGTCTTCGTTTCACCATCATCTCAAATCTCCACGAGTGTCATGTTCATGTCTACAAACTTTACCACAAAGAGCTGAAAAATGACTCACAATTTTTTCCCTCAAAATATGATTCATAAGCTTTCTTAATAACTCTATACAAGAGTAAATAGAGTCAAGACTGAGTTGTGACGAGTCAACTCGCTGCCAACTTCGATCAAATGCAGAGATGAGTTTCGTTTGATTCTCGCAGCTTCGTCGATTCTCCTAACGCGGCAAATCGAAATCAAAACTTCTTCGATCTATTGACAATTGCTTGTCCATTTTGTCATAAAATAATTAGAACGAAATTTGGTTTATTGGTGTGCTAATACATGAGATTTGTGTAATATGTGATTTCACTATGCTTAAAATTGATATGTTATACACTTAGTAATGATCATTGAAGGGAAGATTAAGTCTTGAAATAAAAACCGTGAATATACTACCATTGATACATGACCACCCATACGTGTCCATTCAGATGTGAACATGTATACTTTTGCATTCAACCATCTATACGTGCTCATATGTGACCATTTAAACGTGACCATCTATATGCAACCATCTAAACGTAACCATCTATACTTTTGCATTCAACCATATATACATATACATAGTAGAGCTTCAACCATTCGCAAAAGTTGTCTTTACCCCCAATCATAGTTTTCCCTCTTTCATCTCTAGCACATTTAAGAGAAGATACTAATGATCAAAACTCAAAATTATTGGTAACCAAAAGAAATGGGATCTAACGATTCTACCAAATTAATAAGAAAAAAATGCAATCAAAGCCTTTGAAAACAAAATTAAATAGATTTGATAGAAAAAGATAAGAGAAAATGCAGACAAAGGAAGGAGGGGAGGGCGATGAAGGAGGAGAAGACAACATGTATGATGAAGGAGAGAGGAGAGAGAGAAGATAGGTGAAAGGTGAGAGGTGGAGGTTACAATAAAAAAAATCAGATCTAATTTATTTAGTGATATATAATTACAACCATAGATCTAAACCATTTACATGAAATCAACGGTTTAGATCAAATGTATCATAACTATTTTTGTCTCTAATTAAATGTTTCTCAACTCTCATCTCGTTAGGCTGCAGGGGCATAATTGTCCAAAATACCAACTGAAACTCTCAAAAGTACCAAAAAAGTACACCATCCTACAAAAGTATCTATGTTGTAATGAAAGTTTGGAAAAGTATCTTTTGATGTAAGAAGCCCGCTGAGAATTATGATGGTATGAGATTGGAAGTAAGGCCTTAGCTTTCGTGATGCCATGACGACGGAAAGTGCTAGTCTCCAGCTGAGGATATCTTGTTTCGGCGTCGGTGAGGGTCTTGCTAACATAGAAGATAGGATTTTGCTCGCCTCGTTCTTCTCGTATTAACACATCACTGACTGCTGTTTCGGAAACAGAAATGTAGAGGAAGAGAGGTTCTCCAGTTACTGGTTTAGCAAGGATAGGCGGTGTTGCCAAATACTCCTTGAGTTGCCTGAAAGCATCTTCACACTTGTCTGACCATTCGAACTGTTTGTTACCTCACAACGTGTCGTAGAAAGGTAGGCACTTGTCAATTGATCACGAGATGAAATGGTTGAGTGCAGCCACTCGTCCAGTCAATCTCTGCACTTCATGCTTATTTCTTGGAGATGCCATCTGGATCAGCGCGTCGATCTGCTTCGGATGTGCTTCGATGCCACGATGAGTGACCAGGTATCCCAGGAACTCCCCGGAAGTTACCGTAAACCTGCACTTCGTTGGGTTTAGTTTCATGTTGTGAAGATTCAGCTGTTTGAAGCACGCTTCCAGGTGAGAGATGTGATCTTCCTCTTCAAGAGATTTCACGAGCATGTCGTTTATATACACCTCCATCGTCTTGCCTAGCTGATCTTGAAACATCTTGTTCACGAGCCTTTGATATGTTGCTCCAACGTTTTTTAGGCCGAAAGGCATAACCTTGTAACAGTAGATTCAATGGTCTGTGATGAAGGCGGTCTTCTCTCTATCTTCAGGGTGCATTTAAATCTGATTATAGCCTGAGAAGGTGTCCATGAATGTTAAGATATTATTCCTTGTTGTTGCCTCTACTAAGCGGTCGATGTGAGGCAGAGGGAAGCTGTCCTTCGGGCACGCTTTGTTCAGATCCGTGAAATCCACGCAGACACGCCACTTCCCGTTTTTCTTTTTTACCACAACTGGGTTGGCAAGCCAGTCGAGGTACTTTGGTGATTGATCCGACATGTAGGAGCCTTTCGACTTTGTCGTTTACTGCCTTTGCTCGATCGGGACCGAGCTTCCTTCTTTTTTGTTTTATTGGTTTGAAAGTCGGGTCAACGTTGAGCTCGTGGCTGGCGACGCTGATGTCTATCCCCGACATGTCTTCTGCTGCCCAAGCGAAAATGTTGATGTTTTTCTGAAGGAAAGCCACCAGCTCCTTCTTAAGGTCTTCATCAAGCGTAGCTCCGATCTCTACACATCTTTCGGGATGTTGCTCGTCAATGCAGACATACACTACAGGTTCGCAGGTGGGTCGCTCTTCTGCTACGTGACCTTCTGCAATTTGTAATTGCTATAAGAGGTCGGTCAGGTTCTTGACCTGCTCAGAGCTGGTGATATGCTCAAATTTGCCCTGAGCTACTCTCTCAAATTAAGAGATCAATTGTAGTAGGGGTCGAATCACTGGGAGTCAAATCAAACAATATAATGTATGACTTCGAATTGAGCTAAGCGAATAGAGTAAAGTAAAAGCAAGTACAATTCAAAACAAAGAAAGGTTGTTGGTTTCTTAGAATTCAATTAAACAAAAGCTAGGTTTTCGGGAAATTCGCAGGCAAAGATAAATTGTAGAATTATAAAACTGTCAGGATTTTAATGAAAATTCGTTCTCGAACTTGAAATTCTAATGTAAAATTAAACGACTTCCGTTGAATCAATTATCTATGCATAAACCCTAGAAATCCAAATTCCTTTGTAAAGTTAATCAATTTATGCATGCATTAAAGTTCAGGTTTCAATTGTTCACAAAATCCCTAAACCAAACAAGCAAATTACTCAGACATGGAAACAGAAAACATGATAACTGAATAATACTGCATTAAATAAAGATAGAGAAAGAGATACAGAAGGGTTCGAAGAAATCTGAATGGTCTGAAAACTTGTCTCCCTAACTCTCAAAATCTCTCTGAATCTCTAAGTCTTGAATAATAGAAAGCTTCATGAAAACTAAAAGAAAACTGAGTATTTATAGGCTAGGATTCGTGCTGGACTTTTTTGTTAACTTCTGGAACTTCTGGGGTAAAAAAGAAATCTTCAGATTTGGAAAAATCCTCTTTCTTCGCGAAACAGCCTACTCCGTCGATCGACGCTAGGATTATTACGTCGATCGATGCTCCAATCTGACGGCAATTGAAAATCTGTCCTCGCGGCTTCAACTGCTCTTTCCTTGATGCTCCAAAATGCTCCATAATCACCAATTAAGCTCAAATCATATACGAACCTGCCAAGACTCTAAAATACTAGAAAAATACCAAAAAAACTCGATAAAACCGGGTTAAATCATGGCCAAAAGATGGTAAAAACCATGATATATCAACTCCCCAGACTTAGCTTTTGCTTGCCCTCAAGCAAACTAGAGACTAAGAATGAAGTCGAAGTTTGAAAATCGCGAGAACTCACTTATCCTTTGAAGCATTGCTTTCGCTTCCTTGACTCTTTTGCTGCATATAAACAAAGTACCTTTGACGGTCATGAATCTCAACCATCATAGGTTGGGCCTCAAATCTTAGTCTGCAAACCCATCAATTTCACATCCTCCTAACTGTCGCACACTTGATCAAAGTGATGATGGAATTCTCTCTAATGATATCAACCAAGTAAAAGGCTAGGTATGATGTTAAAAGGCTTTTGGTGTTTAAGTGGAGCTAAAAGTGTTTAGGGTTACCAGATTTTATTTGGTGGATGCAGACATTATGCATAAACACAAGAGAGAGACTGGTCTAGTTGATGTCCACAGTTTCTCATTCACACTGCACTCCCTTCTCCAAAACATTATCAGGAACCAAACACAATCATATAATAACATGTTCCACTATCCACATCTATCCTCTCCATTCCTTGGGATTTTTGTAGAAGCTAGACACTTATAAAAATGATCATTCCCCTTTCCCTTATATTATTGTGCATGAAATCCCAAGGAACGCTTAGCATCGCTGTTTTCTGTAAAGTTCACCAACCGAATCCTCATCCTGTGCAATTTTGTGAATGAAAAACTGCGTCGGACCGTTTTCTCTCCGGTGTTTATACACATGCCTGCACATAAAACAAAGGGAAAAAGATCGCATGAGGCTTGAAATAAAGGTTAAGGCTAAGGGTTAGGTAACAACTAAAAATGAGCTGGCCATTCAGGATCAACAAAGAGTGGTAAAGTGAATAAGGAGTCATGAATGTTGGATCGATTACTATCGTAATATCATCAAAGAGAATATACCGAGATGGAGATCAAGTGTGCTAGTATGGAGTTTGATCTACTTCATTTTACAAACCACGATAAGAGGGGAACCTGTACTATCATCTAGTTTTGAATTCGCTCCATCCAAAGGCTTCGTCGCAACAGCTAAAAATTGCAAAAACTGAGCGTTTGTTCCTAGGAAAGGTCATTATCCCCTACAAGTTTTAACTCAATAAAACAAATTTTGACTCCAAAATAAAAAAAAACAATGTTAGCAACTACCTCCCCCAGACTTAAACAACACTGTCCCAATGTTAATCAAGCCTGAAGGTGGTGAAAGAAAAGAAAAAGTAAAAGTAAAAAAATTGTGAAGAAAGACTCACAGGTGGGTTGCCTCCCACCAAGCGCTTGTTTATAGTCAATAGCTTGACTATGTCGGGGCTTAGGTTGGAGGTGGATCTCTGAAGTACACTCCCTAGACTTGCAAGGAACAATACCTGGAAAGAGCTTCACAGTATTGTTCACCATCTCTTGAATAACTAGCTCTCCTTTCTCCCTCAACCCTAAAGGAATGACAATTGTGAACTTGGAGAATGGTTTTGAGGGCTTTCTGCGCTTGACTTTGGGGATCTTCTTGCACTTGAAACTCGCAGGATTGTTGGCTTCATGATGTGCAGTGGAAGGAGCCAACTTGAGGACGCTTTGAACCTTCTTCATCTCATATCCATGGTCTAAATCCAGCGTATCTCTAACATTGACACTCATACAAGAAGTCTATGTGATAAGAATTGCAGGATAGAAGACATTCTTGTTGATAATCGAGAAGGAGATTCGATTATTAGGAAAGTCCACAATTGCTCCCACTGTTGCAAGGAACTGTGCACCAAGAACCAATGGTTTACAACTATTATCCTTGGTCTCAATGATGTAGAAGTCCGTAGGAATAAGACAATCTCCTATTTGAATCAACACGTCAGGAATGAAGCCTTTAGAAATTGTAGAAGACCTATCTATAAGCTCGATATATGTCCTTGAAGGTTGTAACTCCAAAATTCCTAATTTCTTTGCAACAGCCTCACACATAACATTCACATTAGCTCCTGTGTCACAAAGAGATCCTTCAATTCCACACCTTTGATTGAACACGGAACAACAAACATACCCGGATTCAACAACTTTAGTAGCTTCCTCAATGATTGTGGAGCTTGTTTTCCTCCTTCTTCATGTGCTTTGTCACTGCCATGTTTGATAGGTAAAGGATATGAGCTCCTTGGATACAAAATCTTGGGCTTGTAGACTCGTTCATTGGCGATTGCAGACTGTTCTTTGGCTTCACTAATGGCAGAACACGAACTTTCACCTTGCGTCGATCGTTGCACACCCTTGGCGTCGATCGCCATTACGTCTATTTCAATTGCCGTCAGATTGGCGCGTCGATCATTGCATAATTCTTTGCAATCTCAAAATTCACGTTTTCTTCAAGCTCCACGAATGTTTCCTCATCTAGACCTTTCTCAAAAGCTTGTATCACCTGTTTTTCACTCCCTAACGTGATTGCATTGGAGAAGTGCCTTGGATTCATGTCTGTCTTTCCTGGAAGACAACCTTCTTGTCTCTTTACTCTTTCAGCTGTTTGAGCAACCAGAACATCAAGCTTCTTCATGTGAATGTTGATGGCCTCGATTTTTCCATTCAGATAAGTGTAGAGGCTATCGATCTTCCCATTAAGATCAGTGTAGAGGCTGTCAATCTTCCCATTGAAGTTCACTGTTTGTGCTTGCTGCCCCTCAAGAAGCTGTTCGAGCATAGCCTTCATGTCGCTTTCTGAAGATTTAGCAAGAATTGGTTGATATGACGAAGATCCATAATTCATTTGGTTGATGTTGCTGCCAAATGGTTTCTGAAAATTCAACTTTTGAGCATAGCTTGGAGAACCATGAGTTCCTGAGAATGAGCTCCTTTGATTGTAACTATTGTATCCCTTGTTCTCTGATTAATTCCCATAACACTGATTCTGATAGCCATTCTGGTTGATGTAATTAACATCTTCCTGCTCTCTATCTTCATCGTGAAAGAAAGTATCAACTTACTGTGCAAAATGAATCGACTTCTTGTTCACTAGAAGGTTATGCATGGAATCAATCTTAGCCTTAACCTCAGCAATCTCAGTTCCACTTGACATACCAGCTTCTCTTCTTCTTTCCTCATCGATCTTCTTCGTACTATTGCTAGTAGACACGTTCTTGATGAGCTCGAGATAGTCAGTTGGGAATCTGGTTTTGAAGTTCCCATTACTCGCAACATCTAAAGCCATCTGATGCTTCCAATCCATACCTCTGTAGAAGATACCCAGCAGCTGAACCTCTGTAAACCCGTGATGAGGACAATCTCTCTGATATCCTTTGAACCTTTCCCACGCAGCCTTGAATGCTTCTGTTGGACCCTGAACGAACGTGGGGATCTTAGCTCGTAGATCCTCTGAACGCGACTCATCGTAAAAGTGATTCAGGAAAGTGTTCTTGGTATCTCTCCAAGTAGTCAGCGAGCCTGGCTCCAACTGTTTCAGCCAAGAGGCTGCCTCTCCAGCAAGAGAAAAAGGGAAGAGCTTACACATGATGTAGTCTTCAGAGACGTCGTTAGCTTTGATGCTAGACGCAAGATCCTGGAACATCACGAGATGATCCATGGGGTGCTCAGATGGGTGCCCATGGAACTGATGTTGAGCCAGTAAAGAGAAGTAAGCGGGCTTCAACTCGAAATCCCTTCTTCGAAATCTAGGAGGCCGAATCGCTGCCTTGTTGGCGTAGTATTCTTCATGACGGTTGTAATCTCCCAAAGTGCGTTGGTTAATCACACCCTCCTAAAGTCTGCGATTCGCCCTAGCCTGACGCTCCATCTCAGCACGCTGACGCTCCAACTCAGCCCTTTGACGATCTTGTTCAGCTTGCTGTGTCGCAACTACATCGTTAACCTGTTCTGCCACCACGATGGCATTACCAGCTTCATCAATCCTATCCCCATACTCGTGGTATCTGTTTCCATCTCTGTCAAAAAGCTCACCCTGAGCATTCAGAATAAAAACCACAAGCTGGCGCACCATCTTAGCTTGTACCTGAAACACAAAAACAAAAGATAAAGGCGGAAAACGAAAAAAAAAACACTTAGTTAAAATACTAGAATCAAAATCCTATGGGTGATTTTGACTCCCCGACAACGGCGCAAAAATTTGATATGCTCAAATTTGCCCTGAGCTACTCTCTCAAATTAAGAGATCAATTGTAGTAGGGGTCGAATCAGTGGGAGTCAAATCAAACAATAGAATGTATGACTTTGAATTGAGCTAAGCGAATAGAGTAAAAGCAAGTACAATTCAAAACAAAGAAAGGTTGTTGGTTTCTTAGAATTCAATTAAACAAAAGCTAGGTTTTCGGGAAATTTGCAGGCAAAGATAAATTGTAGAATTATAAAACTGTCAGGATTTTAATGAAGATTCGTTCTCGAACCTGAAATTCTAATGTAAAATTAAACGACTTCCGTTGAATCAATTATCTATGCATAAACCCTTGAAATCCAAATTTCTTTGTAAAGTCAATCAATTTATGCAAGCATTAAAGTTCAGGTTTCAATTGTTCACAAAATCCCTAAACCAAACAAGCAAATTACTCAGACATGGAAACATGAAACATGATAATTGAATAATACTGCATTAAATAAAGATAGACAAGGAGATACAGAAGGGTTCGAAAAAATCTGAATGGTCTGAAAACTTGGCTCCCTAACTCTCAAAATCTCTCTGAATCTCTATGTCTTAAATAATAGAAAGCTTCATGAAAACTAAAGGAAAACTGAGTATTTATAGGCTAGGATTCGTGCTGGGCTTTTTTGTTAACTTTTGGAACTTCTGGGGTAAAAAGAAAATCTTCAGATTTGGAAAAATCCTCTTTCTTCGTGAAACAGCCTACTCCGTCGATCGACGCTAGGATTCTTCCGTCGATCGACACGCCAATCTGTCGGCAATAGAAAATCCGTCCTCGCGACTTTAGCTGCTCTTTCCTTGATGCTCCAAAATACTCCATAATCACCAATTAAGGTTCAATCATATGCGAACCTTCTAAGACTCTAAACTACTAGAAAAATACCAAAAAGACTCGGTAAAACCGGGTTAAATCATGGCCAAAAGATGGTAAAAACCATGATATATCAGCTGGTCCGCTCTTTATTGTGATTCTTGAGGCTCAGATTCATCCCTCTTTTTCTCGATGTTTCGCAGCTTATGCTCGGCCAGAAAACACGTACGGGAATTTATCTAATTCCCCCATATTGTTCTTATACCGATGGGTGTTGGGAATTTGAGGCATAAGTGATATGTTGAAGGCACAACTCTTATAGGGTTGAGCCAAGGAGTTCCCACGATCATGTTGTAGATTGCTGGATGATCGGAGACGGTGAAATCGACCATCTTCTTAACGTTGCCAGCTTGGACGGGAAGGCGAATTGTTCTCATTGTCATGGTTGTCTCGAAAGAGAAGCCTGTTATGGGTTTAGGCCTCCCTTTGATCGTGGATAGATCAATCTTCATTCGCTCAAGTGTTTTCTTGAAGATGACATCCACCGAATGTAACGCCCCCGATCAACGTTGACCAGGAACGCTACGGTAGATACCCGTTGACCGGCCGATAAAGGTTACTAGAACGGATCCAGCTTCCCAAATCAACCCGTGTGAGGTACCTCTACCTCTTGACCATGGCCTAAGGCTTTGCAACCCGTTCCATGACCAAGAGTTGTGTTAGCCCGGACGAGACTAATATCAGGTTAACAACCACAATTTCACAAAAACATACTTTTATTTATTTGCAACAATTATACAAGGTTTAAGTTTGGCCAAGGCTTAGATCCCAAAAGAGTAGTAAAAACATATCAAAAACATAAATTTACAAAACACATCAAAAACCTACTTCTGGTGGTCCTATCGTTCCGCACACCTGCTACTGGTTCCCTCTAAAGGTTTATCTGCAATACAAATTGGAGTCATAAGTACTAATTACCCAATGAGCCAAGGCTCCCCTAACATGCATATAAATATTCCCAACCCAAATCCAAAATAACAATCAAGAAGGAATCACACAATAATCAGAGAATGCACATGCGGAACGATGATTAAAGCATAACACACTAAGAGGACATCTTACCGCAGTCCTTTTTAAAATGACAAGTTAACACACAAAAACCTATAAAGCCAATTGACAACTTCCTTCCATTGTCCCTTTTACCTCACTCGGCCTTAACCACCAAGGCTAAAAGACCATTGATCCGACTAGTGTAATACCACGGCCCAAGGCTGCAATCCCGTCTCTCTATGGATTACATTGGTAGAGTCACGGCCCAAGGCTGCAATCTCATCTCTCCGTGACTCCCGATACATGGAAGTGTAAACCGCTCACTACTGATGTTAGAAAGTTAGAACGTTACATGATTTTTTTGATCACTTGTAACGTTAATCACAAACAACACAAAAATCGACTAATCGTGAACTAAACGTTGGATCAAGACTATATAACAGATTGGATCAAGAAAGTGGACAAAGATCGGGTTTTCTAGAGTGATTTTGGTAGAGGTTCCCACGTTTTTGGATGAAAGAAAATGAGGTGCTTAGGTTTCTATATATAAGCTTAAACAAGCAGGTAGGCAGGTAGCTGAGTCAGCAAGGCTTTGTCGTCCTTGCGGATTTGTCGTGCTTCCGCTGACTCGTTGAACATGGTCGCGACACCTCGTGCTTACGGGATTTGTCGTGCTTCCGACTTGTCGTGGTTGCGGAATTGTCGTGCTTCCGATTTGTCGTGCTTCAGCTGACTCGTTGCACATGGTAGCGACACCTCGTACTTGCGGGATTTGTCGTGTTTGGACAAACCCAATCAGCTTTGACATTTCTTCGTCCAAAGGTAACTGGTGTTTCTTCGTCTAAAGGTAACAGACGTTTCTGAGTCCGAAGGTAACTGACGTTTCTTCGTCCGAAGGTAACGCTGGTGACTAACCAACCAGGCAAGCACTTAGCTTAGTCACCGAGGTGATTAACTAGGTTTTGGCCAAAAATTTAACAGATTAAACTGGCCACCGCTATGGGTCTTTCCGATGCGCGGTTTAGCCCTAAGCGAGGGTCATTACACCGAGCTTCCGGTATCAATAAGAACGCGAGCGACGTTGAAGTCGTGAACAGTCAAATTGATTACCAGGGGATCGTTGTGTGGTTGATCGAGGCCTTCAGTGTCCTTTTCGTCGAAGGTGATATGGTCGCTGGAAAGCCTTGGCTTTGCAGGTGCTGATATGTTCGCGCTTTGCAGGTGCTGATATGTTCGCACAGACGTCAGCGCGGCGTTGGTAAGCTTCGATCGCAGTCTCGTTGTCAGCACAGTACTGCGAGCCTCCCATTATCATGTTGATACTTTTATGCTGGTCTTCGTTTTCCATGTCATCATCGCGACGTTGGCGTCTGGGAATATCCACTTGTTGTTCAGTGTCAGCAGGAGCTTTCTCTTTTAGCTTGAAGTCTGACAAGCTGTTGTTATTCTTCAAGGTGCCCTCTGTGAGTTTGGCTATGAGCTGTTGCCCTAACTCGCGACACCTTGCGGTGGAGTGTCCACTTGCTTTGTGGAAATCACAATACAGCTTCTTGTCATAGTTCTTCGACTCTCTAGTCCAAGTGTTGTTCCAGGTTCCTCTGCCGCAACAACGCCCACGGCCTCTTCCACGTCCGCGACCTGATGACTCCACTTGATAGTTGTGAGCCCTTCCGGATCCTCCTTCGTATTGGACGTAAGAGGGATTGCTCCTCTTCGGCACGGTGACCTGGGCTAGTTCGCTTACTTGTTTGATTTTTCTGCCTTTCCTGGCTCAGACTTCCTCCTCTGTTCGAGCGAACTCAGCAGCACGGTGGAGAGCATCTTGGATTGTCGTTGGCGTGTTGAGACTCATCTCTTGCCAGAATGGAGACGGACACCGAAGTGCTCCTCGCAGGGCTTCTAGGGCTGACTTGTTGCTGATACCTTCAACCTTTGACAATGTGTTCTTGAACCTTGTCATGAAAGACCGAAGACTCTCGGTCTTGCCTTGCTTGTTATTCCATAGTTCGGAGTCGTAGATTTTTCGTTCCATGAAGATGTTGTAATACTGCACGAACAACTCGGAAAGTTGGAGGAAAGTGTGAACCGAATTCTTCTCTAGCTTGTAGAACCATTGAAGGGCAGGCCCCTTGAGGCTTTCTACGAACAACTTGGAGTACAGGATGTCATTTTCGGCTTCCTTGAAGTTTGCTCTCCCTAAGGCCACTACGAATTCCATCAGATAATCCGAAGGGTCTGTAGTTCCTTCGTAAACTGGTAACTTGATCCTTCCGGGATCGGAGATTTTCGTTCTTGCGATTCGTTCGTCCAAAGGCGTGTTCCTTGCCTTTTCTAGTACCTGGGCGATCGTAGAAGCCTTCCCTATTCCGTGGTGTATCTGCGATTGGGTATGCTTTAGATTAGAGGTTACCCGCTCCATCTGAGCCTTTACTGCAGCGAGCTCTGCAGCGTATGATCGTTTGAACGCTCTACGCTCTTGCTCTTTCTTGTACCGCTCTTCGTTAGAGTAGTTGGTGTACTCCGAGGTGTCTTTCACAACCTCCGTATTGGAAGAGGCTGACGCGCTTTGAGTGTCAGAGGTGCATGGTTCTTGTCGTTTGCCTTATGCACCTTTCGCTCGTGTTCGCTTCGTGGGAGTTGGTTCATCCCCGTCGGAGATATCCACGACGCGTTCGGGAGACTTGTCCGATTCTCGACGCATCGGTGGTGGCGGTTGGTCTTCTGGGTTTCCCCGAGTGGTACGAGGCACTGAGAAGTCGAGGCGTTGAGGGTCGACGCGTGCCCTAAGTCTTGTTGTGTTGGGTCTTCCGCGCTTTCTTCGCGAAAGAGCTCTCAGTTCCTTCGAAGTCGCCTCGTTGATCTTGGCTTGCTTCTTCTGCCCTGTGAGGAAGGTTTCTAGCATCTTCTTCACCTCGGTTATGTCACCTTGAGTAGCGGCTTTGGTAGCAGTAGCCTCGACAGAAGGTTCTTTCTCCTGATCGTCTCTGCGAGACTTGTTTTCTTCGCCGTTCTCCATCTTTGATTTGGTATGTAACGTAGCTTTTTTGTGTAAGAAACTCTCTAGTTCCCCTTAGTCGGTGCCAAATTGTGGATGCCGGAAATCGCACAATTAGATTTGTAAGGGTTTCGAGAGGAAGCAAAGATTTTTGAAGATAAGCCATGAAGAACAATGATGAGCAAAGAGAAATCAGGGTTTGTAATTGCTTTGTATTGCCTTTGTGATAAAAATTGTGAATCATCTTTTTACAAGTGTTTGTACATTGATATATATAACCTCCTAAGTCGGCTAAGCCTTTTTTCTAAACCTTCGCGGATTGCCTTCTTTTCCTATGTCGGTTGTACCTATGTAGGCTTCGTTGCTGGGCTTTAACGCGTGGAACCTTCTGGAGCCTTCGTTGTTGTTCTGACAGGCGACAAAGACCCTGAACCCGATGGGAATGTCCTTGGCACCGATGGCAACTGCCTGACATCGGTGTCACTACTCAGTGACATCGGTGCCACGCAGGTTTGGCCTCTGCAGCGCCTCCCGTTGGCTCCGTGATCTCTCCAACGCTGCATTCATGACTTTTCCAGGGGTGAAGATAGCTTCGAAGGTTCTCTTGCCAAGCAAAGGGGACTTAGGCAATTTCAAGAGGTCTTCATCTTCTTGTAGGTGAAATGACTTAGGGGTCATATAATCTATGTCTGTCGAAATATGCTCGTTATCTATCATAACTTTGAACGTCAAAGTTTTGCGGGTGAAATCCGACCCCAACAGCGATCAATTCATTCAACAACCAATTCAACATAAATATCCAATTCCAGAACTAACCAACAACCTATGGCAGTTTGAACAACAAAGAAAGCAACACATAATGCGAGACCCTACATCACCATCCTCCTCATATACATGATCTCACGGTCATACTTTGTCTTTACTTGCATCACATGGCAAAAAGAGATGCGTGAGTATTATAAAAAATACTCAGTGAGATAGTCATTCCATCTACTTGGCTAGACACACATGCATAATGAACCGTTCAGGCAACACAAAATAACCAACACAAAGAAACAACACAGAACAATCGTGCACATATAAGAAACTCAATCAACTTATGATAATCCAATCCATCAAACCTGTCACCAAGAATCCCTAACGTTCCATTCACCCAGATAAGTCATGGTCATGCACTCACCTTAGCATATAAGTTGCCCCAGACCTCAAACTTTGGACCTTTGCCCGATGAACACTACAAACCAAACACGTACGTCGGTTAACCCAAACTGAAACAATCGGTTAAACCAACCAACCAAACCAAACCAATCCGGTTAACTAAACCAAATCAAACTAATCTGGTTAACTAACCCAAACTAAACCAATCTGGTTAACTAAGCCAAACCAATTGGAGTTTCTCCTAAACCGGATTAGGGTTTCCTAAAAATGGAAATAACATGCCGAATTCGAAAGCTAACTGAGTACGGAGCTTACCTCATAATCATGATCAGAAACCTGATCTGGTATCGTGAGACTGAGACCTTTCCAACGATATGCATATAACTTTTTCTGGTTCGACGGGAAAATACCCACGAAGTGGACTGATCGCAGATCTAATTCTGCACGAATCTCTCTCGGGAAAACAACCATAACTATCAGAATACAAATCCAAATGACATAAGGATTTCGGCTAAAGCTAGATATGAGAGTGGAGAACTTACCCTAAAAGTTTCACTCCAATCCGATCTAATTAGACTGTCCGTTGCTCTACTCTTCTAAAACGTGTAAAAACTGTCTTCATTTTCTTCTTTTCTAAAAACACCATAAACGAACCTCCTCTCTTCTCTTTCAATTTCTCAGCCTCTTTCACGTTTTATCTGCACAAAACGGAGGCTTCTCCATTTTATCTTAAACCCTAGGGTTTCCTTAACCCAAACCAGCCTAACCAAACAATTAAAACTAACCAACTCGGTCGAATTCAATTCCCTTATCCAAATTTTGGTTCACGGGCGTTATAGATATAATCAAGTAACAGATCTGTTTTAAAAATTAACATGGAAAAGTGAGTACTATACCTTTGCATCAAAAACATGGGGTTACCGGAACATCATTTGAGAACACGACTCACGAATGTCATCTTTACAATATATATAAATTCCTGGAAGAAATCTTTCTTAACCTAAGGCACAGTTGCGGATAAACCTCGATAAGTCCTAAACACAACAAAAGGATAAAATAAGAAGAAATCTTTACATATTGATTTACATTCTTTTACTTTTAAACAATCAATATAGCAAACAAAACCAGTGCAGATGTCACTGTTTTTTGTATCATTTCAAGTTATATCTAATAACTTAGAACAATCGAAGTTCTCAAGTTCAATAGTAAGCGTAGCCATTCCAAACTAAAACTAAGTTTTTTCTAACTAAAGTCTATTACAAGGTTGCTAAAAACTGATGAACCTCAAATGAAACATAAGCACAAAAAGTGAAAGACAAGAAGAGACATGATGGTAAGATGAAAGAGTTCGATCAAAGGTAAAACTTACATTTATACTAGAACCCCAAGTTAATGTGGACAATGACGTTGGCACATAAATGATCAAACACAATTAGTACATAATCTTTTGACGATAGAGTTACACGGGAAAATTTATATTGGTGTCAAATCTAACCCCACCTGAGATTATCAAGAAAATGGCTAAGTGTCAAAGGTAGGCGCGTAGGACACTGGAACTAGCGCTGCCAGTCTCTGGGACGATCTCCGCTTACGAAGACGAGCACTGCTCGTTCGCAGAGATGAGCTGTGTCTTCTTATTGAGACGACGACTACAGCTCTCCACTGACAGTCAGAGTTGTCCTACTTAAGTTTATTGGGCCGAGCTCAGAAGACCCAAACCAAGGAAATAGCAAGCTAAAATTCCCAGGACGACGTGGCAGCAAAACAGACAAGTCGGGCCGACCTTTGACGCGAATAGGTCAAGTTGGGCCTAGGTGACTTCTCAGCCCTAGGCCTAGGACAACGACGAGGACAGAACCCTAAGCGGCCGCCGACTACGCATGAAGGAACTCCCGAAGAATTAGGAAATCTTCCTTATCTTTTAGAAATAGCCCTAGCCGACTTAAGATTTGTATAAATATATCTTGTACGCCTGATTCAAAGGCATCCGCAATTCAATTCACATACGCTCTTACGCAAATAGCAATAAAGAACTACTTCTTCTTTGATCTTTGTTTACGTGTTTTCATCTAAGAATTCTCTATTTCCTTGAAATCCTTGACAAGTTTACTGTGTAGGTTCTAGCACTCACAATTGGCGCCGAATAAGGGGATAGAGAGTTTTTGTCACAACCCCAAACCACGTTACGCAACAGATCCAGGAAGATGGCCAGTAAAGCTGAGAAAGAAAACGAGTCTTCGCTACGCAGAGATAACCCTGAAGGGGAGAACGCTATCACAAACCCTACTGCAAACCCGGAGCCCTTAAACGAGGTTAAGAAGATGTTCGAGACGCTCCTCGCTCGCAAAAAGACCACGAGGCCGCGGCGTTCGATTCGCAATTCAAACCTCATGCCCTCCGCTTCTCAACGCCATACGCTAAACCAAGAACCCTAAGAGACCTACCACCGCCGGCAACACTGCGAACTGGAGATAAGACCCCCGAATGCGTCAACGTCCGCAGAAATGAAAATCCTTCAACGTCAAGAGAAAGCGTCCGCGCACAGGATGAAGGTGACAACCCTCGCAAAATGGCTGATCGCAACGCATCAGTGAGAAGGATTCGACCGCGTAACCAAGAAGAGGCAGACGCAGAGTACGCCCGACACCTCACTGAAGAAGAGGATGACTCCTCTGAGGCCGAACCATGTGGTTTAGACCAAGAACATAGGGCGCTACTCGAAGCACACAAAGCCGAGATAGCCGAGATGCGAGCACAAATGGAACAAACGTTCTCCAACATGAAATCACATATGTACCATACCGCCGGAAAGGCTCTGGATGTCAACCGCGTACTCCAAGAGGTGCGCAACACACCTTTCGCTGAACGCACCTCTAGAACAAAAATCTCGGACCCTGGAAGAATCAAGCTTCCGCTCTATGAGGGAACCACCGATCCACAAAACCACATCTTAGCATTCGAAGTTGCCATGGGAAGAGAAAACTTCAGAGAACATGAGAAGGATGCCGGTTATTGCAAGATGTTCATAGAGAGCTTAAAGGGGCATGCGCTCCAATGGTTCTACCGACAGAAGAAGAACTCCATCGACAGCTTCTACCAGCTTTCAGAGAAGTTCGTAACTCATTACAGCATTTGCGCAGAACGTAGGGTCTACGACGGAGGACTATGGACTACGAAACAAGGCGAGAGCGAAAGTCTACGAGACTTCATGAAGAGATCCAGCACTACGCTTTCAAAGGTAGAAGGGGTGACCAACGAATCCGCCCTGGCAGCTTTGAAAGAAGCGCTCTGATGCCCTTCGGCTTCCTGGCAAGAGTTGATGGTACATGAATCAACTACTATCCAGGACGCTCTCCACCGCTTTGCCGACTACGCCAGAGTCGAATCAGCCGCCCCCACACTGAAGAAGAGCAATCCTGGCTTTGTTCGGCACGAAGGAGGATTTACTGGAGCTCACAATTACAAGATGGAATCATCAGGATATAGTCGTGGCCGAGGACATGGCCGCGGACGTGGCAGAGGAACCTGGAACAACACCTGGACCAGGAACCAAAGCGATTACGAGGAAAAGCTATACTGTGATTTCATAAGGCCGCTGGGCATTCCACCATAAAGTATCGCGAACTGCGAAAGCTGCTCGCCACGAGATTAGCGGCTGGAAACCTGAAGGGCGAGTTCAGCCTATCCGATTTCAAGATAGAGGAAACAAAGGCTCCCGCCGCGGAATAACCACTAGCAATTAAAGCTGGGGAAAATTCCAAGCGTCTGCGCCGAGACAACAACCCAGGAAACAACAGTTTCCAGCGTGTTCTTAACATGATAATGGGAGGATCCCAGTACTGCGCTAACAACGTTTCTGCAATTTAAGCGTACCAGCGACACGCTGAAGTCAGCGTGAACCTCTCAGTACCAGTAAAGAAAACTACTGACCTTTTACTGCCAATTACATTCGACGAGCACGACACCGAGGGAATCGTTCGTCCTCACAACAACCCTTTGGTGATCAACCTAACAGTCTACAACTTTAGCGTTGCGCGCGTACTCCTCGATACGGGGAGTTCTATCGATGTGATCTTCAAGAATATGTTAGAACGAATGAACGTGGACTTAGCAGAAATCAAAAGGCAGCCTAGGCTAATCACAGGCTTCTCAGGAGAAAAGACCATGACGATGGGGATAATTCGCATACCTGTTCAGGCTGGCAATGTCAAGAAAATGGTCGATTTCTCAGTATCTCATCACCATGCGATCTACAATATGATTATGGGAACACCGTGGCTCAATTCAGCGCCGTCCCATTAATATATCACCTGTGCCTCAAGTTTCCAACGCCCCTTGGAGTGAAAACCATATGGGGGAACCAAAAGGAGTCACGAATGTGCTTTATGGCTGAACACAAGCTGCGCAACCCCAAGACAAAAGAAGATGATCCCCCAACTCAGAGTAGGAGGAAGAAAATGAAAACCAATGGTGAAGGGGTGAAGGGTCTGTCCAACATGCTATACCAGCTACAAATTGCAGATGACCGTGAAGAGGAAGAACGATCACTCTGCAAACCGCTGGTCTTAGTCAACATTGACGATGATCATCCGGAACGTTGCGTCGAAATCGGAGCTGAATTTAACGGAAAAATCAAAGACGAGCTTATATCCTTCCTTAAGAAGAATATCAACACGTTCGCGTGGGCAGCTGAGGATATGCCTGGGATCGACATCAATGTTGCCAGTCATGAACTCAATGTGGATCCAACTTTTAAACCAATCAAACAGAAAAGAAGGAAGCTCGGACCAGAGAGAGCAAAAGAAGTGAACGACGAGGTAGAACGACTCTTACGCGTTGGCACCATCGCTAAAGTCAAGTACCCAAACTGGCTTGCGAATCCAATTGTAGTGAAGAAGAAGAATGGGAAGTGGTACGTCTGCGTCGATTTCACTGACTTGAACAAAGCTTGTCCAAAAGACAGCTTCCCACTTCCACACATCGATCGTTTGGTTGAGGCAACAGCTGGGAACAAGCTGTTATCTTTCATGGATGCTTTCTCCGGGTACAACCAGATCCTCATGCATCCGGACGACCGCGAGAAAATGGCATTCATCACTGATCGCGGCATCTACTACTACAAGGTGATGCCGTTGGGCCTCAAGAACGCAGGTGCTACATATCAACGACTAATGAACAGAATGTTCGAAAACCAGCTAGGGAAGACTATGGAGGTTTATATCGATCACATGTTGGTGGAATCTCTAAAAGAGGAGGACCATGTCTCGCATTTGGAGGAGTGTTTCCGACAACTCAATCTGCACAACATGAAGTTAAACCCTACAAAGTGCAGGTTCGCGGTTACTTCAGGCGAACTCCTGGGATACCTAGTCACTCACCAAGGTATCAAGGCTTGTCCAAAGCAGATCAACGCTCTGATCCAGATGGGTTCACCAAGGAACAAGCGAGAAGTCCAGCGACTCACTGGACGAGTAGCTGCACTAAATCGGTTCATCTCAAGGTCTACCGACAAATGTCTCCCTTTCTATAATACACTACATGGAAATAAGCAGTTCGAATGGACAGAGAAATGCGAAGACACCTTTAAGCACCTCAAAGAGTACCCGGCGACTCCTCCAGTCCTAGCTAAACCAGAAACCGGTGAACCTCTCTTTATGTACATCGCCGTATCTGGTACAGCCGTCAGCGCGGTACTCGTACGAGAAGAACGAGGCGAATAAAAGCCTATCCTCTACGTCAGCAAGACACTCACTGATGCGGAAACGAGGTACTCTCAGCTGGAGAAGCTTGCGCTCTCTGTCGTTATGGCAGCACGAAAGCTGAGACCTTACTTCCAATCTCACTCAATCATCGTCCTTAGCACTTTTCCGCTGCGTTCTGTTCTCCATAGTCGAAGTCAATCTGGCAGACTAGCCAAATGGGCAGTTGAACATAGCAAATACAACATCGAGTATCGCGGGCGATCCTCCGCTAAGTCCCAAATGTTAGCCGATTTTCTTATTGAACTCCCTGAGGGAGACATCGCAAAGGAGGGTTCGTCCCAAGAAGCAACGTTGTCTGGAGAATGGCAACTCCACGTAGACGGCTCTTCATCTAAAAGTGGTTCTGGCGTAGGAGTACGACTATCATCTCCAACCGGAGAGATCCTCGAACAGTCCTTCCGACTCGGCTTCAAAGCATCAAACAACGAAGCCGAGTACGAAGCCATCCTCGCCGGGATACATCTTGCTCATGCACTCAACATCGAAGAAATCAGCGTGTTCTCCGATTCGCAGTTAGTAGTCAACCAATTCATCGGTGAGTACGCAATAAAAGACAAGTGTATGGAGGCTTACTTAGGATTGGTGAAAGAGTTGGCTCCGTAGTTTAAGAAATTCACACTCACATGAATTCTGAGAGGAGAGAACGCTAACGCTGACGCCTTGGCAAATCTTGTATCCACTTCAGACCCGACTTTGAAGCGGATTATACCAGTGGAGTTCATCGAGTTCCCAAGTATCCTGCCAGCAGTAAGCCTCGCTATCACTACCCGATCTTAAGCTGCCAAGAAAACGAAAGAGAACAATGGTGAGGACATTGTGATGACCGACGCCGCTGAAGATGACGTCGAGATGAATGACGCCACCAAAAACACTCCACCGACTCAAACAGACCCGGATCCATCACGACTGCCAATTGCAACGTACCATCCAGATGAAGCTCCTACACCTGCTGTTGAGCCCGAGTATGGTTGCGACGAAAAGTGGATGGATTCAATATGTGGGTACATCTACGACAGTGAAGTACCAAAAGACAAGTGGGCAGCTCGCAAGTTACGTGCGCAGGCTGCCCAGTATACCCTACTTGACGGCAATGTCTTCAGATGGAGCTTGTCCGGTCCCTTACTTGCTTGCGTCGATGGCGAAGAGGCAAGGCAGATCATGACAGAAGTCCATAGCGGATGTTGCGGCAACCAATCAAGAGGGTGCGCCTTAGCGATTAAAATCAAACGTCATGGCCACTACTGGCCTACTATGGTACGTGATTGCGAGAAGTTTGCAACAAAATGTGCAAAGTGTCAGTGTCATTCCCCAAAGATTCACCAACCGATATAAATGCTTCCTTTCGTTATATCTCCCTATCCGTTTATGCGTTGGTCCATGGACATCGTTGAGCCGCTTCATCCCTCCAAACAGAAGCGTTTTCTGCTAGTTTTAACCGATTACTTCTCCAAATGGGTTGAAGCTGAAGCCTACGCTAATATAAATGACAAACACGTAGAAAGTTTTGTGTGGAGAAACATCATCAGTCGTTTCGGCGTGCCATACAAAATTGTGACAGATAACGGCTCTCAGTTCATCTCTAACCGGTTCGATACATTCTGCGCAAAGTGAAAGATCCGGCTCAGCAAGTCTACGCCCAGATATCCCCAAGGTAACGGCCAAGATGAGGCAGCCAACAAGACAATTCTTGATGGCCTTCAGAAACGTTTGGACGCTAAGAAGGACCGTTGGGCAGACGAGCTTAAAGGCGTGTTGTGGTCATCGCACGACGCCGCGATGAGCTACTAACAAAATACCATTCGCCCTGGTTTATGGAACAGAATGCGTCATCCCCTCCGAAGTCCAATTTCCAGGAGTTCGACGTTACCTCCTCCCTGGACAAGAAGGGCTAAACCACCTGTTATTGCTTGACGAGTTGGACCTAATCAACGAACAGCGCGACCAAGCATTGATCAGAATAGTTAACTACAAGAACACAGCCGCTAGGTACTACAACTCTAACGTCAGGGAGAGACGATTCCATGAAGGAGACTTAGTCTTGCGCGAAGTATTTCAGAACACCGCGGAACGGAATGCAGGCAAACTCAAGGCTAACTGGGAATGACCGTACAAAGTTACAAAGGTGGTCCGACCTGGCGTATATGAGCTTGCCAACATGGCAGGCGCTACCATTCCAAACTCATAGAATGCAAAGCACTTGAAGACATACTACCATTAGTACAAGCATAAGGCGATTCGAATAACATTGGCTCGTCTTTTAGGAGTCTTTGCATGAACTACGAGCGACTTGATCCCTGCAAAGGGTACGTAGGCAGCCTATTTTCGGATGGGTTCTATTGCCCCCCTCCCGAAAAAGGGGGGGGGGAGTAGGATACGTATACTTGTATACTCCCACTTTCTATTGTAACATACTTTCATGGGAATAAGAGAAACACATGTTGAAATTTTTTGCTATTCAAACATTTTATCTGACATCCTCTACGAACTGAATAAGAGTCTTACTAAACAGACCAACTTATTTCCAACCACCACTGCTGGCCACAGTGGCGATCTTAAACAAAGAATAATTAGCAGATTTTTTACAAAGACATCCAACTTCGGATAAGCGCGCTATAAAAATATAAGTATTCGTTATAGGAGCAGGTGCGTTGAAGGAGAAATGCATCTATAAAGCCAAACGATCACTCAAAAAACCCAACAACATCGTTGGTCAAAGTTAATGAATCGTTATAGGAGCGGGTGCGTTCAAGGAGAAATGCATCTATAAAGCCAAACGATCACTCAAGAAACCCAACAACAACGTTGGTCAAAGTTAATGGATCGTTATAGGAGCAGGCACATTCAAGAAGAAATGTGCTTGTAAACCTAAACAACCATTCTATAAACCCAGCAACGCAATCAATCAAGGACTTACGTTCTTTCCATATTACTTAAAGAAGCGCTGGTCCAAAAACAACAGTGAATTACTTTGATTCACCGATATCAGTTCTCCTCTGTTCAAATTCTTAACAAAAGAAACTTAGGCATTTCAAGAAAAGAGAATCGTCAATAAACTAAAGCCGCATCCATTATCATCTTGTAAAAAATACAAGGAAAAATCGTCCATAGATAAAAACCGTCTAGTCGGTCAAATATCAAAGTCAAAAAATCTAAAGCCGAAAACATAATAAAAGCGGTAGTAGATGCGCGAAACAACTAAGGATGAACCTCCTCGTCTTTAGCCACTTCTGAAAAAGTAACCGGAGTCGTAAGTCCCGCCGTCTCTGCAACAGCCTTCTCGGCTGTGTCCTCATCAGCAATAGTCTTCTCGATCTCGGCAGCATCTTCACCGATCCTGGCCTTCTTGACCTCGGTGTCCTCTGCTACAGTCGTAGTCACCTCGCTTAGTCTTCACCGGAAAAGGACATGCGTCCGTCTTCGCTAATCATGAGGTTCTTGAGCAGCCCATCGCTGTCAATCCTCATCTCCTGCGAAAAGATCATTAACGTTTGTTGAAACCAAACTCACATAAAGATTCTAAGGAATTCGGTGGAGTAACATAAAGATGGAGTTAGGCGTGGTATACCTGCAAAAGTCCACCTGCGTTCTCCAAAAACATGAGTGATCCTGAGACATCTGCCACACCGGCCTCCACTGCGAGCTTCTCAAGAGACACGTCCTGGTTCGGCAACGCGGGCTTGGCAAACTGAAAAGGATTGCAACTACAAAGATAATCAAAAGCTCCCTATATCAATTCACTTAAAAATGAAAGGAAAACAAGAAACCAACCTTAGGAAGAACAACGTTCAAGCATTCTTCGAGGCTCTCCATCAATTTATCAAAGTGTTCCTCATCACCTACGTTCGCCTCCACATCCGCGGTAAGAGACGCAAGCGTGTCTTCAAGTCTAGGGACCTTTCTGTCCGAAAATAGGCCCAAAAGCTGCTTCACGAAGTCGAGGTTAGCCTCTCTCTGAACTTGGAAGACTATTTTGTCTTACGGGTCGCCTTTAAGTTCGACGAACTTAGCCTTGGCGATGGCGAACTTCTCATGAAGATCCACAATCAAAGCCTTAGCCGTTTTTAACAACTTCCTCTTCTTCTCAACCTGCTTCTTCAGCTCGTCGACCTGCTCGTTACGCCTCGTCAAAAGGTTAACGAGTTGCTCGCGTCCTGCTTCGCGGTCTCAAGTCTCTTAGCTAACTTTTTGTTCTCGACGCGGAGCCTTTTGTTGTCCCTGAGTGCCCTCTCAAGCTCTTTGTTCTTCTTATCCAGCTCTTCAGCGTATTTGTTCCGCTCGGTCTTAGCAGCGAGCTCCCCCTTGACATAGTCATCGGCGTGACGCTTTTGCTTCTCAATCTCTGCCTCGAGCTCGAAACTTTGAAAAAACAGAGAAGTAAATAGAATGTCAGAACAACCACACAAATAAAAAGCTAAGTGTCAAAAGAGAGCGGAAGATACCTTAAGCCCAGCACGTGACATCATCCCGGAAGAGGATGCGCGAACTCGAGTGTAGGGATCATCAGGAAAGACCATGGTAGCAAAGAGACGCGTAGCAGCAGCATCGTTATCAAAGACCGACTGCGAAACACCGATGGAAGGTGAAGGACGATTGGTCCTCGTCCTCTTTGACTCTCTCTCGTCATCGCCTCGAGGCTCGCTCCTCCAAAGATCGCTCGTCACGGTCTCGTGCGCCTTCTCTTCGGCCTTCTTCCTTGCGTCTTCCCCAGAGCAAGAAGAGGCCAAGGGAACAGAAGAGCGCGAGGCTCTGGAATCGGCGGTTGGCACGCCTAGAACAACACTCGGCGTAACGCGAGCAGCTTTCTTCGCAGCAGAAGTAGTGCTAGGCGCCAAAACGGTGCTAGGCGCAGGAGTAGAGCTAGGCCCAGAAGTAGTGCTTGGCGCAAGAGCAGGTGCAGTGCTAGGCATAGGAACAGTCCTTGGCGCGGAAGTAGTGCTCGGCGGTGCGACATCCTCAGAAGCACATGCGCTGCCAGAAGCTAACTCTTTGAACGATCGTTTCTTCCCCATCTTTGACTGAACCTCTTCGGACTGATCTGAAAAGCAGAAGCTCGAAACTGAAGATCCGCCAAAGAAAGCTCTCGCCTTCTCGACACGTTACAAAGAAAATTCCTTCTCCTAGTTGCACCCTCGAGATGCAAGAAGCGTATGAGTAGCCTGCGCGTTCTTTGGGATTTTCAGAATCACGTTACTCACTGCAAAACAGACATAAACAAAACAATGGTTAGAAATAATCAAGGTGGCAATAAGGTGAAAAAGCCATAAAAGTAACACACAAGACAAGCGCATTCCTAATGGAATAAATGGAATCAACTACCCTTCATACTCCATCTTGTTCGAATCAAGTCAATCCCATCTCCCACAGTTTCTCTACAGACAGGAACGTAGAAGAAAAAATCCATCCATTGACGCTCTTTACTAACGAAACCATCAAAGGTTCAAAAGTCCTTTCGAGGGCTAATGTAGTATATTAGCTTATCTTTGGGACGAGAACGACGAAGATCGAGATAGTTCCTCAAATGGTGGACATTCAAGGCCTCTCTGCACTTATAACTTCGAATGAGGATTCCCACCAAGTGGCGAATTCCGCGGGAGTGATTTGCGAAATTGAGACGTAAAACTTTGTGAGAAACTCGAGGATCACATATGGAATAGGAAACCACAAGAACACCGCATCGAAGAAACTCTCATATAACGTGAAGTAGCCTTCCGAAGGTCGGTCAGCTCGATCGGATGGTGATGGCAATATAAGCTCTATCTCGTCGGAAATAGAACACTTGTGTCTCAAAAAACCAAGGACATGCGTCAGTCTCTGGGACTACCTCCGCTTACGAAGACGAGCACTGCTCGTTCGCAGGGACGAGCTCTGTCTTCTTACTAGGACGACGACGACAGCTCTCCACTGATAGTCAGAGTTGTCCTACTTAAGTTTATTGGGCCGAGCTCAGAAGACCCAAACCCAAGAAATGGCAAGGTAAAAGTCCCAGGACGACGTGGCAGCAAGACAGACAAGTCGGGCCGACCTTTGGCGCTAACAGCTCAAATTGGGCCTAGGTGACTTCTTAGCCCTAGGCCCAGGACGATGACGAGGACAGAACCTTAAGCGGCCGCCGATTACGGATGAAGGAAATCCCGAAGAATTAGGAAATCTACCTTATCTTTTAGAATTAGGCCTAGCCGACTTAAGACTTGTATAAATATATCTTGTACGCCTGATTCAAAGGCATCTGCAATTCAATTCACATACGCTCTTACGCAAACAACAATAAAGAATTACTTCTTCGTTGATCTTTGTTTACGTGTTTTCATCTAAGAATTCTCTGTTACCTTGAAACCTTTGACAAGTTTATCGTGTAGGTTCTAGCACTCACAATCTATATAAGAGATTAAAACTTGTGAAACTAACAATGTCTAAGTAATGATTTACGAAGAAAATACCGTCAATCCTATAGCTCACTAAAGTAACATCACTGAGCCATGCGACTGCTATGTCGAACACCAACACAAGCCTTCTTATTGATTTCCATTTTTGGCTTCTCCAGGTCAGTAAATTTGGAATCGTTAGAGCAGAACAAGAACAAGAAGAAGATTTAGCACAAAACAAGATACATATATAAAACAAGTATACACACAAAGTCCTTCGAAAACCCTTTTTTGAATTCTGGTTAAGGCAAAGCTTAATCAAGAACATATTATGACATTGATTATAAAGAATACCTGCTCACAAATTGCTCCTAAGGGCCAAAAGTCAATCTTCACCTTTCCTAATAATAATATCAGGTTAACTCGGATCACTGATTAACAGAGTTAATTGCTAAAAAATGCATATGTGTTGTCAAGTGAAGTTTAAGTAAAGTAGAAGAACTCGCAGATTTGGAGGAAAAATTTAGATTGGCAAAACAAAGAGATAGTGAGAGAAAATTGAACCTTGACAATGATTCGCCTAACGTCCTTGAACAAAGCGCGCAAAACGTGTTGGAGAGTCGGATCGGTCAAATCCATTCTAAAAGAGGACGATAAATTTGGGAGATTCAGACTGTAGTAAAAACAAAATTATTGTGAGAATATTATAACACATAGTTTTTTTGTGAGATTAAAGATGTTAAACTATTTCGCTCCTTGAAACAAAAGTTCGATAAAAAAAACTACGAAGATGCCATTGTTAAATCAAATGTCATCATCCATTGTTAAATCTACGAAGATGCATCATTGCTAAACAAATTCTACGAAGATGCATCATTGTCTCGCCGATGTTAAACGATCGGTTATTCATGCGTGTCATTGTCACAAAATCAAATGAGAAATCGTAATATAAGGTTTCTACGAAGAAACTAAGAACAACTAAAAACATAGATCAAATCGATGGGGAGAGTGTGAATTGTTGAAGAACATAATCTGGTGATGGAGACAATTCTAGAGGGAGGACATGAATCGACCAAAAGAAAAACACGATTGAAGCTTAGCCTTTAGGGTTTGATGAACCAAAGAGCCCCTGGTGATACCGGATTGAGCAGCAATCCGAGATCAGTCCAAAGAATAGAGGAACTAGGTTTAAATGTAATATTTCACGAAGAAAAGATCAAGCGAAAAGATGTGTATAGAATTCTCTTTTGAAGGCGATGTCCTCCCTTTGGAGGAATACATCAAATATTTATACAAGTAAAAAGTCGGTCGAAATAACTTTAAAAGATAAATGGGAAATCGCCTAAAAGATAAAAGGAAGTTATACTAATTCTAAGTATTTTCTTTTCTTCGAGCTAAGTCTTCCAATTTGCTTGTATTAGTCTAGGTCGGCTAATGCTCCCTAACGGGCCGAGACGCTGCTAATGAATCCTCGCTGGCCCATCCTCCGAGTTGTCCTCTCAAACTTCGTATCGGGCCAGGTCTGAGTCAGGTATGGTAATGGGTGCTAGACCCGGTACCACCAACAAGCCCCCCCCCTCGAGGTTGGCGAGTATTACTTTAGTAAGCTCGGCCGAGAGGTACTGAGGAATATTTTCCCAACTTATATCTCGAGTTGATCTCGAAAAACTTGTCTTGACACGCGGCTTGATCTTGTTTGTTCGCCCTTTGAGGTGACGTTCGACGCGTCAGTTTCACTTAGGGAGTTTTGATTTCCAACACGATTTTCGCAAAATATTTACACCAAGTCTTTGTACTTGACACACGGCACTTCACGGTTGGGTGCTAAATATGACCAAGGTGTTTGTCCTAAATTTTTTCCATTTTCTCGGTATAAATATGACGTCAAATCCTTCAGAATCTACACACTTCTAAACATGAGTAATATTCTCTCCTTAAAAGAAAGAACGAGGTAATGGAATCGTTTTCCATTCGTTATTCCATAAGAGGAATCCTGAATTTTCTTTAGCAGTTCCTTCGTACGAGGAGATCGATTCAGATCGATTGTAAAGCGTTCAAGAGATGGCAATTTGAGATTTCACTAATGTCAGAGATCATATTCCCAAGAAACCGTCATGTCAGGGATCATATTCCCACGCTAATAGCCAGCTTTGACTTGTTCGGTTGATCCGATATCCGTTTGGATATCGCAACCGAACTGAAGTTTGACTTTGAAGTGGTTGGTCGGAGGTTCGGGAATAACGATTCCTGATTGAGGTGTTGTGGTTCCTAGAGGAGTATTGGAGTGGATATTTCCAATTTATTGGAGCGGTCACTTCCAAAGCCTTAGCTACATCCGACACCTCAACACCCTTCTATTGTCGCGGTTATTACTTCGAGAATGAGGTCCGCAAGGATCTCTACCATCACTATCGCTGCAGGATCGCTTCGGGGCCTTTAGGTTTTCAGTAATTTTTTGAAATCTTTCGTAAGACTTAGCTCGCTTCAGAACTTTTTGTAATACAAGATAAACAACTTTCTTTAAGATATTTTGTAAGATTTATCTCGCTTCGGATCTTTTTGTAACCCTTTTAAGGAATAAAGATAACAGTTTTATTTGAAATCTTTCGTAAGATTTAGCTCGCTTCAGAACTTTTTGCGTAATAAACAACTTTGTTTAAGATCTTTCGTAAGATTTACCTTGCTTCAGAACTTTTGATTTCTATTTATGCGATGCATGAACTCGACTTTATTAACACCTTATCGTTTCATAAGAAACTTGAATGATCACGAGCTCATGAAAAATCGGCTTATTGAAACACATTAGGATTGATTTCGTAAGAATCCTTGAGTGGTTGGAACTATGGAGCTCGACATTGGGCACTAAGATTACTTCCCAACCTGGCTCCGGCTTACAAAAGCTTGTGGATTATTTCACCACGACACTTATGAGAAGCGCGTTGATCAGATACCTGGCCAAGTCTCCGATGTGTGACACTAGACGAACGGATCGTATAGAGTTTTTTTTTTTTAAAGGCTATGTATTAAATTCTCGAGCTGATCAGACTGAGTTTTTAATGAACATTAAAATATTTTCTAAAGTAAGTCTTTGGTTTGAACCAGAATCTTTGTTTTAAAATATTTTTTTTTTTTATGTGTAACTACACTTAGACTTTTCTGAAAAAGCATGCTGCCTACGTACCTTTCTTAAAAGAAAGGATCAAGTCACTTGTAGTTCAATACAAAAAATGTTATTCTAACCAATAGGTTTTATTTTTTACTTGAGTAATAATACCGCTTGAGGTTCCATGCATTCCAAGAATTTTGGATTTCAGTTCCATCCGTTTCGAGTAGTTCATACACTCCAGGTTTTATAACCTTTGAGACCTAATACGGTCCTTCCCACTTGATTCCAAGCTTTCCGGCTTCGTCCTCCTTTATGTTTTTATAAACTTTACGGAGGACGAGATCACCTACATTGAAAAATCGATATTGTACTTTTTTGTTGTTGGACTTCTTCGAGGTCGTCGAGATGCTCATGAATTCTTCGCCCGTTCATCTTGGCATCTTGAGTCATCAAGACTCGTCGAGCGCTATCGATGTGGGCTTCGATGGGTGCTAATGCTTCCATTCCATAGGCTAAAAAGAAAGGGGTCTGACCTGTTGATCGTCGAGGTGTTGTTCGATGAGCCCAAAGTACTCCGAGAAGTTTATCTGCCCATGCTCCCTTCTTTTCGCCCAGACCCTTCTTTAGCCCGGCTATCAGCGTTTTATTAGTCGACTTAGCTTGTCCATTCCCTTGAGGGTAATAGACAGTTGTTGTGGACAGACGGATGTTCCATCTGTCGCAAAATTTTGTAAAAACGTCACAGGTAAGGTTCGGACCGTTGTCTGTTACGATTTTGTAAGGAACTTCATGGGAGTCCGAACAAGCTTGAACCCATTTTGCCCCTACCACCTTTGCCAATTGAAGTCCAGCTATCAAGGCTTGGTACTCGGCGGCATTAATCGTTGCCAGGAAATCAAGACGGAAAGATTGTTCAATCACTTCTCCGGTCGGACATTAGAGGCATACTCTGACCCTTGATCCTCTCCGGGATGATGACCCATCTGCGTGAAGTGTCCACCACAAGCTTTTTTATAAGTCATCCTTAGAAGTCTCGGTAGGTACCTCGACGATGAAGTCTGCTAAAACTTGCGACTTCATCGTCGGTCTATTTTTATAGATTATATCATATTCACTAAGTTCGATCGCCCACTGAGTTAATTGGCCCGATCGATTCGGGCTATGCAGGATCGGACAAAGTGGATAATTTGTTAGTACCTCGATGGTATGAGATTGGAAGTACGGCCTGAGTTTCCTTGTCGATGTCAGAAGTGCCAAGGCCAACTTTTCCATTGTTGAGTACCTTGCTTCTGCCTCATTGAGAGCTTTGCTAATGCAGAAGATGGGTTGTTGTTCGCTCCCATCCTCTCTTACCAAAACTCCACTGCTTCCGATACCGAAACCGCGAGATATAGATATAGAATTTCTCCTACCTCGTGTTTGGCCAGCACGGGTGGTGTAGTGAGATATGCCTTGAGGTCCAAGAAAGCTTTCTCACACTGTACGGACCATTTGAAAGTCTTTGTTGCCTTTCTAAGCAATTAGTAAAACGGGAGACTTTTGTTTGTCGATCTACTTATGAAGCGGTTTAAAGCTGTTATCCGTCTGGTCAAATTTTGAACTTCTTTCCACGTTTGGGGAGAAGGCAAATCCAACACGGCGGATATTTGCTTTGGGTTCGCTTCAATCCCTCTTTATATCACCAAATAACCCAAGAATTCTCCTGAGGTTACTGCGAAGGTATACTTGGCGGGATTTAATTTTATCCCATACAAATTGAGAATTTCGAAACACCTACTGAGATGATCGATATGATCCTCGGTGTTCGCCCATTTAACCAACATATCGTCGACGTAAACCTCCATGGATTTGCTGAGCTGATCTGCAAACATCTTGTTTACTAGCCGTTGGTAATTTGCCCAGACGTTCTTTAGGCCGAAGGGCATCACCTTATAACAGTAAATTCCTCGATCGATTATGAAGGCGGTCTTCTCACGGTCATCAGGATGCATTAAGATCTAATTATAACCGGAGAAGACATCCATAAATGATAAGAGTTCGTTACCGGCAGTTGCTTCAACAAGTATGTCGATGTGAGGTAGCGTAAAACTGTCTTTGGGACAAGCCTTGTTGATGTCTGTGAAATCGGCACAAACTCTCCACTTCCCGTTCTTCTTTTTCACTACTATCGGATTGGCTAACCACTATGGATATTTCACCTCGAGTAATAGATCCAGCGTCGAGCAGTCGCTCGACCTCGTCATCTACTGCTCTGGACCTCTCTGGGCCAAGTTTCTCCACTTCTATTTAACCGGTCTATGAGACGAATCCACGTTCAGCTCGTGAGAAATTATTTTTGGGTCGATCCGCTTCATGTCCTTGATAGACCACACAAAGGTCGATGCGTTCTTTCATAGAAGTTCAACGAGTTTATCTCGTATAGGGTCGCTTAATTCTGACCCTATTCCCACACATTGATCGGGATGTTAGAAATCCACGATGATTTATGTGATTTGTCGTTCTAACGACACCTTCTTTCCGTCAACGTGAGGAGCCTTATTTTGGCTCTTTGCTATATCTTCTGAGGCATGTACAGCCATAGCAGCTTGAGCCCTGTTTTTCCTTTCAAAGATTGTGAGTTTTGCTTTGATTGCCCCTTTCGGTGTGAGTCGCGAAGGGGGTCAGGCTTTGTAAAAACTGATGATAGGTTGATGCTACGGCCTTCATCAGATCAAGCCACGCCCCAAGACAGCGTTATATGCGGTAGGTGAATCTACGACGTCGAATTCAACATAGCTTTTCATCTTGGCAACTTCGACCGTTAATTGGATTATTCTAACTATTGGGATCGTTCGACCCGCAATTCCCCTTAGTGTTTGGTTTTGCTCATTTATGCGTTCTCAAGTACCCATCTTTCATAGGATTTCTTTCTAAATCAGATTTAAAGAGCTTCCGGTATCTGTTAATATACGATTGACTTCGCAATCGTCTATCAACAGACGGACCATGAGCGGTTCATTATGCGGTTGGGTCAAACCCTCCGTATCTTGTTCGCAGAAAGTTACCTCTAAGTTTTTGTAGTGGTTGACTGTTTCTGCTTTTGTTTCTTCGCACGGTTGGCTTTGTCGTACGTCATTCTCATGGTCCATCATGATCATGAGGATCCTCCTTCTTGCAGGTTTCGTTATTCTAGCCACTTTTGAAGTAGCTAGAGTTAGGGTTTCGTCTCCGAACATCTTCAAAGATCTCTTCTTGTGAAAGTTACATAGTAAACCTAATCGGTCTCCTTAGTCGGCGCCAATTTGGTGATACCAAATTAATCAACAATCCGAGATCGGTCCAAAGAATAGAGGAACTGGGTTTAAAAGTAATATCACGAAGAAAAGATCAAGCGAAAAGATGTGTATAAAATTCTCTATTGAAGGTGATGTCCTCGTTTTGGGGGAATACATCAAGTATTTATACAAGTACAAAGTTGGTCGAAATAACCTTAAAAGATAAATGGGAAATCTCCTAAAAGGTAAAAGTAAGTTATACTAATTCTAAGTATTTCCTTTTATCTGAGCTAAGTCTTCTAATTTACTTGTGTTTGCCTAGGTCTGCTAATGCTCCCTCACGGGCCGAAAAGCTGCTAATGGATCCTTGTTGGCCCATCCTCCGAGCTGTCCTCTCAAACCTCGTATCGAGTCGGTCTGAGTCGGGTATGGTGTTGATAACCACCTTCTTTGTCGAGTTTTGTGCTTCGCCGAAATTTGCATCCATCTTTGTATGATGCTTCAAGCATGAGGTGTAAATGGTGAACACGACTGTGGGAGTCATATCGATTGGAAGGAAAATGACGTTTCTCGTATCAAAGAAAATGGGAAAAGTTTTTTAGTAAAATAAAAATATCTAACCATTAAAAATTGTGCACATGTCAAGATAGGAAGAAGCAAAAGTGATGATGTGTCAAGCCCTGGAAAGACTTAGCTTGTGGATTTATATATATTAGGGGTTGTGTAACATCCCAAAACCAGCCAGAGGTTTATAATTGTAACTTAGAGAAAAAAAAATATAGAAGAGCTCGATAATTTTACAAAGCTGTGATCAGTTCGCAATTATTTAGGGAATGGTAACCTAGATAGTTTGGGCCGTGGCTCACATAGGGGAGGCTGAGGAAAGGCGGCGGAAAAGAAGGAGAGAAAAACGTGGAGAAGAGGGAAGGAATTGGGCTTTCGGCCCATGAAGTAAGGAGGTGGAGAAAAATAAGGAAAGTGGAGAAAAATAAGGAAAGTGGATATTCTCCTTAGGGTTTTTGGTTTAGTATAAATAGAGGGATAGGGAGCTTATTATTTACACACCAAAACATTTCTCTTCTCTCTAGAGCCAAAGATACACGCTTAAGAGGAAGAGAAAAGGAGGAGCTCGAGAAGGATCTCGGCACCCCACCCTAAGGAGCAGCGGTATAAGGTAAGGCGCGATCCGTACCTAATACTCCCTTTCTATTCTCTTCCTTATAGCTTTCATGCAGTAGTCTTAGTAGTACGGGTTAGGGTAGAGTAGTTTAGTAGTATAGTAGTAGTGGTCATGTGCGGATAGATATCCATCCACGGCACCAGTAGTAGTAGCATCCGTGTATGGATCGAGGATCCGTACATGGACTGGCTGACATCGGTAGCGCCTAGTGCTGGCATCGGTAGCGCCTAGTGTTGGCATCGGTATGGCCTCGGGGTGCCTCGATGACAGTACGCCAGGTTACCGACGGTAGGCCTCGGTGACGCCTCAAGAAGGCATCAGGGACGCCTCGACAAGGGCGCTGGTACGAGGTACCATGACGCCTCTAGAGGGCACGATGACGCTTCGACAGGGCCCGAGTAACCTAGCAAGCTGTGGCCTGGTGACGCCTTGAGAGGGCATCGGAGACGCCTTGACAAGGGCGCTGGTACGAGGTACCAGTGACGCCTCTAGAGGGCACGATGACGCTTCAACAGGGCCCGGGCAGCTTAAGGTCGTGCCTCGAGGAGGTATCGTAAGGAAGTAAGGCTGATCGATGATCAGGACGAGTGAGCCTCGGATCACTCCTCGATGGACGTATCGGTGAGAAATCGGTACGGACACTCGACGATCCGGCAGTGCCAATAGTGGTTATCAGGTAGTATCCATGATCGGATCATGGGGACGCGTCGATAGGCCCTCGGGGAGGCCTACGATCGATCTACCACTGGCCATCGGGGATAACTGAGCAGTCCGGAAGGGCAGTCCGCGATGAGATCGCTGACTGGCATCGGTAAGCCTCGTGTAGGCCTCGGTGTATATGTACGATACCTTGTTCGTCCGCGATGAACAAATCGGTAATCATCGGTGAAGACATCGATGATCGTAGAGATAGCTAGACGGGCAGTGCCAACCACTGTGCCGCGAATCGGTAAAGCCTTGATAGAGATCGATACGGCCTCGGTTCGGAATCACGCCTGGTAAGCAAAAGCGTGCTTGGCTTACCAACAGTGGCAGAGCATCCGGTCAGATCATGGCGATCTGGCTATGGACTCGTAGGTGAGACAGTAGAGGAGCTTGACAAGGCTAACATAGATTGTTAAGTAACTCGGCTATCACAATGGATCTTGGTGTGGGTACACGTACCTAGGCGTACCGGTCGTGGGACTCAACCTTGTATCTCGAGGAAACTTGGCTTGGCAGAAGCTGGCCCAAGAGTGACTCGTTGTTTGGCGGTCTGGAGACTGGTTGTGGCTAATCAGGCCTTGCTCCGACTCGCACCGCATATAGCTTAGGAAATTAGATAAAGACATGCATAGGCCGGCTATACTCGTAATCGGAGCCAGTGGGCCAAATGTGAGGATTAGCGTGGCAGACTGAGAGGTCTGATACTAATCGATCATCGAACCGCAAAATAGAGCTATGATAGAGTTACCGCCGCAAGGCCGTAAGGATACTCGATGATTCGCTTGGTTGTTGGACTCGGCAGACTATTAGAGAATGTCGTAGGCCGGACAGGTAGTGGCCGGCCAACTCGATAGTTGAACGGGCACGCCTTAGTCAACCTGGTAGATAGTCTAGACGGTGTCTGCCAACAAGAGAAGCGCTAAGGAGGCTTAGCAAACTCGTACGGCCGCATACGACTCCAGGGTTAGAGGCAAGGCCGCGGGAACGCTTAGGCCGGGAACGGCCAAGCCTGGACCGCGAGTCTTCCACAATTAACGGATAGTTTGTGTTTGTATTTCTGCAGGGACGGTCACCGTATGGCCATAGATGTGTCATGGGTAACGTATTGGGATAGCCATGCTTACCTGGGGCCGACCATACGGGGCAAAGGTATTGCTTGAAATGCTTCGGCTATTGCTTGAGAACATAGAGGTATAAAGGACTAGGATTAACCGGAGTAGATAATTTGGTTGTGAACCTTAGGATAGTCTAGTAGTTAAAAGCATGATTAAACCGGTAGGATAGTAGGTTCACAACGCCACCCGTCTAAATATTGCATGGACCGCATCGTGAGTATGCGTTCCCCCGGTTGTTTGTGTTTGACCTGAAAGATGGCACGAAGACCTAGCGTTCTGCTGCTCGCTAGAAGGGCCGTGTGTGCTAGGTTATGCAAGTCCGCCGACGGGCCGACTAGGTTATGGGCTGCCAGGGTGCCCGGCACACCAGTTTACTGGTTAAGGTTACCAGCTTGCTGGTGTAAGGTTATGAGCTGCCAGGGTGCCCGGCGAACCAGTTTACTGGTTAAGGTTACCAGCTTGCTGGTGTAAAGTTAAGGGCTGCCAGCGTGCCGGCATAAGTCAAGGGCTGTCAGAGTGCCCGGCATGAGGTTTTGGATCACCGCGAAAGGGTTGGCCGTGAGACACAGTACCTGGCAAGTAGTGCTAAGGGTGCTGTGTGGGGTTTTAAGGTTTAGAATAGCTAGGTAGTGTTAGGTGGTGAGATGGAGTAGACCGTCTTACAGAGTATTCAATACTCACCCCCTTACCAGTGCGCAGGATAGGACATCCGGTCAAGTGGACCATAGGACGGCAAGGCAGGAGGGAGCGGCAGGCAACGGAGGAAGACTTTCCCAAGGCGTAGTGAATCTAGTACCCTATGTTGTAATTTACCGTACAATGTAATTGAGAAATTTTGGAGCAATGAAAATATCACTTTTGTCTAACACTTGGGTATGGATTCATAGTCCGAGATGCGGGTGTTATAGTTGTCCCTGGCTACTCCCGGGTTTTGGATTTAAGTTTTGAGTTTGATATGACTTTGATATGATGAGAATTTCCCTGCTGTTGGTTACGTATGTTTGGTTGTCCTTTTTTTGGTTATTGTTGGTTGTTTTTTGCGAATGGCTTTGGCTTACTATTGTAGCCAAAATATGAATTTTATGAGTTTGTAATTTCGTAGGTTTAAATGAAGTTGGCGCATTTTGTTGATTTTATTGAAGATGACCCCTTTTTTATTATAGAGTTTGCACAAGCTTTAAAAGCAAATGAATCTTTCAACCAGCATTGTATAACATAGGAATTCAATTTGCGAATAAAACGAAGAGAAGGTTGGACCGTAAATTAAGTAACATAGTGCATTGAAAAACGGGAAGAGTTTGAGACAAAGTAACAAAACTACATAAGGAAGACTAACTTGTTGCCGATATTTTTGGACGATTCTTTTTTTTCCCTACAAATTGATGTAAAAACTACAGTGAGATATTGTTATTGCTAAGTGAGTTTAGTTTTATAAAATTAGACTTCTGGACTTCGATTAATCGGTCGTTGGTATGTACCCAACTTGTTTTACCAATCTTCTTTTAGTCTTGTTGTTATAGTGTTTTATATCCTCTATAGATTTGTCAAAGTGGAATCTTCTTTTACAAAGTTGGATGGCTAAATTATCTCTCTTTTTCTGCTTTTGACAACTTCTGTCACGAAATCATTCCTCCACATGAGCCAGGCAATAGTAAATGTATATGAAGCTCTCCTCCTCCCACATCACTCGGCTTTTCTTGGAGGTGTAGGTAGATTGAATATCGACAATTAGGATCATGGATTATTGTGTTTTTTGGAGAAAAAAGAATTTCCATAACTTTTAAAATGCTGATTAGGGCTTTTCAAAATTTGAAGTTATTATTAATTAAGTGTTTTATGCTATGGAGTTCAGTTTAGTTATTTAGGAATTCATAACAATGCACGTACAACTTGCATGGCTTTTCTAAACGTTTTCCTTGGCAAGTCGAACCCATTAGTTTGTTCGGAGTCGGACTATACTCCATGGTGGAGCCAAGTGTCGTGCCAATGGATGAGGGTTTGTGGTGGAGCATAAGAAATTTGCTGAGAACTACAGTTTGCTTTAATTAGAGTATTGGGCGGCGAAGACTAAATAATTAAAAACCAAAAGAAAATTATTTTTACTTACGCAAATAGTGGAAAGGTTTGTAAACCAAGGAAAAAACATGAAGACGAAAGAAGCAACATAGGCTGTGGAATGAGTATATTAATTAGGGTAAGAGCCATGGGAAGGAGAATGAGAGACGGTTTCATCTAGGTTTGAAGACGGGTGATAACACAGGTTTTAACCCAAATTAACACTGCAAGTGCACAGCAATTGTTGTAGTAATTATGGAATCGAATCCACGAGAACCAAGTTTACACTTCAAAGTATATGAACTGAACTTAAGCTAAGATGATATGAAAAGTGATTGTTTGCAATAATGTAAATGAAAATGGCAATGTAAACGATGTAAACTATGAATTAAAAAGCGTTAGGCTTTAGGGATTTTCGCAGGAAATCAGAGATCGCGAACCAGATAACTATTCAGGGAACTAATCAGCTCAATCTTGAACTCAAACGTAATTGTATAACTAATCCACTGTAGTGGCACTGGAGACTTTATCTAACAACCTAAGGTTCTAAACTGTCGTTTGAACTTAGAATTCTAAACAAGCATTAACGAATTGGTTAGATACGTTCACAAATTGCCTTAACATCAGCTTTCATTGGTTAAGGACAATTTGCTCATCTATGTTAGTTCAGGCATTTAATCGAACACTTTTGATGCATTAAACAACCTAACATCATGACCTAGGTGATCAATCTAATTCAAGCAATAAGAACAACGATAGATAAAGACAATTATAAATCCTTATTTGTATCTAGTTCTTGCGATTCATGAAATCCCTTGAAACCCTAAAACCAACTGAGAGATTACTCAGACATGGAAACAATGAAACAGCAAAGAGATGAAAAGAAACTCATGATAAATATAAACGAAATCCAAGAGGGTTCAAAATTCTTCTCAGTAATCGTACAGTCAGAAATCGTCTCCCTAAAGCTTACAAAGTATGAAAGTGAATGAGTCTCTCTGGAAAAGAAGCGTAACCTAAAAACTCTCTAAAATATCTAATTTATTTGCTAAAAAACGTGCTGGTCCAAAAATCTGGCAAAATCCAATCGAATAAGGAAAATCTAAAATTTCCAATTTTGGCTCGGTTTAAGGATCGATCGATCTGATGCTCCAAAACGTCCTGGTCGATCCTGAGATAGTCCGACATTTTGGCTGAGAAAAACTGGGGAACGATCGATCCTGAGGTCGATCCTACGACCAATTTCAGCTTTCCTGCTCGTTTTCTTCATTTATGCGTTCCATTCTGCCTTAGACTCGTTCCAAACACATTTTGACCTGTAAAGACTCTAAAATCAAAGAAAAGAATCGAAAAAATATCGAAAACAAATGTTAGAATGCGTTAAAAATGCAACACATCAACAAGGACGTTTCTCTTCATGCTTATAAGTTGAGTCCAAACTTGTCCCTCCATCTCCAACAAAGAGATCAATGTCAACATCCACATCGTTATTGTCAGAAGTTTGATGCACACGCTTGTTTTTTTTGTCTGTTGTGCAATCCTTGCAATCGACATCATCTACATTGAAGTTTGTGCAAGTCACTACAAGAAAACAGGTAATTAGTGACTACATTTTGTGACTGATTTTTCAGTCACTAAATTTGCGACCGATTAATGACGAATTTGTGACGCCCTAACGACTATATATTATTAGTCGCAAAGTCATCACAACTTAGCGACGCATTAAGATGGTCGCTAAGTCGTCGCAGATTAGCGACAAAACAACGACTACAATAGAGAAGTCACTAATTAGCGACGACTTTCTGACCACGGCCGTGGTCAGTAAGGGTAGTCACAAGTTAGTCACAAATTTGCGACACTTTTGTGACGCCGAACGGACTGTATGAAAGTGTCACAAATCAGTCACAAATATTTATGTCGGTAGCTATGTCGGCAATGAAGTCAAGTGGGTGGACACGTGATTAATGCGGTTGGTTGGTGAGTAAACTAATTTTTGTGACTCCTTCACGTAGTCGCTAAATCGTCACTACATCGTCACAGAAGTGTCACAAATTTGTGACACTTTTTTAAGAGTCACAAAGTAGTGACTAATTTTTTTCTATATAAGCAACACACCTCTCCATTTACAACGCACCTCTCTTTATCCATTCCTATCAAACCTCTCTCTCTCTCTCTTTAAAATCAGGAAAAAAACCCAAAAAAACCAAAAAATCCAAGAAAAGAAAACCCAAAAAAAGGAAAATTTCAAAATCACGAAAACACCGAAAAACCCAAAAAAAATCCAAAAATTATGTTTAATTCTAATCAAGAGTGGATGTACAACCGAATTGATCCTCGCACAAATAATATCGCAGATGAATTTTTGGTGGGGGTACAACATTTCTTGGAGTTCGCATCTACCCAGTATTCGTCAGTTACAGGTGGAGCTATGTTATACTGCCCTTGCGCAAAGTGTAAAAATGATAACGGTTTTAAACAAGCTAAAACTGTTCGGTACCATTTACATAGTAGAGGTTTCATGGAAAACTATTATGTTTGGACGGCACACGGTGAAGATTACGATGTAACTGGGGTAGGTAGTAGTAGCTATTACGGGAATACTGATTTTAGTAGCGGTAACCAAGAAACAAATTACGATGGCGGAGGAAGCAGTAGCTATTATGAAAATGCTGATTTTAGTGGTGGTAATGAAGAGTTTAATTACGATGGTGCAAATGTTTATGGTGAAATGGTTCATGATGCATTTCGTGGTTCGGTGCCATATACTGATTATCACCATGAACAGGATCAAAGTGGAAATGATCCTGTTTATGCAGAACCTACCCATGACGCGAAACAGTTCTACGACATGTTAGCTGCTGCAAATACGCCATTGTATGATGGTTGTCGTGAAGGTCTCTCGCAGTTATCATTAGCAGCTCGACAAATGAATATCAAGGCAGATCACAATTTAGCTGAAGTTTGCATGGATTCAGTGGCAAAAATGATGACGGAGTATTTGTCGGAGCCTAATAATGCAACTGGTTCTTTCTATGAGACGGAAACGTTGATGCGGAAGCTAGGATTGCCGTTTCATACATATGATGTCTGCGTAGATAATTGTATGCTCTTCTGAAAAGATGATGCACAGTTGGACCATTGTAGGTTTTGTGAAAAACCGAGATACGAGGCAAGTCGGGGGCGTACTAAAATACCGGTTAGCAAGATGTGGTATCTACCCATCACTGACAGATTAAAGAGGATGTACCAATCCGAAAGGACTGCAGCATCGATGAGGTGGCATGCTGAGCACCAGACAGAAGACGGAAAAATGGTTCGCCCATCTGATGTGGAAGAGTGGCAAAATTTCAATCAAATACATCCACAATTTACGGAGGAAACGCGAAATGTGTATTTGGGTTTATGCACCGATGGTTTCAATCCTTTTGGAATGTCCAAAAACCATTCATTGTGGCCGGTGATCATGACACCGTACAACTTGCCTCCGGATATGGCGATGAATAGGGAGTATCTATTTTTGACGATTTTGAATTCCGGACCAAATCATCCACGAGGAAGTCTTGATGTTTTTCTCCAACCATTGATCGAGGAGTTAAAGGACTTATGGAATCATGGAGTTGAGGCGTATGATGTGTCGTTAAATCAAAACTTCAATATGAAAGTTGTTCTCCTATGGACAATAAGTGATTTTCCGGCGTATGGGATGTTATCGGGATGGACGACACATGGAAATTTAGCATGTCCACTTTGTATGAGTGATACAAATGCTTTCTACTTGCCGGCTGGTAGGAAGACGTGTTGGTTTGACAATCATAGAAGATTTCTACCATACAATCATCCATTACGAAAGAATAAAGTTAATTTTCTTAAGGGAAAGAGCGCCTTGGACGAGTGTCCACCTGCAACGTTGACGGGTGAACAAGTATACCAGCGTATACTAAATACCGGAGCACCTAAAACATCAGAATGCGGCGGAAATGGGCATGACACTAAACCTGGCGGTGATGGGAATTGGCACAACTGGCATAAAGAAAGCATATTTTGGGAGCTTCCGTACTGGGTTGATCTGAATCTACGAAATTGTTTGGATGTGATGCATATCGAGAAGAATGTTGAAGATAACATCATGTATACTGTTATGAATGTCAAAGACAGATCGAAAGACAATCTCAAGTCAAGAGTAGATATCGCAACGTTCTGTGCTCGGAAGGAACTGCATCTTGACGCTCGTGGGAAATCCACATTCCCGATTTGGAGACTAACAGCAAAAGCAAAAGTTACCTTACTACTGTGGGTCAAAAATGAAGTTAAGTGTCCAGATGGCTATGTATCAGATTTAGCAAGTTGTGCAGACGTCAAAGGTGGAAAGTTTTCAGGAATGAAAAGTCATGACGCACATGTTTTTATGGAACGCTTGCTTCCCTTCATATTTACAGAACTTCTCCCGCGTAATGTTCACCAAGCAATATCAGGTATATTTACATTACAATCATCATTATATTAATTGGTATTGGATATGTTTTGAATGTTGGACTTATATAAAGAAATTGAACTGCAGCACTTGGAACATTTTTCCGTGATCTAAGTAGTAGATCATTGGATAAAAGCCGCCTCCTAGTTTTGAAGGAAAACATGATGATTATATGTAATTTGGAAAAAATCTTTCCACCGTCTTTCTTTGATGTGATGGAGCACCTTCCTATCCACCTACCATATGAAGCACAACTTGGCGGTCCAGTGCAATACAGATGGATGTATCCATTTGAAAGATTTTTTGGACATTTGAAACGCTTAGCAAAGAACAAAAGATATCCAGCGGCATCCATCGTGCATGCGTACATGAAGGAGGAGATATCTTACTTCTCAGAACACTACTTTCCACCACAAATTTCTACAGCAAGAAGAAGAAGGTAATTATTAATTAACATCCACTTGTTTGTTACTTATGTATGCTTCTCTTCCAATAACTTTACAAGACATGGTAATGTTTTTAGGGTTTCTCGGTATGACGAAGGTCAAGTGGCCGTATACAATGTAGATGTACCGGATATATTTAAGGAAGTGGGTCGTCTAAGTGGCCAAAGTAGTGATTTGTGGTTTAGAGATAAGGAATATAAGAGCGTTCATGTATATGTTTTGCGTAATTGTGAGTATTTCTGGCAGTTTGAGAGGTAATTGTGATTCATCCCACAATGATGTATAACATATTTATATAATTTTACATCCTTACGTTTTAGTCGTATTTTGTCAACACAGCATTGTCGATGCACAAATTCGATTGGAAAATTCAGACCTAACTGATGACGAGGTCAGGGCGAAAATAGATGATGAATTTCACACGTGGATCTATCAATATGTATGTACTTTCTATGAGTTAATTGTTAAATTCTTCTTACGCATATTAAGGATTCACAAACTTTAATTTATCAATCGATTGATGTAGGTGAATGCAACGAGACATGAACAACATTTTCCACTATGGGTTTACGATATAGTCGACGGTCCTCTAAACAAGGCAACTAAATGGCCTATGTATTTTACAAGGGGGTATATGTTTCACACCGAGGACCACGGAAAAGACAGGAAAACAATGAATTATGGGGATTGTGTCAGAGGGCAAAATTATTCTGAAGCGTCTATGGAAGATGATTATTATGGAACCGTAGAAAAGATTATCGAGCTCACATATCCCGGATCGTTGAATTTGAAGATCATACTTTTCCAATGTAAATGGTTAGACCCTACTCCTCACATAGGGACGAGAAAGAGCTCGGTAGGTGTTGTCGACGTCCTTAAAACTGGGAAATATCCAAACTACAAACCATACATATTGGGTATGTTTTCGTCATCCAAATTTTTGATTATATATATATATATATATATATATTTGTTTGTGTGTTTCTATTAATCAAATAATTAATTAATGTCAGGATCCCAAACTGATCAAGTGTGTTATCTGACATACCCAAATACGAAACGTCCTCGGAAAGTATGGCAATCTGTTTTGAAAGTAAATCCAAGAAATCGTGTTCAAGGAAAGTACAACGAGAAAGAGGTCGTTATTTTGAAACAAACTTATGATGAAGGATTAACGTCTACCGTTGATGAAATCAATGTCGATTCTTTAGTTGATCGCGCACAACCAATGGAAGACATCGATTTTGAGATTGGAGACGATGATCCAGAAGATGAGTTTCAATGTAATTTATCATCTTCGGACGATGACGATGAAGTTTGAACCGGGATTCAAATTTATATGTAATATATTTGTGTGATTGTGTTAGAGGTCGTTATTATCCAAGTGTGTTTAGTTATTTCCACGACTTTTAAAAAATTGATGTCATATTTTGTGCGATTGTTTGACACTCACTATAAACGCATAAGTATCCGGGTTCGAACCTACTTGAACCAGACTTTTTTGTTTTTTTTTTAAATTGATCAAGTATATATAAATTTGAGTGTATCTAAATACCGACTGAAGACAATGGCACAATGGTTTGACACTCACTATAAACGCATAAGTATTCGGGTTCGAACCTAGCTACTTGAACCACGGTTTTTTGTTTTTTTTTTAAATTGATCAAGTATATATAAATTTGAGTGTATCTAAATACCGACTAAAGACAATGGCACAATGGTTTGACACTCACTATAAACGCATAAGTATCCGGGTTCGAACCTACTTGAACCACACTTTTTTGTTTTTTTTTTAAATTGATCATGTATATATAAATTTGACTGTATCTAAATATCGATTGAAGACAATGGCACAATGGTTTGACACTCTCAATAAACGCATAAGTATCCGGGTTCGAACCTACTTGAACCACACTTTTTTGTTTTTTTTTTTAAATTGTGACTACCTCCCAAATTTGTCACCCCACTACTTTGTGACTAATTAACGACGCCTAAAAACATTGTGACTACTTTGCAACTCTTTACCCACGCTTTTTTTAAGTTTTGCATTTAAATCAATACATTTTAAGTTTCCTGAAATATATCATTAAAACTATTTCGATGATACAATAAAACAAACAATCAAGGAATGCATTTGAGATTATTCGGAGTTTTAATGGACCAAAGATTATTTTGTATTTAGGGTTTCATTTGCTACTACTAACACTGAGTGACAAATTAGTCACAAAATAGCGACAACTTTGTGACTAATTTACGACGCATAAAAACATTGTGACTACTTTGCAACTGATTACCTATGCTTTGTGTTTAATTTTTGCATTTAAATCAACACATTATAAGTTTCTTTGTACTTTGTTTCATATTTACAATGTATATAAACTCAAATGCTAATAGTAAATTTATGTTTGAGTTTTTCAAAAACCAAAAATTATTTTCTAACTCCACAAGTAAATTGGAATGAGACACATAGAATTTTAATCTAAGATTTGATAATTTTGTATTGTTTCACAAAATATATGATTACTACTATTTTGATGATACAATAGAACACACAATCAAGGAATGCATTTGAAATTATTTGGAGTTTTAGTTGACCAAAGTCTTTGGTCAAAATGTTTAGGGTTTATGGTTTAGGGTTTCATTTGCTACTACTATCACTGTGTCACAAATTAGTCACAAAATAGCCACTACTTTGTGACGAATTTATGGGCCTACAGAACCAAATATTTGGGCTTAAAGCCTGCAAATGGTTTCCCACGTCTTAGTGACATATTAGTGACTACACTGAAAACAAAAGGAAGTCAGACCAATTCCCAAATTCATTTCGCACAAACCCTAATTTTTTTTCTTTCTCTCATCTCCTCTACACGGTTCGACTCTTTCATCGAATCTTCCGATTTCTCCACAAAATCGAGCGTTTATTGTTCGATTATCTCTTAATCGTTTCTTCTCCATCTCTCTGTATCGAATCATCTTCTCGATTCGATCCGTCAGTGAAGAAATCAATCGATTCTTCATCTCTCAACCCCTAAGCCTCCGATTCTCTCCTTCTTTAAACACAACCACTAATGTTCATCTCTTTCTTTCAATCATTCCAGTCTCTACTCTCTCGAAACCCTAACCGACATCCTTACCCTAAACCAGATCGAACGACGTCTTTGATGGCGAAAACAAAAATAGGGGCTCCACGAGGGCAAGGTCAGGGAACCGGAGGAGGCGGTGGAAGAGGCGGTGGAAGAGGCGGAGGTGGCGGTGCAAGAGGCGGTGGTTCTCAGAAAACCTCAAAGGGTTCTGCTGCAGCTGGTGGTTCTCGTGCAGGCGCGAAGGATGAGGGGAAGCGTCCTGCTACACGAGGTGGTTATCTGAAGCTCTCAAAGCCTGATGGGAACCCTACTGCTGCAGATGGTAGTTCTCCACCACTCTCAAAGGCTGATGGGAAGCGTACTGCTGCAGACAGTGGTTCTCCGCCACTCTCAAAAGCAGATGGGAAGCGTCCTGCTGCAGCTGGTGGTTCTCAGTGTGTCTCAAAGACTCAAGACAAGGATCTTGCTCCTGCCAGTGGTACTAAGAGACTGGCGGCGCCTCGTGGAGCAAATTTAGCCGGACAAGACAAGGACGCAGCTTCACCAACCAGACGAGTTAGGTTAAACAGCGGTTAGACATCTTCAAGTAACTCCAACCGTCAGCATACGACTCCTTCTCAGGGTACGCCGACGTCTCAAGGGACTGTCTCAGTCTCTCGGACTAGGGATGTTCCACTTCAGGACCCTCATCTATCAAACCGTCCTGCTCCTCCAGCGTTTCGTCTATCTCCAGAACTCAATCTCAATCTCCAACCAGGTAGTCGGGAGATTGAGATGGAAGATGAGGAAGAGGAAGAAGATGAGGAAGATGATGAGGAAGGCGGTGATGACGCGGTTGAAGAGATGGAAGTTCAGTACGAACATGTTGTTCAGCAGGAACCAGAAGGGCAAGACTACCAGCAGCTGTTGGATGACGTTTTGGCTCTTCCAGGTCGTCAAACTCTGCCTCTCCTTAGTCACGTTCCCACAGTCTAAAAGAGTATTTGGTAAGTTGATTTCAAACTATCTTTTATTTTTGTAAATGTGTAGTTTATGTGTTTTGTTGGTTTGTTTAGTTTGCATCGATCTATATGCCTCTCATTCTTGTTAACTGGTTATTTGCTAGCTAAGTAATTTGGTAGTTTGCATCTGCTAGCTAACTTGTGTAACCAGTTTCTTAGCCTCTGTTTTTATCTTTTTGCTAGGTTTACTCGAGACAAAGGCAAACTTACTCGTGTCATCGCTGGAATCTTTCGTCACAAGTTTGATGGACCTTTTTATAGCTGGACTGTCACACCTATCGACAAGCAAGAAAAATATTTCAGAACTTTTGCGGTAATCTTTTCTGCCTCACATACTTTTCAATTATGTTTCAATTATACATGCTTAACTATGTTTTTTTTTTTGTAGAGCAAGTACAATTGGGAGTTAGGGATCACTGAGCTTGTTAGGTCTCATTTCAACAAGATTGCGACAAAGCGGATGAGGGGAATTATGAGTCAGGCTATGAACAAGGGGGTCAGGCCAACCTGGATTGGTGAGAAACTTTGGGATTACATGTGCCTCCATTGGGATACTCCAGAGGCTCAGAGTAAGAGCATAACGGCTTCCAACTCTCGTATGTCTCATCGTAATGGACTTGGAGCTCACAGACATTGAGGTGGCCAGTCTTCTTACTTGACCATTCAACAAGATATGGTAATAATCTTTTCTTTTCCTATTCTTACAAATTAACTTCCTCTAATTGATCAATCTTATCTACTGTTGCAGGAGGAGGAACTAGGACGACCAGTCTCATGGGGTGAAGTCTTTAGGAGGACTCATACCAATGATGATGGCTCCTTCATTGATCAGAAAGCTAAGGAAGTCACTGAGAGTTATGAAAATGCCCTGCAAGAGGTTCTGGAGCAGGAGGCCGATGCACCAGAACAATCAGATTCAACTCTCGATTCAACTCATCAGAATCTCACCATTGCTCAGAAGAATGAAATCTTCCTTAAGGTATGTTTCTTTTCTTACCCTTTCTCTTCCCCTTTGTTTTTGTTTTCCATGTGTTTATGCTTCAATACATTGTTCTACAATTTGGTTCTTTCTCAATTAGGTGATTTGTCACTGAATAGTTCTTTGCTAGTATTGATCAAACTCTATTTAGCCTGTGTACTTGAGCTTTGATTTTAGTTTATGAATACTTGAGTTTAGAGTTATGGTTGTTTGAGCTTGGATTTAGTATTGATCGTACTTGGATTTAGGGCTGTGTACTTGAGCTTCCATTTATTATTGATCAAACTGGATTTTTTCTTAACTTGTTGTTGCTTGGATTTTAGCTTCTTGATAAAATGGATATGTGTATGTTGCAGTGTACTAGGTTTGATCCCAAGGGTAACCCTTATGGAATGGGTCAACTATCACAAGAGCTTGAGGTAAGGAATGGGAAGAGGAACACCTGTTACGCTGAGTCTTCTACAACATCTCTCTTAGAGATCCAGGACGACCTTAAAGAAGCTAGTGAAAAGCTTGTTGCACAGGATGAAGATAACAAGCGTCTTGATGCGGAAAATCTGCGCCTTGCTATTGAGGTCAAGGATAGTCAGTCGAGGATTGCTCAATTAGAGAAGATGGTTACCGATTTCATGACGAGCAACGGTCAGTCAACCAAATCCCCTAAACCGGAACCAAATGCACAACACACAACAACCTCTCCCGAAGCTCAACAAGCTTGACAGTACTCTCTGTAAATCTCTTACTCTTTATGTCTTGAACAAACTTAAATTTTTCAATGTTTTGTATAATTATCTTTTCTACTCTCAACTCTCTAAACTCATGTTTAAATACATTTGCTTCGTTTAATTTACAATAATTTTAGCTATGAATTTGATTTAGGCTTTCCAAAACTCTCAAATCTAAATAGTATCCGTACCAAATTTGGAACTGAAAAATGACCAAAAACTTTCTAGGCGTCGCTAAGTCGTCGCTTATTAGTGACGCTTTTGAGACTAATTTGTAACTACTGTGACATTTAGACACTACAAAGATCGTCACTAATCAGTCGCTTATTTGTGACTACCAAATCGTCACTAATCAGTCTCTTATTAGTGACTACAAAGGCGTCACTAATTAGTCGTAAATTAACGATTGATAAGAATAGTCACAAAGTAGTCACAAATACCACGCGTCGCTACTTCGTCGTGTATTTCCCAGTCTCCAAAGTTGTCGCAAAAGCGTCGCAAATTTGCGACGACGAGATGGTTGTAACAAAAGTGTGACTAATTTGCTACTATAAACTGGTGTCACAAAGTAGTCGCTAATTCGCGACGTTTAAAACAACGTAACAAAGTAGTCGCTAATCTGCGACTACAGAAATTAGCGACGACATATTTGCGACGTCCTGTTTTCATCACTAAGTAGTCGCAAATGACCTATTTGTGACGATTTTGTGACGAATAAGGGTGTCACAAATTATCTGTTTTCTTGTAGTGAGTGGTTGCATTTCGGCCTTTCGTGAACTATGCGTGACACAATGAAAGTTTGGCGAGAAGCACCAAAGTTGTATGGTTTCACTGTGATCTGGAATTTGCAAGTGCGGCCGACGATTTTCTTTAGACAGTCGAGGACTTGAGCAGTTTGTCGTTCACTCTCATTGTCGGTTGCAACCTGGGGAGAATACACAATTATTGACCGTTGACGATAAATACTTTTGTGACGAAGAATATACAATTAAAGATAAGGTCTAATGAGATTTTCATTTTTAAGTTAAAACAAAAATCACTAAAACCATGTTTAGTACATAATCATATATATATACATAGTTATATATGATTATTAATTTATACTATTATTGGGACCATATTTTACATAAGAGTTTCACAAAAATTATTATCTTATCATTTTATCGAATTTTGCTAATTTTTACATTGAAGCTTTAGTTACAATTGCGATATTGGTGGTTAAGTAATGTATTTTTATGTTCTAAGGCTTTGATTTCTTCCCATTTGTATCTACCAAATAGTGGAAAATAGATAACATTAATTGTAAGTTAATCTTCTCAACTCCTACAAATAGTTGATGTCAAACATAAATTCTTTAATCCTCTTTTCCATTTCAATTTTTTTATGGCGTCTTTTAATATCCGAGAGCATGGACCCTCACTTGCCTCTAGGTTTGTTAATTTGTTTTACTTAATTTATATAATAATCACGAAAATGTTAGTGAAAAAAGTGAACTTATTCTAATTGATTTACATCTTACTGTATTAAAACGTTATATATATATATATATATATATATATATATATTTGTTAATTGTTACAATGTCTAACACAGACTAAGAGGTATATAATGTGTTTTTTGTTGTGTGAAAATGAAGAGATATATACAAAGTAACTTTAACTTTAGATTTGACAAATGATAATACATATTGATGACAAAAGTCGTTCTGGAAATAGTTATTAAAAAAAGAATAGTAGACTTTAAAAAATAAAGAACACACCATAACAATAGTAAACTGTTCCGAAAATGCATATAAATGGTTCACACCATAACAATAGTAGACAATTCACATAATTAAATATACATGCATATAAATGGTTCACACCTTATTTTGCATTTCGTTTTTATTCAACAATTGAAATACATCCCTGGATAAAAGAACTGAATTTGAAAATTTGTCAAAACATAAGCAAGGCAAGGGACAACAACGACGTGCTTGTTCATGTCAATGCGGTCGATATAACATTGGAGTGTCTAAACGATCAAGTATTCTCTCCATTCTCCTCATGTGTCCAAATCTCTGCAAATCACAAGCCACCTTTAGAAAATGAAACTACAAAATCAAAACAGAGATAACACTTGAATATTCGTAGAACTACACAAGATAACTACAATAATATGCTTAGCTGATGCTTCTTAGAAACGTAAGTTATTGGCTTTTTTGTTCATTTGTTTGATCAAAAACCACTACGTACGAGCTGTGTTATAATCGGAAGATATCCCTGTTTGGAAAATGCCTAGAAAGGGGTTGGAGACTTCTCATAAGCATGCTGCAGACAAATGTTATAAGTAACCAATCGTACACACATCAAACACAAATCACCTTACTAAGCATAAATTTATGTAAATGAATATTGTAGCAGAGATGTGAATTGGAGTGGCTATACCGTAGGCAAAGCGGTGATAACACAGGTTTTAACCCAAATTAACTACTGCAAGTGCACAGCAAATGTTGTAGTAATGCAGGGATCGAATCCACAAGAACCAAGTCTACACTTCAAACTATATGAATCAAAATTTAGCTAAGATGAATTAAAAGATGATTGTTTGCAAAAAGTAAATGAGAGAAGTAAATAAAAACGATGTAAACTATGAATTAAAAGCATTGGGCATTAGGGAATTCGCAGGGATTCAGGGATTTAGAAATAGATAAATTGTCAAGGAAAGCATTATGAATCGTTCTAGAACTCAAATCACGAAATCAAATTAATCTACTGTCGTAGCATCAATTACTGTGTCTAACAACCTAAGATCTTAAACTGTCGTTTGAATTCAAGAGGTTAAACATGCATTAGAATCAAGTTTGATATGTTCACAAAACACCCTAACATCAGCTTTCGTTGGCTAGGGATGTTTTGCTCATATAGGTTCTTTCAGGCATTTAAACAAACACTTTTGATGCGTTAAACAACCTTAGATCAAAAACTGAGTAGCTAATCAAGTTCCAGCAATAAGAACAACATATATGAAGAAACTAAGTTATCAATCCCTTAATCAACATCAATTCCATCAAACCCTGAAATCCCTTTGAAACCCTAAAACCCAATAAGAAAACTACTCAGACATGATAGAAATCAAATCACAAGAAAAATTCATAGAAAACATGATGAAATTAATAAATAAGTAAAAAGGTTTAGAAATCTTTTCCAAGTTGTCAATAGGGTTCAGAGATCTTCTCCCAAAAGCTTAGAAACTAAAAGTATCAATAGAAAATAAAGTGTTTTCTAAATAATGGCTAAAAATATCATAAATATAGGTAAAATCACGAGCTGGTCGAAATCTATGACAAAACCAAGTCAGAATAGGAAAATCTGCAATTTTCCTTTTTCCAGCGAACCAGTCGGTTTAGGCATATTCGTATGTCCTCATTAAAACTTGCATAACGTTTGATCTCACCGTTGGAATATCCTAAATTCACCTCCAAATGAAAGATAACTCAATGATATATCGTGTGTCAAAATTTCAGGTCGATCCATCGGTGTAAAGTGCCTCAACGAATGCCAAACTTCTGACCTTTCAGCACATTTGCTTCAATTCCTTGCTCTTTTGTCTTAGTCTCCATCCAAACGTGTTTTAACCTGAAAAGACTCTAAACATATAGAAAAGACTCGAAAATCCATTGAAACATTGATTAGAATGCGTCAAAAACGCAATACATCAAGGGGTAAGGTCATGTTGATTCTTCATGAGGATATACCTGCCTTCTCCCTTTTTTTTATTGTCTCTATTTATGTTTTTTAATACACACTTAGATATTGCATGAGATAAAAGAGTGGAAATGAAAAAAACACAAGAAGCTATGAAACTTATCTCGTGTTCTAATTGTATGTCTAAGATCACCTATATGAGATGGTTTTAGAAGTCTCACCTTGGCTCCTAGTTCCATCGTTCTTGTTTGGCCTTCCCCTTCTCAATTGGCTTTGTCTCTTCGACATGAAACCATATGTAACGGAAGGATAAGAATGGGCGTTATAAACACCCATAGCAAGAATAAACTTGTTATATACTGCTCTGGATTGAACAAGTATTTATGATTCAATAGCTCAAATACATAGATTATAAAGATTAAATGAAACGACGTTGTAACCTATAAAGGATTAAGTTAGGTTGCTGCCAGTTAGTAGTTATTCGACGGTTTGTGAGTTTGGTTTTGTGGGCTACGACGGTTTTGCGTGAATTAATTAAGAGCTGATTCGAAGTTGTAGAGCATTTTAGTTTGCATAGGTGGATAGCGTAGAATGCTTCAAATTTCTGCTTTTAGTTAGTAGGATGATGATTAGTTCTCTTGCTATGTTTTTGGCATGGGCCAAAAAGTTACGACCATTTAATCATTCATCCTCTCTTGGTGATAGATGCATTTGATCATTGCAATATTCTTCCTCTCTTGGTTTCAGATGCATTGGATCATTTAAATAGATGCAACTCTTCGGCTTTGTAAATACATGTCTCCTCCTTTCTTTGCACACTTCATAAAATCCTAACAAATGATCGATGGAAGATTCAACAGTGGCAGTGGCGAGAGTGAATATCAAATTACCAACAAGGGAAAACACTCCAATTTCCGAACAAGGGAAAATACTCCACCATAATTCATTATCAATGAACACAATGGCTAAAGTGGCATTAGAGTTACCGGGCCAAAACAAACGAAAAAGGAGATCGACTAGAAGTGTACCAAAGTACAGAAGAAGAATCAATTTTCAGTGTAGAATATATCACAAAAATGAAGTAACGACGAAGATAATGAAACACGTCGAAGAAGTTGTTGCGGATAACAATAATTCCAAATCAGTAATTGGAGTTTTAAATACAAAAGAAGAGATTTTAATAAAATAATGTTATCGCTATTGTGGATGTGAATTCTGAACCTCTACCAAACCATTAACTCTGACCCAAGCAGATTGTTTGACGGTCATGTTACGGTATTTGACAGTCGATCGAGGATGAAGAAAGAAAGATTAGAAACGTTAAAAACGCCTCTGTATCATTGCACTCGTTTCCAATTTCCGGTCGGAAATTTAGAATTTTGGTTCATACGATGGTGGTTTAGACATGGGTCTCAGAAGGTACCACATTTGTGAACACCGGTGATCGTAATTGTGAACACCAATAATATAAAAAGATTCATGCAAGTTTGTTAAATTAAATGCCAAAAGAAACCAAGAAGGATATTATCAAATTCGTAGGGAGGAAGAATCTAAATAACATGTTTTCGACGAAATCAGTCCAATCATAGAGGTTGTCCATTAAGATATTGTTTTTGATCAAACAAAAGCAAATCATGAAACGTATAAAGAAATTACGCATACGAGAATATTTGAGAAACACGAGACAGAACCCAACCGACGAATGCATCGACGCCAAAGATTCTTAAATAAAACAAGTAGTTATTTAGAGTGATCATAAAAAGAAGTCGAGGAAAAAATCTAGCCTACAAGAGTAAGGATAATGATGATGGCCGACGAGTATGCTCCACCCAAATCATAATCACTATTGTCAAGAAACGACATTGACGTTTTAAGAATTATAGTATCTAAATACGCCATAACAAATAGATATATGAAACCCACTCAACTCCATGATCATAATTTTTAAAACTCAAAAACTCTGAAATATTGCATTAACTTAACATGAAACACAAAAAACTCAGTTTTACGTGTTAAATTAAAGCACAATATGTATTTTATTTTCCCACACAAATGTGCAGGTTTTATTCTAGTTATTAATAAATATAAACTAAATAGATAGTAAAAATGGGTGAAATATGATGTATATCAACATGATAAATAACAAAAAAAAAATTCCTTCAATGCGTCTAGAGCAAACTCCTCATATATCCCCGTACAAGAATCTTGCCACTCGGACCACTAATCTTGATAACTAGATCGATGTGGTAGTTTGGTTAGAAAAGGGAAGGGTATATCCATCAATCCATGTCAAGATAGTTAAATGACCAACAAATGGCCTTGTCTAGTGATGGGGTGTAACTTTTACCCTAATAAAATCAATAAGACTGCAAGTGCACAATCAGTGAATCGTAGTACTTAGGGATCGAATCCACAGAGATAAAGAACCACACAATAGATTTATGAATTTCAAGATACACTAAATCGAATATGGGGTTTTATTTGGGTAAACAAAGTGCAAATAATAATAATGAGGTTGTAAACAATATAATTAAACCGTTAGGCGTTCAGGGTTCGCAGGGATATAAGTTCAAATTATTCAGGGCAAGCTATGATAGACACTTCTTTTGAACATGAACTTAGTTGTCGTTATCTATACCGTCATATGACAACTCTAGAATACCAAGATTTAAGGCGGCTATCGCAATCCTTAATTTATTCAAGATACATGCATTAATTGTCAAGCTCAATTGTTCATTCAATAAAACGGCTCGTAAACATTAAACTCACTTAACATCTTTATTCACTAGATTATATCTAGGATCAGTTCTAAGTTAATTACTCCTAAAACATGCAATATATGAGATCTAAGTGAAAAGAAATCCTAGACAAAATCTAGGAGTTAACATGCTTGCAATTCTATTTATCGAACAATATTATAAACCCTTTGAATTTAACCCCGTAGAACCCAAAAAGACTACTCAAGCATAATTGAGATGAAACAAATCATTCTTATAAAATAAAGAGAGAGATTAATGTTTAAAAAATCTTATCTAGTGGATAACAAGAGGTGAGATCTTTTTCTCCCTTACAAACCAATAACCTAAAGAACAAGTGTTTAGAAAAGTAAAAGTGTTTATGCCTTTGGAATCAGATTAAGCTAAAGCAAGCATAGAGAGAGGTTTGTTTCGTGTAACAGAGCTAAATACTAAAGAAAGGAAAGATTTACTTATTTCCAATACTAAAGAAAGGAAAGATTTACTCGGGCAGGGAAACGCTTGAGCTCAAGATCCCAGTGATCAGTCTCGGATCCAACATTATGCTCTCCGAAGCTCAAAGATCTACTTATTTGGTCCTTCTGCAACCTTAGCAAGACCTTATAAGCTCTAACCTACTACTCCAAAGCTCAACAAGCTGACTACTCACTCATAGTTATGGAAAAAACCATGATTGATCGCAAAAAAAGCGATGAACTTGAAATCATAAAAGCGATTAAAGATTGCAGAAATTGTAAACTTAAGATCGATTAAAACTAAAACAAGAAGTACTTAGCACACCAATGTTTACAGAAAATGTGCTAAGGAAGCTAAAAATCTCAAGAACACAAATAACACATGTTTTAACCCAATAAAACTACTGTGAGTGCACAACAAATGGTTGTAGTATTTCGGGGATGGAATCCACGAGAACCAAGTTTACACTTCAAATTATAAGAACCGAAATTAAGCTAAGATAGAAATAAAGTAGTTGTTTGCAAAGTGAAAATAAGAAAACTTAATAAAACGATGTAAACTTAAAAATTAAAAACATTGGGCATTAGGTAATTCGTAAGGATTCAGGGATTTTAGAAATAGATAAATTGTCAAGGAACGCATTATGAATCATTCTAGAACTCAAATCACGAAATCAAATTGATCTACTGTCGTAGCATCAATTACTGTGTCAAACAACCTAAGATCATAAATTGTCGTTTGATTTCAAGAGGTTAAACATGCATTAAAGTCAAGTTTGATATGTTCACAAAACACCCTAACAGCAGATTTTGTTGTCTAGGGATGCTTTGCTCATGTAGGTTCTTTTAGGCATTTAAACAAACACTTTTGATGCGTTAAACAACCTAAGATCAGAAACTAGGTAGCTAATCAAGTTCCAGCAGTAAGAACAACCTATATGAAGAAACTACGTTATCAATCCCTTAATCAACATCATAAATCAATCAAACCCCGATTCAACCCTAAAACCCAATTAGAAAACTATTCAGACATGATAGAATTCAAATCACAAGAAGAATTTATGGAAAACATGATGGAATTATTAAAAAAGTAAAAGGGTTTAGAAATCTTCTCCAAATTGTCAAAAAGGTTCAGAGATCTTCTCCCAAAAGCTTAGAAACCAAAAGTATGAATACAAAATAAAGTGTTCGTGAAAAAGAAACGTAACCTAAAAAACCGACTCAAATCTACGTGTAAAAAGGTTTTTGGGTAAAGTTGGGATGATTCCAAGGCAAAACTGGAAACTTCATAATTGCTTTATTTTCGTCTCGAACTCGCCCACTCTAACTGGTTGCTAGCCTGATCGGGATGGAGTCCCTGATTTTTTCGTACTAGCATTTTCCGTCTTTGGCTCGCTCTGGCTAGTTGCTGTGCACATACTCCTTTTGTTTGCCTGATTGATACTTCTTCACTAAAACTTGTATAGCTTTCGATCAAACCGTTGGAATGTCCTCAAATCACCTTCAAATGAAAGCTACCTCAATTGGTGGTACCGTGCTTAGTATCTGTTACCATACCCGACTCATATTTGATTCGACTAGGAGCTTCAGGAAGCATCTCGAAGAAATGGGTCGACGAGAATCCATATAGACATCTCGCCCCGTTAAGGAGCGGTAGCCGACCTAGGAAAATACAAGCAAATTGGAAGACTTAGCTCGGATAAAACGAAATACTTAGAATTAGTATAACTTCCTTTTATCTTTTAGGAGATTTTTCATTTATCTTTTAGGGTTATTTCGACCAACTTTGTACTTGTATAAATACTTGATGTATTCCTCCAAAACGAGGACATCGCCTTCAATAGAAAATTCTATACACATCTTTTTACTTGATCTTTTCTTTGTGATATTGCATTTAAACCTTGTTCCTCTATTCTTTGGACCGATCTCGGATTGTTGCTCAATCTGGTATCACCAAATTGGCGCCGACTAAGGGGATTGATTAGGTTTACTGCATAACTTTCATGAGAGAAATCTTTTAAAGATGTCCGGAGACAAAATTCTGACTCCACCTGTTACGAACGTAACCGGAACCAAAGAGAACCCAACCGACGGAAGCAATCCTCAAGGGGCATTGAAAGCCTCAGAAAAATAGGGTCCTACCTCGGAGGCCCCTATTCTGGAGAAAGATCAACAACCGGAGGCCCAAACAGAGAAATCGAACCCCTAGGTAATCTTGATCGAAGATACGGAACTTGATGTTCCAGCCGAGCTGAAATCGTTACAGGAAAAGTACGATAAACAACAGAGCGATCAAGAAAAAGTTCCGTGAGGAGATGACTCTCTTCATGGGACGGACCAATCAGAGTTCCCGGAACAAGACGACTAAAATTGATCGAAACTTGTTTCCAACCGAGATAACACCTAGAGTTTTATCGTTGGGAGGCCAATTTGTGACTTATGTCACACCGCTTTCACGGAGTTTGGAGGAAAGAGACGATGAGATAGCAGCCTTGAAGGAGACCATCCGTTTAATGAAGTCAAGGATGCATCGTGTTGTAAGCTCGGCTCCCGAGCTCGATAAAGTCCTTGAGGGAACGAAATAGACCCCTTCACCACCCAGATTATAAACACTCCGGTCAAACCAAACGATAAGATTTGGATCGTGCTCTACGAAGGAAAGACCTATCCCACTCTGCATCTCATGGCATTTAACATCGCTATGGGCCGAGCTCACTTATTTCCCGAGGAAAAAGAGGTCGGTTACTGTCAGATGTTTGTAGAACACCTCGTTGGTGATGCTCTGGCCTGGTTCTCTCAGCTTGATCGAAATTCAATCGATAACTTTCACCAGTTGTCGATGACTTTCTTGAAGCACTACTCGATGCACATCGAAAAAAGACTTCGACCGCCTATCTCTGGGCTCTCCAGCAGAAACCGGACGAGCCTTTGAGAGAATTTATGGGGAGGTTCAATGGAACTGATTCCAAATTGGTTGTGGCAGACAATACCGCAGTCTACGCGCTTCGGAATGTCTTAAAGAGTCCGTTCCAAAACGAACTGACCGTTAACCGACCCGCTACCTTGGAAGACGCCTTGCACAAAGCATCGAGCTTGATGGAGTTAGAAGAGAATCAGTTGTAGGTCAAGGAGGGTGACAAACCAAGCCGCGAAAGGAAGGGACAGAGTTTCCAAATCAGCGAGGACGCTGAGGAACCCGTGTAGAAGCATTGGCGTAGAAATAGCCGACCCGTGGAAGAAAGTAACGCCCGAAGCTGGTGTGACTTTCACCAAACATTGGGACATTCAACAGCGTAATGCCGTCACCTCTTGGATGTGTTAATGAAACGCTACTGAGCCGGGAGAGTTCCTGATATGGAATTTCAGAAGAACTCCCCTGGGAAAGCATACCCGACTGAGCAGAAAGACGATCAGGGTCAGCCAAAGCAGTAACCACCCGAAGTCAACCCCCCTAAACGGAACCTAGACGATTTACATGGGATAAGAATCATTCGGCACCTCGGAAGAAGCTCTATATAATTATGCGCGGGCTTGAAGAATGTAACGATTATGTGAGATCGATACAACAACACGAAAGGAAGGCCGAGACTGCGGGAAGTGGCCAGTACCAGCCGAGAAAGACTTTTTCGTTACATTTGACGAGCAAGATACCAAGGGTTTGGATCAACCCCACAACAATCCTCTGGTAATCCAACTCGTTATCAACGATTGCAAAGTAGGTCGTGTAATGATTGATACTGGAAGCTTGGTAGATCTTATATATCGAAACACCCTCGAAAGGATGGGAGTAACTCACGAAAACATCAAGTTCTGGTACAGACCACTCACTGGTTTCGCCAATGATACTACCTCGACAGTCGGTACGATCAAGCTTCTAGTTTATGTGGCCGAATTTACTCACTTCGTCAAGTTAGTCATCGTAGATACACCTTCAGTCTACAATGCGATCTTGGGAACACCTTGACTTTACGCCATGAAAGCAGTCGCATCGACTGATCATCAATGTGTCAAGTTTTCTATTGATAGCGGAACATACACAATCAAGGGCAACCAAAAGGAATCTCGCAATTGCTTTGCCATCGAAAAGAAGAATCGAGTGAGGTCGACATTCCGAAGGAAAAGGAAGTCAAGAAAGTCTGAGCATTGACGAAGAGTCAAGCATGAAAGCCGATCTTATTATTTCAGATCGCAAAAAAAAAAGAACTACTTTTTATAAACAAGCCCATACAAATGTATCAACTACGAGTGACTTGATTCCTCTTTGAGGATACGTAGGCAGCTCCTTGCAAAAGCGCAGTCACACCCTTAATAAAAACTTTAAGTTTTTAAAGAAAATCAACTTTTTCTGACTAATCCGACCCTCAAAAGTCAGACGGATGCAAGAATGCATGCCCTTACAAAAATCCGAACTTACCTTGTTTGGACTGTGATTACTCACGTTGGTACCCTGGCCAGGTATCCGACATTCAACGCGCTTCTCATAAGTGCCGTGGTGAAATCACCCACAAACTCTAATAAGACGGGCCAGGTCCGCACCTCGCACCTAGGACAACCAAGTAAATTACACGCCGGCTCTCGATCGTATACTGAAGTTTTGGCCTAAGGGAAAAGTTAAGCTAAGCCAAAACACTAGTTCTTTGCACTCTGAGACCCCAAACCGAGCCTACCTCGTACTTAGGTACAGATTCTAAGAACCACTACCGAGCTGGTAAGCAGCGGAGACTTGGAGGAATCTTACTTCTAATAAGCCGAATTACATAGTTCGCATCCACTAAAGAGTCTTGTGAAAGTAATCTTAGTGTTTAAGCCGAATTTCCTAGCTCGCAATTAGTTAAGGGTTCTTACGAAAGCAGCCTTAAATTGTAAAGAATAAGCCAAACTCCGTAAAGCTTGCCATAATTTAAGCTTATTTAGAAGCGACATTGTTAATACAGTCTACCTACGTGATTTTCATCAAAGTATTATGAAATACTAAAGCCAATCTTCCTTAAGATCGCAAAAGAAAATCAAAGTATTTTGAAATACTTAAAGCCGATCTTCCTTAACATCGCAAAAAAAAATCAGTATTATGAAATACTTATAGCCGATCATCCTTAAGATGCAAAAAGAAAATTAAAGTATTATAAAATACTTAAAGCCGATCTTCTTTAAGATTGCGAAAGAAAATCGAAATACTTAGAGTCGATCTTCCTAGCGATCGCTTTACAACTGACCTACCATAAAGGTCGAAAATGATCACTCGTAATAAGCCGATCTGCCACAAGGGTCGCAAGAAGAAGGAAAAATTTCTTAAGTACTAAAAGCCAATTTCCTAGAAAGGGGGTTGCAAGAAAAATATTAATTAGGCCGAGAGGCTAAAAATCCTTAAGGAAAATGTTTACAAAAGTAAATTAAACCCACAAAAGTGGGCACTGTATTCAAAAGAAACAAAAAAGAAACATTGAATAAAATCACGAGCCACATGAGGCTCAAATTGGGTCGCCATCTTGATTGTCTTGAGGAGAGAGGAACGAACCGTGCTCGCTGATTCCTTTTGGAACTTGGGATGCAACGTCTTGGGGAGGACCAGCAGGAGGAGGCGGCGGAGTCGGAAACAGAATATCATCACCAAGGGAGTCAGCATCAAAGGACTCGACCTTGGCGAGATACTCTTCCTCTTCCTTAGCATAATTCTCAAGGAAACCAAGAGGAAGTTCATACTCAGCCTCCACCATCTTCTCCAAACTTATCCGGGCCCCGCGCCTATAACAGAGCTGAGCTTTAACATCTTCTTGAGTGTGAAGAGTAACAAGATACAAACGTATCCGCTTTAAACGAGACAAATGCCTCGCACTATGGGCAGAACTGCCACTAGCGATCTCATCAGCTTGACGGCGTGCTCCATCACGCTCTTTCCAGAGACGATCCTCTGTAAGGCGAGACATTTCCAGACTAGCTCGAAGTTCAGCTATCTGGGCAGAAGCCGCCTCGAGATGTGCATCTCTTTTCTTTGCTTCTTCTTCCAGCTTCTGTTTCTCTCCTTTCAGGACCTCAAATTGGGCCGCGTAATCATCTACGCTTTGACGATTCGGGGTGGCAGAAACTTCCCAAGTATCAGCCCGGGTTTTCTGACGGTTCAGTTGCTTTCGAGCTGCGTCAACATCAGAACGAGCCAACACGGATTTGATATGTTCTTCCTTTTTGGCAATCACCGCTTCATACACGCTGATGATACGGCTGCCTGAATTGATAATCTGTAGAAAAGGAAATTGAGTCATGCCATGGAGAGATATGATTTGGGAAGGATTTAAGTAAGAAACGAACGTTAAGCAGATCTCGTGACCAGTCGAAAAACCGGTCTGGCACGAGGAGGTCTTCAAGATTCGAGGGAAATTTAACTCTGATCCCGCCGATCTTCATTATCAGTTACGCCCCAGTCCTGATATCTACAGAAACCAATGGCAGCTCGCAATCGGTACGAGTAAATGACCATTGACTGTCATGACGCGGAGGAACTTGAACTGATGAATGTTCTGAAGGGTCAAAACCCTCATGGTAAATTCCACTAGTACGTCTTCTCTTTCTCGAACGAAAGTTCCGAGGCTGATCTGGACAAAGGAGTGAGAAGAAGCACGAGGTAGAGGAGGCTGAGAGACATTAACAGTTGTTTGAACAGCTGGGCACGGCGGATTTTCCGAAGGGTCAGAGCCCTCATGGTAAATTCCACCAGTACGTCTTCTCTTTGAAAGAGAAGACTCGGACTAAAGTTCCGTGGCTGATCTGGACAACGGAGTGAGAGAAGGAGCACGCGGAAAAAGAGGCTCAGAGACATTAACAGCTATTTGAACAGCTGGGCACGGCGGAATCACCAAACTATCTAAACTGATAGGAGCAGAAGCAGGAGGCGTAACACCCAAACTTTAAGCAACGGGTGCTTCAAGCGGAGGAACTTCACAAGTTCCACTGATCCGGAATGCTGGAATACTCCCTGCTTCGAGGTAGGCCTTCGCTTCAGCCGCTATCCTCTTTTTTTGTGCTTTCTTATCAACGGGATCGACTTTCCCTTTTCCCTTTGAATGGGAAGCACCGCCAAGACCTTTTGGTTCGTTGGACTCTCCGAGGACCAACCCCCGAGCTGACGCATCATAGGCCCTTTGCATATCGGCTGGAGAAGGAATCTTCTGAGAACCATCTTTAACAGTTGGGATCTGCTCCTGATTTGGAAGAGAAACACTTTTAGTGTTATCCTCAGAGTCTTTGATAATCACTATGGCGGACGGATCAACCGTGACCTCGGCATCCGACCTGTTGGAAACCTCAGAAAGTCTTCTAGATTTCCTGGGGCGGATCGGAATAAAGGGAGTATTAAACGCAGGGATTCCGGGAGTAGCACCTCTCATCTCTGCGGCCCAATATTTGCTATCCCAGGTATTTGAAAACAACAAACATCCAAAGCGATGTCAGACTTTGAAGTCTAAAGAATAAAACTTTATAATAATAAAGTAACTTGTTGAGAGTCATTACCAAGTCTGTCACGAGCATGACGGATACGACTGTAAGACAGGTTGTCCCATCGATGATTTTCTACCCTTATTCTGTTAAGCTCTTCTCTTAAAGGTAAATCCGCGAGAGGAAGAGTCGGAGGATGAGGAACTATAAAACAGAATAAAACACATATGTGTTAGAAAAATGCATCATGTATACCGAAGCGGTACATGCATGCAAGATTTATGAAAATCTACCCATGGAAGGATTCCACCGACTATGATAAATCCTCGTGGTATCCTGGACCGAGGTGTTATTTAGCTTCACAAAAAAGTACCGGTCAAATCATTTACCGATTTTATTTTTCAGCTCGATAAACTTACATCCGGCCTTCATGCTGTTGTACACGCAGCCAGGGAATTCACCCTCCTTCATCACATAAATTTGTTCATACTTTTCGACTGAATAGTTAATGCCGAGCTCGGCACCAAGCACTACAAGTGCCACGAGATTACATGTCCTGGCCATCGTCATCTGTGAGAAGCAGATGTTCCTATTCTTGCAATACCTCACAAAAACATATGTAACCCGCAAGACAATCCCATGGACCTTCATGAGACCTGGGGCCAAGAATTATAATTCCTCCGTCATACGACCGACCCTTCTCATCGAGTCTAATGACCTCTCATCTAATAACGAACGAGAAATGTTGAAAACATAAAACTGGGAAGCAAAGATATCCCGAGAGACCTGTTCTTGGCCGATCTGTTCATCAGGATACTGTTCACCAGATCCTTCTCTTGCGTTAGCAAACAGATTTGATGCCTCAAGATTCGTACTGGTTTGCTCCAGAGTGAGATTCTTTGATGACGTCGCTTCTACCTCCATTGAAAGGGAGATAGGGACAACACTAACCAGAGAAGTCTCCTGGTTAACACCGAGACTGATGATTCTTTCTGAAGGGGAAGGAGAAGATAGAGACTTGAAGGTCTTTGTCATGATACAGATCTGAGCCGTACGGAGCAAAAGCTAAACCCTAAATGCAGCTGGGTAAAGAAAGAGAGAGAGAGAGAATGGAGAAAGAAGATTTTACCTTGTTCGGACGACGAATAAATGAGGAAAATCCAAGGGTCGAAAGATCCGGTATTTTGTACTCTAAGGCGCGAAAGTTTAGGGTAATCATTAAACCTTGGCGGTAGACGCGAGCGAACAGAGGCATCTCTTCAGTGTCCTTACAAGAACAAGCGGTCCAGAGCGTGCCACGTGTAAAGACGAAGAGACGTGTCGAATCAAGATATAAGTTGGACAAATCTTCTTCAGTACGTTTCGACCGAGCTTGCTGACGTAATACTCACCTAACTCGGGGGGACTAGTTGGTGGTACCGGGTTTGATACCCATTTCCATACCCGACCTATATCCAATTTGACATGAAGCTTCGGGAAGCATCTCGGAGAAATGGGCGAGCGAGGATCCATATAGACGTCTCGGCCCGTTAAGGAGCGTTAGCCGACCTAGGAAAATGCTGGCAAATTGGAAGACTTACCTCGGATAAAAGGAAACACTTAGAATTAGTATAACTTCCTTTTATCTTTTAGGAGATTTTCCATTTATCTTTTAAGGTTATTTCTACCGACTTTGTACTTGTATAAATACTTGATGTATTCCTCCAAAACAAGGACATCGCCTTCAATAGAGAATTCTATACACATCTTTTCGCTTGATATTTTCTTCGTGATATTACTTTTAAACCTAGTACCTCTATTCTTTGGATCGATCTCGGATTGTTGCACAATCAGGTATCACCATCCATCCATCGGTGGAAAGTTTGTCAACGAATGCGAAACTTCTGACTTTTCTACACATTTGCTTATATTCCTAACTCTTTTGCCGTAGACTCCATCAAAACATGTTTTAACTGCAAAAACTCTAAAACCAAAAAAAGGCTTGATAAACACTGAAAACACGGGTTAGCATGTGTAAAAAATGCAATACATCAAACACTAAGCTAAACCAAAAATTAGGAGACTCCGCTTGCTCTTCACAAGGCGAAAAATATGGTTTTTATACTGCCTTGTGAACAGTAGCCGTGTCAACCCTAGTCAACGTGGGTCAATAATATAAAAGGGAAAGAAAAAGTCAACAAAAAGCATAAATAATTAGTCACACCCGACATGGTGTGTGACCCATAGGCTGTGCAGTGCGTCTTTAGTCCAGGCTGTCTGTAGCCGGTACGTCTGTTTGTAGGAGCGGTATATCGGTCTTCATCGATACCACTGGGTATCGGTTGCCTTCTCTATCGGTCTTCATCAATAAGCCGACCATCGTACCGCGGTCAATGAATCTTCTTGTGTCTTGTGTACCGCGGATACTTGTGCAGTCTATCAGTCCCAACCAATACTTGAGCGCCTAATAACTGCTTCTCTACTCTAATCTTCAAACTTTTTTGCTCCTTTGCACCCAGATCTTCATCCTCCGCACTCCTCCAAGCTCTTGCTAGCTAGATGTCACTATTTAAGCATAGATACCACCTGAAAAAGGGTAAAAGAAAAGAAAATATGTACAAAATCTAAATTAAGGTCCTAAAATGCTAATCTAAGCTAATCTAGATTAAATGCACTCTAAATAATGACTAAAAATGCATGAAAGATGCTAAAAGGATGCAAATATGCACTTGAAAACGGTAAATATATGAGTATATGAACTCAGTGCTCAGTCTATGCATTAACAAACAACTTCACAAATGAGTCCTAGGAAGAATTAAATCGTTGCTCAACATGCTCTTACTATTAGAAAATTGTTCCATGCTCATCACAAAGCACACTCTACTCTCCAAAACTTGGAGAATCTTCTACTGTCAACTAGAACTCAACTCTTTGACATTCAATTAAAGTGTTTGGTGTAGTCCCTGGAAAGTAAATCAAAGATGTTTGGCTAGGTGCAAAAAGGGCTAATAGAGAACAAAGAGATGGGTTTAGTAGTTTTAAGGTGGTTCACTCTCATGAATACAGTGCAGTATTGTACAAAAGCAAGTAAAGATAAGGGCCAATTTAAACATACAAGGGCCGGAATCCATTAGACTACCCAATCCCTAGAGTGTACCACCAACTTTTCACTTCTCTTCCTTAATTTGCTAGATAAAACTTTTCCCAATCCCTTCTTTCTTTCCTTTTCCGCTCTAAACCTATGGAGGTAAATCTCAAGAATTTTCCAGCTCATGTTTTGGTTTTTATAAACTAGTCTAACTCTCTGTTTACTTTTTACTCGACTCTTTTTACTTTTTCTCAGAGAGAGAGCTAGACTCTCAGAGAGCGCTAGACTCACTTGTTATTTTTAAACTGTGAACTCTATACTTTTATGTTTTTCATCTCCATAGGACTAGCTTAATATTCTATCCCTTTCTTACTTCAGGATACACTTTTCATACCCACTGGATATATCTATTTAGGCTCAGAACACACCACATTCCCATTCTCAGAACCTAAAGCTAGTCTTAGACGCAAGAAACTAGCTTAAAATGGATTCCTCTTCTTGTCAACCCAAACTCTTTCAGGCTTGTGTCAATAGTGCACCAAGAAAAAGGCATACCATTCAATAAATAATGCAGGGTAAGAAGAAAAAGGCGTATGTTCATACATGCAGGGTACCATTCTCATGCAAGATGATGAACTCGGATCGGAATGTAACTCATGTCAAGAGAGAGTGGAAAAAATAGGATTAAACATGACCTGTGTGTGTATATTGTATCCACAAGTAAAATTTCAAGTTCCATCAAAGGAATAATTAACATCAAGATTAGGTCCTAATAAGCAGAACTTAGTTTAGATCAAGCAGGTTTTCAACAAGTAGGCACTTTCAAGGGTGCCATTCCAAACATTGTTGGGATTCAGCATTCAGTTCATGTTCTAGCATTAGTGAAATTGTAACTAAGGCTACAGGTGTGAAACATATACTGCACATGTTAATTAACCTTCATTGTTCTAAGATACTAATGCATGAACAAGTATTTACCATAATCTAAAAAGCAGTCCTATATGATGCAGGACAAAAGAAAAAGAACAAACAAATTTTTTTTTGAAATTTTCATGATTTTTATGAACATTGATTGGTCATACCGGATTGAGCAACAATCCAAAATTGGTCCAAAGAATAGACGAACTAAGTTTAAACGTAAAATCACAAGGAAAAATCAAGGAAAAAGATTTGTAGAAAAGTCTCTATAGAGGTCAATGGGTTTTAAGCTTCTTAGCCTTTTTCTTAGAGGTCAAACCCTTACCCTTTTCAATTTCTGGATTCTGCGATTTACAACTCCTTGTCTTGGCTCGTGTATTCTCCGTCGGTCGATTAATTGAATTCCTGCAGCTGAACCTAGGTGGGAAAGGTTAGTGAAGTAAGTGATTGTGTCACTAAGAGGCTTAGTATTGATTCAGTGTGTGTAGAAAAACAGAAAGAAAAGAGAATCGCTTGACTAGATTAAGAGAGAAAGAAAAGGGAAATCTTCAAACAATTAAGGTTAGGTGAGGAAGACGGAACTGGACTTGAAATTCCAAAAGTATAATTAAACCGGAGTCAAACCAAAATTCAATTTAAACCAGTCAAAATAGAGATAACCAGGTTTCTGAAGATCTAAACCGATTTATAAGGTACAGTGGTGATACCGGATTGAGGAACAATCAGAGATTGGTCCAAAAAATAGAGGAACTAAGTTTAAACGTAAAATCACAAGGAAGAATCAAGGAAAAACATGTGTATAAAATTCTCTATTGAAGGTGATGTTCTCGTTTTGGAGGAATACATCAAGTATTTATACAAGTACCTAGTCAGTCGAAATAACCATAAAAAATAAATGAAAAATCTCCTAAAAGATAAAAAGAAGTTATACTAATTCTAAGTACTCCCTTTTATCCGAGGTAAATCTTTCAATTTGCTTGTATTTGCCTAGGTTGGCAGATGCTTCTTAACGGGCTGAAACGCCGCTAATGGATCCTCGCTGGCCCATCCTCTGAGTTGTTCTTCCAATACTTTGTGTCGGGTCGGATCTGAGTTGGGTATGGTAATGGGTGCTAAACCCGGTACCACCACTGATGCAAGATAAATGATGCAAGAAGAAGAAAACAAAATAAATAAAACTATACATTAGCAACTGTGTGTGTACTCTCTCCCCCAGACTTGCTTCTCACTGTCTTAGTGAGACAGAGAGAGGCAAAGCCCCCTGAGAGAAAGAATTGCGGATAACACATTAAAAAAAAGGTAAAAATGCAGAGCAAAAGAAAACGAAACTAAACTATATACAAAAGAAAAAGAAAGAGGTAGGTGGTACGTCAGTGGTTGCGGCCTCTTTTCATCATTTTTGCGTGCCAGCTAAATTGCCCTCCTCCATCAGCTTGTGAGCCTGAGGCAACTTGGTTGATGTGAATGAGGGCGGCATCAGCTTGTTGTGCTTCTTCAGAATCACCACCCTTGCTGGTAGAAGGGATATCCTCGCCTGTAGGTTCCCCTGGAGCCTTGGTGGTGATAGGATTGCCTCCCTTTGTTTCATATCATCAAACGTGTCCTCATAGTCAGACTCAGACACGTGATACTTTAAATCAGGAACCAGTTTTGCAACTGCTTCAAAGCGGGTGTCATTTCTTTTGTTTATGTTCTGTTGAATCCTATAGCATAAATGTATTTTTTCTCTATACCCATTTGGTACAAAAGGGATGTCTAGCAGCTCCTTGGATGCGAGAAGAGGGAGAGGTTGAAACACACTGGGATTTTTCTTTTGAAACTTGGGTGCTGGATACTCTGGAAGCTTGTAATCAAAGGCCAAATTCTTTTTTGACACCAAATATGTTATCTCCTTATTAGGGAGAGGAATAGACAGATACTTCTCTGAGTAGTGTCGAAGTATGTATTCAAAATACTCCTTGGCATCCTTCTCTGATCGTTTCAGCTTTAAACAGCGCACCAAGTAGTCTTTCAGAATAAAATCAACACCATCATCCTGGTATTCGAAGATCATTTCAGCAGGAGTTGTATTCAAAATAAGTTGGATGATGGTGTTGTAGTACAGGTCAGGGTGAGAGGTGTTTGCTGCTCATGATTTTGTCCTTCTTAACTCCTTCAGCAGGATGCACCCCAGATTTACTTCGCTGAAATTTGCGTTGAATGGTTCTCCATTTTTCTTCAAAAATTTGTCTTTAACCCCTTGGTAGAGCAGAGCAAGCTCGTTAACCCTGATCTGGCCAATGTCATATCTTTCAAAGATTGTGTTGCCTATGAACTTATGAGAAATACTAAGGACATGATTCTTAATCAGAGAGGCTTTTGTAGTTTTATCCTTGTAAGGACCACTTCCAAAAATTTCCCAAAATTCTGCTGCTTCAGGGAAGGCGGGGAAATCGTAGAGAGGTCCATCTATAAAGTTGTAAGCTTTACATACCTCAGTCACTGAAAGAGAATGTACTTCATCAGCAAGTTTGAAGGTCAATTTTCCTTCACTAGGTTTCTTCTGGCGCGACTTCTCATAACGGAAATCCATTGTGGCAAAGAAAAATGCGCTTCAAATCGCCGTACAACCCCAACTTTTTTATGAACCTTAGATGCAGGATTCTTGATGGGTAGACCCTCATCTTACAGAAGACTGCATATTCCTTGCGCTCTTCCTCTGTCCAAGAGGCGGGTATTACCCCTGATTGAACCTTCTGCTTTTTAGTCACTTGAGGTTCAACATCAGCTTCTTTCCTTTTCTTGTTCGACCCAGCTGACTCGCTGGAGTGTACAGCGGCGCTTGGTTCTTTCTGGGTTTTAAGCTTCTTAGCCTTTTTCTTTGAAGTCGAATCCTTACCTTTTTCAATTTCTGGATTCTTCGATTTACAGCTCCTTCTCTTGGCTCGTGTTTTCTCCATCGGTCGATTAATTGAGTACCTGCAGCTGAACCTAGGTGTGAAAGGTTAGTGAAGTAACTGATTGTGTCACTAAGAGGCTTAGTATTGATTCAGTGTGTGTAGAAAAACAGAAAGAAAAGAGAATCACTTGACTAGATTAAGAGAGAGAGAGAGAGAAAAGGGAAATCTTCAAACAATTAAGGTTAGGTGAGGAAGACGAAACTGGATTTGAAATTCCAAAAGTATAATTAAACCGGAGTCGAACCAAAATTCAATTTAAACCAGTCAAAATAGAGATAACCGGGTTTTTGAAGATCTAAACCGATTTATAAGGTACAGTGGTGATACCGGATTGAACAACAATCCGAGATCGGTCCAAAGAATAGAGGAACTAGGTTTAAACGTAATATCACAAAGAAAAGATCAAGCGAAAAGATGTGTACAAAATTCTCTATTGAAGGCGATGTGTTCTTTTTGGAGCAATACATCAAGTATTTATACAAGTACAAAGTCAGTCGAAATAACCCTAAAAGATAAATGGAAAATCTCCTCAAAGATAAAAGGAAGTTATACTAATTCTAAGTATTTCTTTTTATCCGAGTTAAGTCTTCCAATTTGCATGTATTTGCCTAGGTCGGTTAATGCTCCTTAACGGGCTGAGACGTCCACATGGGTTCTCGCTGGCCCATTTCTCCGAGATGCTTCTCAAAGCTTCATGTCGAATTGGATATGGGTCGGGTATGGTAATGGGTATCAAACCCGGTACCACTAACAAGTCCCCCCCCCCCCGAGTTAGGCGAGTATTACGTCAGCAAGCTCGAATATTGATTCGACACGTCGCTTCGCCTTTACATGCGGCACTCTCTGGACCGCTCGTTCTTGAAAGGACACTGGTTGGCCAGGATTCTGAAGCTTTAACTCATTTCATCAGTACGAGTGATCGTACGAGAGGTGGATATGGCGAACAATATCCAGACGAAAAGATTGGCCAGGAACAGATCGCTCAAGAACAGGTCGTCCATTAGATCTTGGTTGTCTATCGCTTAGAGCGGATACGCTCGTATCTCCTTACTCTTCACGCTCAAGAAGAGGTAAGTTCTGCTACAGGCGCGGGGCCCGAATAAGTTTGGAAAAGATGGTGGGGGCGGAGTATGAACTTCCACCTGGTCTTCTTGAGAATTATGCTATAGAAGAGGGAGAATATCTTGCCCAGGTCGAATCTTTCAGTGCTGACTCCTTCGGCGATGATACTTTGTTTCCGACTCTGCCGCCTCCTCTTGTTGGTCCTCCTCAAGATGCTGCATCCCAAATTCCATAAGGAATCAGCGAGCATGGGTCGTTCCTCTCTCCTCAAGACAATCAAGCTGGTGACCAAGTTCGAGCCTCATGTGGCTCGTGATTTTATTTTATGTTGCTTTTTGAACATGGTGCCCACTTTCGTGGGTTTTAATTTCCTTTTGTAAACTATGCCCTTTTTCCAGGGTTTTCAATACTTTTAAGCATTAATACTTTTCTTGCAATCTCTTTTTAGGAAATAGGCTTTTTTGTATTTCGTAATACTTATGAAGTTTTTCTTTTCTTGCGAGAGATTGGCTTTGATTGGTTTTTAAGTATTTCATAACACTTTGATTTTTCTTTTGCGATCTGATGGGAGATCAGATTTAAGTATTTCATAATACTTTAAATTTTCTTTTGCGATCTGATGGGATATTGGCTTTAAGTATTTCATAATACTTTGATGCAAATCGCGTAGTGAGACTGTATTAACACGTTTCGCTATTTAATAATCTTAAGTGATGGTAAGCTTTATGGAGTTTGGCTTACTCTTCGCACTTTAGGGTTACTTTCGTAAGAACCCTTAATTGATTGCGAGTTAAGGAGCTCGGCTTTGAACAATAAGAGGACTCTTTAGTGGCTGCGAAATATGTAATTCGGCTTATAAGAGGTAAGATTCCTCCAAGACTCCGCTGCTTACCAGCTCGGTGTCGGTTCTTAGAATTTGTACCTTAGTACGAGGTAGGCTCGATTTGGGGTCTGAGAGTGCAAAGAACTAGTGCTTTGTCTTAACTCAACTTTTACCTTAGAACGAAACTTCAGTATGCGATCGAGAGCCGGCATGTAATTTACTTGGTTGTCCTAAGTGCTAGGTGCGGACCTGGCTCCGGCTTATTAGAGTTTGTTGGTTATTTCACCACGGCACTTATGAGAAACGCGTTGAATGTCGGATACCTAGCCAGGGTACCAACGTGAGTAATCACAGTCTGAATAGGGTATGTTTGGATTTTGTAAAGGCATGCGTTCTTACATCCGTCCAACCTTTAAGGGTCGGATTAGTTAGAAAAAAAAATTGTTTTCTGTAAAAACTTAAAGTTTTTATTAAGGGTGTGACTGCGCTTTTACAAGGAGCTGCCTACGTATCCTCAAAGAGGAATCAAGTCACTCGTATGTCATACATTTGTATGGGCTCGTTTATAAGGAGTAAAATTTTTTTTTGCGGCTTGAAGTAATCAGATTGGCTTTCATGCTTGACTCTTCGTCATGGCTCGGACTTTCTTGACTCCCTTTTCCTTTGCAAAGTCGACCACATCGTTCTTTAAGCGAGCTTCAGACTTGGCTTTAAGACGATTCTTCTTTTCGATGGCAAAGCAATTGCAAGCTTCCTTCTGGTTGCCCTTGATTGTGTATGTTCCGCTATTAGTAGGAAACTTGACACATTGATGATAGGTTGATGCCCCCGCTTTCATGGTGTAAAGCCAAGGCGTTCCCAAGATTGCATTGTAGACTGAGTGTGTATCTACAATGACGAACTTGACAAAGTGAGTAACTCCAACCACATAAACTAGAAGCTTGATCGTACCAACTATCGAGGTAGTATCATTGGCGAAACCAGTGAGCAGTCTGTTCCCGAACTTGATGTCTTCGTGAGTTACTCCCATCCTCTCGAGGGTGTTTCGATAGATATGATCTACCGAGCTTCCGATATCAATCATTACACGACCTACTTCGCAATCGTTAATAACGAGTTGAATTACCAGACGATCGTTGTGGGGTCGATCTAGGCCCTTGGTATCTTGCTCGTTGAATGTAACAAAAAGGTCTTCCTTGGCTGGTACCGGCCATTTCCTAGCGGTATCAGCCTTCCTTTCGTGTTGTTGTATAGATCTCATAGAATTGTTACATTCTTCAAGCCCGCCCATAATCATATAGAGTTTTTTTCTGAGGTGCTGACGGATTTTTATCCACATGCAAGTCGTCTCGGTCCCGTTTACGGGGGTTGACTCTGGGTGGTGGCTGCTTTGGATGTCCTTGATCGTCTTCGCGCTCCGTCGAGTTTGTTTTCCTACGGAAATTCTTCTAAAACTCCATATCAGGAATTCTTCCGGCTCGGTAGCGTTTCATCAACACATCCAAGAGGTGACAACATTGGGCCGATGAATGTCTCGACGTTTGGTGGAAGTCACACCAACTCCACGCGTTGCTTTCCTCCATATGTCGGTTATTTCTAGGCCATTGCTTATGTGCGGGTTCTTCAGCGTCATTGCTGATTTAGAAACTTTGTTCCTTCCTTCCACGGCTTGGTTTGTCACCTTCCTTGACTTCTTGTTGATCCTCTTCTAACTCCATAAAGCTCGATGCTTTGTGCAAGGCGTCTTCCAATGTAGCAGGTCGGTTAACAGTCAGTTCGTTTCGGAACGGACTTTTTAGGAGTAACGCTTTCTGAAGCGCACTGATTGTGGCATCTTCTGCCACAACTAACTTGGAAACAGTTCCTTTGAACCTCCCCATAAATTCCCTTCAAAAGCTCTTCCAGTTTCTGTTGGAGGGCCCAGAGATTTGCAGTTGTCTTTTTCTCGATAGGCATCGAGTAATACTTCAAGAAAGCTGTCGACAACTGGTGGAAGTTATCAATTGAATTTCGATCGAGCTGAGAGAACCAGGCCAGAGAATCGCCAGCGAGGTGTTCTACAAACAGTTGACAGTAACCGGCCTCTTTTTCCTCGGGAGGGAAGTGAGCTCGGCCCATAGCGATGTTAAACGCTGTGAGATGTTGAGTGGGATAGGTCTTTCCTTCTTAAAGCGCGATCCGAATCTTAGCGTTTGGTTTGACCGAAGTGTTTACAATTCGGGTGGTGAATGGGGTTTGTTTCGTTCCTTCAAGAACTTTATCGAGCTCGGGAGCCGAGCTTACTACGTGATGCATCCTTGAACTCATCAAACGGATGGTCTCCTTCATAGTTGCTATCTCATCGTCTCTTTCCTCCAAGCTTTGTGAATGGGGTGTAACTTGAGTCGCAGGCTGGTCTCACGCTGATAAAACTCTAGGCGTTGTTTCGGTTGGTAACAAGTTTTGATCAATTTGAGTTGTCCTGTTCCAGGAGTTGTGATCGGATCGTTCCATGAAGAGATTCATCTCTTCATAGAACTTTTCATGAGTCCTCTGTTGTTTATCGTACTTTTCCGGTAACGATTTTAGCTCGGCTGGAACATCAAGTTCCGTGTCTTTGATCAAGAGTACTTGGGGGTCCGATTACTCTGCTCAAGCCTCCGGTTGGTGATCTTTCTCCAGGATGGGAGCCTCCGGAGTAGGTCCCTGTTTTTCTAAAGCTCGCAACGCCTCTTGAGGTTCGATTCCGTCGGCTGGATTCTTCTCCGTCCCGGCTGTGTTTGCAACAAGTGGAGTTAGAACTTCGTCTCCAGACATCTTTGAAAGATCTTTCCCGTGAAGGTTGCGTAGTAAACCTAATCGCTCCCCTTAGACGGCACCAATTTGGTGATGCCAGATTGAGCAACAATCCGAGATCGGTCCAAAGAATAGAGGAACAAGATTTAAACGTAATATCACAAAGAAAATATCAAGCGAAAAGATGTGCATAGAATTTTCTATTGAAGGCGATGTATTTTTTTTTTAGGAATACATTAAGTATTTATACAAGTACAAAGTCGGTCGAAATAATCCTAAAAGATAAAAGGAAAATCTCCTAAAAGATAAAAGGAAGTTATACTAATTCTAAGTATTTCCTTTTATATGAGCTAAGTCTTCCAATTTGCATGTATTCGCCTAGGTCGGCTAATGCTCCTTAACGGGCCGAGATGTCCACATGTGTCCTCGCTGGCCCATTTCTCGGAGATGCTTCCCGAAGCTTCATGTCGAATCGGATATGGGTCGGGTATGGTAATGGGTATCAAACCCGGTACCACCATAGAGCCTCCGTGTCCAGAGAGCTGTTGATTCTGGTTTCCTCTACATAATGTTCCTCAATGCCTTGTTGCTTGGACTTGTCATCGTTGTGCACTGATGGTCCAAGTATGGCTCTTCTAACACTTTCCTCTATTACTTCTCCCCTCAGGTGCAAACAGTTCGTACCTGCTGCTAGACTTACCAGAATTGAAACTGGAATTGCAAAAACATAAAGACTAAAACTTGAAAAAGATAAATAAAGTATATAAAAAAAAGAATAACCATGAGAGTGCCTCTCAAGTGCGCTTGTTTTATGTCACTAAGCATTGATGTTCCTTTTTAGTTGGAAGAAAGTGGAGACTCTTTGCCTAAGCTAGGTACCAGTCATGAGTTGTAGCAGAGACAAACTCTCTATCATTCCTTGTTGAGCCATCACTTGTGTCACTACCACCAACATAAAAGTTTGAACAACCAATTCCTTCCTTTTCCTTTTTCTTGAAGCTCTGGTTCTTGTCAGTAATACCAGGTGGAAAGTGTGGTGTGTTTTCAACGCTTCTGGTTCCTTTCTGCTTAGCCATTACTCTCTCATATGGGAGTAGAGGTCTATTCCTAGTAGGATCCCCATAATCTTCCATGGCAGGCAAATCTCCACTTAATAGTGTGGGAGCAGCAGCTATGTCATAAGTGACCTTGGCGTCTATGTTTGCAAGGATCACAATAAGATCAGTAAGATTCATTAAACTATCCACAAGAAGGGCATTCCCAGAACTAATGGCGGCTCCTTAGCATTTGTCATTTGGACCACCACAAAGTCTGTAGGAATCAGTGCATCTTCTATCCTCAGGAGATAGCTTTCCACAGAGCCAAGAGAGTTTACTGAAGACGAATCTGCCATAGTGAGAGCACAGATTCTCTTCTTGTTCTCCTTCAATCTAAGACTCCTTACTAGATCCTATATCACAAAGTCCATTAGTTTTGTAGTCTCCTAAAGAGCAAGGCAGGACAAATCTTCCAGGATTCCTCCATTGCTTAAGAACCTTTAGTTCTGACACTTCTTCTCTTCTTTTATGGTAGAGTTCCATAGATTCTTTGAACTTCTTCTGACATTATAGTATGGTTTGTATGAATCTTTGTTCCACTGGGTCTTTGAGCGAAACATCTCTCTTGAGGAGTGGTACTAAGAGTTCATTCAATAGTTTATCAACTTCTAGGAAAGCTTCTTCAAAGCTTTCTTCCTTAACTGTCAGTGTGAATGTTTCTCCAAGGTTTTCTTCTTCTTGAACAATAGACAGGGCTTCATTATCACTTAGGGATACATCTGAGTCGTCCTCCAGTTGAGGCTCTTCTAGACTGTCATCAGTCAACTGGTCTGCAGAGAAAACAACATTGCAGGACTCCTTGGGATTAGCCTCACAATTTCACGGTAAAGTGCATGGCGTCCTCTGAGAAGAAGACGCAACATGTGCAACCCTCCTGTCCAAAGATTTGAACTGATTCTTCAAAGTCTCCAATTTTCCCAAGAGGTCATCATACCCTCCCTCCATTCACATGTTGCTTCAGCTCCACAATTTTTTTTTATCAAAGTCCTTATGGGTCTTAGCTTGACCATCTATTGTCTGTTAGAGGACACCTTTAAGATCAAAACCAGGTGGAACTACAGGTGCAGTTGTGGCTTGATGTTGGCCTTGAGCTTGTTGAGGTTAAAACCTTTGAGTAGCAGCTGGCACAAACTGGTTCTTCTGTTGAAATCTTTGAGAGTAGTTTTTGTACCCTTTGTTATGGTATCCTTGTCCCTGTTGAGGTGGATACACTTGATCCTGAGGATTCTCAACATTGGTACTTCTGTAGGAGAGATTGTTAGGCTTGAAGTTAGGATTATAGTTCCTAAAGTGGTAGTTGCCCTGATTAGCAATGTAGTTAACCTCTTCTATTTGATTCGCAGTGAACTCAATATTCTCCTCCTGATAAGGTTGAGTGAATCCATCAGCTTCTCCAATAAAGTGGATACCTTTTTGCCTAGCCTCACTAGCTTTCCCATTCTGTCTACTCTCTCATTCATCTCCTTGATCTTGTGCTCATTGTTAGTGTTAGAAGCAAGGAAGTTTCTGTCATAATCACCTCTATAGCAGGCATCAGTCTTAGCTAAATTCTCAATCAGCTGCTCCGCTTGAGCTTCATTTAGTCCACTGAAATTACATTGACTTCCAGTGTCAAGCTAAGTAGTTGTACTCTTAGTAACTCCTATGTAGAAAATACCCAGCAGATGATCCTTTCAGATCCCATGGTGAGGACATCTTCTAGTGTATCCTTTCAAACGCTCCCAAGCTTCACTTAGAGATTCTTGACCACCTTGCCTAAAGGAGTTGATATTACTTCTGTACTTGGCAGTCTTCTGCTTGGGAAACAACTTATAAAGGAACTCCTTCTTACAAAGATCCCAAGTTCTGACAAACTCAGATGGAATGTCATGCTCCCATTGCGATGCTTTGTCTCCATTGAAGATGGAGTTATGTACCTGATTGATCATGCTAGACTTGATCTCAAAGTTGTTGTTAGCACAGGAGGTGGACAGATTCCAAGCTCAATGCTTCGGACATTAGGCTCATCAAAAGCCTTAATAGGCCTCATAGCAGCTACAAGTTTTCCTTGAGCTATGGGTAGTGCTTTTGGTTAAGGTCCAGCTCCCAAGTTCTGGTTAAGCTGAAGGACATGATTCTGGTTATTAACCGCATCCTCCAAAGCAAGTGGTTGGACTGGGTTATTTTGAGCTGTTGTAGGTGCATCATTAGCATTAGCTCAACGATTTTTCATATCGCAAGCTGGAGTACTCTTCTCTGCAGGGTCACTGCTCTAATCTGCCTCTCAAGATTTCTGATATCAAGTACCAAGTAAAGAATTTCTCCTTTCTGGCTCCTTCTTATCATACACTACAAAATAGACAAAGCCAAGTTCTAAAACACAGAGCAGGCACAAAAACAAAATAAAATTGCAGAAATTAAACACTTTAGTCTTAATCCTACTAGTTCAAATTTAATATCTATATGCGCAATTCTTCCCCGGAAACGGCGCCAATTTGATGAGACTATTTTTATGCATGCTAGCAATGAATGCAAACACTAACAATATACCAAATAAAACCGAAGCAAGGTAACAACCTATCTCATAATCCGATTGTAGCAAGGTATGGGATCGAACATAAGGAAACATGGTTACAGAGTACTAAGATGTAGGACATTCAGATTAAACTAAAGCAAACACAGAGAGAGGTTTGTTTCATGTAACAGAGCTAAATACTAAAGAAAGCAAAGAGCTTTAAATGCAGAGAGTATGATTTCTAGATGCAGAGATGACTAAAGCGTTGAGCTTTAGGAATAGCAACTGGTATGAACTAGTAAGGTCAAGCTAAACGAGCTAAATGTCTCTCCTTTAAGAACAACATAGGGCATGGACAACGGAGATAAGCACACCCACAGTCGTGGCGCAATACTCCTTAGGAGAGTCTCTGTTCTTGCATCACTATCGTGGCGAGACTCAGAGACGCTCCAAGCTTTGTAGATCAAGATCCATTAGAGCCCACGCACCGTAACCGCATCACTGTCGTGGCAGAGGACAGTACAACGAGCAGGGAAACGCTTGAGCTCAAGATCCGAGTGATCAGTCTCGAATCCAGCATTAAGCTCACCTAAGCTCGAGGATCTACTCCTCTGGACCTTCCGCAACCTTAGCAAGACCTTATAAGCTCTAACCTACTACTTCGAAGCTCAACGAGCTGACTACTCACTCATGATTGTGGAAAGAACCATGATTGAGCTCAAAGAAAGTGATGAACTTGAAATCATAGAGGTGATTAAAGATTGCAGAAATTGTAAACTTAATATCGATTAAAACTAAAACAAGAAGTACTTAGCACACCAATGTTTACAGAAAATGTGCTAAGGAAGCTAAAAATCTCAAGAACACTAAGGTCTTAAAATGCTAATCTACACTAAATGTACTTTAAATGATGACAAAAGATGCAGGAAGATGCTAAAGGGATGCAAATATGCACATGAAAACCAGATTTTTGCTCTTGAAGATCAAGGAGCTAATGCGCAACAACCGCGCAACAAAGGAGTTCAACCTCCACCTCTGAATAACCAAAGAAGGGACCCTCAACCTCAATGTACCATTGCTGATTTCAATACATCTAACCAATATTTTCAAGACCGAGCAGCAATTCGTCCTCAACCGCCACAAAAAAGCGACTATGAGATCAAACAACAAATCATCTCTTTAGTCAAGCAAAACCAATTCCATGGACTACCCACAGAACATCAAATGGATCACATCGAACTCTTCAAGGAGATATGCTCAACAACAAGGCTATATGGAATCTCAAACAGTTACCTTAAGTGTAAGCTTTTTCCATTATTGTTAGCCGACAAAGCCCATAGGTGGGTCAAGTCTTTACCACCCAGTTATATCACCACATGGGAAGGTTGTAAGTCCACTTTTCTTAATCATTTTTACACTAAGTGTCGCTCAAATCTCTTAAGAAACAAGATACAAGGATTCCAACAAGGACCTTTGGAAAGTTTCCAAGATACTTGGGAACGCTTTAAGGAATACCTAACAGATTTCCCTTATCATGGATTCGCACAAACTAATCTTTTGAGCACTTTTTACAGGGAAATATATATCAAAAATACCAGCTCTCCCTAGACACCACTAGTAATGGCAATTTCACCACCAAAACAATTGAGGAAGGTCAAACCTTGATTGATAATCTTGCTACTAGCAATAGCAACAATGCTACTAATTTTGACAAAAAAAAAGATCTATGACGACGAAGGGAAGCAATTCAACGAGCTAAAAAAAAATGATGGGCCAATTGCAGAAAAATCAACAACGCCCAATGGTGGTACCGGGTTTAGCATCCATTACCATACCCTAACTCAGACTCAACCCGACACGGAGTTTGAGAGGATAACTCGGAGGATGGGCTAGCGACAATCCATTAGCAATGTCTCGGCCCGTTAAGGAGCATCAGCCGACCTAGGGAAATACAAGCAAATTGAAAGACTTAACTCGGATAAAAGGAAATACTTAGAATTAGTATAACGTCCTTTTATCTTTTAAGGAGATTTTCCATTTATCTTTTAATGTTATTTCGACCGACTTTGTACTTATATAAATATTGGATGTATTCCTCCAAATCGAGGACATCGCCTCAATAGAGAATTCTATACACATCTTCTTACGTTTATTTGTCCTTGTGATTTTACGCTTAAACCTAGTTCCTCTATTCTCTAGACCGATCTTGGATTGTTGCCCAATCCGGTATCACCAAATTGGCGCCGACTAAGGGGACCAATTAGGTTTACTGCGTAACTTTCACCGTAAGAAATCTTTGAAGATGTCCAGAGACGAAATCCTAATTTCAGCTACTGCAAACGTAGTCGGAATAAAGAAAACAACGGGGCCTTCTAAAAACAGGGTCCATATGATCATGGGAAACCATGAAGAAGGCATACGACGAAACCAGTTGTACAAAGAAGTAGATGCATTCAACCACTACAAAAACTTAAAGGTAACTTTCTGCGAACGAGATACGGAAGGCTTGAGCCAACCGCATAACGATCCGCTTGTGGTAAGTCTCTTGATCGACGATTACAAAGTCAATCGCGTATTGATAGATACCAGAAGCTCTGTAAATCTGGTTTACAAAGAAACTCTACAAAGGATGGGTATTTGCGAACGCAATATACACGAACAAAGCCAAACCTTAACGGGAGTAATCCAACTTTCGATCAAAATCGCCGAGATGACACGTTACATCGAGTTCAACGTCGTAGGTTCACCCACTGCATATAACGTCGTCTTGGGAACACCATGGCTTTACCTAATGAAGGCAGTGGCCTATCATCAGTGTTTAAAAGTCTCGACTACTCAAGGAACTTACATCGTAAGGGGTAATCAAAGCGAAGTTCACAACTATTTCATCCTTGAAAGGAAAAACAGGACCCGAGCTGCTATGGCTGTGCGAGACTCATGGGAGATGGCGAAGAGCCAGACTAAAGCACCCCATGTTGATGGAAAGAAAGTGTCGTCGGAACGACAAACCACATATATCATTGTGGATTTTCAACATCCTGACCAATGTGTGGGAATAGGGTCGGAACTGAGCGACCCTATGCGAGATCGACTCGTTAAACTTCTAAGGAATAACGCATCAACCTTTGCATGGTCCGGCAAGGACATGAAGGGGATTGATCCAAAGATAGTCTCACATGAGCTGAATGTAGACCCATCGCACAGACCGGTCAAACAGAAGCGTAGAAATCTCAGCCCAGAGAGGTCTAGAGAAGCAGATGACGAGGCGAGCGACTGCTTGATGCTGGATCTATTACCGAGGTGAAGTACTCAGAGTGGTTAGCCAATCCGGTAGTAGTGAAAAATAAGAATGGAAAGTGGAGTGTTTGCGTTGATTTCACAGACATCAACAAAGTTTGACCCAAAGACAGCTTTCCATTGCCTCACATCGATAGACTTGTCGAAGCAACTGCTGGTAACGAACTCTTATCGTTTATGGACGCCTTCTTTGGTACAATCAGATCTTGATGCATCCTGACGATCGTGAGAAGACTGCTTTCATTATCGGTCGAGGAATCTACTTCTACAAGATAATGCCCTTCGCTCTGAAGAACGTTGGGGCAACTTACCAACGGCTAGTGAATAAGATGTTCGTCGATCACCTCGGCAAATCAATGGAAATTTACATCAAAGATATATTGGTTAAATTAGTGAACGCCGAGGATCACATCGATCATCTTTGGAGGTGCTTCAAGACCCTCAATTTGTACGGGATAAAATTGAATCTCGCCAAGTGCACCTTTGCGGTGACCTCAGGAGAATTCCTAGGTTATTTGATGACAAAAAGAGGGATCAAGGCGAACCCAAAGTAAATATTCGCCCTGTTAGATTTACCTTTTCCCCAAACGCGGAAAGAAGTTTAAAAGTTGACCGGACGGATAGCGGCTCTGAATCGTTTCATAAGTAGATCAACAGACAAGAGTCTCTCGTTCTACAACCTCCTAAGAAAGGCAAGCAAGACTTTCGAGTGGTTTGAACAGTGCGAGAAGGCATTATGAGACCTCAAAGCATATATGGCCACACTGCCTATACTGGCTAAACCTGAGGTAGGAGAAGTCCTATACATCTACCTAGCAGTCTCAACATCGGCGGTTAGCGGAATGTTAGTAAGGGAAGATCAGAGTGAACAACAACCAATCTTCGACAATGGAAAAGTTGGGATTGGCGCTTCTAACGTCAGCAAGAAAGCTCCGACCATAATTGCAATCCCATACCATTGAGGTACTAATGAATCATTCACTTTGTTTGATCCTCCATAGTCCGAATCAATCGGGACGACTAACTCGGTGGGCGATCGAACTTAGTGAATATGATATCTATAAAAGTAGAACGACTATGAAGTCACAAGTATTAGCAGACTTCATCACCGAGGTGCCTACCAAACCTTCAAAGGATGACTTAGAAAAGAGTTTGTGGTGGACACCGCATGCAGATGGGTCGTAGGGGTTGGAGTATGCCTCAACCTAGAGATAAATGGCCAACTTGGAGGTTGAGAACCCGAAATTCTCACTACACTATCTTTGAAGGGAAGCTTTACCGATGGAGCGCATCTCGTTATTTGATGAGGTGCATTTATGGGGAAGAGATCCTCGAAGTCCTTCGACATACTCATGGCAAGGATAGAGGAAACCAGTATGGAGAACGATCACATGCCCTCAAACATAAGAAACTTAGTTATTTCTAGCCGACGATGCTCGGTGATTGCCAAAAATACGCGTAGAAGTGTGTCGCGTGTAAGAAGCACGCACCAAGAAATTGATCTCCCATGGAAGAATATTCTCCAGCAACTGTCGCATACCCATTTATGAGATGGGTTATGGATGCGGTCCGACCGCTGGTGACGTCACGAGGGAAAAAGAACATCCTAGTAATGACAGATGACTTCACTAAGTGGGTAGAAGCCGAGGCATATCCTCAAATCACCGGACCGGATGTCGAGAGGTTCGTTTGGAAGAACATTATCTGCCGGCATGGAGTTCCTTACGAAATTGTAACAGACAACGGTCTGAACCTTGTGTGCGATGTGTTTACAAAGTTTTGCGATAGATGAAACATCCATCTAACCACGACAACCGTCTACTACCCTCAAGGGAATGGACAGGCCGAGTCGACCAATAAGACGCTGATAGCCATGCTAAAGAAGCGCCTAGGCGAAAAGAAGGGAGCTTGGGCAGATGAACTCCCCGGAATGTTTTAAGCTCAGTGAACCACACCTCGACGCTCGACGGGGCAGACCCCTTTCTTTTTAGCCTACGGAATGGAACCGTTCGCACCCACCGAGGTTCACATAGTGCGCGCCAAGTCTTGATTACTCAAAATGTCAAGATGAACAAGCAACGAATTCGCGAACATCTTGACGACCTAGAAAGGCTAGAGATAGTGCCTTGCTGAGGATGCAGAATTATCAACAGCTCGCCGTAAAGTACTACAACAAGAAGGTACAAAATCGATTTTTCGATTTAGGCGACCTCGTCCTCCGAAAAGTTTATAAAAACAAGAATGAGGACGACACCGGAAAGCTTGGAATCAAGTGGGAAGGACCGTATCAAGTCTCAAAGTTTATAAAACCTGGAGTGTACGAACTCCGCAAGATGGATGGAACTGAAATCCAGAATTCTTGGAACGCTTAGAACCTCAAGCGATATTATTACTAGAGTAATATGTAAAAAAAACAGAAACCTCGTCGGAACACATAAAAAATATAATCTTTTTAGGAAAAAAGTTTAAGTGTAGTTACACACATAAAAATATAATCTTTTTGAAAAGATTCTGGTTAAAACCAAAGATTTACTTTAGAAAGTATTCTACTGTTCATTAAAAACTCAGTCTGATCAACTCGAGAATTTAATACGCAGCCTTACCCAAAAAAAAAAACTCTATATGATTCGTTCGTCTAGTATCACACATCGGAGTCTAAGCCATGTATCTGATTAACGCGCTTCTCATAAGTGTCATGGTGAAATAATCCACAACCTCAAATATGTCGGAGCCAGGTACGCACCTCGCGCTTAGGACAACCAAGTAAATTACACGCCGACTCTCGATCGCATACTGAAGTTTCGTCCTAATGCAAAAGTTGAGGCAAGCCAAAGCACTAGTTCTTTGCACTCTCAGACCCCAAATCGAGCATGCCTCGTACCTAGGTACAAATTCTAAGAACCGACACCGAGCTGGTAAAGAGCGAAGTCTTGGAGGAATCTTGCTTCTAATAAGTCGAGCTACATAGTTTGCAAACCACTAAAGAATCTTCTGGAAGTAATCTCTTATGAAAGCAATCCTAAAGTGTCTTAATAAGCCGATTTCTCATGAGCTCGTGATCAATCAAATTTCTTAAGAAGCGATAAGGTGTTAATAAGGTCGAGTTCATACTTAGCAAAATTATAAGTCGAATTTTGAAGTTCGAAAGAATTATGAAGTCCCTATGAATTCCCTATGAATCCTGAGCTTGGAGTTCAACAATACATAAAAAAACACACAAAAGTTCCAAAACGAGCTAAATCTTATGCAAGATCTTAAACACAATTGTTTATCTTTATTCCTTAAAAGGATTACAAAAGTTCTAAAACGAGCTAAATCTTATGCAAGATCTTAAACAAAAATGTTTTACCTTTATTCCTTAAGAGGGTTACAAAGGTTCCAAAGCGCGCTAAATCTTATGCAAGATCTTAAACAAAATTGTTTCCAAGGCTCCGAAGCGAGCTGAAATCTTGTAGAAGATCTTGCAACGATGCAATCACCAACCAACTCGTTGGATAGCAACATAGTGACGGTAGAGATCTTTATCGAAAGTAATGACCTCGCTGTCGAAGTAACAACCGTGGCAATAGAAGGGTGTCGAGGTGTTAAGTCAACCTAAGGCTTTGAAAGTAGCCGCTCCCGTAGATTGGAAGTAGCCCCTCCAATACTCCTCTGGGGACCACAACACCTCAATCGGGGATCGCTATTCCTGAGCCTCCGACCAACCCCTTTAACGTTAACTTCAGTTCGGTCGCGATACCTGAATGGGTATCGGATCGACCGAACAAGCAGAAGTCAGATATTGGCGTGGGAATATGATCCCTGATATGATGGTTTCTTGGGAATATGATCTCTGACATGAGTAAAGCCTCGAATCGTCGCCACCTCTTAAATGGTCTACAATCGATTCAAATCAATCTCCTCGTACGAAGGAACTACTAAAGAAAATTCGCTATTCCTCTTCTGGAATAAAGGATGGAAAGTGATTCCACCACCTCGATCTTTCTTTAGGAAGAAGCGAATACTAATTCTGTTTGGAAGTGTGTAGATTTTGAAGGATCTAGCGTCATATTTATAGCAAAAAGTGGGAATAATCTAGGGCAAAGAGAAAAACGCCTTGGAAAGAGTTCTTGCCCGCCGCTAGAGCACCCATTGCGAAGTGTCACGTATCAAGTATGAAGACTTGGTGTAAATATTTCGCGGAAAAATCGTGCCGAAAATCACAACTTCCAAGTGCCTTGGAAAGGGAATATTCTGTTTTCACCAAATATTCTCCAAGTCTCCCAAGGATTTTCCATAGCCGACCTCTACACCTATAAAAGAAGAAAGGAGGCCACATTTTCAACACACAACTAGAAAGCCTGACAAGCTACACATCTTTTAACAACATCTCAAAGCCAGTTACGAAGATCTCTAAAGGCATAAACACTTTTACTTTTCTAAACACTTGTTCTTTTGCTTATTGGTTTGTAAGGGAGAAGATTTCACCTCTTGTTATTCGCTAGAGAAGCTTTTCTAAACCCTGACTTTCCCTTATTTTATAAAAATGATTTTTTTTCATCTCTATGTTTGAGTAGTCTTTTTGTTGGGTTCTATATAAGGGACAAAATTCAAAGGATTTATGTGGTTCGATAGATAGAATTACAAACATGATGATTCCTAGATATAGTCTTGGATTTCTTTTCACTTAGATCTCACTTATTTCATGTTTTAGGAGTAATTAACTTCGAACTAATTATAGGATACCACCAGTGTGCTAACCGCTCGTTGTGACCTAGTGAATAAGATGTTTAGTGAGTTTAATGTTTACTAGTCGTTTCATTGAATAAACAATTGAACTTGATAGTTAATGCATGTAGCTTGAGTCAAGGATTGCGATAGCTGGCTTGATCATCGCTTTCATAGGGTTATAGTATGACGGTATGAATAACCATGGCTAAGTTCATGTTTAAAAGAATTCATCTATCATAGTTTGTCCTGAATAAGTCGAACCTATATCCTTGTGAATCCCTGAACAACCAACGTTTTTAATCTTATCTTTAAAATCTTATTATTTGCACCGTTTACCAAAACAAAACCCCCATATTCGAATTAGCCTATCTTAAAATTCGTAATTCTATTGTGTGATTCTTTATCTCCGTGGATTCGATCCTTAAGTACTACTATTGATTGATTGTGCACTTGCAATGTTATTCATTTTATTAGGGTAAAATTTACATCCCATCAGCTTTGCAAAGGAAGGAGAAGAAGGGTAATGAACTATGAATAAGAGGAAGGTCAAATTAAAGAATTAACCTATCTAGACAAGTACTACTATGCATAACTAAAAAATAGAAGGTTTACCCATCTAAGGATTTCATTCCATTCGATAGGATATTGTGATAACCGAGACAGAGGTGGCGTTAATCTTCCCAAATAAATAAGCCTCGAACCAATTACTAATGTTACTTTTTAACTCAACGACCTTACAACCTAGCTTCATCTGGTATTAAAACGACCAACCATGGAAAACTGTTTAAACATCTCGGCGGAGAAATTGAGATCTTTGTCTATTACACAAGCATGCATCATCTGCACAAAGGTAATATTGCATCTTTCGCAATATCTAACAAATTGAAAGGGCAGAGGAACCACATCTTATATAATATTTTAAGGTTCCCAAAACTTCAAGTCATGAGAGGTTGCCATGTGCCATCTATTCTTTTAATATTTGATATTTTTTATTTAATTATTATTTTTATTTTATTTTGACAATTAATTATAACAATTTAATAGCTAATGAATGTTAATTTATTTAAACAAGTTACAAAATAGATTAGTCATTATTTTCTTTCTTTCTTTGATACTCACAAAAAACTATGATTCTAAATTTTATAAATTTTAAATAGTTTGAAAAATATATCTTATATAATATTTATTCATTGAAGAAAAGGAAAAAGAAAAATTAAGTGTTTTTTATAACTCTAAAAACTAATTCCAACAATATAATAACTAATTCTAATGTAAATTAATTTCAATAAGTTACAATAAAGTTTTACCAATCGAAAATACGAACGCCGACAAAAGGAATACATAAGGCCGAAGAGCACTCTAGAAATAATTAAGGGCCCAACTTTGCCGAGAGGAGCCACCGAGACTAAGTAGAGGAGTAACCTTAAAACAAACTAAATCTTCCAAACACATGAACCAATAAAACCACATAAAAAAAATAAAGATAAACCAAGCAACAAATAGAGATAGAACCAGGTGTATCCCCTCAATACCGCAAACGCCAGTCGAACAGATAACACAAAGACCTCCAACATAACACAATTAAAGACCAGAAAAGAAACTAGCGGATCAAATCAATATCCGAGAAACACATGCCTAGGAAGTGAACACCAAAAGTCTATATACCAACAAGGTAGGGAAGAGAAAATAATGATTCCAACTTAAATGTGTTCTTCTAAATTTTTAACGATTTGGAAAGTAGATATTTTATTTATTATACACAAATATATATTATACAAGAAAAATGTTTAAAACTTTGTATCTATATAGATAGTTGTGATTTTAAAACCAAAAGTCACAAAACAGAAAAGCTTTCATAAAAATAAGTAACATGAACAAAAACAAAATGTTGTGAGAACATTAAGAAATGATTTAAGAACTTTTAAGACAGTTAGAATGCTAAAGCCTCATTATAAAAATGCATATTTGTTTTTTCTTTTTAATTCCTCACAGCTTTTAACTCTAATTTGCTAATGCAGTTAAAATAATTTTTGGTGAACAAAGCAACGCGTCTAACCAATACTCTCCGAAGAAAACTTTACTCCACCACAAATTCAGAAAAACATATTCATTTCACTATTGAATCGATGTTAAAGATAAAAATCACAACAAAGTAATAAAGAGAATGAGACAAAAATACAATAAATATTCAATTATTCTCTTAGTACGATTCAAAGTTTTCATGAAACAATTACAAATATGCATTCCAAAATTTCTGTTGAGATCATATATCTCATTAAAAGCAAAGCATACTATAACTTATCTAATCAATATTTTTTTTACAAATGTGGTTGATGCAAGAGAAAAAGACGATCAATCATTTTTTTAAGGAACTGTAATGAATGTTGATAAAGACATACAAGTTAGGGATGTACCAAAGAAAATATATTCCATATGTTGTAACTTCTATTAATGAATGACCTATTTCTTTTTTCATATAACATTATATATGTCCTACAATTTTATACAAATGCTTAGTCTTCTAACATAGATAATTATTCACCGTAAACATCAAATTTATGTAATATTAAATATTCAAACTGCCAATAAATTATAAATTACTGCATAATTTTAAAATGTTAATTTTTAAATCCACGCAACGCGTGGGCAATACCTAGGATGATAATATGTGATTGTGTAGAGAAGACGGATATAATCCGTTGAGAGACCCAAAACGCTCGACTTAGCCGGAGTTAAAAACTCAAGTTCTTTTGACATTTTGCAAGATTATTTCTCTTCATGGGTCTCCTTGGCCTCGGGTATCTCGCCAACCTACTCATCGTCATTCTGAAGATCTTGGTTATTTGTCTTTCGCATAGGTAATAGAGTGCTTAAATCTCCCTCGAAAAGAGCCGGATTGTTCACACCAACAAATGAGGAATAATGAAACCTCTTGACCCTTTGAAAAACATTAACTAAGTCTCAACTTCGTGAACAAAATTATGGTTTCGATTGGAGATTGACGAAGAAGATACGCATAGTGAGACCATGATTTTACAAATTTGTTGCAATATAGAAGAATCTAATGCACGGGATGCAATAAACTATTGAAAGAAGAGGAAAAGAGAGAAAGTTTCTACCTTGATTTCAGGTGAAGCCTAAAGGTAATGATTTAATCATGAATGGCATGTTGGGAACAAACTAAGGCGTCTATTAGGAGTCTCATCGTGATATGTGGTTCAGAATACGACACATGTCAAGCACAACACTTCGACGTTGATACTCGATCTATGTTAAATCAACATATTTTGCCGATCTCATATGCATATCGATCACCGAATTGAGGGGGCTTACTCATGGTACCGGGTTTTATATCCATGACTGTGGCCTGGCCCAGATCTAGAATCAACTCGAAGCTTTGGTGGAAGGATACAAGGATTGCCCATTAAGCCGAGTTCATCGTGGGCTTCGGGCAAGCTCGCCTTCTGGGTCAAAATCGTTTAATGGATCGTAAAGATTATCTTTTTTTCTTTTGAGCTTTGTTTCTGAACCATCTTGTCATGGTCTTCTTGAGTTCCAAAAACTCACCTTGTGCATAGTGTCCTCTAAGGTGGTAGGTCGATTTATCATTCAATCAGTTATGAATGGTGTTTTGTATCATAAAGCTTTTTGTTATGCTTTTATAACTGCTTCGTCCTCGACCGACATGCGGGAAACTGTTGCCTTGAAGCGCCCCATGAAAGACCTTAGCGATTCATCGAATCCTTGGAACAAAGTCCATAGGTCGGCACTCGAGAGCCTCTTTTCGATATGCATTAAGTAATGTTTCAAAAATGCGGAGTTGGTGAAAATTATTGAATGTATTATGGTCTAGCTGGGAGAACCATGCCAATTCATCTCCGCTGACAGTAGTCGACCTCCTTCTCTTCAAGAGAAAGTGTGCTCGCTCCTTGGCTATATTTAAAGCCATAAGATGTAGAGTGGGCTTGATTCTATAGTCGTATGTGCCAATCTTGATCGCTGGAACAAAATTGACAAAGGCAATCAAAGAAGGAGATTTATCTACATAAGAGAATTGTTGTCGTGTTATCGTAAAAGATATTGAAAGTTCGGCTGCTATTGTGGATTTGGGAACACCTAATTGTCTACTTTCAACTCGAAACAAGACCGTCTTGGTATTGCTAATTTGTCATCAAATCTGCTTTTCTTCACTTAATTTATGGTGCAAAACGGACCATTAGTTTCTCTTTGTATTACATATCTTAAACTTCTTCTATGATGTAATATGTTCTAAACTAGTTTTAATAGAACAAAAGCGTTACAAAAAAATGAACAAGCTTCAAGTCTGGATCGGTCTTGACCTCAAACAAACTCGACACGTGTGTCTGATGACGGGAGAATATTGAACAATTTGTTTCATAGCTTGATTAAGTTATGGTTTATCCCATTTCTAAAACTCGTAATTTCATCATATGAACTCATATTGAGATGAATCCAGCTCCACGTGATCCTATGATGAGTTAAGTTTATGGAACAAGTTGGTTTGTTACTTAAATCGTCCTGGTTCATCCCGTAGGCTCCTTGGAAGGCACTTATGTCCTTGCTAGCTTTTACTCGATTTAAGATCTCATCTTGTTGGACTTCTGGTATAGCTACTGGTCTGATTACCTTATCGTGTGTTTTTCATGAGTTGCAACACTTGTTGAAATTAGTATTTATAAACACTTTTTAAAAGGTTAACAACTTCTATCTATAGACTAGTAGCTTCGATTTTGTGATGAACGGTTTTGCGACAATTTTGAGTTCGATTTACCATCCCGTTTTACCGTAAAAATGGATATAATATTATTTAAAACGTGTTTACCAACTTCATATTAGTCGTCAAATTAATGTCAAACTTAAAATAAAAATAGACGTTGGAAAAAGGGATGTTATGTTACGTATTTGAACAATGATTTATAGGTTCTTCATGAAAACCCTTGTACCCATGACTCTATCTAAACATGACTTTTTGACGAATTGATTCATTGCTATGTTACAACGAATTATTTTGTCAATTTTATATCTTTGGCGCAATGTTTCGATGATGGTATAACAGTCTTAACACACGCCGAGGAAAAGTTATGACCATGGTTAAAACTTTGATATTTTCTATGTAGTCTCATTCACTCTATCTCGCTCATTTGTTATGTATAATTTGAAATAGATAACCTCGATTCACTTCTAAATTTTGCTCTTAAGAAGAGGAAAAACATATAATATGTGTCACAGTCAACACAGTGGATTCTAATGTGTGGATGAAATTACTAGAAAATTGAAATATAATAAAGGGAGACTTACTAGAATAACCTTCTTAGATTTTTGCCTTACTCAAACAACCTTCTTAGATTTTAATTACTGGGGCTATTTTCGAGTCCGTTTTACCCTTTTTGCTTTGATAACAAAAAAACGTATTTACGAAAATGCCATTAATGAAACGCGCCGCGTAAGCGCGAAAATTCCCGCCTAAAAAAATAAGTCTACCGCTATGTGATGGTAGACTTATTTGAGTTCTGGTAGACTTATTTTTTTGTCCGTAGACTTATTTGAGGAGCGGTAGACTTATTTTTGAGCGGTAGACTTATTTTGTCTCCTTTGGTGGTAGACTTATTCCCGAACGGTAGACTTATTTTCTCTGCGGTAGACTTATTATCCCGTAGCGGTAGACTTATTTTTTGCGGTAGACTTATTCTTCGAGTGGTAGATTTATTTCCGTAGACTTATTTTCAGCGGTAGATTTATTTTTGTTCGATGGTAGATTTATTTTGCCTGGTAGATTTGTTTCCTTTGGTGGTAGATTTTTAGTCATAGTAGCGGTAGATTTATAGTGACGGTAGACTTATTTTAGTAGCGGTAGACTTATAATTTGCGGTAGACTTTTTTATCGTGGTGGTAGATTTCTTTTGTGTTTAGTAGTGGTAGACTTATTGTAGTAGTGGTAGACTTATAGTTAGCGGTAGACTTATTTCGTATTTTCGGTCAACGAAACCAACCGTTGACTGGTAGACTTATTTTTTTAGGATCAATGGTGGTAGACTTATGCGTTTTTAGCGATAGAAGCGGTAGATTTGTTTTTACCCAGGTTTAGTGATGGTAGACTTATTTTCAAACTTAGTGACGGTAGACTTTTTTTCACATTAGACATTTGGTAGACTTATTTGTGATAGCGGTAGACTTATTGTACTTGGTGGTAGACTTATTTCCTGTTTAGGAATTTATAGTGGTGGTAGACTTATTTTCGAACTTAGTGACGGTAGACCTATTTGTGATAGCGGTAGACTTATTGTACTTCGTGGTAGACTTGTTTTCTGTTTAAGAAACTTTAGTGGTGGTAGACTTTTTATCCAACTTAGTGACGGTAGACCTATTTGTGATAGCGGTAGACTTATTGTACTTGGTGGTAGACTTGTTTTCTGTTTAAGAAACATTAGTGGTGGTAGACCTTTAGTTCGCAAATTAAACCAAAAGTAATCCAACAGATAATAAGTCTACCGTCAAACAAAAATAAGTCTACCATCAAATGAAAATAAGTCTACCATCAAACAAAAATAAGTCACGTTTTGGTCCAACTCTGAATTTTTTCCAGATCTGGATTTTTTCCCGATCTGAATTTTTTCCCGATCTGGATTTTTTCCAGATCTGGATTTTTGTTTGATGGTAGACTTATTTTTTGTTTGATGGTAGACTTATTTTCTGTTTGATGGTAGACTTATTTTTGTTTGATGGTAGACTTATTTTCTGTTTGATGGTAGACTTATTTTTGTTTGATGGTAGACTTATTTTCTGTTTGACGGTAGACTTATTTTCTGTTTGACGGTAGACTTATTTTCTGTTTGATGGTAGACTTATTTTTGTTTGATGGTAGACTTATTTTTGTTTGATGGTAGACTTTTTTTTTTTTTGATGGTAGACTTATTTTCTGTTTGATGGTAGACTTATTTTCTGTTTGATGGTAGACTTATTTTTTGTTTGATGGTAGACTTATTTTCTGTTTGATGGTAGACTTATTTTTGTTCGATGGTAGACTTATTTTCTGTTTGATGGTAGACTTATTTTATGTTTGATGGTAGATTTATTTTTTGTTTGATGGTAGACTTATTTTTGTTTGACGGTAGACTTATTTTCTGTTTGATGATAGACTTATTTTATATTTGATGGTAGACTTATTTTTTGTTTGATGGTAGACTTATTTTTGTTTGACGGTAGACTTATTTTCTGTTTGATGGTAGACTTATTTTGGTTTGACGGTAGACTTATTTTCTGTTTGATGGTAGACTAATTTTCCGTTTGATGGTAGACTTATTTTCTGTTTGATGGTAGACTTATTGTTGTTTGACGGTAGACTTATTTTCTGTTTGATGGGAGACTTATTTTCTGTTTGATGGTAGACTTATTTTTGTTCGATGGTAAACTTATTTTCTGTTTGATGGTAGACTTATTTTCTACTCGATGATAGACTTATAATTATACAAAAACTATATATATTATTATTTTTAAAAACACTATTAAACCCGGTTCGACCTATATCATGCAAGTGATGATAGATTTATATACAAGTGGTGGTAGATTTAGTATGTACTATATATTTTCATATATTTTTTTCTATCTTTTCGTATGAACTCGTACTCGTGTTTGAACTCGTACTCGTGTTTTAAGGATTTTGTAATCGTTACAGAGACATTTCAGAAGTTATGTTTTAACCATACATAAATAAATGTTGTCAATTCATTCATTACACTACAAAAAAATGTTCATAAATGTCTACCATAATGTTTGAATCTCTTTGCAAAAAGTCTACCATAACAATTGTATCTTATATTACAAATCAGAACGTGTGTGTCTCATAAAAATCTACCATCTTCATGATCTTTTGGATGTTCTTTACCATCTTCATGCGGTTACGCATTGCACGTACAAAGAATACCTGTAAAGAAATTCATGGAAATTAGAACATTTTGGAAAATAAGTCTATCATTGAGTAGAAAATAAGTCTACCATCAAACAGAAAATAAGTCTACCATTGAAACAAAAATAAGTCTACCATCAAACAGAAAATAAGTCTACCATCAAACAGAAAATAAGTCTACCATCAAACAAAAAATAAGTCTACCATCAAACAGAAAATAAGTCTACCATCAAACAGAAAATAAGTCTACCATCAAACAGAAAATAAGTCTACCATCAAACAGAAAATAAGTCTACCATCAAACAAAAATAAGTCTACCATCAAACAGAAAATAAGTCTACCATCCAACAAAAAGCAGTCTATCATCGAGTAGAAAATAAGTCTACCATCAAACAGAAAATAAGTCTACCATCGAACAAAAATAAGTCTATCATCGAGTAGAAAATAAGTCTACCATCAAACAGAAAATAAGTCTACCATTGAAACAAAAATAAGTCTACCATCAAACAGAAAATAAGTCTACCATCAAACAGAAAATAAGTCTACCATCAAACAGAAAATAAGTCTACCATCAAACAAAAATAAGTCTACCAACAAACAGAAAATAAGTCTACCATCAAACAAAAAGCAGTCTATCATCGAGTAGAAAATAAGTCTACCATCAAACAGAAAATAAGTCTACCATCAAACAAAAAATAAGTCTACCATCAAACAGAAAATAAGTCTACCATCAAACAGAAAATAAGTCTATTATCAAACAAAAAATAAGTCTACCATCAAACAGAAAATAAGTCTACCATCAAACAGAAAATAAGTCTACCATCAAACAAAAAATAAGTCTACCATCAAACAGAAAATAAGTCTACCATCAAACAAAAAATAAGTCTACCATCAAACAAAAATCCAGATCGGGAAAAAATCCAGATCTGGAAAAAATTCAGATTTGGATCAAAACGTGATTTTACAAAAGTTCAACATACCCAAACGAAACCGGTTAGAATCAAGAGATTACCTCTCTACAACGCACGAAAACGAAACCCCAACACTCGCCGGAACTTTTCTCCGCCGGAATTTAAGTCTACCATCAAACAGAAAATAAGTCTACCATCAAACAAAAAATAAGTCTACCATCAAACAGAAAATAAGTCTACCATCAAACAAAAATAAGTCTACCATCAAACAGAAAATAAGTCTACCATCAAACAAAAATAATTAGTGTACCATCAAACAGAAAATAAGTCTACCATCAAACAAAAATAAGTCTACCATCAAACAGAAAATAAGTTTACCATCAAACAAAAAATAAGTCTACCATCAAACAAAAAATAAGTATACCATCAAACAAAAATCCAGATCGGGAAAAAATTCAGATTTGGACCAAAACGTGATTTTACAAAAGTTCAACATACCCAAACGAAACCGGTTAGAATCAAGAGATTACCTCTCTACAACGCACGAAAACGAAACCCCAACACTCGCCGGAACTTTTTTTCGCCGGAATTTCGAAACCTATGAACGAAGAACATATTGAAGTTCATAAATCCGAACTCAAAACACTCGTGAATGATAGAGAGGAAGATAACTCATGATTTGTTTCAAAACTAACCGTTAAAAGCAACGAATCTCGTCGCCGGAGAAGAAATCGCGATTTGAGTCGCCGGTGAGAGGAAGAAGAAGATGAAAATGTGAAATCTGATTTTTTTTTTTTTTTTAGTTTTATGCTGTTTATTTTTCTCAAAGGATAATGGCATTTTCGTTAATAAACGGTTTTGCCATATTTTAAAGGTCTTTGTAACCTCTTTTAGAAAAAAAATAAGAGCTCAAAAATTTAAAGGTTGTTTGAGTAAACACCAAATCTAAAAAGGTCTTTCTAGTAATTATCTCTATAATAAAACTGTGTATATCCGTACCATCATGTCCTTGAGTTGCTCGAAAGATTAGAATCCAACTCGATAGCCGGTATCTGAGTTTGGGTTTGATATTTCCTAGAAAGTAATATATTTTTTCACGATTAAGGATCGACAATTGTGGCTAAGAACCCCGCTATCTTACAGTTTTATATGTAACAATCTAACATTTACTCTATTTTTCATAGTATGACTCATAAACCACTTATTGTTTTCATAAGCATATGTTTTCTTGAGCAATCACCCTATTATTGTTTTCTCATAGTGGCATATAGACTTGACCTTCGAGAGTCTTTCATAAACAACACAATGGTTTTCCAAAGTTTCTACTTTTCTATTATCTTGCACGAGATTTATCATCTAGTATACAATAAACTATATATGCTCCCGCAACATAAGGACATTACTAAAGGAAGTACAAAATATATGCATGAAGTGCTATTATGGAGCTTGCCAAATGATATATTTTCAAGTAGAGAGTGTAGACTGTGGTTCGTATTTAGTGGGAACCATCAATGTAATATGGTAGTGTACTAGTGTGTGACAAATTTATTAGTATTTGGGAGATATGCAAGGTGAAATATAAACTTAGGTGGAGTTCAACTCATAGCTCGTTGGTTATCAAGTACTTCCTCCGTCCCATTTTAAATGATCTTATAGAGTGATTTTTTCGTCCCATTTTAGTTGATCTTTTCAAGTTTCTATGTAAAATTTATTGTGTTTTAATTAATTTTGACTATTTGAATTCTCCAGATTGCTTTTTCATTGGTTAAATTATTTTGGAATTGATGATAAAACATATTTTATATTGAAAAAAATAGAAAATTAAATGATTTCTTAATCTATATGCAACAACCTTAAAAATCATCTAATGGTGCAAGGTAGTGGTGCACCGGAATTGTCAATGAATGCGATATGTATCGTAAAATCTAGAGCCATGTGAAGTTTAATGACGAACAATCTGAAAAATCTACATATTAAAAAATAAGAATCATAAATGTTATGCTTGATTAACGCGTTTTCAAATTCTATTAGATTCATTTATGAAGGTGGTTTCAATGGTGAAAGTTGAAAAACCCAAAACATTCAACAATTTGATATTTGTAATGTTTTTTTGTTTTTTAATTACCAGGAGGTTCTGGGCCGAAACCCGTGATTTCCGTAGGTCCGAAACCACATCATGTAATATTAGTTTCATTCCTCTGGACCTGAGATCTTTACCAGTTGAGTTATTGGCTCTTTGTTATTTGATTTGTTTTCGTCCTACGTTTACTATTAGTTCCAATCAATATTTTGAAAGAGTAAGTGCAAGTAATCTATCTAATCAATTTTAGAGTATACATTCACTCGAAGCTGATGACTGATGAGTAGTTCACAAGAAACTCCTTGCCACCAAATTTACCTAGCTCCATAAATAATTTAGATATTTTAGTTCAATACTTTTTTTCCTGCTATGAGCAAGACATCGATCTTAACTTATAGTTAAAACATTCCTAATTAAATTCGATGATTTGAATCTGTCAAATGAGAGTAGAGAAAATGTAGCTGAATCCAACGATCGTTGTCTTATGTTGCTTGAAAGGAATTGTTGATTGGGTGAAGTGTCAAAGAGAGAGAGAGTCTTCCGGGAGACTGTGAAGATCCTTAAGCTTGGTCCACTCAAGACTCTTTTTGTTGGAACATTTGTTTTCAAACAACCAACGTGCAATGTCCCATGTACTTATTATTCTTCTTTACTATAAATTAAGGGAAGTTGACTAAAATAATCTTTTTAGATTTTGGGTTGACTCAAACAACCATTTTAGATTTTAATTACTGGCGTTATTTTTGAATCCGTTTTACCCTTTTTCCTTTGATAACAAAAAACGTATTTACAAAAATGTCATTAATGAAACGGGCCGCGTAGGCGAGAAGTTTTCCCGCCTAAAAAAAATAAGTCTACCGCTCAGTGATTGTAGACTTATTATCGATCTGGTAGACTTTATTTTTTAGTCCGTAGACTTATTTGACGAGCGGTAGACTTATTTTTGAATGGTAGATTTATTGTGTCTCTTTTGGTGGTAGATTTGTTTCCGAACGGTAGACTTATTTTTTGAGCGGTAGACTTAAATTCACATAGCGGTAGACTTCTTTTTTGCGGTAGACTTATTCGTCCAATGGTAGATTTATTTCCGTAGACTTATTTTGAACGGTAGATTTATTTTTCTTCGATGGTAGATTTTATTTTTACTGGTAGATTTGTCTCCTTTGGTGGTAGATTTTAGTCATAGCAGCGGTAGATTTATAGTGACGGTAGACTTATTTTAGTAGCGGTAGACTTATAGTTAGCGGTAGACTTATTTATGGTGGTGGTAGATTTATTTTGTGTATAGTTGTGGTAGACTTATTGTAGTAGTGGTAGATTTATAATGAGTGGTAGACTTATTTCGTATTTTCGGTCAACGAAACCAACCTTTGACTGGTAGACTTATTTTTTTATGATCAATGGTGGTAGACTTATGCGTTTTTAGCGATTGCAGCGGTAGATTTGTTTTTACCTAGGTCTAGTGATGGTAGACTTTTTATCCAACCTAGTTACGGTAGATTTTTTTCACATTAGACATTTGGTAGACTTATTGTGATAGCGGTAGACTTATAGTACTTGGTGCTAGACTTGTTTCCTGTTTAGGAAACTATAGTGGTGGTAGACTTATTTGGTAGGTGGTATAGTTAGTTGCAGGGAACACGAAATGTCGATTTTACCATTAAAAAATAGACAAATTTGCACGAAAAAACCTGCAACAATGGTGAAGAACTAGGGTTTAGGGTTTAAAGTTTAGGGTTTAGGGTTTGAACAAAAGGAGGTAAATTGGGAACAAAACAAATCATTCTTGTTTGTGGTAGTCATAGTTTTGAGAATAATTGATGGGTGTTCTTGGTTGACAATTCAAAAGGTGGTACAGTTCTAGGGGCATATCATGCAAGTGATGGTAGATTTAGTATGTACTATATATTTTCATATATTTTCTATCTTTTCGTATGAACTTGTACTCGTGTTTGAACTCGTACTCGTGTTTTAAGGATATTGTAATGGTTACAGAGACATTTTCAGAAGCCATGTTTTAACCATACATAAATGTTGTCAATTCATTCATTACACTACAAAAAATGTTCATATAATGTTTGAATCTCTTTGCAAAAAGTCTACCATAACAATTGTATCTTATAGAAATAAATCTACCATAACGTATATTACAAATAAGAACTTCTGTGTCTCATAAAAATAAATCTACCATCAAACGAAAATACATCTCATAAAACTAAATCTCTTTGCATGTTAAACAATACAAAGATTAACCAAATACTACCTAAATACAACAAGAAACAATGGTGTATAGACTATCTTCATGATCTTTTGGATGTTCTTTACAATCTTCATGCGGTTACGCATTGCACGTACAAAGAATACCTGTAAAGAAATTCATGGAAATTAGAACATCTTAGACTGAAACACAATCCTAACTAGCAAAAAAAGATTTCATTCATTAGCAGCTCCAGAGTCGAAAAGTCTACCATAATGTTTGTATCTCTTTGCAAAAAGTCTACCACAACGTCAAAAAAGATTTCATTCATTAGCAGATCAAGAGTCGATAAATCTACCACAACGTTTGCATCTCACAGAAATAAGTCTACCACAACGTCTGCATCTCATAGAAATAAGTCTACCACAACATCACCATCTCATAGAAATAAGTCTACCACAACGTCAGCATCTCATAGAAATAAGTCTACCACAACGCCAGCATCTCATAGAAATAAGTCTACCACAACGTCTGCATCTCATAGAAATAAGTCTACCACAACGTCTGCATCTCATAGCAATAAGTCTACCACAACGTCTGCATCTCATAAAAATGAGTCTACCACAACGTCTGCATCTCATAAAAATGAGTCTACCACAACGTCTGCATCTCATAGAAATAAGTCTACCACAACGTCTGCATCTCATAAAAATAAGTCTACCATAACGTCTATTTTAAATCTACCGTAACGTATGTTTTCCCATAGAAATAAGTCTACCATAACGTCGGAATCTGGATCTGAGAAAAATCCAGATTTGGACCGGAACGTGATTTTACAAAACTTCAACACATCCAAACGAAACCGGTTAGAATCAAGAGATTATCTCTCTACAACGCACGAAAACGAAACCCCAACACTCGCGGGAACTTTCCTTCGCCGGAATTTTGAAACCTATGAACGAATAACATATTGAAGTTCATAAATCTGAACCCAAAACATTCGTGAATGATAGAGAGGAATAAAACTCATGATTCGTTTCAAATCTTACCGTCAAACGCAACAAATCTCGTCGCCGAAGACGAATCGCTCGGAGTCGCCGGAGAAGAAGAAGAAGAGGTTTTGTGAAATCTGATTTTTTTTTTTTTTTTTTGGTTTTATGTTGTTTTTTTTTCAAATGATAATGACATTTTCGTTAATAAACGAATTTAGGATATTTTTAATGTCTTTGTAACCTTTTTTAGCTCAAAAATTTGAGCTCAAAAAATAAAAGGTTGTTTGAGTAAAACTTATATCTAAAAAAGTTGTTTGAATAATTATCTCATAAATTAATTACTTGTAGTTTCCTTAATTGATCTCGTCGCATATTACGTAAAAGTAAAATAAAATAGTGCCTCGTTGTAGTTTTCGAGTTTTCACCTGAAATAAGAAAAAAATTAATGTGTTTTTTTTTTTGAACAAAAAAGTAATGTGTTTATTAATATAGAATATGAATAAAACTGAAATTTCATTAAAAATTATGCATTGACAATGTCGAACGGAATTCATTAGTTTTCACAAAACAAAATTTAGGTGTTAAAACGATGTTATTATAGAGAAGAGAAAGTATATCTTTTCAACTTTTCATATCACCAAAAATGATATTATATTTCGAATTTATTATTTTTAATGTAAATCTTTAATCTAAATTTTTTATATATAATAAATTATATATTTTCTGGTTCCAAAGATTGTATGCGCAGATGTAATCATGAACAATAATAATCATAGTTAAAGCACGCAATTAGTTAACTTCGAATTCACTCGGTTCGTCCATCAATTGGACCAACTATAACATCAACACTAAAAAATTATCTTATTCATCACTTATCCGAATATATTTTTCTTGTTTAGTTTTGTTACCAACCATTTGCCTCTCTCCCTTATATAAAAACAACACTCTCCTTCTATTTTAAACTACAACACCTGAGAGCTTCACCCGAAAACTATATAAAAAGAAGGGTTGTTTACTTAAATAGACACTTTTTAGAAAGTTATAGCTTTTATACACACTTCTCACTATTGGGGCACTTTCTTGTGTATTTTTTTAATTTTCTGACCAAATTACCCTTTAATTTGGGTCCACATATTTTTTTTTGTTTTCTCTGACCAAAAACAAATCAGTTTTTATTTTCTCTCTCCTCTTCTTTTCTTCTTCTCGTCAAAGAAGATTACAGATCTGAAAAAATTAGATCAAACTTTAATGAAATCTAATCTGTGAATTAAATTTTTATGAGTATCCCAAATGTTCGATGTTATGATTTCATCCTCTTTACAAAAATTCTGAAATCGTCATCAAGCTTCCACGTTAAGACAAAGACATGGACAATCACAGTGATAGACATAATTCACTTTGAAAGATAAATGAGTGACACCATATCCATTAAAATAATCTCATTCACCTTTCTCCATATGTTTTGTCTGTTACAAAAAAAGTGAAATGGTGGGTTTTTGTGGATATTGTTTGTAATTACCTTAAACCAACAAATGGTTTAATACAGAAATTGAACATGATGGATAGATCAATTGTGTTTTCACTTAGTTTGATTGTGTATGTATGGTCGAAACTTCGTGTGTATGTGTGGTCGAAACCTCGTGGTCACGTAAATATGGTAAGTATATCATGTTCGGCATGTCAAGTATAACTATTATATGTTTATTAGTATGTATGTTCATGTCCTCGTGGTTGAGCAAATATTGGTTGATGCTTATGGGTATGCTCAAGTTCTGTTTTTTCCGTTTAAATTAGTCAATAGGTTGATGGTAAGTCTTAAGCTAAATAAATAAGTGTATTAGTCAAGAGATTTGATCGTATACAATGGAATGAATGGTAGTATATGAATATAATAGATGATGGTAATATATAACCACGAAACTCTGACCATTTCTTAGTGCGGATATGGATAAGCATATTTAAAGACATAATTGGGAATGTGAAATTGATAATAATCCATATGGATCTATAGATGGTATTTAAAGACAAAATATTCAATGGTATGTAACCATGGAATGTTGGCCATCTTCTATTATCCATATGGATCTATAGATTGTGAAGCCAAATAAGCACACACAAAATTTTCAGTCTCCAAAAAAAGTTGAAATAAAAGGATTTCGTAGGAATCAGACTTATTTGCAGGAGCTTTCACATCATTCAAACTGCGGTCCGTATCTAATACACGTTAGTTTTAATTTCTACTTGAATTGATGGTTTGTGACTCAAAAATTAAGTTCCTAAAAACTACCCAGAATTTGACAAGAACAAATGAAAATCCAAACTCAAGAATACAAAAAAAATCTAATTGAAGTAAGACCCACAGTACAAGTTTGACTCTTTCAAATCCATCAATTATGATTTTGATAAAACGTAAAAAATTGATCGTGAAAGCAAACCATTAAATTATACAATCTTGAACAAAAACATGTAAATTATACGATGGAAACCTCATATTGATGATTTTATATTCTTCTAGTTTTTTTATCCATATTTGGTAGAGAGAGGTAACGGAGAAGAACAATTGTAGATTTGTCTTTTTTTCTTTATTTTATAATTAAGAAAACAGAAAAATGAAAGAAAAAAAAGAGAAGAGAAAGGATAAAAGTGTATTTTACATCCATGAAAGTCTGAAAAAGTGTGTTGATAGTAGAAAGTGTCTTTATTGGCTAATACTTTATGAAAAAGTGTGTATAAGAGTAAAAAACTCTAAAAAGAAAATCATATTTCATAAGTAAAGTATTGAAAAAAGAAAGCGAAAGATAGTTTTGCTCTCATATTCAATGAATAAATCACATGGCTACGAGGGTTTTACAGTGTCTTCTTGTGGCATTTCTGATTGCCATTAATTACAACATCGATGTAGCATCTGCAGGAATCATCCGTCACTACAAGTTCGATGTAATTATAAATATTAGTCTCAGTTTGAGACCAAGTATATATTAGTTATTTATTCCTTCTTTGACATCTCAATTTTTTTTTTTGATACAATTTATCAATCAGTCACTTATTTTAATTTCCTGCGGTAGATTCAACTTAAAAACATGCATTACAAGATTGTGCAAGACAAAAACAATCGTGACGGTGAATGGAAAATTCCCAGGACCTAAGGTTACTGCAACAGAAGGAGATAATCTACAGATCAAAGTTGTTAATCATGTCTCCAATAACATTTCCATCCACTGGTAACTTACTAATAGCTTATAGTCTTATTATCTATAATGACAATAGTTTTTCCCTTGAGACTCATTAAATAACTGAATGAATAATAGGCTTGGCATCCGGCAGCTAAGGAGTGGATGGGCGGATGGACCATCGTATGTAACACAATGTCCGATTCAGACTGGACAAAGTTATGTTTACAACTTCAATGTGACTGGACAAAGAGGAACATTGTGGTGGCATGCTCACATTCAATGGATGAGAGCTACCGTGTACGGACCCTTGATCATTCTCCCTAAACTCCACCAACCTTATCCTTTTCCTAAACCCTACAAACAAGTCCCTATACTCTTTGGTAATTATCTTTCGCACTCGTAACTTCTTTTGCATCCCTTAAAATTTCCAAAGAATAGTCATGCTTAAGCTACTGTATAAGGGTATATCTACGATGTAGAAATGCCATACGGTGAGCAATTGTACTGCGTTAAATGTTTTACAGTCTCTTCATAAAAGTCCCGAGTATAGCATATTTTTTAATAGTTGTTTAAGGGTTTCCTTAATTGACGTTCTTAATTTGTATAGGTGAATGGTTTAATGCTGATCCTCAAGCAGTGCTACAACAAGCTCTTCAGACGGGTGGAGGCCCAAATGCTTCTAATGCTCATACTTTTAATGGGCTTCCAGGCCCATTATATAATTGTTCTACAAAAGGTTAATTATATTTTTCTAAATTTGTATCCATTATAACCAACAATTTTAGTCTCCTAACGCTAAATAAGCATTTTTCAGACACATACAATCTGACAGTGAAACTGGGAAAGATATATCTACTACGACTAATCAACGCTGCCCTCAATGACGAATTCTTCTTCACCATAGCCAATCATACATTAACGGTTGTCGAAGCTGATGCTAGCTACGTTAAACCATTCCAAACTAACATTGTGCTTCTTGGCCCAGGCCAAACCACAAACGTACTACTCAAAACCAAACCTATCTTCCCAAAGTCAACTTTCTACATGTTGGCAAGACCTTACTTTACTGGACAAGCAACAATCGATAATACAACCGTAGCAGGAATCCTAAAATACCAGCATAAACAAAAATCTACCAAAAATCTTCCTCTTATTCAACCCTTTCTCCCTCCCCTCAACAGTACTAGGTACGCCGCAAATTTCACAAAAATGTTTAGAAGTTTGGCATATTCTAAATACCCGGTAAACGTACCCAAAACCGTAGATAAAAGATATTTATTTACTGTCGGTTTAAGAACTAACCCTTGTCCTAGAAACCAAACATGCGAAGGACCAACTAATACTACGAAATTCGCAGCGTCTATCAACAACGTGTCTTTTATATTACCAAACCAGAGTTCTCTATTACAAACATATTTCTCTAGCAAGTCTAGAAAAGTTTTTATGACTGATTTTCCAACTGTCCCTTTGTTTCCATTTAATTACACGGGCACGCCGCCAAACAACACAATGGTCTCAAAAGGGACCAAAGTCGTGGTTTTAAAGTACAACACAACAGTTGAATTGGTGTTGCAGGGCACTAGCATCTTGGGTATTGAGGCACACCCTATTCATCTTCATGGCTTCAACTTTTATGTGTTGGGTCAAGGCTTTGGCAATTTTGACCCGATCCGTGACCCAAAACAGTACAACCTAGTTGATCACGTTGAACGAAACACTATCAATGTCCCGTCTGGTGGTTGGGTTGTTATTCGCTTCCATGTTGATAACCCAGGTAAATTGTTATTTGATTTGGATATATATATAAATTTTAATCTTGTTAATAGCCATGGTCTTTTATTTTAATTAAAAATTGTTTGATGGTGACAGGTGATGGGCCTGGGTTTGACACCCACAAGCCAATGCCCATGAATTCAGGCCAATAACACATTATTTCATCTCTAACTATAGTTTGGTAATCTTAGTTACTTTATGAATCATAGTTGTATTTAGACCTAAATACTTGTACTATATAAAGGGGTGTCCCACCATTAAATGGGGATCCTAAGCTAGTCTATAAGGTTGGAGGAGACCAATTAATACATTGATTTCTTAAAGTTTTAGTCTAATCCGACCTGATTTCCTTCTTATCGAACAAAAGATCTCGACCTCCAAAATAATCATTCATACCCGAACTGAGAATTAACAATTGGCGACCACAGTGGGAGATTGAGATTTTTTAGCGCACAAGAATGAATTCTGATAGTAATTCCGAGCATGATCCTAATGGGGTCGGGGATACAGCCCCGACCAACCCGCGAGAACTGGTCACGACCGCGCCAGTCCTACCCGGGCCGAACATAACGGCCACTAATCGAGTAATCGCATATAGCCAGGTCGACCTGTCCCCAATTTGGCAAACAATCATGCGACGTTTGGACGAGCAGGTCGCATAGATGCGAGAAGCCAACAATCGACTGGACAGCCTGACCACCCAACCACCACCGGCCACAGAGGACACGCACGTCGCCCGAGCACGCCAGGTGCAAGATCCTCAACTTCGGGAAAGCTCCTCACCCTCTATCTTTGATAGACTAGGACGGACTACGGACGTTTTCGACCGCTTGGGCAGGACCCCAACTTTGATACACTGGGAAATACGACAGACGTGTTCGAAAGACTGGGCCAACAAACCGGTCCGGGCCAGCGACCAAGCAGACCGGGGAGATCACGGTCACAAGAGCCCAGAACCGATCGCGACCTCGAGTCGAAATGATACGAGACATGAATTTCAAAGTTCATCAGGCGCTTAGCTCGGCACCCGAACTCGATCGCGTCCTAGCCGAAATCCAGCGGACACCTTTCACCCGATGCGGCACACACAAAAACTGCGAATCCCAAGCTACGCGGGGAAAACCGACCCGAGACAACATCTGTCACGATTCAACATAACGATGGGTCGGATAAACTTCACCCGGAAGAAGAAGATGCGGGCTATTTCCAACACTTCGTGGAAATGCTCGAAGGACCGGCCCTGGATTGGTTCTCTAGGCTCCGATCAAATTCGATAAACAATTACAAACAGTTATCGACCGCTTTCTTGAAACACTATTCGATTTACATCGAGGAAGGCGCTTCGGATGCGGATTTTTGATCGTTGAAGCAAGAAGAAACGGAAACGCTTCGAGAGTACATGGATCGTTTTAAAGGGGTACTATCACGAGTCACCATCACCGACGTGTCAGCTCTGGCCGCACTCTAGCAGAATCTTTGGCACAAATCAAAATTTAGAGACAGTCTAATCCTCCATAAGCCGGCCTCACTCGAAGATGCGATCCACCGAACTACCCGTCACGTCGCGCTCGAAGACGAACGAGCAGCGAACGATAAGAAGTATTCACCGGTCAAACCGACGGCGCAAAAGGCTAAGCAAAAAGTTGTGGTCAAAGAAGAATACGTTGAACCTCGACAACACTACGACCAGGCTTTTAAAGCAAAGAAACTGTCTGTCAACTAAGGCGACTATGACCCTCCCGTCCACCGCCAGTCGAACAAGTGGATACGGGGACAAGATTCGAAGGACGACAAAGTATACTGCGAGTTTCACCGCGTTGCCGGGCATTCAACCGAGTAATGTCAGACCCTGAAAGACGCTTTGTTCACACGTTTCCAACGCGGAGAGGTCAAAATAGACCAACCCACAGTACGACTCGATAAGCGCAAAATCACGACGAGCACGGACAGTGACGATCAGCCCCCCAAATCAACGACCGCGCTACCATCCCCCCCCCCCGAAACAAGACAAAAACAAAGAACTGTCCGCCTCGAGGAGACGCATCGGAGTTATCATGGGCGGACCACAAGTCGAGCAAACATCGGTACACTCTCTCGGAAACCAGGGCGGCATGTCCGGCAGGAATGACCGCGCCCAAATCAAAATTGATATGCCGATAATCTTCTCCGAGATCGACACGAGAGACCTCGCTATGGCCCACAATGACCCTCTCGTCATAGAACTTAAGGTCGACGATTGCGATGTCTCGCGAGTACTGGTCGATACGGGCAGCTCAGTCGACCTGATCTTCAAGGATACCCTACGACGGATGGACGTTCCGGACAACAAGATCAAACCCACCTTACAGCCTCTGACCGCTTTTGACAGAATAACGACCATGACGGAAGGAACAATCAAGTTACCGGTCTATGCGGGAGGAATCTTACACAGCGTCAAGTTTAAGGTCGTCGATAAACCCGCCGTATACAACGTAATTTCGGAACGCCTTGGCTGTATTCTATAAAAGCTGTGTCGTCGACCTACCATCAGGGCGTAAAGTTTCCAACACCAACGGGGGTTCACACGATTCATGGGTGTAAAAAAACGGCAAGAATATGATACATTGCCGAGCAGAAACTCCGAGAAGTTAATCTGCATATCAGCAGCCCAGAAGATCCGGACACAACAGAGCCCCAGACGGAGATAACCATTAAGATAGGCGTTGATCCAACTCATCCTGAGAGACATGTCAACATTGGGTCGGAACTTCCCGAACCAGCGTGATTCGAAGTGATTCGTTTCCACAGAGAAAATGTATCGACCTTCGCCTGGTCGGTCGGGGATGTGAAATGAATCGACCCAACAGTGACAAGTCACGAGCTAAACGTCGATCCCACATACAAACCAATTAAACAGAAGTGCCGCAAGCTCGGGTCAGAAAGAGCCCAGGTCGTACACGATGAGGTAACCAAGCTGTTAGAAGCCGGTTCCATCGAAGAAGTCTGGTATCCGGAGTGGCTTGCCAACCCGGTGGTCGTAAAGAAAAAGAATGGAAGCTGGCACATATGCGTTGATTTCACCGACCTCCATAAGGCGTGTCCGAAATACTGTTTCCCTCTACCACATATCGATCGCATCGTTGAAGCCACTTCCGGCAACGAGCTGCTATCATTTATGGACGCATTTTCCGGTTACAACGAGATAGCCATGCATCCGGATGATAGAGAAAAGACGTCATTCATCACCGACAAAGGGACCTTTTGCTATTGAGTCATGCCATTCGGACTTAAAAACGCCGGAGCAACATACCAACGTCAGGTCGATAAGATGTTCTCTAACCAGCTCGGTGATACAGTAGAGGTATACATCGATGATATGCTCATAAAATCACGACAGGCAGCTGATCACGTCGAGCATCTCCGCGACTGTTTCTCCATTCTAAACCAGTACGGCATAAAGCTGAATCCATCCAAGTGTTCGTTTGGCGTCACATCGGGGGAATTTCTCGGGTACATAGTCACAAAACGAGGCATCGAAGCAAACCCAAAGCAAATCTCCGCAATCATCGATCTGCCCTCCCCACGAAAAAAAAGAGAGGTGCAACGCCTAACAGGCCGGATAGCCGCTTTAAACCGCTTCATATCTCGATCAACGGATAGAAGCCTCCCGTTCGATTGGGACGACCAATGCGAATAAGCTTTTCAAAATTTGAAATTATACCTTACGACCCCCCCGATCCTCTCGAAACCCGAACACAGTGAGACCTTTTTTCTTTATGTATCTGTCACCAAATCCTCGGTAAGCGGTGTGCTCGTAAGAGAAGACCGTGGCGACCAAAGACCAATCTTCTACGTGAGCAAAGCCCTGGAATGTGCGGAGGGGAGATACCCGACTCTGGAAAAACTGGCCCTGGCCGTCGTGATGTCGGCACGAAAGCTCCGACCATATTTTCAATCGCACACAATTGCTGTCATGTCGACTCAGCCTTTGCGAACAATCCTACACAGTCCAAGTCAGTCGGGTCGGATGGCTAAATGGGCCGTCGAGCTGAGTGAGTATGACATCGAATACCGGAATCGCATCAGTGCCAAGTCTTAGGTCCTGGCCGACTTTATCACCGAGTTCCCCTAGGAGGCCGTCCAAACCGACCCAACGCAAGAAGAATGGAGTCTCTTCATAGACGGATCTTCATCACGACAAGGTTCAGGCATCGGCATCCGCTTAATTTCACAGACAAAGGAAATCCTTGAACAATCGTTCTGACTCGAATTCCGAGCCTCGAACAACGAGGCTGAATGGGAGGCCCTCGTAGCCGGGTTACGTTTAGCTAAGAAGATCGGAGCCAAGCGAATTCATGTCTATAGTGACTCCCAGCTCGTAACAATCAACTCAATCACGACTACGATACTCGGGATGAAAGGATGAGTGCCTACCTAAAGCTAGCCGAATGCTTACTTTGGAATTTTGACTGTTTTATCATAACAAACATACCTCGCCCAGAGAACTTTGAAGCTGACGCCCTCGCTAGCTTAGCAACAAGCTCCGATCCGGCCTTACGGTGCATTATCCCAGTCGAAACGATTTACGACCCTAGCATTGAACTACCCAGAGGAACGAGCAGAATCAACATCATCGATTACGAAGATTCCGACGACCCCGAGCCAAGCACGGAACAGGAACAGGAATAGGATACGGTCCGGATACCCGATTGGCGTACAGGAATAATCGACTATATCTCATCCGGAATTGTACCCAAAGATAAATGGGTAACGCGCCGACTCAAAACCCGCGCTGCTCATTATATCCTGCTCGAAGATAAACTTTTTCGTTGGGATGCGACCGGCGCCCTTCTCCAGTGTGTGGCCAGAGAACATATCTACCTGATTACTGCCGTGAGCCACGAGGGTGAGGGCGGAAATCATTCCTGGGGACGTACCTTAGGAGTAAAAATCAAGAAGCTCGGTTTCTACTAGTCGACCATGATGATGGACTGCGCCGCTCATACCCGGCGTTATGAAAAATGTCAACGCCACGGCCCCATGATCAGCTCGCCAACCGAACCGCTCAAAACGGCCGCATCGGCGTACCCGTTCATGCGATGGGCAATGGATATCATCGGTCCTTTCGTCAAATCCCGACAAAAACGATACGTGCTCGAAATGACGGACTACTTCACCAAGTGGGTCGAAGCGGAAGCTTTCGCCTTGATACGATCTACCAACGTCCAATACTTCGTCTGGAAAAACATCATATGTCGACACGGTCTCCCTTACGAGATCATCACTGACAATGGTTCCCAATTCATCGCTAAAACGTTTGAAGACTTTTGTGCAAAGTGGAAGATACGACTTAATAAGTTGACCTCAAGGTACCCATAGGCTAACGGGCAGGCGGAAGCCACTAACAAGGCCATAATCGCCGAGCTAAAAAAGCATTTAGACGATAAAAAAAGTGTATGGGCAGATAAGCTCGATGGCGTCATCTGGTCGTTCCGAACTACCCCAAGGCAGTCTACGAACCGGACCCCTTTTTCCTTTAGCATATGGGATCGAAGCAATGGCCCCGGCTGAAGTTAACGTCAACAATCTCCAACGCGTAATGATGACCCAAGATTCCGACCTCAACGACCGTATGCTGATTGATAACTTGGATTTCATTGAAGAAGAACGCGACCAGGCCTTCCTTCGCGTACAAAATTATCAACAGATCGCTGCTCGTTTCTACAACAAACGAGTAAGAAATAGAAGTTTTCACATCGGTGACCTCGTCCTACGTAAAGTCTACGAAAACATGGGGGAATAAAAGGCCGGAAAGCGTGGGGCAAATTGGGAAGGAACTCATGACTATGGACGTCACGATGATCCCACGCTCTTGGAACTCTATGTCACTCAAACGGTATTTCTACGACCCACTCCTGACACCACTAAATACGTCCTGGAGCCCGCCCCAAGTCTAGTCAGTTTTTTCCTCCTTCAAAAAAACAACGGTCTCAACGTACTACGACCTGGCTTGATCCCGACCAAACATGTACGTAGGCAGTCTCTTCGGAGATCCAGCTCCAAAAAAAAAATGAAAACGGACTCAACGAACTACGACCTGGCTTGATCCCGACCAAACGGGTACGTAGACAGTCTCTTCGGAGATCCAGCTCAAAAAAAAAAAAAAAAACTACGGTCTGGCTTGATCCCGACCTAACGGGTACGTAGGTAGTCTCTTCGGAGATCCAGCTATATCACCAAAACAACCCCAACAGGTTCCGACCTAAAAATTGTCCTGTGAATGTCTAAGTTCTAAGCCGACCATAGTCGCATTCTTGGTCACATGACGGACCCAACAGGCTCCGACCTAAAAACTGCCCTATGAATGTCTAAGTTCTAAGCCGGCCATAGTCGCATTCTTGGTCACATGACAGACCCAACAGGTTCCGACCTAAAAATTATCCTATGAATGTCTAAGTTCTAAGCCGACCATAGTCTCATTCTTGGTCACATGACAGACCCAACAGGTTCCGACCTAAAAACTGTCCAATGAATGTCTAAGTTTTAAGCCGACCATAGTCGCATTCTTGGTCACATGACGGACCTAACAGGTTCCGGCCTAAAGAATTGTCCTAGAAATGCCTAAGTTCTATTTCGATCATGTTCATTTTCTTCGTCACACGACAGACTTAGTACAAATTGAAGATTCTGACAAGGTATCACAGATATAAGGAAGGGAGAAATATATATTAAGCAACCGGACCCCCACGAGCCCGGCAAAAGAAAATTGTTCAAAATTAAAACAAACATGGCCACAAAGAACCGAATTTCTAAAAGCAACAAGAAAAAAGGTAAAAGAACATTTTCTTTAAGGTCTCAGCCGACCTAGTCATCTTTAGAAGAAGGAAAAAGAGGTGCAAGCTCTTCGTTTGTAAAAGCATTCATAGCGCCGACCTCCCCACCTTCATCCTGAGCATCCTCTTCGTCCTTAACAATCTCAGCCTCCTCAGTTGTAGGTACATCTTCGTGAGCAGGCCGTGTGTGACTTCCTTCCCCAAAATCGAGCTGGAAGCTCGGCAGATCAAGAGGAACCCGTTCAGCCACAGGAGTCACCAGATAATCTTCGGGCTTGGCAACCTCCACATCGAGAGAGTCGAACTCCTCATTCAGGCTTTTCAGGTCGGCTTGGATTTTTTCGATCTTCTCATCGGGGATGTCAATTCCATCTGCCCTCAGACCGGCGTAGAGTTCAAGGGAATAGTTCACTTGGTTGATAAGAGAGTTGAGACGATTGACCTCTTCGGCATCAACCGAGCACTGATAAAGGTGATCGGACGACCCTCGTACCTTATCCTCATTTCGCTCAGAGCCTTGCCGATCGTCGTCTGGACGGTTTTCTGAACGACATCCGTCCCCGCGGCCATGAGCTTCTCATTCTCCTTCTTTAGAAGCAGGATCTTGGCATCTTTCTCATTCCTCTCGCGCTCCAACTGATCGCGCATCATCCCAAGCTTATTGCCCGCAGCCTTCTCCCGACCTCTCGCACTCTCAGCCTCCTCAGTCATCTCCATAAACATCTCTACCTGCCGGTCCAATTTCCCTTTAAGGACCTCGACCTCAGAGGTCAGCTTGATGATCCTCAGCTCGGTTTTCTCCAGACGAGTTGCCATGAAATTAACATGGGAAACGGCCTAAAAGGAAAAAGAATCGTCAGAGTTGTGCGGTACCTAAGAAGGGATTACAAAGAATTGAGTCTAGCTAAACCAACCCGGATAAGCTCTTCAGCGTAAAGAGTGTAGACCGACTTATCAGCAAAGTCAAGAGTGGGATCGTACTGGCGGAGATGCCCTTGAACACAACGTAAGAATTCCGCACACTTCTCAGGGACGTCGGAAATATGTTTCCCATATCCTTTAAAGGAAAACTCAAAGTCGAAGGTCGACAGATTCTCGGTCTCCTCCATCTCCCCCCCTATGGTCGGAACTCCAGAGCTGGCCGGTTCAATCGACTTAGATCGTCTATTGATGTTACCTTTGCCGACCCCTTTTCCAAAGGATTCTCCCCTCTGTTTCTTTGCGGGAACTATAGCAGAGGACGGCTTTAGAGAAGAGGAGTCAATGGCCCTCTTCCCGGCTTTCTTATCATACTTGGGGACCGACCTAGACATAGGAGTCCCGGTATATTTGACAACTTTCCTCTCGGGCTTCACCATCGTTCCGACCTGAGCTTTAGCCTTTTTCGACCTAGATTTCCTGTCTTTCGGGACGCGAAGGGTAAAGGGACGGAGAGGAGCGAGGGGAAGATTAATTCGACCTGAACATCTAGAGTTATCAATTTCCGAACATAAATACTCAAACAAAAACGAGTAGAGCGGAAAGGAAGTTACCTGTGTTAACACGTAGAGAACACCTGTGTACTCTTTGTTCCAAAAGCTCCGGCCAGTTTTGTCCTCCGCGCTGCTTAAGAACAAGAAGGAGTTTATCGATTTTGTTAGGAGAAGGACGGGTACAGGTCCAATGCGGTCCTGCAAAACAAATGAGAAATTTAGAGGTCAGGACGAAAAACGAAAATCGATCTCACGAAAGGCCGAAAACTCAACTATGTCGGACGTTCCAGCCTGCCCGAAAAGGGAACTCCAAGGTTCCAACCGAAGCCTCGGATATCCGGACATAAAAATATTTGGCTTCCCTGTCCGTACTCTTGGATCTGACCCCAGTCAGGAGACCGAGATACGGAAACCATGACGAATAATATCGTCCGGACCGACCCTTTCTCTTGAATTGAACCATCTCTTCAAACTCCAAACAGTTCACCGACCTCCCGATTTCCGCAGCAAGGGTCATAACGGTGACGATATTCCGAACTGCTGCATGCGTAAGTTGAGAGATGGCGATCAGACGCCGGTCATAATATTCGATCAGGAGCTTAGGCAATGGAAACCATAACGCACTCGCCATGAAGAAGGATTCGTACAGACACAGGAAACCGTCCACAGGAGTCCAGGGACGATCATACGTGGTCGGAATTAATATGTCCTCCTCGGCGATCAATAAGCCCCGATCACGAATCATGTCTCGAATCGTGTCGACCGTTGACTGAGAAGGCATGTTGTCAATCCGGACCAATTCGATTCCTGGACCCAGTCCAGAGCCAAGGGGATTCTTCGGATCAACCTTGATCAGAGAAGGAAGTTGCTCATATTGGAAATCCTGTTCGTTCTCTTCATCTTCCTCTTCTTCCATGTCTTCCTCCTCGAACTCGGAGTCCGGATGGTCGGATCCTCCTCCAGAATTAGCCTCGCCTTCTCTATCGGAAGGATTAGCCTGGGCGGGAAGATCTACCGATCCATCATCAGAGGAATCGTCTTCACGACTGGAAAGGGCGATTAGATCGACCAAAGGGTCAGGCCAGACATGGATTGGGGGTCATGGTCAATAACAGGGACCGGACGGACCGACCTCCTCACAAGTCTCGCAGAATCGTTCGAAGAAACAGACCCAGACATATTGCTAATAAAACTAGGACGAAATAAAATGAAAAACAGTACGGAGCTAGAGAGAAGTCTTTACCTCAAAAGCAGTTTTCCAAGCCAACCAAAGTTATGACAATTCAGAGGAAAAGAACCCCCTTTTTATAGCCAAGGGCTCAGAATATGAAGCGTCACCCCTTGAAGATGGACCGATCTCGACCGTGGGCCTAGAAGCGTATAGGCCTAAAAAAGGTCCCTTGCCATTCGAGTCAAGCGAACTCTAGGGGAGGCCTTACTGATGGGCCTGGGTTTGATACCCACAAGCCAAGGCCCATGAATTCAGGCCCATGACACATTATTTCATCTCTAACTATAGTTTAGTTATCTTAGTTACTTTATGAACTATAGTTGTATTTAAACCTAAATACTTATATAAAGGGGTGTCCCATCATTAAATGGGGATCCTAAGCTAGTCTATAAGGTTAGGGGAGACCAATTAATACATTGATTTCTTAAAGTTTTAGTATAATCCGACATGATTTCCTTCTTACTGAACAAAAGATCTCGACCTCCAAAATAATCATTCATACCCGAACTGAGAATTAACAACAAGTGTGTGGTTGATGCATTGCCACATTGAAATTCATCTAAGTTGGGGTCTGAGCATGGCTTGGGTGGTTTTGGATGGAGACCTTCCAAATCAAAAGCTCCTTCCTCCACCATCAGATTGTCCTAAATGTTGACTCTGATCGATCTAATGCGTCTGCAAATTTCACATCACTTTTTTTGCATTTTTTCGAATGATATTTCCTCAAGTTATGCAATATGTGTCTTTGTTTTCCCTTTTTCCCCTCTTCTAGTGCTTTTATGTTTTGAGTTTGACCTGAAAACTCTAAGGTATTTTCCATTTCTTGTTGTATGATGATGAGTGAATTGAAGAGCTTTTGACGCAAAATAAACAATTGAAACGAAGGCATTATCACAAATCTCCAATGCTCTTGATTGTTTTTTATTTATTTAGGCCTAGAATGGAGAGCAGAACTAAAGACGGGTCCGCACGCAACATGGGGAGAAGCACAATTTTTCCCATTCATGATTATTATGCATGCAATTAATTTTTAAAACAAAATAATGGATGGACCGCATGTGGATCAAATTTACAAAGGAAATGTTTGATCCGCTTGGAAGAGCATCTCCAATAGTTGGTTTCATTTTCTCCTTCAAAAAACACTTTTTTTCAAAAATGAAGAAAAATATAAATCATATTTTCTCCAACCATTTGCTTCATTTTTTACTTTAAAAAGAATATTTCAAACATCTTTTATCTCTATTTTACTATTAATTGTAAAACAACACTCTTTATTTTTCAAATATACAAGTTTTACCCATTTATTTTATTTTTATATTTAATTCAACAAAAATCACGAAATCATAATTTATTATACGACAATAATACATTTCATAACAAAAATATGAAATAAAAAGATTTTCATTAAATACTAGACATATATGCATCCCATAAATGATTAATTAGTGCATTTCAAAGTGAGAATTGAGCTTTTTAATGTTGGTTATATACTTATATTGTTGTAATTTTTATTTTATATAATTTAGTATTGCATTTACTTTATAAAATAATTAGATAGATTGAAAAAACATATAAAATAAATTAATTGGATAAAATAAAACTCAAAATTTTGGTTATGTATTTAATTTTAACATATTGAAAATTAAAGGACCAATTTGGAAAGAAAAAAGTTTACTTTCAAAATATGAAAAAATGAATAGTATTTCTTCAAATATGAAGCAACACTATTCATTTCTGCATTTTGATTTTTGAAGATAAAAATGAAGCATCATTGGAAAAAAAATTTCATTTTTATCTTCAAAGTGAAGGAAAAGATGAAAAATGAAGAACCTGAGATGGTCTATCAGTAATAACACCACATATTTGGAGAGTTCCAATACTCAGAATGTGCGGTTTAATAGCTATTAGGGTTTTCCGTTTCATGATGTTTTCTCTGTTTTATGATTGCTTATAGTTTTCAAAAAAAAAAAAAAAAATGTGCGGTTCTTTATATATTGTGCTTTTTTTATTTTGTTAATAATAATAATAGTAACATTATGTAGTTAATGATACTAAAATACTCTAGTATTTTAACAATAATAACACTACAGTTGATGAGATATAAAAACATTAAATAACGTTGTTCAACTACAGTAACATAATATTGAAGATTTGTATTTTAATTAGTATAGTGAATTTGAATTTATTTTATGTATAATATTTAAAAATAAATATAAATATGCATATTTATGTTTATTGAATTTATTAAAAAAATTAATTGATTAATTTTAATTATGTGAAATAATAATTTTCAATGTCACCATTTTTAACTAACATTAACAAACATGTACTGTGTTTTTGGACCGTTTTTGTTCCGCTTTCTTCTTTCATGCATATATTTTAGACCGTTCGATCCACTTTTGTACCGCTTGATCTATTCGGTCCGCTTATGTTCCGCTTAATCCATTCCGTTCATCTGATCCACACCGCTTGATATGCTTCCTCCATTCAAACTCTTAGTTAAACAAAACATGTTTGTTTATGATAATGACAAAAGAGAGTCGTTGACAACCTTTTTCATTGGATTCCCAATATAATATTCCAAACTTTTTTATTTCCATGATAAAGTGAAGGGATAGATTTCATATCATTCCCATAATGCACTAGTTTCTAATTTTCCATTTTAATAAGTTTGCGGTTAGAGTGGCGATCCAATAGAATACCATTGATTTTACATGGAAAAAGTTATTTTTTGACCCAATATTAGATTTAGGATATAAATAGTAACAGCGGAATTGCAAAATCTGGCAGACTTTCAGTAATTTTTTTGCGGAATATAGCATAATAACGTTACAAACCGGTGAATTTGGCGGAATATAACGAAATTTTTGAAAATAAATACATTAACTAATCTTTTTTTTGAAATTTTACATTAATTAAATTTATGCATATATTAATTAAAATTGTGTTTATCAAAATTAAATATGTATGTTTGTAAATTTATTAATTTTTAAAAAAATATCATGGTAAAAAATATTTTGTGAAATTTAATTTTATAATTGTATTAAAGTTCACAAAAATGTTAATATCTTTTTATTAAATTATTTCCTAAACCGAATTTATAATTGTAACATTTGTTTACGTTTTTTACTTATAATATAAGTAATTTATTAAATAAGTTAAATAAAAAATAAATATTTGAACTAAATAAAAAATTAATCACACAACTGTAATAAAGATTGTGACAAAAAATATTCGAAATTAAAATAAGGTTAGTTGGCATCTGTAAGTCCTCCTGAGTTATCAATATATTGTGGAGGGATATATATTGATACTAAAGAATTTTGATTTGCCAAGAGAGAATCTTTCTTCTATGAAAGAGACAAAAAAACCAGAAAGCAAACAGAGAAAACACTGCCACCAAATACTGCCATAAAATGCAAAAAAGAATAAAATAATAGTTAAATAAAGTGAAGAAAAAATAAAATATGAGTAGAGTTCCGGACATTATTGGTGCTTGCAAGATCTATAGCATCATAACCATTATACTGATATTTTTTATTACCATCATCATGTTGACATTGACTACTGGACTCCATTATCGTTTACAAATTACAATCAGTAAACAATTAAAAGAAAAGCCTCAGATCTTTGACCAAATGATATGTATCTTGAATCATTTGATTTTAAAATAACAAAGAGATTTGGAAAGTCATATTAAACCTATAATTAAAAATAAATAAATAAAAGATTTTGTTAGTGTAAATGGTTTCAAATTTTATATTTCAGCCTTGAAAATGACTATTCAATGTAAGTCATAACAAAAACATTGTACTTCATGATACATCAAGCCTCCAGATACTGTTATTGTAATTTGTTTTGTCTAACTAAACAAAAGAGAGACCGATAATTCCAATCTAAACGTAAATGCTTGCATCAATGATACATACATACGTACGCATATGTCTATGATTGTGTGTATGTATAGCATATGCAAGTTATGTAATTGAAAACAAAATGAGCATAGAAACCCTAAGTTTTTGTTTAATCAAAATCTCTTCTTACAATGTACTTGTATATAGGGAAGCCCTCAATAATTAAACTCGTTTAATTACAAGGAACAAAAAAAGAAAGAAAGAAGATCTAAATTAAGAATCTCCATGTTTATGCCAACAAACAAGCATAGCCACACACCTTCTCATGATGTAAAACTTTGCTTTCTGTTCTTTAGCCAAGCTGCTGTATTTCTGAGTGATAGAAGAAGAAGATGAAGAAGAGGAAGAAGAAGACTTTCTCTCTTTTCTTGAGAAGCTTCTAGAGATAGAAGAAGAAGAAGAGGAAGAGGAAGGGATAGAGCATTTCGTAGAGGAACTTCTTATGAATATTGGGGACTTTGTTGAGGAAGCACTTGTAGAGAAGCTTCTAGAAAACTTTGACTTAGAGGAAGAAGAAGAAGAAGAAGCTATTGTCTCTTTTTTCGACAGCTTCCACTTCTCTTCCATGAAAAACGTTTGCTTATGCAAACAGATTTGGATGATCAGATTGAAACGAATGTGTTTGATTGTGAGTTGTGGTTATTGAAGTCGAAGAAGAGATAGTGATTCAGAGAGAAGCAGGGATAGTGATAGTGTCTCTTTTGCTTATATATGGCATGCTTCTTTAACAACAGTTGTAATAAATAAATAAACGGAAAAATATCAATGGAAAAAAAAACCTGTTATTATAATTTAACTATTTAGTTAGCTCGTCATGAGGGATAAAAAATTTCCGTCGAGTTAGGAACCAAATTTTCTTTTTGGCGTCGAGTTAGGAATTATTTAGTGTCCACTTGTTTTTAATTATGTGAAATCTCTTATGTATAAGCTTAATGTTAAGCTTGGTACAACTATATAATAAAAATATCAGTACATTTAGTGTGACTAGTTTGTAATTTTTCCAACACACCAAGTACATACTAAAATGATGGATGCAAAACTAGTGGTTTCCAAAAAGTAAAACTAGTGGTTTCCTAATCCTATAAATTTAATCTCAAAAGGTGGTGTACTTAAGAACATGTCAAGCTATATATGGTAAGTATTATAGGGTTTGATTGGTGGCCCTCGTAGACTACCTTACAATTTGTATTACCTTTCGTGGTTCGGCCGTAGCTGTCAATTAATTGCTGTAAAATTTTGATTGTAGTATGTTGGTTGTAGCTGTATATTTTTTTATGTTGCAGATCTTTTGGATGTAGATACATAATTTGTAGTTGTTAGTTTGTAGTTCTAACTATTTTAAAAAATAAAAACATAATTGGTAAAAATAAGACATGTGTTGTAGTTTTAATTAAATCAATTAACACAAATAAAAACGATGTTGTATTTGATTTCCAAGTAAAGAGTAAAGCCCAACCAATCATGCACAACATTACTAGAAAGAAAACATCACTATTTTTTCTTATACTATCATCTCAAATCAGTATTTGTATAGCTTTTAATTGTACTATCATCTTTGTACTGCTATTTGTGCCATCAAAAAATTTGAATTGTCTTGTGTTACCAATCGGAACCATACATATCATAATTTTGTCACTAGATTTTTTTACTCAGCAGATTCTCTAGTTTAAATAATACTAGATACATATTTGTGGAAATATTATGAATATCTATGGAAAAAATAGTCATAAAATATCACACTTTAAATTTTTGTTTATAAAAATACTACTATTTTAAAACTAATTTACAAATACCACAAACACAAAAGTTGATCTTCATAGGTTTATTATTTAAATATTTTTGGTTTGTGTTAACTATTTTAAAATTAAGATATACTCCCTCCGTTCCTTAAAGATTGATTTTTAGGATTTCACACATATTAAAAAAAAAATTAAAGAGAAAATTACCTAAGGTAACCTAATATTTTTCAAGAATAGCTAAAATAACCCATCATAATTTTTATTACTTAGATAACCTACTATTGATTTATTTTTTTATACAATACCTAAATTTTTCTACTTTTTTTTTTTTTTTTTAAAACGTCTGGATAATATTGATGAATGAAACCAAGAATATCAAGTGTGCATCACAAAAACAAGAACAATAAACTACCAACATCAACTCCCAAACCATAGGGACAAAAGATGTTATTAGTGACCATCGCTCACAAGGCGATCATGTAGCCACGCCGGCCCTCCAAGAGCTAGGTAAGACTGGAATCTACCATCGCGAAGAACGCTTGTGGCAATCACACGAGCTGGGATATTTGAACCAACTGATTCGAGCTCAAAGGAACAAGAAACGAACTGATCACGGAGCTCCTCCACATGCTCCAATAAGATCCGAAAACGAGGCCAATCTGCTGTCTTATTTAGAGCCTTAAAAACGGTAATGCAATCCAATCCAATCACCACTTCTTGAACATATAAATCCTTTAGACTTTGTAGAGTCTATAAGATACATATAACTCCGACATGGTGCGATTAGGTGAACATGTGAAAGCTTTTCTAGCATGGAATAAGACCGATCCAGTGTGATCTCTTGCAATCCAGGCGCCACCGCTATGAAGCCGAGCATTTCTCCAATTTGAATGGACATTACATTTCACAATCCCGACTTGAGGAGGTACCCATCTCTCTGCTCGACTTTGTTCCAAGTTCTGATGAGGTTGAGCCACTTCAAAATTCTTGTTCACTTCCCTCCAGGATGTAGCATCATCAAAAGCGGTCTTAATCACTCCACTCAACAAGCTTTGTTTTCGAGCAAATAAAAAAGAATTTCGATGTTTCCAAACCTCCAAAAGAATCCATGGAATAGCTAATTGTCAATCCACTTCAACACTTGAGCTTTCCATTAAATCAAAAACGTAGGAGAGGTTATCTTCCAAGCAACCAGAGTACCCCAACCAGAATAAATTTTTCTAGTTTAAATACGTTTTTCTTGTTTAATTTTACTTTTAAAATAATTATAAAATGATGATTTTATTAAAATCAATATATATATATATATTACACTAAATATTGAAAAAAATTATTTTGTCATCATCTACCACAACTTATGTCGCAAATTTATATATAGTCTGCAAAAAATTTGGTAGAATAACGTAAAATTTAAACGTTTTTTTGCCAGACTTAATAGCTTATTTAAAAATATAAGTATGTATAAATCGATAAACTTGTATAGAGTCTTCATATTTTTGTAGACATTCAAAATCTATTTCATAGAGTTATATTTAATCTCCATAGACATATATTTAATCTGCATAGATCGATAGACTTACAACTGCATATTTGGGTACACTTGTGTAAAGTCTACACATTTCAGTAGACATTAAAAGCTTATCTTGCATACTTATATTTAATCTGCATAGATTGGTAGAGTTGCATAAAATCTACATATTTGGGTAGACTTGAATAATGTCTACACGTTTTTGGTTTGCGGATAGTCAGCAGACTTGCATAAGGTCTGCATAGGTATGATGCAAGTCTCTTGAATATTCGTAGAATTGGTGCAAGTCTGCCGAATATTGGTAGACTTGAGTAAGTCTGCCAACTATCCGCATACCAAATTTTAATCTGATAGATATGTCCTGTGAAATTTGTTAAAAACGTGTAGACTTTTTCCAAGTCTGCTGGATCAAATCAAATAGAATTTTGAAGTATGCTATAAAATGTAGACTTTGCGTAAGTCTACCAAATGTCCACAAACTAATTATAAGGATAATATTAGAAAAATATTTCTCAAAAACTCATAAATAATTTTTAGGTTATTTTGGTTATTTTTTGATATTTTGTGGGTTATTATAGCTAATCTCCCTTAATTAAATAATATTATTTGAAGTTTGAAGTTTTATTTCCCTTTGAAGTTTGAAGTTTATAGCCCATTTCCTTTTTTAAATATGGCACATGGCAATGAGGTTTTGGGGTTATTCAGAATTGGCAAGGTTTGGGGATGAGGGTTTTTACTCAGAGTTTACGATATAGTTAATGCTTTGATTAAATGAATTGTATTGATTAGATAACGTATGCATTTAAAGAGAATTATTCCATAGCTAACATGGCAATTTTTTTATTTTTTTAACATGGCAAATTCTGATTGGGTAGATCTTATAAAACTCGAGGTCTTATTCTTACCACCACAAGATCTACACATTGTCGAAATCCTACTTCTTGAGATCTGCCATTAATGTTGGAGGAACCACTGTCGTACGTTTATATATAGATAAACTCATCAATCATAAATAATACATTTATATGTATATGTATATGGACAATCATAAATCTTCATTTAAACTCGTCACATGACATGAGAGAGATCCCAACATGGAGCACGAGGAAAATTATCGGTATTGCTTTCATATCAGTGCGTATATGTACGCATATGTTTATTATATACTAGTATAATTTATATGAATGAAGAATATTTATTAAATATTAGGGATACCTATATTATATAGGCTATATATTATTGCCATAGTGGGACAGGAATCACAAGAAATAATGTAGAGGTATATAATATCTTTAAAAACTGCTTCAGTAGTAGAGTTAAATTTCCGCGATAGAATCATACAAATGAGTCATATTTAAAGACCCAATAAAAAATTATTACGCATACAGCTTTTTTATTCCATTTGGCATAATCGTGCCGTAAAAGTACTAATGGTCTGGCAATAAAAAAAACAAAAAAAACTAAAGAGAATAACTACCCTTATTAGAATAATTTTAAAAGACAAGAGGTAAATATTTGAAGAAATAATAGTGTTATCTATAGTTCTATACTATTAGTGATTGTTATCATTTTTGTGATTGATAACAAATAAAGTGATATATCTATTACCAATGCGGTAGGAAGTTACTAATCAAATCCAACACATTTTTAAAAGATAGTAGTACTAAACAAAAAAAGTGATATATCTGTAATCTGTTGTATGTTTTTGGAACTAAATAACCAATACGTACTATCAGGCCCGGTTTACACATGGTGCATTGGGGGTTGGAGAAGAGGGATGGAGAGATAGGTGTTGCGTATGATAAATGATTTTAAAAGAAAGGAAGAGTAGACAGGTTTGGTCTAATAATATTCTACATGTTTTTCACTTATGTCTTCAAACCAGCCTGGATTTACGCAAAAAAAGAACCCACACTACATTGTCCCCATTTTTGTTTTGTATTTCTATGCTCCACATACTTCAAATCAGCTTTTCACTAAGCCCTTAACACCCTAATTAAAAAATAATAATTAAATGCACCTTGAGCTATATACTACTCAAGTACTTGTTCAGTTATTTTGAAAGATATTCAAATTCGTGTGAACTAACAAATATATCGTCTGTGAAAACTAACACTCCCAACATATAACTGAACAAGTAGTTGAGTAATATATAACTCAAACTACATTTGTTGGAAATATTACCGGATAGTGGAATTACGCTGTCCCGGAAGTAAATTGTGCATGGACCTATTTATCCTTTTTTTGTTTGGGTCAAATTATAATATTTCATTAAAAGATAAAGTTTTTAACCCGGAATCAATCCGGATGGATACAAACCGGATAAACGGGACGATTTGGCTAGCAAATCGGCCTCTGAGTTTTCTGATCTATATACAAACTCGAAGGAGATGTTTAGATCGTCTGCTACCTTGACAATATCTTGAATAATTCCAAAGATTTCTAGCTTAAAAGTGTTTGATTTGATGATGCAGATGAGGTGTTTACAATCCGAACCTAGCGTGAAGTCTCGTATGTTTCGAACCGCCGCTTGTGTAATTCCTTCTCGGGTTGCGAGGGCTTCTGCCATAAGTGGCGATGACATTTGCGGTTCGAGCTTGGAGCCTTGAGCCAGACATGAGTTCTCCTGGTCCTTGATTATCCAGCCTAATCCCGCATTTGACGAGTTAGCAATCCAGGATGCATCAGTATAAACCCGGATTGTTTTTCGATCACTGCGGCTCGATGGGATCTTGTTGTTTGTTCGATCAGCTTCCGTACTGCAGACTCGCTTCCGAGGCTGAGCTTCCGTCCACTCTCTCGCATCGTGTATAGCTTTGGTGATGGTTTCTTCTATGGTGAAGGTCCTCGATTGGAAGATCATATGGTTTCGCGCTAACCAGAGTGTAACACCCGTGAACCAATTTTGAGAAAATTGGAAGGTGTGTCGATCAACACTAGTGTGGTGTGTCGATCAACACTAGTGTGGTGTGTCGATCGACAAGCTAGTTTTTGGCTTAAGGCCTGGTTGTTTCCAGGGGCTGTCGATCGACTTAAGTGGTGTGTGTCTATCGACAGGGTTTTAAGAGATCGGTTTCTGATTCGATTTAAGTCGATCGGTTTACGCATTGGTTTGGACAAAACCCTAGGGGCTTCGTATATAATCTTATTTGGCCGTGTTTTGAGAGGAGAAAGGCCAGAGAATCATAGTTATATCGTTCACAAAGAGTTTGTGAGTGTCCCATAGATTTCTGTGTGAAAGGAGTCGATTGTCTCGAGAAGGGAAGTCGTTTCTTGTGATTGTGGAGTGGAATTTCGTGGATTCTAGTGGTGATCAATCTGATCTCGTGTCTAGTCTCAATTCCTTCCTTTTCTCTTTCGAAATCTAAGGTGAGTGCGTGACCATGGCTTCTGGGTCAATGGATCGTTAGGGTTGCGTGGTGATATGTTAGAATGTGTTGTTTGATCTCTTGGTGGTTGATTGTGGTTGTGATTGTTTGTTGTTGTGTTGTTGTTGATGTTTGTGCATCGTACTAGAGCAGATGAGGGATTGTGAGTGCTAGATCCTACACAATAAACTTGTCAAAGGTTCTAAGGAAGCAGAGGTTTCTTGGATGAAAACACGTAAGCAAAGATCGAAGTAGTAGTTGTTTTATTGATGTTTGCGTTAAGCGTATGCCAATTTCCTCCCCCTTTGAATGAGGCTTACAAAGTATATTTATACATGTCTTAAGTCGGCTAGGCCTGTTAAAAGATAAGTATGAAAATCCTAATTCTTCGGGATATGCTCCTCTCGTGGTCGGCGGCTGCTTAGGTTTTTAGTCCTCGTCCTCGTACTGGACCTAGGCCTGAAAAGTCACCTAGGCCCAACTTGGGCTTTCCGTGTCGAAGGTCGGCCCAACTTGGGCTTTCCGTGTCGAAGGTCGGCCCAACTTGTCTACCTTGGCGCCACATCGTCCTAGGACTTCTACTGCGTCATTTCTGGAGCCTAGGCCTTCCGAGCTTGTCCCGCGTATGAGCAGTGCTCGTCTTCATAAGCGTAGGTCCTCCCAGAAACTGGCAGCGCTAGTTCCGACGTCCTGCGCACGCCTTTGACACCTAGCCATTTTCTTGATAATCTCGTATGGAGTGAGATTTGACCCCAACAGTTCATTTCCGGAGCCTAGGCCTTCTGAGCTCGTCCTACGCATGAGCAGTGCTCGTCTTCATAAGCGTAGGTCCTCCCAGAAACTGGCAGTGCTAGTTCTAGTGTCCTGCGCACGCCTTTGACACTTAGCCATTTTCTTGATAATCTCAGGCGGGGTGAGATTTGACCCCAACAGTTAGCCCCCCAGCTCGGTAGTATCATTTATGATAGTGCCGAGGTAAAAAGAGTTATAGGTGAGAATGAGGTTCTCAAGAAAATGTGTCGTTGTCGAGACGAGATCGTACCCGGCAATCTTGTCAATGTTGCTAAGCTTTCATGTTTATGTTAATGCTTAGCTCAGCGTAGCCTGCAAAAGACTTGTGTTTTGTTGAATTTATAGAGCTGGCTCTGTAGAAGTTCACAGAGCTTGTTTTTGGTAAAAGCTTTTCGTCGTAAGTAAAGTTCTGATAAGTCGTGCTTTGTAGCTTGACTTGTTGCTTAGAGATTTTTATTTTTTCCAAGCTCTCACATGTTTTGTTAATGTTGAGCTAAGCGTTTCCTGTTTCTTGCGTTTGCTGTTTATTTTTACCAACGATGTTGCTAGGTTTCTGGAGTGATCATTTTGGTTTATGGACGTGCTGCTCTTTGAACACGCCTGCTCCAAGAATGAACATATACTTGTTTTTATCAACGATGTCGTTGGGTTTTCAGAATGACCACTTTGATTCGGAGGTGTCTGCTCCGCGAATGACCTCATTCGATTCTACCAACTTGTTGCTGGGTTCTCAGAATGATCACTTTACGGACGTGTTGCTCTCTGAACACGTCCGCGTCTATAATGAGCATTGGCAGCTGTATTTTACCAACGATGTTGTTGGGTTTTCGAATGATCATTTGGGTTTACGGATATGTTTCTCCTTGAACATATCCGCTCCTATAACGAATCATTAGTATTTGTATAGCGCGCTTATCCGATGATGGATGTTATTGTAAAATCTGCAGAGTGTTATATGAAAGATCGTCGCTGTGGCCAACAGCGACGGTGAGAGATAAACTCGTCTGTTTAGTCAAGACATTGAGTAATCCATAAAGGATGTAATTGAGTGTATTTTGTTAAGATATTGGTAATCCATGTAGGATGTTATTGAGACGTCGGTTGTGTTACGACTTATAAGTTTGCAAAAACTTGTTCATCAGCAGAAGACGGCTTCCCTGGGTGGTTATCTAGAGCTTGAGATCCCTCTCCTTGTTTGGAACGAGGACGCAACCAGGAGCTCGAGGCAGCGTCAGAACAAGCTTTCTCGGCGCTTTGCCTTGCATCGTCAGAATGGATTGTCCTCGTCTTCAACACGTCCTCTAAGAATTTCTCGAGTGATGATATCGAAACGATCCTGAATATCCGCTAAAGTGTCAAAAGCGGAAGAATTGCCAATACAGCCTCGTCTTTGGTTCCTCGCGAAAACATGGCTTGATGACTCTTTGGCAACAAGGAGTTTCACCGCAAAAATTTCCAAGTCGAGTGAAAGTCCTCGGCACGATTCTCCTCTGAACTTTCACGCCAAGCGATAGCCTTAGAAACTTCTCCCCTCGGCGTTTTCAAACTGAACGAGACTCCTCGGCAACTTCTTCTCCCTCGGTGATTTCGAACGTATCAAGACTCCTCGGCACTTCTCTAGGTCTTAGCCTCGGCTTCAGAACGAGGCCTTCCTTCGTGTTATCCTCGGCCTCGGCTTCGAGACGAGGATTGATAACGTGAGTTCTCGGCACAAGATTGGACAACAACGGCTTCGATCCGACGATCGATGACGGTGAGAACCAGGACCGAGGACCAATGGATCGAGGACTCCTCGGCACTTCTCTAGGTCTTAGCCTCGGCTTCAGAACGAGGCCTTCCTTCGTGTTATCCTCGGCCTCGGCTTCGAGACGAGGATTGATAACGTGAGTTCTCGGCACAAGATTGGACAACAACGGCTTCGATCCGACGATCGATGACGGTGAGAACCAGGACCGAGGACCAATGGATCGAGGACTCCTCGGCACTTCTCTGGGTCTTAGCCTCGGCTTCAGAGCCGAGGCCTTCCTTCGTGTTGTCCTCCACCTCGGCTTAGAGACGAGGATTGATGACGACGAGTCCTCGGCGTGAGATCACGCGCCGACGGGTTCGAGGGTTTCGTCGATGAACCGAGGAACGATGACGCGAGTTCTCGGCACAAGATCGGGCAACGACGGCTTCGGTCCGACGATCGATGATGGTGAGAACCGAGACCGAGGACCAATGGATCGAGGACTCCTCGGCACTTCTTTGGGTCTTAGCCTCGGCTTCGGAGCCGAGGCCTTCCTTCGTGCTGTCCTCCGCCTCGGCTTCGAGACGGTGATTGATGGCGACGAGTCCTCGGCGTGAGATCACGCACCGACGGGTTCAAGGGTTTCATCGATGAACCGAGGATCGATGACGCGAGTTCTCGGCACAGGATCGAGCAACGACGGCTTCGGTCCGACAATCGATGACGGTGAGAACCGAGACCGAGGACCAACAAATTGAGGATCGATGACGGCGGAACTGAGTAGTTCTTTCGGCGGTCGTTGGCGGCGCGGTTCGAGATGCGGAGACGGCGGCGGCAGTAGGTAGGAGGCAAAACCCTGGTTTTTTAAAGGAAAAAATCGCGTTTCAAGAGAATGGGAGTATATGTGTATACGCACCCACTCCCCCTCCTTTTTAAGGAAGGGGCAGCTGAACTCCTCCGAAGAAGAGCTGCCTACGTACCCTTTATAGGGATCAAGCCACCTCGTAGTTCATATTTAATAAGGCTCAAGTTACTACATGCTTTCTTCCGTCTCGAAATCCGCTAGACTAAAGTCGCCCTTGAGTGTTCCAGCTACCAACTTGGTAGCAAGTTTCTGTCCCAAGGTAGGACAATTTGTGGTGGAATGTCCGGAGGCACGGTGGTACTCACAATAAGTTGTTCCATCATCGGTACTTGGTCCTATGGTACACATGTTGTAGCTCTCCAACTCGACTTGGTAGTTGCGGGCTCCTGTGAATCCTTCGTGCGGATTGAAACCAGGATTGTTCTTCTTTTGCGTAGGGGCGGCTGATTCGCTCGTCTGCTTCGGCTTTGAAGTTTTTTGGGTTCTTGCTAAAATTGCGTCTTCGACTCTGACGTAGTCGGCGGAGCGGTAGAGAGCGTCTTGGATAGTGGTCGGTTCATGTACCATCAACTCCTGCCAGAAGGCTGAAGGGCATCGGAGTGCTTCTTTTAAAGCAGCTAGCGCGGATTCGCTGGTCACCCCTTCTACCTTTGAAAGCGTAGTCCTGAATCTTTTCATGAAGTCTCCTAGACTTTCGCTCTCGCCTTGTTTCGTAGTCCACAATCCTCCGTCGTAGACCCTACGTTCTGCGAATATGCTGTAATGAGTTACGAACATCTCTGAAAGCTGGTAGAAGTTGTCAATAGAGTTCTTCTTCTGTCGGTAGAACCATTGGAGCGCAGGCCCCTTTAAGCTTTCTATGAACATCTTACAATAACCGGCATCCTTCTCCTGCTCTTTGAAGTTTGCTCTTCCCATGGCGACTTCAAAGGCTAAGAGGTGGTTTTGTGGATCGGTGGTTCCCTCATAGAGCGGAAGCTTGATTCTTCCAGGGTCCGAGATTTTGGTTCTCGAGATGTGTTCAGCGAACGGTGTGTTACGCGCCTCCTGGAGTACGCGGTTGACATCTGGTGATTTTCCAGCAGTATGGTACATCTGTGATTTCATGGCCAAGAAAGTTTGTTCTATCTGTGCTCGCATCTCGGCCATCTCAGTTTTGTGTGCTTCGAGCAGCGTCCTACGTTCTCGGCGTAAACCAGATGGATCGACCACGAAAGAGTCCTCTTCTTCGGCGAGGTGTCTGGCGTACTCTGCGTCTGCCTCTTCTTGGTTACGCGGTCGAGTCCTTCTCGCTGGTGCGTTGCGATCTGCCGTTTCGCGAGGGTCGTCATGTGCGCGGGCGCCTTCTCGTGATGGTGAAGGATTTCTGTTTCCGCGGATGTCGACGCGTTCGGGGGTCCTGTCCCCAGTCTGTAGCGTCGGCGGCGGTGGTAGGTCTCCTCGGGTGCTCGGCTTAGTGCTCGGCTTTGAGAAGCGGAGGGTAAGAGGTTTGAACTGCCGAATCGATCGCCGCGGCCTCGTTGTCTTTCTGCGGGCGAGGAGTGTCTCGAACATCTTCTTTACCTCGGTTAAAGGCTCCGGGTTTGCAGTAGGGTTTGTGATAGTGTCCTCCCCTTCAAGGTTATCTCTGCGCGGTGAAGACTCGTTCTCTTTCTCCGTTTCGCTGGCCGTCTTCCTGGATCTGAGGCGTAACGTGGTTTCGGTTTGTGTCAGAAAGTCTCTAGTCCCCTTAGTCGGCGCCAATTGTGAGTGCTAGATCCTACACAATAAACTTGTCAAAGGTTCTAAGGAAGCAGAGGTTTCTTGGATGAAAACACGTAAGCAAAGATCGAAGTAGTAGTTGTTTTATTGATGTTTGCGTTAAGCGTATGCCAATTTCCTCCCCCTTTGAATGAGGCTTACAAAGTATATTTATACATGTCTTAAGTCGGATAGGCCTGTTAAAAGATAAGTATGAAAATCCTAATTCTTCGGGATATGCTCCTCTCGTGGTCGGCGGCTGCTTAGGTTTTTAGTCCTCGTCCTCGTACTGGACCTAGGCCTGAAAAGTCACCTAGGCCCAACTTGGGCTTTCCGTGTCGAAGGTCGGCCCAACTTGTCTACCTTGGCGCCACATCGTCCTAGGACTTCTACTGCGTCATTTCTGGAGCCTAGGCCTTCCGAGCTTGTCCCGCGTATGAGCAGTGCTCGTCTTCATAAGCGTAGGTCCTCCCAGAAACTGGCAGCGCTAGTTCCGACGTCCTGCGCACGCCTTTGACACCTAGCCATTTTCTTGATAATCTCGTATGGAGTGAGATTTGACCCCAACAGTTCATTTCCGGAGCCTAGGCCTTCTGAGCTCGTCCTGCGCATGAGCAGTGCTCGTCTTCATAAGCGTAGGTCCTCCCAGAAACTGGCAGTGCTAGTTCTAGTGTCCTGCGCACGCCTTTGACACTTAGCCATTTTCTTGATAATCTCAGGCGGGGTGAGATTTGACCCCAACAGGGATCGATCCGAGAGGATTATGATCGGTTTATGATCGGTTCCCACGATTCTGCCAAGAGTGTGTCGAACGACACACATGAGGTGTTTCGAACGACACACCAGCACGAGCCTGTCGTAGATACACATGAGGTGTGTCGATCAATAGGCCAGTACAGAGTGTGTCGATCGACACCTAGTGGTAGTGTCGATCGACACATAGTCTGTTTGGGCTGTGTTGAGCCGTTTGTTTGTCGTGTGATTTGTATGTTACCTGAGCAGTCCATCGTGCCTGAGTACGCAGTCGTAGATGGGATGACCATCTCACTGGGTATTTATGATAATACTCACGCATCTCTTTTTCTCATGTGATGAAAATAAAGGCAAAGTGTGATCGTGGAATCATGGCTACGAAGAGGAGGATAATTTGGGATTTCGGTTGTGTGGTTGATGTTATTTGTTGTTAGAACTGCCATAGGTTGTTGGTTAGTTCTGGAATCATTGAGATGATTATTGGTTGATTTGGTTTTGGATGTTTTGGTTTCATGAAATTCGTTGTTTCGATTTAGAAGTTTGAGTTGATTGTTTGTTATCCGCTGAATGTTATGTGTGGTTTACTTGGTTGTTGATGATAGCATTTATGGGAATGCTAATCCGAGACCAAAGTTTAAATGTTAAAAAAAAAAACGGGTTGGGTCATTTCACAGAGGGTCCAGCAAATCCAATTGAATAGGGAGCTCGCTTCTAGACCTGTTGGTGGTAAGCATCTCCAACTCGGTGCCTGTTCAACTCCATGCACAAGACTGTGGATGGCGTCTGTGTTAGTGGGTTCGTTAAAAGGTGCAAGCTGCCACACCTCTTTGGCAAACTTGTAGTGGAGGAGTAAATGGTCAACAGATTCTGGCTCTCCACAGCGGACACATGCAGCTTGTGCCATTACTCCTCTTGTGGCAAGCTGAGTTCCAACTGGTAAGACCCCTCTTACTGCTTTCCATAGAAAGAGCTTTAGCTTTTGTGCCGAGTTTGTGTTCCAGATGTTACCATTCCAGTCAAAGCTTAGCGTTGGATCTGAGTTTGCATCCTGGTTAAGCTGACCGTGGTCTCCTTCATTTGCAGCATGATAACCTGATTTCACAGAGTATTCACCCGACTGATTCCCCAGCCAAACATATATGTCATTTGCTCCTAACCTGCTTGGTTTCAGGTTGGTAATATTGATCTCCAATTTTGGGAATAGTTCCTTGATTTTACCTTTGTTCCACTCAGTCGTGTTTGTTTGCAGTAGCTCAGCCACTAACATATCCTTGGTTTCCTTTGTGGCAGGTCCCATAGGTTGTGAGGGGAGTTCCAGAGATAGCCATGGATCCGTCTAAAACTTTGTAAGTTTTCCATCTCCAATGACTTTCCCTAGCTTCTTTTTTAAGAGTTCTTTCCCAATAACGATCCCATGCCATCCATGTGAGGCAGATGTAGGTGTTTTACAGTCAATGAAAGTAGAGCTATTGCAGTATTTACCCAACAATGTCTTTGCTAGTAAGCAGTCCGGTTGAGTTAGTATCCTCCAGCTGAGTTTAGCTAGCAGAGCATCGTTGAATGACTAGATATCCCTGAAGCCTAAGCCTCCCTCCTTTTGGCCTTTGGTAAGTTTCTCCCAAGCCACCCAACATATTTTCCTCTTTTCTGGATCTACATCCCACCAAAATCTTGTCAAGCACGACTGAATTTTCTTGCATAAACCTGCATGTAGCTTAAAACATAACATAGTGTAAGTTGGCATTGCTGTGAGAACTGATTTAAGCATGATCATCTTGCCAGCTATGGAGAGCTTTTTTTTAGCCCAACTAATGGACCTTTGGCGCATTCTGTCAACTATTGAGGTGAATAAATCCTTCTTCTTCCTCCCAAAGAGCTCTGGAAGTCCCATGTACTTTCCATTTCCTCATTCTTTTGGGATTTTCAAAAAAGCTTTAACTCTCTCCTTGAGATGTGAGGGAGCCTTAGCAGAGAAAGTGATTGCCGATTTTTGGCAATTGATCATCTGTCCTGAGGCTGCTTCATATTCATTAATGATCTCTCTTAGTTTCTGACAGCTTTTCTGGTTTGTTTTACAGAAAAACATCGTATCATCAGCAAACAACAAGTGGTTTATTCCAGGGCTTTTCCTTGCTACCTTTATCCCTGGTAAGGTCTCTTCTTGCTGAGCTTTCCTACACAGGCCTGAGAGTACCTCAGAGCATAGTATGAATATATATGGGGAGAGTGGATCTCCTTGTCTAATCCCTCTAGTTGTTTGAACCATTCCTTTCACGGTTCCATTTAACATGAAAGAGTAGGAGACTGTGGTAATGCATTGCATTGTCCAATTGATCCAATTTGATGGAACCCTAGCTTGTTTAGGACTTCTTAATTGAAACTACACTCCAATCTATCATAAGCTTTGCTCATGTCTGTTTTAACAGCCATTGAACCTCGTTTTGATGCTTCAGAGGTCTTTAGGAAGTGAAGTACTTCATGTGTGATCAACACATTATCTGAGATGACTCTGCCTCTCACGAAGGCTGATTGGTTTTTTGACACCAAATCTTGAAGAATAGGCTGTAGTCTCCTGGTAAAGATCTTGGATATCAGTTTATAGTAGACATTGCACAAGGCAATAGATCTATACTCCGCAACTGTCTTAGGACTTCCTACTTTAGGAATGAGTCTAATGTGGGTTTGATTTATTGTTCTCGGTGTTTCACCGAATTTAAAGATGTCTTTTACTTCTTTTACCATTGCAAGACCGACTATGAACCAGTTTGATTGGAAGAAGCAGGAGGAAAAGCCATCAGTGCCTGGCGCTTTATCACCATTTATCAAAAAAATGGCATCCTTTATCTCTTTCTCTGAAGGTTCCATTATTAGTTTTGCATTTGTTTCCTCAGGAACAGTTGGTGATAGAGCTTTGTTTACAATATCCAGTCTTCTTCTTGGCTTAGAGGTAAACATCTCTTAGTAGTAGTTAGTGATTGTCTTTGTAATCTCTCTTTCATCATACTGAGTGACTCCATTCTTGTCTTCTAGGACTGCAATTTTGTTCACTATTCTTCTATTTCTGGTACTTGCGTGGAAGTACTCTGAGTTCTTATCTCCCAAGCTAAGCCAAAGCTGACGGCTTCTTTGTCTCCAGAAATCCTCTTCTGCTTTATATGCCAGAGCTAAGTCAGTGTTGATTGCCTGGATCACTTCCACAAGTGTATTGAAGTTAGCCATAGCTTCTTCTAACTCCTTGAGCTTCTTCTCTATAATCTTTTGACTTTTTTGTTGTTGTTCTTTGTTTCAGTCAATGATTGCTCTTTAGCAGCTCCCAATTCTGCGTTTTACTGCAAGGTCTTCTCTGGCATTCCAGGTTTCAGCTATCAATAGCTTGATTTCATATTTATCCTTGAGACTTCTGTCAAATCTAAATAGGCCTTTGGTCTTCTTGTAGTGCCCTGTGAAGTAGGTAGCAAGGGGCCTGTGATCTGAGCCTCCAAATTGTAGGTACTCACTCTTGGCAGTTGGGAATTTCTCCATCTAGTCCACATTTGCCATGGCTCTGTCAAGTCTATAGAGGACTGTATGGTTTTGCCTTGTGCCTCTCTAGGACAAGAAGTTTCCGGTATGTTGGAGGTCATAGAGAGCAGCTTCAGAGATGAAAGAACTAAAATCCACAAAGGTATTTTCGTCCCTTGTTGGTCCTCCCTGTTTTTCAGTGTTATCAATAAGTTCATTGAAATCTCCTGTAATATACCAGGTATCTTGTCTGAAGGTGGAGATAATGAGGAGTTGTTCCCATATTTCTTTCCTTTTTGCCTTATCAGGTTCACCATACAGAAAATTGCTAATTTTCCCTTCATACATTAGTTTTGTATCTATGTAGTTCTGAGTGGAGGAGATGACTTCAAGTTCTATTTCATGCTTCCAGAATAGTGCTAGTCGTCCTCCTCCGGGTCCATGTGGTTCTACAAGGTGGTGGGAGGGATATCCTAACTAGTTCAATCTTTGGAGCACCGTTTCCTTGGGGGTTTTTTGTTTCAGATAAAAACTGTATGTCAGGAGAGATGCTGGACTTGATCTTCCTGAGGCGAGGAACTGTTGTGGTCTTCCCTTATCCACAACAGTTCCAACTGACTATGGCTAAGGCAGAGGACTGTGGGGATTGTGAAAATCCGCACCTCCTTTGCCTTTCTTTGTTATCGCTGGTATAATAGTAGTTGATGGTGTCTGCTGTCTCGCAGCTGAACAGTTCTCCTCATACTGAGAGATAAATTTGGGGGTATAATTTGTCTTCCTAGGTGACTGCTGGATCATAAGTGCATTTCTTTTCCTTGATCCACTACCTGGGAGGTGTAGATGGCTGCTTGTAGTCTTCTTCTTTAGAGCATGTCTACCTCTCTTCTTAGGAGGAGCTTTTTGTTGACCCAGCTGGGGCAAGTCAGGGGATACTCTGTCCTTAGCAATTGCTGGGAGGTGACCAATTCTGAGAGATGCTTCTGCTGCTGCTATGATGCTGGCTGCTGTCTCAGCCATGAGTCCCCTTGACTCTCCTTCAATAACTCTCTGTTCTCTTGCCTCTTTTTCTCGCAGGTCAGGGCAGTTGACATATTGGATAGTAACATCGCATAGCTGTTCCATGACTTGTTCAGTGGAAGGGATTTCCTGGATAGCTTGTTGTGGGAAGCTCACCAGAGCCAGATTCCTTTCAAGAGGGGGTCGTCTGCTATGTGAGGTGGGAGGCTCCTCTGCTCGATTCTCCATTACAGATTCTATTTACCTATTTGTTTGAATCATTGTTGATTTACCTATGTGTTTAAATCATTGTAGATTTAAACCCAAACTTCTTTAAGGTTTTCAATTAAGAGATAATTAAGTTTGTCCGAAAACGTTAAAGGTTTCATCTGACCGTATAATTCACTGAATTTAAATGATTACTTTAAATTATATACTTATATGTATTGGTCCGTAAATAAATATATCTTCAAAATTCATATAAAACCATGATGATTAACCACAATGTAATGCTTAATCAAATATTTAGTAATGCTAGTAAACTAGACAAATTAGTAACATTGATATTTTTAACCCAATTTGGTTGTTCCCGTCATCAGTTTATAGCCTCATATCTCCTTTATATAAAAGGGGAAGATTTAGAGGCCTCTAAGACATGTCACCTAAGCAAAAATAGTATGAATTTTCTCAGCCTATCAAAATGCCATGTCACATACAAGTTTTGAATGTTTCCTTTTCTACGTTTAAAGCCCAATTTCAGCCCAAAAACTTTTTCAAAAATTTAGGACAATTTGTTTTCTAAACAAAGCGAAAGCCCAATATCAAAAGTTTTTGATCAGCCAGCCCAATAAATTTATTTTCCTCTCTTCTTCTATGCGACCAAATTTTCTGGAAACAATAAATTACTTCTACAACCCTAATTGAAGATCAAAGCACTCCTCACTCCAAAATCTCAATCACCGTTACATAAACACGATTCACCTCCCAAAATCACATATATGAATTCAATAAGTGTCATGTCATCAGATGCCTCTTACTATTCCTAGGATACGTTCCAATCTTCTCCTTCATTCTCATTGATCGCATCGTATTGTCTTCCTCCTTCACTTGCTCACTCACAATTATAGAAGTGGCTTTCATTCGAAAGGATTTGGTAAGCTTCGTTGTTTTCCCTTTTTATTTTTGTTTCTATAGACTAATCGAAGTTATGTAATGAAACAATGTTCTATGGTTCGATTTGTGCAGGATTTAAAATGGATAAAAAAAATTAGACAAAAAAAATGGGGAAAAGAGGATAGATCTATGATCTAGAATATTATGGTCTACGTGATAATTGATGTTAGTATCTTAGCCCTCATAGATGATTTCTACAATTAGCCTTTCTCATTTCCTAATGTGTTTTTGGGGTCAATGATATTGGTTTAGAGCAAGCACTTCTTCTTGATGCAGGGTTGTCAAAGTTTGGTGCAGGAAAAAATGATACTCCAACAAAAATCAGAAAACAAATGAGGAGTGCAATGATGACATGAGTGAAGAAACAATAGATGTCCAAAGAATTAATCAGGAGGTACTACTACTCTTACGATAGGCCTATTATAGTTTATTATTATCACAAATGAGTTTTTGGATATTTACCACTCCATCTTACTAATCAACCAGTTCTGATAAATTCAAAGGAGTAGCAACAAGAAACCTATACATGATCTCTTGAGAAACGTTAGAGAGATGAAGAAGTTGACGGAAAAGGCTATTTCCATTGGTGCATTGGTAGGCAACCGCACAAATCAAGACGATATGAATATCTCTACAAGTATCGAAATAAAGGTAATGAACATTCATGACACTATTTCCTTTTTTAACTCATAGACTTTGGTTTTTAAAACTAAAAAATTGTATTGCCACTAGCTTCTGATCAAGCTAATCAAAGATTTGGAGAAAGAGAGAGGAGATCATACATAAAATATTTTATTAGCCAGAAGAAATACTGAAAAAGGATTTCCCAAAAAATTAGGCATCTAAATGAAAAATATCAATGCATAGGTGAGAATATGGATGAACAAAAGAAATACATTCTCCTAGCGTATGGGTCTTTCGATTATGGTTTCGATATTCTACTCATTTCTACTTTCACAATAAATCCAACTCATAAGCAATTGAAAAAATTTGTTAATTTCAGAGTATCAAAAGTGAAAACAGAAAGGAGTATCAGCATAACATGGATCTAATGCATGCATAGTGAAGTGGAAAGTGTGCAGAGGAGCTAAGAGCTAGATTTCTTTCAACTCTCAAGGTAACTAAAATCTTGCATGATTGTTTCCTTTGAAGGGTCTGTCTTTTTTTCTTTTACTTTTTGATGCTGTCAATTAGCTTCTTCAAAATCCGAAGTTATGTTATATGCTGAAAATACATGAATTTTAGAGAGAGCATTGTGCAATTTCATTTATAGTCTAATACCATGAAGAGTAGTTTCTTTCGGTTTGTTGTATGCATTGACCATCAAGTTTTTGTTTTTCTGACCATGTTTTAGGGAGGGAGGATTGATCACGAATGGAGTTCTTGAATAGATAAATCTCATGGTTATAGTGTTTAATTGTGTTTGATGACATCTTTTTCTGTATAGTTGTATTTGACTATGTTATAATCTTTTATATAGACTAAGATTTTGATTAGAGTTTATAGACTTCATGTACTATAATTGATAATCATGATATTTTCCTTATAGAGGATTAAGGAAACAAAGACAATGATAACGACAAGCTAAAATACCAAGAATCCCCCAAGTGAAGTTCGTGATAAGTTTTCAACGTCTTATTTGCTGATTTAGTATGGATTGGTGTTGGTATTGCTTGATTTATCAAGTAAAACTCTAGAATGTGTTAGTCTTATGACCTGCCAAGTAACTACATGATTTACAAACTCAAATAAGATTAAGTTATCGAATATGATTATGACTTTGTATATTATTTATTGGTTTTAAATAATTCTCCATAAAAGATACTTATTATACGGATTTTTAAGACCTCGAAAGATCGAATGTTGATTTTCATGTGTGTAGACTAGATAGTGAATTTTTTTCTAAATCTATTCGGTCTGCCATTTGTGTTGGTACTATCAGAACTGAATGCAGTTTTATCCTAAAGGTAACTGCAGATTTGTATTGTTTCGGCAGTAAGATAAGCACTTGGTGGTACAATTCAGTAAGGATTTGGTGCTACAAATTCAGAGGTTGTTGTTCATGGCATTCTACATGAATTCGTAGTGTGCAAGAGTTAAGCATTGTTTGAGAGCAAGATTATGATGGTATCATAGGAACACGCATGGGTCGCACATCAAATAACCTTTTTTGTTGTAAAAGACATATTACATTAGATGCTCTGACTCTCTATGTAAAATGTGTACAAATGCTTTTGGAAGGTATACGTAAAGTTAATTTGCCGAGTACAAACAAAAATATTTCTCTTTATTTCCACGATGAGCATCTAAGAAAATAATGTACATCTCTTTATCTTTCAAATATGTTGGATGTGTAAACATATTTTGACAATAGTGACAATTTATACGTCGTACGTATGAAACTTGGGAAAATAATTTACATCACGAAATAAATCAACAATCAGGTAAACCATGTTATAGTGAAAAAACCACTCTTTTTGGTGATTTGCTCTTGAAAATGATACGTCTCTTCATCTTTTATTTAAGCTTTTGATCTGGAAGTTGCATACTTTTTTATCAGCTTTTATCCTCTCTCCAAAATGTTTACATGCTTCAAATGATAATGTGGAGAATATGATGAAACGTTAGATGACCAAGACGAGAAAGAAAAAAAAAAAGTAATCTAGAGAAAAGAAAAATTAGCGTACGAGAAGATAAATTTTAGAAAACAAAGAAATGACCATTTAAAAAAGAGAATTGATAGTTTATTTGTAAATTACATACTGCAAATAAACAACTAACTAAAGTATTATCCTTCGTTTCCCCTTCGTTTCATTCAAGACTAAGAAAAATCATTGGTTCTACAGTAAGTACAACCATAATTAAAAACCACTCCGATTTTTTCCACATTGAAATGACACCCAAACTTCAAATTTTAATATAGCAAATAAATTACGACATAGAAGAGAAAATTCATGAGAATTAAAATCCATTCAACAAATATACTGATACAAATTATTCAAATATCAATATAAAAAAATAAGACGAGTCTTAAGAAAAAAAAATTCAAAAAAAAAAATCCACATAAATTTTAAACAATTCATTATAAAATCCGCCCGTAGGGCGGAGAAGGCCCTAGTTTCTATTGATAATAATAATAACGTACTCTCGTATTTTATTATGATCTTCAAAAAAAGAAATTATTTAACTAATTATGAGAATTACTTTTTAGTTTTTACTAAGCTTATTGTGGAACATATATTTAATGGATTTTTTTAATTCAAAATAATCTAAAACCCTGATAATTGTTGGGGTCGGATTTCACCCGCTGAACTTCGGTATTCAAAGTTATGATTGACAATGAATATATATTGACGTGCAGAAATTATATGGTCCCTAAGTCGTTTCTCAACAAGAAATGACTATGTTTTTCTCCTTTCCTAAGTCCTCTCCAGCTAACGAGGGAACCTTCGGAGTTGTCTTTGCTCTCAGCAGAAGTCATGAATGCAGTGTCAGAAAGATCACAGAGCCAGTAGAAGGCGCTGTGGAGATCACAGAGCCAGTAGAAGACGCTGTGGAGATCACAGAGCCAATAGAAGGCGCTGTGAAGATCACAGAGCCAGCAGAAGGCGCTGTGAAGACCACAACACAGTGACACCGATGTGTCTGGACACTTTGGTGTATGTTAGAGTGCCACCGATGTCCAAACACTTCGGTGTCTGCCAGAGTGACGATGAAGGCTCCAGAAGGTTCCCTGCATCAAGGCCCAGTTACGAAACCCACATAGGCGCGACCGACACAAAGAAAAGGCAATCCGCGAAGGTTTAGGAAAGTTAACATTATCTTTTATGGAAAGGCTTAGCCGACTTAGGAGGCTATATATATTAAGGTAAAAACCCTTGTAAACGTATCTGCAACTTTATTCACAAAAACAATACACAGCAATAACAAACCCTTTTTCTCTTTACTCATCATTGTTCTTCGTAGTAGCTTATCTTTAGAAATCTCTGTTTCCTTTACGAAACCCTTACAAATCTAATTGTGGGAGTTCCGGCATCCACAATTTGGCGACGACTAAGGGGAACTAGAGACTTTCTCACACAAAAAAAGCTATCGAATCTAAGATGGTGAGCGGCAAAGCAATACAAAGCAATAACAAAACCCTTTTTCTCTTTGCTCATCGTTTTCTCTTTCGTAGCTTAACATATAAATCTCTGTTTCCTTTCGAAACCCATACAAAACTAATTGTATGAGTTCCGGCATCCACAAACTAGTTGAGAATTTTTGTTTTCTTATCATGTATTAAAATCACAGGAATTTGGAAATCACCTTTCTTAAAAACATTGGTAAAGATTTTTTGTCATAGTATCTAAATTCACTCATACTGGTATAAGAAATTTTATAATATCTATTTGCTCCGGAATTTTTTTTTTACAAGCTCTCGAAATTATCGGTGTGGTTTTTTCTGACTGGTCAAACATTTCAGATTTATCAATTAATTAATTTTAATACGTTTTGTCAGTAACTTACCCTTCAATTTGACCATTATCATTAGTTTATCACAGATCATGACCATGATCATACGAACACTAACATTAATAACTAGATTTTTCCCCAAAACAAATCTTCTATATATTAAAGGAGAAAGATTTTGATCTTATGTGTCAAACTCTCTTTTTTCCTCACATTTTTGATTTAATTAATTAAAATTAATAACTCCTACTATACTCATGTCCAAACACTCCATAAATAACTTAATCCCTATACCCAAACAAACTATATATATTATTAACTATTACTATTTTTCTATCTAAACACTCAGAATAACTTTACTCATCTAATTAATTACAATTGTTGAAATTTATACATATAAAATCTCATTATCTTAATACTATTTCAACACACAATACTAACTTAGTTATTACAATGCATATTACCAAATAATTTGAAACATGAACTATCTACTAAATAAACACTAAAATAATAATTAATTTATACGATCTGAAATTTGTGACCAGTTTTTCGTTATATACGCAATCTTTCATTTTTGTATATTTGAATTATATACCGTATCTTCCAAAAAATCTTTTCTGTTGGTTTCAATTATTTTACGGGTGAAACCAACAGAAAAGATTTTTTGGAAGATACGGTATATAATTCAAATATACATTATTTCTATCTCTTATAGAATCTTTTTATCTATTTCCTTATTTCTATGTCTTCTAGAATCTTCTTATCTTCTTGGAATTATCCAACATTCTCCCCTGTAATTCCAACTTGAACTCCGGTAAGCTTGATCGTCTAGGTGATGTATCTCCCAACCTCTTGTTGTTTGTTGTTGTACACAACCTTTTGCCACAAGTCTCACCTTATGCTTACTCACTGAGTTGTCTGCTTTTCTCTTAATCTTGTAGATCCATTTTAACCCAAAGGGTTTCACCCCAACTGGTTTCTCAACTAGCTCCCATGTTTTGTTCCTTATGATAGAATCCAACTCGGCTTTCATCGCATCAACCCATTCTTGATGACTCATAACCTCAAGAACGTTCTCCGGTTCTCCATCAATGGTGAGTAATAATTTCTCACTTTCTAGATCTCTTAGTAACACATAATCATCGAGATACTTTGGCATGGTAATAGCGCGACTAAATCTTGTCACTACTTGTTAATTTCCTGCTTCCTGATTTACGCCATCATCAATATTTACCGCTTCTTCTTCTTTGTGGTTTATAGGCTCTTCATCTATATCTTGATAAGTTTGTCATTACCTTGATTATTACCATACCCGTTTCCATCATCTTTCAGAATCTTCATTGCCTTAAGCAAGCTTCTTGCCATCTCCATCAAGGTGCAATTTCTCCTTTCAACTACACCATTCTATTGAGGTGAGTATGGTGCCTATTGATTCCCTTTTTCTTTGCAAAATGAATTAATATCGGCTGATGTAAACTCTCCTCCTCTATCGGTACGAAAGGTTTTGATTGATTTTCCCGTTTGTTTTTCAACAAAATTTTTGAACCTTTTGAACCGATTGAACGTCTCACTCTTTTCCTTTAGTAACATGGTCCACATATACCTCGAGAAGTCATCTATCAAGACAAAAACATACCTATTATGTGCTGGTGTTGGTGGTGAAATCGGTCCACACAAGTCACCGTGTATAAGTTCCAAGACTTGTGTTGCACGATATGTTGTCTTGATGGGAAACGAGTTTCTCGTTTGTTTCCCGGCCAAACAAGCGTTGCACAGTCTCTTCTCATGCAATTCTTGTGGCATACCGTAGACTATCTCCTTTCTTGCCATGTTGTTCATAATCTCGAAGCTTATATGTCCTAGCCGTGCATGCCAAGTCATTGGTGCATCGTCTTCTTGAAGTTGTAGACACTTTGGGAGACTCACTTCCATTGGTATTTTGTAGAGCCGATTTGGTGATCGTATGACACGCACCAATAACCTTCCGTGTGAGTCTCTTAGTGTCAATGCGTCACCTTTCATGTTTACCTCGCATCCGTGCTCGGTTGCTTGACCGAGACTGATGATGTTGTGTTTTAGTTCGGGTATATAGTAGATGTCTTTAAGCACTCTCTTTTCTCATGTCTTGCCTACAAAGACAATGGTACCTATTCCCACGATATCAACATTCGAACCATCACCAAATTTCACTTTTCCCTTTGTGTTTTCATCCAAATTTGAGAAGAATTCTCTATTTCCCGTCATGTGATTGCTAGCACCGTTGTCAAGATACCATATACTATCGTTATTGGCATCATACATCTTTGGAAACACTTTATCTTCATTCAAAAACACCACTTCATGGACATAAAGGGCTTCAGCTTCTTGGGTTTCGTTCAAGTTTGTTTCTTGATGCTCTGGTGGTCTTTCGGGGCACTTAACTACATAGTGACCAGGTTTTTCACATCTCCAGCATACTATCTTGGATCGAACTTTCTTTTCTCGCTGGTTGTACGCAGCATGGCCTCCTCCTCTGTTTTGGCCGTTGTATCTCTCTCTCCCCCTGCCTCTACCAAAGCTTGGAGTTCCGTGACTTCCACGTCCATAGCCTCCTTGATTGTAACCTCCTCGATTGTATCCTCCTCTAAAACCTCCTCGAGCTCCTCTTCGAGTGTAGCCTCCACGCGTGTTACTAGAGTTGGAAAACATCAATTTCCCTTGGTCCTCAGTATGAGATTCTTCCCCTACACGTTCCTCATAGGCTTTTATTCTCCCAACTATGTCTTCAAATCCCGTATTCTTCAAGTTTAAGACTTGCTCAAGGGAAGCTACAATTTGTATGTACTTGTGTCTTGGGAGTCCTTCCCAAAACTTCTTCACAAGTTTTGTTTCATCAATGATCTCTCCGAGGGAAGCTGATTGAGATGCTAACCCTGAGATTTTTCCTGCGAAGTCATCAACCGTGTCGTTATCACTCATCTTTAGTCTATCTAGCTCCACCATTAACGTTTGTAGTCTCGCCTCTTTCACTCGTTTTGCACCCTGATGACGAGCCTTGATCGCGTCCCATAGACTCTTCGCGGAGTTCTGCTCTCCAACTTGTAGTATGAGTGTTTCGGGAATAGATTGGAACAATAGTGAAACGACCCGACCCGTTTTTTTTTATAACAATAAACCCTTGGTCTCGGACTAGCATTTCCATAAATGCTATCCTCAACAACCAAGCAAAACACACAGACCATACAACAGCGGATAACCAACAAATAAACCAAATAAAACAATTCCACTAAAATAACCGGTTCAACTACAAATCCAAACAAGTTCCAGAACTAACCATCAACCAAGCCAGTTCTAACAACAATAACTAAAAACGACACCAAACACAAGACCCTAGATCATCTCCCTCTTCGTAGCCGTGATTCCACGATCACAATTTGCCTTTACCTGCATCACATGGAAAAAAGAGATGCGTGAGTATCATCATCAATACCCAGTAAGACGTTCATCCCATCTACGACTGCGCACTCAGGTACGATGAACCGTTCATGCAAACACACAACAAAACAACACAGAAACACAAAGGCTCAACCACAGCCACTCAGACAGGCTGTCGATCGACACTACCATTAGGTGTCGATCGACATCTTCTATACATGCCTGTCGATCGACACAACCACTAGGTGTCGATCGACAGTATGTGCACTGGCTGTCGTTCGACACCCTTCGTGCTGGTCTGTCGTTCGACACACCTCTTGTGTGTCGTTCGACAGGCCATGCGCATATTCCTAGGAAATCGATCATAATCTTCTCGGATCGATTCCTCCTCTGCGTCAACACGAAAAACCTGCACAAAACAACAATCACAACAACCAATACACACAGCCACATTCAATCAACACAAGATCAATCAACTGGTTCTAAACCTATCACCAAACAACCCTAACGATCCGTCGGCCCAGAAGCCATGGTCACGCACTCACCTTGGATTTTTGATAGAAATTGATGAGAATTGAGGCTAGAAACGAAATCAGCTATAACCACCACGAAATTCCACTCCAAAACGATCAAGAACGAAACCCTAACTAACAAATTATCTGGAACAAGAGAAACTCCTCTCCGACTCCTTTACACTGATTTTGAGACTTGGTTTCGATCAGAATGCGGCCATAAAGGCTGAAATACGAACCCTAGTTTTTCCCCAAACCGGTCCGGTCCAACTGAACGATTAAAATCGAACCAGAAAACTGACCAAATAAGGACATGTCGATCGACACATACCATGGGTGTCGAATGACAGCCCTTAAGGGCCCTGTCGATCGACATACACCACATGTGTCGATCGACAGCTCCTCCATTTTCCTCAAAAATGGTTCACGGGCGTCACAAATAGTGCTACCGCCACATCGTTCTTCTTTTGATCCGCAAATCCTGGATCAATTGTATTCCAAACTTCACTTACTCTAAGGGTGATCTTCATTCTCATCGCCAAAACCGTGTAGTTTGTTGTTGTAAGCATTGGACATTGAATCGATGGATATTCGATGCCCTTTACTCGTTGCGGTGGTGTAGGTACATTATCCCCCATCTTTGTTGTTCTTCGTGATTAGGTATACAACATAGCTCTCGATACCAATTAAAGTCTAAAAAGAACAACTCAAACTAAAAGATTAAAGAACTCCACTTCTTTTTAGATTTAGAAACTCACACAAATCTAAATCTTTCTTCTCTAGTTCTTATGGAACATCTCTCCATAGAACATCTCTCTAAGTCTTAGTCTTAGTCTTAGTCTTATTCTTATTCTAATGGAACATCTCTCCATAAACCCCTCTATTTATAGGATTAAGTTTCTCCTTAACCTACACACAATTTCCTTATTTCTATATTTCATTATTCTTATATATTTCCTTATTTCTATCTCTTGTAGAATCTTCTTATCTATTTCCTTATTTCTATGTAAATTATATATGTAATTAGCTATGTAAATCTTTTTAGTATTTTTCTAGTGTTTTAGAGTCTTGGCAGGTTCGTGGATGAATGGAGCTTAATTGGTGATTATGGAGCATTTTGGAGCATCAAGGAAAGAGTAGTCGAAGTCGCAAGCTTGATGCAGAAAAGTGCAGAATTTTAGCTTCCCGTCGATCGACGGAGGCACGTGTGCGTCGATCGACGGAGGAAACTGTTTCGCGAAAGAAGAGGATTTTCCAATTTTGAAGATTTCCTTTTTACCCCAGAAGTTCTAGAAGTTAACAAATTAAGCCCAGTCCGAAACCTAACCTATAAATACTCAGTTTTCTTTTAGTTTTCATTAAGTTTTCTTTTATCAAATACCTAGGGTTTTCAGAGAGATTTTAAGAGTTAGGGAGATAAGTTTTCAGACCATTCAGATTTCTTCGAACCCTTCTGTAATTCTTTCTTACTCTATTTTAATGCAGTATTATTCAGCTATTGTGATTTGCTTTGCATCCATGTCTGAGTAATCTACTTGTTAGGTTTAGGGTTTTTCAAAGGAATTAAGATGGATTGTTAGAATTGAATTCATGTTAGGATTATCTATTGGTTCTTCATCTAGATTGTTATAACCCTGATTTAGGATTGATCACTCTTGATTAGCTATCTTAGGTTGATTAGTTAGAAGCGGAAGCATCAATTGATAACCTGACCATAATCTTAGATGAGCAAAATCACCTATTCTCAAACGAATTTGGTTTAGGGATTTTGTGAACAATTGAAACCTAAACTTTAATGTTTGCATAAATTGATTGATTTTACAAAGGAATTTGGATTTCTAGGGTTTATGCATAGATAATTAATTCAACGGAAGTCGTTTAATTTTACATTAGAGTTTCAAGTTCGAGAACGGTTCTTCATTAAATTCTGACAGTTTTATAATTCTACAATTTATCTTTGCCTGCGAATTTCCCGAAAACTTAGCTTTTGTTTAATTGAATTCTTAAAAACCAACAAACTTTCTTTGTTTTAAATTGTTTCTTGCTTTTATTTTACTCTATTCGCTTAGCTCAATTCGAAGTCATAAATCCTATTCGCTTAGCAGATTTTGTTCCAGAGTTGGGAATTTTGGAAAGAGAAAACAGACGACAAGCAAAGTTAGCAAATATGGTTAATCGTGCTTTGGTTGCTCTTCCGAATGCTCAAGGAGAATTTGTTGACAGAAATGGTAATCGGTACAACAATCTGGGAGACCCCATTGATGAAGCTGGTAACATCATCGAGGTTGAGGATCCGGTTGTAGTTGCACATGCTGAGTTCGATCGTCAACGAGCTGAATGGGAGCGCCAGCACGCTGAGCTTGAGCATTTGGCTCAGGCGAATTGTGGACCTCAGGAGGTAGTGGTTAACCAACGCACTTTGGGAGACTACTACCGTTCTGAAGAACATTACGCTAATAGGGCAGCGATTCGACCTCCACGATTCGAGCGAAGAGATTTCAAATTAAGGCCTGCGTACTTCTCTTTAGTGGCTCAACATCAGTTCTATGGGCACCCATCAGAGCACCCCATGGATCATCTTGAGATGTTTGAGGATCTTGCATCTAGCATTAAGGCTAACAACGTGTTTGAGGATTACGTTATGTGCAAGCTGTTTCCATTTTCTCTTGCTGGAGAGGCAACCTCTTGGCTGAAGCAGTTGGAGCCAGGCTCACTGACCACTTGGAGAGATACCAAGAGTGCTTTCCTGAGTCACTTCTATGATGAGTCACGTTTAGAGGATCTACGAGCTAAGATCTCTACATTCGTTCACAATCTGACAGAATCTTTCAAGGCTGCATGGGAAAGATTCAAGGGATATCAGAGAGACTGTCCTCATCACGGGTTTACAGAGGTTCAACTGCTGGGTATTTTCTACAGAGGAATTGATTGGAGACATCAGATAACTTTAGATGCTTCAAGTAATGGGAATTTCAAAACCAGGTTTCCCGCTGATTGTCTGGAGCTCATCAAGAACGTGTCTACTAGCAATAGTACAAAGAAGATCGATGGGGAAAGGAGAAGGGAAGCTGGTAAATCAGGTGGAGCCGAGATACCTGAGGTTAAGGCTAAGATAGATTCTGTGCATAACCTTATGGTGAACAAAAATCAGTTCATTTTGCACAGGATGTAGACACTTTCTATCAAGATGAAGATAGAGAGCAGGAAGATGTTAACTACATCAACCAGAATGGCTACCAGAATCAGCGTTATGGGAATCAGTCAGAGAACAAAAGATACAACAATTACAATAAGAGGAGCTCGTTCTCTGGGACTCCAGGTTCTCCAAGCTATGCTCAGAAATCGAACTTTCAGAAACCTTTTGGCAGCAACATCAATCAAAGGACTTATGGATCTTCGTCATACCAGCCACTTCCCTCTAAATCTTCTGAAAGTGACGTAAAGGGGATGCTCGAACAACTGCTTGAGGGGCAACAAAGCCTGACAGTAAATCTCAATGGGAAGATTGACGGGCTTTACACTGATCTCAATGGGAAGATTGGCAGTCTCTGCACTGATCTCAATGGGAAGATAGATGCTCTCAATATTCACATGAAGAAATTGGATACTCAGGTAGCTCAAACCGTAGAGAATGTGAAAAGACAAGAGGGTTTTCTTCCAGCTAGAACTGATACAAACCCAAGACAACAAAGTGTTGCTGTGATTACAACTAAAAGTGGGAAGGTTGTGGAGCCAAATCTGCGGAAAAACCCTTTGAATCAGCTGATTCCCGAGCTGGAAGATGAAGAAGATGCATAAATTTTCGCACCAGACCCTCCGTCGATCGACGCTCAGGAGGAGCAACGATCGACGAGTGAGAAAATTCTTGAATCTATCCCGACGCTACCTCGACGAAGGATCGACGAAAATTGCTCACGTCGATCGACGTACAGACACTTCCGTCGATCGACGGGAGACGCAGAAAACTGAAAATCTGCAGATTCCTGCTGATGTTGTTGAGAAGGTTTATCAACCTAAGATCCCTTACCCCAGGAACCAAAATAGGTCTAAATAAAAGCTAGAAGAGCTTATATGCAAGGCTATCATGGATAAGCTACGCATTGAGATTCCATTCTTAGATGCAATGAAGCTTTCTCCTGTAATTCGAAGATATGTGAAGAGGATGGTTACTAAGAGTTTATGTGTTGAGGAAGGAGTTGCTATGATCTCTGAACATGTTAGTGCGATAATTCTGAACAAGATTCCAGAGAAACTCACGGATCCAGGAAGTTTTGTATTGGATTGATTGATCTTCACAGACAGGTTTCCAAGGTCTCTTTGTGATTTGGGTTCAAGCATCAATTTGATGCCACTCTCAGTTGCTATCAACCTTGGTATGACTGATTTCCAGCCAACAAGGATCTCACTTATCCTTGCAGATAGATCAGTAAGGATCCCAGAGGGAATTTTGGAAGATGTTCCAATCAAGGTCGGAGATTGTTTGATCCCTACGGACTTTGTGGTTTTACAATATCATGAAGAACCCAAAGATCCTCTTATCTTGGGAAGACCATTCTTGGCTACAGCTGGAGCAATGATTGATGTCAAAGGGAGAAGGATTACTCTAAGTGTGGGTGATTTGGAAATGAAGTTTGATATGGATCAGTTAGGGAAGAAGCCTACGATTGATGGTCAGACCTACTATGTGGATACACTCACAGACATTGCTCAAGAGGTCTTCAATGAGACACATCCTACTGATGCATTGGAGAGGACTCTGATTCGATCTATCGCTGAAACTGAGGAGTTAGATGAAGCTGCAATGGGTTATGCAAGGCTAATGGATAACAATGAGAGAGTAACGAAGATGGTTGCCAATATGGAATTGTGTGAGGTTTCTGAGAAGATTGCAAAGAATGACGACTGGAGTGAGGAAAATGCTCCAAAAGTCGAACTCAAACAACTTCCAGCAGGATTAAGGTACGCTTTCATTGGCCCCAATTCTACTTATCCTGTCATTGTTAGTGCATCTTTGAACAACGCAGAGCTCACGTTACTGCTAAGCAAGCTGCGCAAATTTCGCAAGGCTCTTGGCTATTCTCTTGATGATATTGCAGGAATATCCCCAGATTTGTGCATGCACATGATTCATCTCGAAGACGATGCGAAATCTTCGATTGAGCATCAGAGGAGATTGAATCCGAACTTACAGGAAGTTGTCAAGAAAGAGATCATGAAGCTTCTGGCAGCAGGGATCATCTATCCAATTTCAGACAGTCCTTGGATTAGTCCAGTTCACGTTGTACCAAAGAAAGGAGGGGTTACTGTTGTGAAAAACGAGAAGAACGAGTTGATCCCTACAAGGACTGTGACTGGTCACAGGATGTGCATTGATTACAGGAAGCTCAACGCAGCAACAAGAAAAGACCACTTCCCTTTGCCTTTCATAGATAAAATGCTGGAACGATTAGCGAATCACCCCTATTACTGCTTCCTTGATGGTTATTCTGGATTCTTCCAAATCCCTATCCATCCAGATGATCAGGAGAAGACTACATTTACTTGTCTTTATGGCACTTTTGCATATCGCAGAATGCCATTTGGACTTTGTAATGCTCCTGCGACTTTTCAGCGGTGTATGATGTCTATCTTTACAGACATGATAGAGGATTACATGGAGGTCTTTATGGATGATTTCTCTGTCTTTGGAGACCCTTTCAAAGGTTGTTTAGATAACCTGGAGAAGGTGCTTGGTAGATGTGTGGAGAAACACTTGGTTCTTAATTGGGAGAAGTGTCACTTTATGGTCAAAGATGGCATTGTGCTAGGACATAAAGTTTCTGAAGCTGGGATTGAAGTGGATCGTGCTAAGATTGAGGTTATGACAAGTCTACAACCACCAGAAAATGTAAAAGCAGTTAGAAGTTTCCTTGGTCATGCTGGTTTCTATAGAAGATTCATCAAAGACTTCTCCAAAATCGCCCGTCCACTCACTTCCCTACTCTGTAAGGATGTTAAATTTGCTTTTAATACTGATTGTCTATCTTCTTTTGAGCAGATTAAACAGGCTTTAGTGAGTGCCCCCATTGTTCAACCTCCGGATTGGGATTTGCCTTTTGAAGTAATGTGTGATGCTAGTGACTTTGCTGTTGGGACTGTGTTGGGAGAGAAAAAGGATAAGAAACTACATGCTATCTATTAAGCGAGCCGAACTCTTGATGAAGCACAACGAAATTATGCTACTACAGAGAAAGAGTTGTTGGCAGTGGTATTTTCTTTTGAGAAGTTTCGTCCTTACTTGATTGGATCCAAGGTAATAGTACACATAGACCATTCGGCACTGAAGTACTTAATGCAGAAAAAGGATGCTAAACCAAGGTTATTGAGGTGAATTCTTCTTCTCCAAGAGTTTGACATCGAGGTCAAGGATAAAAAGAGGGTTGAGAATGGAGTAGCAGATCATCTTTCGCACATTCGGGTTGAGGACAATGTCCCTATCGATGATTTTTTTCCTGAAGAAGGTGTGAACTTCATTAAAAGTGAGTTGCAGGAAGAAATTCTTCAAAATTCTCGGGTTGCAGGATTTCCGTCGATCGACATGGACTGTGTGGGTCGCTCGACGCTACCAAATTCTTCACGTCGAGGAGACGTCGATGTCTCGTCGAGCACTCAATCAAGCATACCGTCGATCGACGCAGATCCTTGCACCGATCGACGGGATTTCCAGAAATCCGAGTTTGACTTCTCCAGAATCCTCAACGACGTGTTCAGCAGTCCAATCTTTGCTGTTTCTACATCCTCACGACCATGGTATGCAGATATTGCCAATTACCTTGCTGCAGATGATCCTCCTACGGATTTAAAAGGGTATGAAAAGAAGAAGTTCATGCGGGAAATCAGAAGATACTATTGGGATGAGCCTTATCTCTATAAGTTCTGTTCAGATGGTATATACAGAAGATGCATAGCTGAAGAGGAGACTCGGCGAGTGTTATATCATTGTCATGGTTCTGAATATGCTGGACACTTCGCTACTTTCAAGACTGCTTCTAAAGTTCTTCAAGCTGGGTTCTGGTGGCCCACACTGTTCAAGGATGCTCACAGTTTCGTGTTAGAGTGCGACGCTTGTCAGAGAAGAGGTAAAATCAGCAGGCGACATGAGATGCCATAAAATTTCATCCTTGAGGTGGAGTTATTCGACTGTTGGGGTATTGATTTCATTGGTCCTTTCCCATCATCTTATGGGAATAACTACATACTGGTTGCTGTGGATTATGTCTCTAAGTGGGTAGAAGCAATCGCGAGCCCTAAGAACAATGCTGGAGTAGTTGTTAAGCTATTCAAGACCATCATTTTCCCTCGTTTTAGAGTTCCTCGCGTGGTTATTATTGATGGTGGAAAACACTTTGTCAACAAAGTGTTTGATCGATTGCTTGCTAAGTATGGAGTTCATCATCGTGTGGCCAGCCCCTACCATCCTCAGACAAGTGGGCAGGTGGAAGTTTCTAATAGACAGATCAAGGAAATCCTAGAAAAGACGGTTAATTCTACAAGGAAAGATTGGTCTACTAAGCTAGATGATGCACTTTGGACATACAGAACAACATTCAAAATGCCATTGGGGACTACGCTGTTTCATCTTCTTTCTGGGAAACCATGCCATCTTCCAGTGGAACTTGAGCACAAAGCAGCTTGGGCAGTGAAGAAGTACAACTTTGATATCAAACCAGCTGCAGAAAGGCGTAAGATACAACTTAATGAGTTGGATGAAATCAGATTCCATGCATATCAGAACTCTAAGCTGTACAAAGAGAGGACAAAGGCGTATCATGATAAGCGCATCATCTCCAGGACATTCGAGCCAAACGATCAAGTACTTCTTTACAACTCTCGTTGGTCTCTGTTTCCAGGTAAGTTACGGTCTTGATGGTCCGGACCTTTCACTATCAAAGAGGTCCGACCACATGGTGCTGTAGTCCTCCTTACTCCAGATGGCAGCAGAGAATTCGTAGTCAATGGACAACGAATCAAGCATTATTGGGCAAGTGCTGAGATTCCGGATGGGCACATCGTGTCCTTCCTAGTTGCTCCCAACGCCTAGATTTCTGACAAAGTCGAGCTAACGACTGAAAACAAGTGCTTAGTGGGAGGCAACCCACTTGCAAGTGTATATATTTTTCTTTCTTTGTTTCCTTTCGGTTTGGTTAAAAAAAAAAAAGAAAAAAAGGGAAAATGACGTTTTGGTCGCGTCGATCGACGAACAGGTGGATGCGTCGATCGACGCGCATTCAGGTTCCGCGAGGTTAGTATTTAAACCCGACTCTTTCATCTCTTTCACCCTAAAACCCTAAAATCGCAACAACCTTTTTAAATTATTCGTCTCTCTCGATTTTTCACCAAATCAAGTGATTTTGGTCCTAAACTCACTAGAATTTCACTCTCTATCCGTTTTTCATACTTTCCTTCTCGATCTACTAAGGTATGTACCTCAATTTCTCACTTTTAGGTCCGTTTTTAGGGTTTGGAATTGAGACTTTCATAGATGGAATTAGATGTTTAGAACGGTTTAGGATGATGATTTCTATGATATTATTGAGTTATGAAGTGATTGTGATGATTTTGAACTAGTTTTAGGCAGAAATCAAACACTGCTCGACGGGTTGAAAAATTCTCAGACCGTCGATCGACACATAGTGTTTCCGTCGATCGACGTGTTTTCCCAGACTGTCTGTTTTCTGAAATTCGATTTTTGTGTGTGTTTTGTGGTTGTTTTGTGGTTGTTTTGCAGATGAATCGTGATAAGAGAGCCCTTACTGATAATGGTTCAGGTTCAGTCCCCAATCCACCACAACGGATCGCTTCTCCTTGACCAAGACTCGAGGGAACTAAGTTCCCCATTAGGCAGAGATACGGAAATCTCAAGACCGTTTTTGCTGATCATGCGGTGCTTAATCGGCCAATTAGCGAGACGTGGGATGAATACGACACGTTGCTTTACAACGAGTGGCTCGGAGTGACTTTGAAACCCACACGCGTTGCTGACGAGAAGGTACTAAGAGACTTTGGGATATACGATGAGGTGAGGTGTTTCTTAGCACGAGCAGGACTTGGCCATATTGCTATCAGGCAGCACAAGTTACACCCAGATTTGGTACGGCAGTTCTTTGCCTCGGTCCGCGTTTACTATGATGATGGCGTGGAGACTGCTCAGACAGGTCACTTGACCTTCATGGCCAAAGGTGTTCGATACAGAGTCTCTTTCTTGGACATTTGCCAGATCTTTGGGTTCCATCTTCATCGTACTGCTACCACACTTCCCACCACTTTTGCTGAAAGGACGTTCTGGAACCTTTTCGCGTATGGCCTCTATGACAGTTCTGGGACTCCACACACCGATATCAGGCATCCTACGGTCCGTTATCTGGCTCGTCTCCTCGCCAACACCATCCTTTACAAGAACAAGCCAGGGAAGATGAGGATTGACGAGCTTGTCCTGATGTTTAGCTGCCTCCGGGATGATATCGCCTTTCCTACTGGCATACCTTACTTGGATGTTGATGCCAACCTGGGAGCTGTCTTTGCACATCAGTTGATGTCTGTGAAGAACACTCCCTTCACCTTGGGTAGCTCCAAGTCCTTCCAAGCCGGTAGTCTTCTCACTCCCATTTTTGAGTTCTGCAGGATTGACACTTCCACTGTCAGTGTGCAAGGGAGTTTGACCATAGACTTCACCTTCCTCCAGAAGGCTACTTGGGTTCAGCCTGGTCCTTATTGGATTTACCGCGACGCAGCTGGGCAACACATGGTTCTTTGGCCCGTCCGCGAGCTGCTATCCATCCGACCTGGTTCGCCTGCACTCACATTCCAGGTTGATCCCGATTTGGTTCGACAGGTTGCGCGTCGTTCCACTTCTCGCAAGAAGGCAAGCGCTCCTACAGATGCTCCCACACGCGCTAGTGCTTCACGTCCAGCAGGAGAGCCTCTGCGGTTCATTGATATTCCTCAGCGACCCATGTCTCATGATGAATTCTAGGACTTCGTGGTTAACGGCTTTGAGAGGATTTGGTCTGCCATCGCGAGGCTCGCCAACTGCAACTGTGTTCGTCCGCTTACACCACCACCTGCGCGTCCACCTTCACCACGCAATGATGCTGATGATGAAGCCTAGTCTTCATTGCTGATATCCCGGTTTCGTTGTTCTTTTTCTTTTAACTCTTTATTTTTCTTTCTCTTGAGTCATTTTTATGTCTTTCATTGAGTCAGTTTTTGTTTCAGTTTCCAAAGATTGTGCATTTAGTTGGATGTTATAACATTGGTGCTATTAATCTGGTTTATTTTTAGTGTTTTTGCAGTTTCTAATTTTCAAATTAGTAGCCAACGAGGTGTCTTCGCATCGATCGACGCAGAGGCAAACCGAAGGTCCAATTTTCTGCACAATTTTCTAACTTTTATTTTTCTTTTCTTTCACCAATTTCAGGCTTGATTAACACTGGGGACAGTGTTGTTTAAGTCTGGGGGAGGTAGTTGCTAACATTGTTTTCTATTTTGGAGTCAAAAAGTCTGTTTTATTGAGTCAAAACTTGTACGGGATGATGACCTTTCCTAGGAACAAACGCTCAGTTTTTGCGATTTTTAGCTGTTGCGACGAAGCCTTTGGATGGAGCGAATTCAAAACTAGATGATAGTACAGGTTCCCCTCTTATCGCGGTTTGCAAAACAAAGTTGATCAAACTCCAGACTAGCGCACTTGATCTCCATCTCGCTATATTCTCTTTGATGATATCACGACAGTAATCGATCCAACATTCAGGACTTCTTATTCACTTTACCACTCTTTGTTGATCCTGAATGGCCAGCTCATTTTTAGTTGGTACCCAACCCCTAACCTTAACCATTGTTCAAGCCTCATGCGATCTTTTTCCTTTTGTTTTATGTGCAGACATGTGTATAAACTCCGGAGAGAAAGAGGTCCGACGCAGTTTTTCATTTACAAAATTCCACAAGATGAGGATTCGGTTGGAGTACTTGAAAGAGAGCAGCAATGCTAAGCATTCCTTGGGATTTTACGCATATTAATGGTAATTTTCGAGACTAACATCTTTGTAAAATCATTCCCCCCCTTTAAAGTTAAAAAAAAAAAAAAAATTTACTTTTATTTCGAAAATATAATAAGGGAAAGAGGAATGGTCATTTTTATAAAGTCTCTAGCTTCTACAAAAATCCCAAGGAATAGAGTGGATGGATGTGAGTAGTGAAACTTGTGATTTTTGTGCTACATGGTGATGTTTGGTTCCTGATTAAGTTTTGGAGGAGAGAGTGCAATGTGAATGAGAAACTGTGGGCATCAACTGGACCCGTGTCTCTCTTGAGATTATGCATAATGTCTGCATCCACCAAATAAAATCCAGTAACCCTAAACACTTTAGCTCCACTTAAACACAAAAGCCTTTAACATCACACCTAGCCTTTTACTTGGTTGGTATCATTAGAGAGAATTCATCATCACTTTGATCAAGTGTGCGACAGTTTGGAGAATGTGAAACTGATGTGTTTGCAGATTAAGATTTGAGGCCTAACCTATGATGGTTGAGATTCGTGACCGCCAAAGGTACTTTGTTTATATGCAGCAAATGAGTCAAAGAAGCGAAAGCAATGTTCCAAAGGATAAGTGAGTTCCCGCGATTTTCAAACCTCGACATCATTCTTAGTCTCTAGTTTGCTTGAGGGCAAGCAAAAGCTAAGTCTGGGGGAGTTGATATATCATGGTTTTTACCATCTTTTGGCCATGATTTAACCCGGTTTTATCGAGTCTTTTTAGTATTTTTCTAGTGTTTTAGAGTCTTGGCAGGTTCGTGGATGAATGGAGCTTAATTGGTGATTGTGGAGCATTTTGGAGCATCAAGGAAAGAGCAGTCGAAGTCGCAAGCTTGATGTAGAAAAGTACAGAATTTTAGCTTCCCGTCGATCGACGGAGGCACGTGTGCGTCGATCGACGGAGGAAACTGTTTCGCGAAAGAAGAGGATTTTCCAATTTTGAAGATTTTCTTTTTACCCCAGAAGTTCCAGAAGTTAACAAATTAAGCCCAGTCCGAAACCTAGCATATAAATACTCAGTTTTCTGTTAGTTTTCATTAAGTTTTCTTTTCTCAAATACCTAGGGTTTTCAGAGAGATTTTGAGAGTTAGAGAGACAAGTTTTCAGACCATTCAGATTTCTTCGAACCCTTCTGTAATTCTTTCTTACTCTATTTTAAGGCAGTATTATTCAGCTATTGTGATTTGCTTTGCATCCATGTCTGAGTAATCTACTTGTTAGGTTTAGGGGTTTTCAAAGGAATTAAGATGGATTGTTAGAATTGAATTCATTTTAGGATTATCTATTGGTTCTTCATCTAGATTGTTATAACCCTGATTTAGGATTGATCACTCTTGATTAACTATCTTAGGTTGATTAGTTAGAAGCGGAAGCATCAATTGATAACCTGACCATAATCTTAGATGAGCAAAATCACCTATTCTCAAAGGAATTTGGTTTAGGGATTTTGTGAACAATTGAAACCTGAACTTTAATGCTTGCATAAATTGATTAATTTTACAAAGGAATTTGGATTTCTAGGGTTGATGCATAGATAATTAATTCAACGGAAGTCGTTTAATTTTACATTAGAGTTTCAAGTTCGAGAACGGTTCTTCATTAAATTCTGACAGTTTTATAATTCTACAATTTATCTTTGCCTGCGAATTTCCCGAAAACCTAGCTTTTGTTTAATTGAATTCTTAAAAACCAACAAACTTTCTTTGTTTTAAATTGTTTCTTGCTTTTATTTTACTCTATTCGCTTAGCTCAATTCGAAGGCATAAATCCTATTGTTTGATTTGACTCCCAGTGATTCGACGCCTACTACGACGACCTCTTAATTTGAGAGAGTAGCTTAGGGTAAATTTGAGCATATCACCAACCTGCATTGATTGCTCATAGCTCATAACTCATAACCACCATCTAGCTCTCGGGGTCGTAACCCCTCAGCACTCGATGCCTAGTATCAACCCACCTCAATCCACGCAGTCCTGACGGTGTTTGATACCAACCATCTCCATACCCCTCAAACATCAAGACACACAGTCCGTCAAGCTCTCGGTATGTAGGGAACTCACTATCCCCTGGAGAGACGCATCTCTCAAAGATCTGCCGGAGGTCGCAACCTCCCAAAACTATCTCCATACCCTCACGCTCTCAGTCCTCGCAGTCCTGACGAACGATCGGTATGCAGGGAACAAACTATCCCCCGGAGAGACGCATCTCTCAAGATCTGCCGGAGACTCATCTCCAAGAAAGAACCAATGTCTATCTCTGAGCTATGCAATCAATTCCTAACGTCTATAATGCACCTCTGACCGGAACTACCTCCCAAGGTCTCACCATGATACTCCCAACCCGGAGTACCATCACAACCATGATCATCCCAGATCATCTGGACTATCCATCACACCGGATGTCCCTGCAGAGTCCCTCCGGAACTAGGCAATTTTAACCACCGTAAAACTTCTATTTCGAGACTCTCTCACGCATACACACACAAGCCCGTTTGAAAACCACCGAAACTGGCAAATTCTACCGACCATAAAACTTCCATTTCGAGGTTCTCTAACCACAAACACATGATTATCAAAGTCAACCACATAAGAAAACACATCTTAATAATGTCATAATCATTACAACACAAATGAAAATACATAATCCACCAACACAAACCTCACCACACACGGTGACTAAACTGGAAACCACAAAGAAAAACAAAATCATTCCTCCGCTTGCTTCTCGAACCACTTCTTGAACTTCGTTTTCATCTTTGCCTCTGGTTCCCAAGTCTCCTCCTGAACACCGTCACAATCCCACAAGACTCTCAACAACGGCACTCTCTTCCGGCGCAGAACCTTGATACTTCTCTCAAGAATCCTAACCGGTCTCATCCCAACAGTCAGATTAGGCTGAATATCTGTGCAGGAATCGTCACTACCACCTCTTCAGATGCACCTCATGCTCCTCAAGACTCTTCGAAAACACCAAAATGTCATCGACGAAGATAATCACAAACTCATCCAGATACTCCTGGAAAACTCCGTTCATCAACCTCATAAATGCCGCCGGTGCATTCGTTAACCCGAATGACATAACAACAAACTCAAAATGCCCATACCGAGTCCTGAAAGCAGTCTTCCGGACATCTGCCTCATCAATGGGAATCTGGTGGTAACCGGATGCCAAGTCAATCTTGGAGAGCCAAGTAGCCTCTCAACTGTTCCAATAACTCATCAATTCTCGGAAGAGGATGCTTGTTCTTCACAGTGACTCGGTTAAGCGCTTGATAATCGATGCACAACTAGAAACTACCATCCTTCTTCTTCACAAAAAACACCGGTGCTCCCCACGGTGAAGTACTCAATCGAATAAAACCCTTCTCTAACAAATCTTCCAACTGCTTCTTCAAGTCTGCCAACTCTGCTGGAGCCATTCGATAAGGCGCCTTAGAAAACGGCATCGTTCCGGGCTCTAACTCAATCGTGAAAGGATCAGACTGAGACGGCGGTAACCTCTGCAATGACTGAAAGACATCCTCGAAATCCCGAACAACCCCAATATCTCTCACAACAACCCCACCAACAGCCTCTGGCATCACAATCGTGGCCAAGTAAGCCTCGCAACCCCTCTCAATCATCGCCTCAGCCTGGACAAGCGAGATCACGAGACTACCTGAAGTCGGTCTCACTCCCTGATAAACCAACCTACCACCTTCATGTTGAAACACCACTCGACCCCGGTGACAATCCAGATGAACTCTGTACCGATTCAACCAATCCATACCCAGGATAACATCGTACAACTCCACCGGACTGATCACAGAGTCTGCTGGCATCAACTCGCCCGCTACCAGAATATCCATATCTTTCACCCGACCATGAGTAGCCAGAAATTCTCCTCCAGCAACCATAACCAGTCCAGTCCGCTCACCAGCGTCACTCCGAATACCACTCTTCTCAGCATGATCCAGAATAATGAAGCAATTCGATGCTCTAGAATCAAACAACACGTGGGACTCACACCCGCCCACAAATAAGGTCCCTACACAAATCTCATGTGCTAAGAAACCTAACTTTCTATCATAAGGTAAACAATCCAAAACAAGCACAGAAATTCTACACTACCGAATTTACAAAGTCTGAATTATAGAGTTTACCTGTGATCGGCCTCGAGCTCGGCTCACCTGGCGCTGCAATAGCTGGCGGACGCTGCATCGCCGCAATCTGATCCACAGGCTGCACCGCCCCATACTGAGCTACTGGCTGGACTACTACCACTGCCAACGGCTGCAACTTAGGACAGTTCGGCCTGATGTGCCCTGACTTTCCACACTGGTAACAAGTCCGAGCCGCTCGAACCTCGCTCTACTTAGGGTAGCTCGCCCTCTGGTGGTCAAACTTCCACAACCATAACACCCTCGGCCACTCTGACCAGATCTCGAAGTGTCTTCCCACTTCCTCTTCTGTCCCTGCGCAGGCTTGCCGCCTTTGCTAGGACCCACCTGCTGCACCTGCTGCTGAGGCCTCCGAGGCTGAACAACTGGAACCACTACCGCAGCCTGCTCCCTCAGATCATCCTTGATCTGTGCAACCATCTCTACCAACTCCACTCTATACTCGAACTTGATGCCTCTGCACCGAGTCCTCAAGTCTGATCGAAGTCCCCGCAAGAACCTCCGAATCTGAGCCTGCTCATCCTCTAATCTCCTACCAGCATAACCCAAGAGTCGGTTAAACTCCACGTCATACTCACAAACAGACATCGCTCCCTGAGCCAAATCCAAGAACCTCGCCTCTAGACGATCCTACGCCTCCTAAGGAAAGAACTTGGCGTTAAACTCCACCACAAAGTCTGCCCACGACATCACTGTCCCAGCCGATGTGGCTGCAACACTCCTCCACCAGAGGTGTGCATCACCGTCCAAATAATGGACTGCCAAATCCACCATGTATCCCTCTGGACACCTAATCGAGCGAAAATTACGCCCCATCCTCATCCTCCACTTATCAGCCTCCGCAGGCTTAACACCTCATGAAAAAGAACCCGTACCGATCATCTGCATCTGTTCTATCATCCAAATATATGACGGAACCTCCTCAGCAACCGCAGCCCTCGGCTGCACCTCTGCAACTCGTGGCAACACTGGAGCCTACACTGGCATCGCACCCGGTAACCGCTCCAACAACTGCCTCAACAGATCAGCCAGACGATCTTCACCAGCCTGGGCTACACCTGCGGCCGTGACCGCACCCCCAGCTGCGCCAACACCACCAGCCTCAACGGGATCCAAACCAGCCCCAACAGGACCCAAACCATCCCAACAGGACCCAAACCGGCCCCCACACTAGTAGTCACACTGGCGGTCTGTCCATCATGCAACGTCTGCTGAACTGACACCGGCCCACGCGTGGAACTCTGAGCCTCACTCAAGACTGCCTCATCCACAGGTCCACGACCTCTGCCTCGGCCTCCACGACCTCCACGCCCACGCCCTTTAGTAGTCCTAGCCATCTCACTGCACTTAACAAAGTACCCAGCTAAGCACTAGAAAGACCAACAAACAAACAGAAAACACACTTACCGTGGAATCTCATTGAAGGCTCGAACGAAGATGATCTAGAACCCCCAAACCCACAGAATTGCAATTTTAACTAATTTACAATCCTAGCAGTTCTAGCCCGTCCTAAAACCGTAAGGGCTCTAATACCAAACTGAAACGACCTAACCCATTTTTTTGTTTAACAATAAACTCTTGGTCTCGGACAAGCATTCCCATAAATGTTATCCTCAACAACCAAGCAAAACACACAGACCATACAACAACGGATAACCAACAAATAAACCAAATAAAACAATTCCACTAAAATAACCGGTTCAACTACAAATCCAAACAAGTTCCAGAACTAACCATCAACCTATCCAGTTCTAACAACATAACTGAAAATGACACAAAACACGAGACCCTAGATCATCTCCCTCTTCGTAGCCATGATTCCACGATCACAATTTGCCTTTACCTGCATAACATGGAAAAAGAGATGCGTGAGTATTATCATAAATACTTAGTGAGACGGTCATCTCATCTATGACTGCGCACTCAGGCTCGATGGAACGTTAAGGCAAACACACAACAAAACAACACAGAAACACAAAGGCTCAACCACAGCCACTCAGACAGGTTGTCGATCGACACTACCACTAAGTGTCGATCGACATCTTCTGTACATGCTTGTCGATCGACACAACCACTAGCTGTCGATCAACAGCAAGGCAATCCAACCAATATATACGAAACAATTCCAAAAACAAATAACAAACTGAAATGAAATAATTAACATAAAAGCAAAAATTTGAAATATAAGATCTTTGGGTTAGAGCAAGTTATATATCCTAAATGCGTCGCAAGGATACAATCACAAACTACGTACCCATAACCATGACAAGCCTTAAGAGTAAACAACTACATTAAAAAAAATCTTATGAAGAATATATAATAGATCAAATAATGTAAAACAGAGACTAAACAAATAAAAACTAAAAAACCTTCAATTATGATACGATAAGATTAGGAATCAATAGAAAACATTATGAAGAATATATGGTAGGTGGAATAATATAAACATGAAAGCTGAATAACTAAATACTATAAGACCCTTAATTTACGATTGGTGAACCATGTAAATAAGAAAAAACATACAACAACAAACAAATCATTAGAAAAATGTGAATTTTGCTGACCTATATCCCCTTCAAAAAGAGATTAAAAAATTATATGAAATCACGTACATCAAATACATATATACCAAAGTACCTATAAAATAAAAGACAAACACGTACTTCGATGATTAAAAACTTCAAACAAATAATTGTATACACGAAAAACATATAAAAAACATTACATGCGAAAGAGGTCCTCTTAAAAAAATATCAAAAAACTATATGAAATCACGTACATCAAATACATATATATCAAAGTACCTATAAAATAAAAGACAAACACATACTTCGATAACTAACGATTAAAAACTTCAAATAATTCCATGCACGAAAAACATATAAAAACATTACATGCGAAAGAGGTTAAGATCTTTAAAACGCCAAACGAAATAAATAGATATGAGATTAGATTATAAGCGTGGATACAATCGAGAGCAAATTCTAACTTACGCTCACAAGATATTTGAGACTAGATTATACCTTACGCTCACCTTTGATACAATCGAGAGCAAATTCTACGCGCACATGATAGACCGGCCCTAAATATATTTAAGAATATTGAGTAAATATCTATAGATTAACTAAACTAAAATAGAAGATGCATAGAAGAGCAATTTAATTGTCCGAAACCAGGACGAAACTATCGAAGAACAAACACTAAAAGTGAAAACAATAACAACATGGAAATCGTTAGTAATTGTTACATTTATTAGATTAAGAGACAATATGATACAAATACAATACACTATAAAGCAACTCTAACAAAAATTACGAAAATCATAGATAAAGAGACTAACATAAGAATGAAGAATTCGACACGGCAAACTGTGAATAAGAAAACAAAAAACAACAAAACTATCGTAAGAAACCATAAACATCATTAAAACAATACAAACGTAAAATAAACAAACAACATACCCGATACCATGTTTAATATGTTAGACGAATATACCATGCAAATCCTAAAAAGTATTAATGAGCATGCACTACTAATAAAGAAACGAATAACAATAATAAAGAAAACACAAAAAAGAAACGAATAATATAAAGAACATCCACTAATAAAAATACCTTGAGATGGACAATATGCACATGATGTTTTTCATATAAAGTTTCTCAAGCATTGATGTATGAAAAATAAAAAATAACTCTCTTTATTAGGTTTAGAAAATAACTTAAAACTAAACTCTAAAACTCATGCATTTGATTGGGCTTTTTACCTCTATAGATACTTTTTGAAAGTTTGCTTTCAATAAACATATTTTTAGTAGTTTTTTGGACGAAAATGCCCCTAATAATAAAAGGAGAGAGACAATGATATATATATTTAGTTAGTGTTTCGAAATTTGAACTGTTGATTAACAACATAAGAGCTAGAGATAAATGGCTAAGATTTAAACATTAAAAATATGGATTCATTGGAAACTAAAAAAAATTTCACGCTTTTGTTCTTTTTATTTTTGTCCTTTATGTTCTTGTGTTTTTTTCTTCTTCTTCTTCTTCTTTGTTCTTCGAAAGCTTGTTCTTCGAAAGTTATAGATTTTTTTTGTTAGTCTTATTAAATCTCAAAGGACCCGACCCGTTTTTTTTTTTAAACATTTAAACCTTGGTCTCGGACTAGCATTCCCATAAATGCTATCCTCAACAACCAAGTAAACCACACATAACATTCAGTGGATAACAAACAATCAACTCAACTTCTAAACCGAAACAGCGAATTTCATTAAACCAAAACATCCAAATCCAAATAAACCAATAATCATCTCAACAGATTCCAGAACTAAGCCAACAACCAAGTCAATCCTAAAGCAATAATAAAAACAACAAAACATAAACCGAACAACCAGGACCCTAGATCATCCTCCTCTTCATTGCCATGATTCCACGATCACACTTTGCCTTTACATGCATCACATGGGAAAAAGAGATGCGTGAGTATTATCATAAATACCCAGTGAGACGGTCATCCCATCTACGACTACGCACTCAGGCACGATGGACCGCTCATGCAAACATCCAAACACACAACAAACAACAAAACGGCTTAACAAAGCCCAAATAGACAGGTGTCGATCGACACCCTCTGAACTTGTTGTCGTTCGACACACCTCATGTGTGTCGTTTGACAGACCTCGTACTGGTCTGTCGTTCGACACACCTCATGTGTGTCGTTCAACAGACCCCTGGCAGAATCGTGGGAACCGATCATAATCCTCTCGGATCGATCCATCATCTACTTCAGTACGAAAAAATCTGCACAAACATCAACCACAACACAACAACAAGCATACACAGCCACAATTCGATCACCACAAGATCAGTCAATGCACACACAAACCTATCACCACGAATCCCTAACGATCCATCGACCCAAAAGCCATGGTCACGCACTCACCTTGGATTTTCGGATAGAAACTGATGGAGTTGAGGCTAGAATTGATATCCACGACAACCACCACGAAATTCTACTCCAAAACACCCAAGAACGAAACCTTTCTCATGAAAACTCACCGGAAACAAGAGAAACTCTCTGAGACTCTTTTCCACTGATTCTGGATTTTCCTCTCGATCAGAATACGACCAAAAAGGCTTAAATACGAAATCCTAGGTTCCTCAAACCGAACCAACTGGAACCGACCGATTTAAATCGAATCAGAACCGATTACTTAAAACCTTGTCGATTGACACTCACCACTTGTGTTGATCGAAAGCCACTCGAAACAAACCGGCTTTAAGCCAAAAACCAGCCTCTCGATCGACACACCACACTAGTGTTGATCGACACACCTTCCAATTTTCTCAAAATTGGTTCACGAGTGTCACAATTCTCCCCCACTAAAACTGGATTCGTCCTCGAATCCTCAAACACAGCCCACATGGCTAACCACCTAGCCAACCTGCTAGTAATACCGGAGACTACATCTCCCAAACCCTCTCGAGGCTCACATCCGTCCTATGCATATAGACCCGTCGCAGACATTGATCGCTCATAACTCATAACTCATAACCACACCATCTAGCTCTCGGGATCGTCACCCCTCAGCTCTCGGTGCCTTGTATCAACCCACCTCAGTCCGCGCAGTCCTGACGGTGTTTGATACCAACCATCTCCATACCCCTCAATCCATCAAGACACACAGTCCGTCAAGCTCTCTGTATGCAGGGAACTAACTATCCCTTGGAGAGACGCATCTCTCAAAGATCTGCCAGAGATCGCAATCTCCCAAAACTATCTCCATACCCTCACGCTCCCTGTCCGCGCAGTCAGGGCGAACGATCGGTATGCAAGGAACCCACTATCCCCTGGAGAGACGCATCTCTCAAGATTTGCCGGAGAACGCATCTCCAACAAAGAACCACTGTCTCTCTCTGAGTTATGAGAGGAAATCGACATCCCCGAACGAAATCAATTCTTAACGTCTATAATGCACCTCAGACCGGAACTACCTCCTAAGGTCTCAACATGATACTCCCAACCCGGAATACCATCACAAACATGATCATGACAGATCATCTGGACCATCCATCACCCAGATGTCCCCACAGAGTCTCTCCGGAACTAGACAGTTCTACCCACAGTAAAACTTCTATTATGAGTCTCTGTAAACGCATAAACACATATGCCCCATTAGAGTTCCATCGAAACTGACAAGCTCTACTCACTATAAAACTTCCATTCTGAGGTTCTCTAACCACAACTCACACATAACCCGTTAGAGTTCCTCCGAAACCGGCAAGTTTTACTCACTATAAAATTTCCATTTCAAGGTCCTCTAACCACACACTCATGACCAATACTCAGGTCATCTGGATAACCTCTCACACAGGGTGCCCCCGCTAGAGTTTCTCCGAAATAAACAAGTTCTAACCACTGTAAACTTCTATTTCGAGATCCTCTAACCACCTACTCAAGGCTATCAAAGCCAAAACGCAAGAACCTCATGGCTACACAGCCATAACATCCGCACTCATGGCTACCACAACCACCACAATCACATCATAAGAAATACACATCTTATGAAACCGGAAGAATGTCATAATTGTTTCACTCAAACAAAAATACATTATTCCAACCACATTACCACACCTGGTGATCACAACCAAACCAGACATTGGAACCCATGAGACCTAGTTCACTTCCCGGCTTGCTTCACAAACCACAATCGAACCTTGGCTCATCTTAACCTCTGGTTCCAAGTCTCCTTCTGGACACCATCATAGCCCCACAAGACTCTCAACAATGGCACCCCCTCCCGGCGCAGAACCTTGAGACTCACTCAAGGATCCTTATCGGCCTCAACTCAACCGCCAAAACTGGCTGAAGATCTGCAAGAATCCTCACCACTACCTCCCAAGACCCATGTAGACATCTCCTGAGCTTTGACACATGGAACACTCAAGAAAGTTCTGCATAATCTGAGGTAGCTCCAACCGATAAGCAACTGGTCCCACTCGCTCTACAACCCGGAACGAACCATAAACTACCGACTAAGCTTATCCTCTGCAAAGGATCTGTTAGAACCCTGCAACCTCTCCACTCTGAGAGACGCTCTATCTCCCACCTTAAACTCTAACTCATTTTTCCTCTTATCGGCATAACCCCTCGGCCGATCAAGAGCCTCTTTCATGTTCAGCTTCACAACACGGATCTTCTCCGTCGTTTCCTGAACAAAATCAGCACCATAAATGCTCCTCTCCTCCACTTGAGTCAAGCATAAGGCGTGCGACATGGCCTCCCATACACAACCTTAAAAGGAGCCATACCAATACTGGCCTGAAAGCCCTCAATAACTCATAAGTGAACCTCAGATCTCTGTCAGACAGAAAACTCGCTGGCACTCCAAGCAACCTCACTAACTCACTCACAAATTTCATAACCAGAACCTCTGTTCCCTCGGTTTTATGGTATGAAAATGTGCTAACATGGACAGATGATCCACAATCACTCAAATAACAACATGAGTCCAAGGAACCGGCAACCCTGCCGCAACATCCAAGGAAACATGCCCCACTTCCCTCTGGAATGGGTAAACAACACAACTAACCATTCGAACTGACGCTCAAACCCCCCAACAACTGGCAACTTTTCGCAAGCTGCGATCTAGTTAGCCACGTCCTCCTTCATTGTGACTAAGAGATAGTACCGTTTCCGATCACTATGCCTCTTAGTCGCTTCCGAATGAATAGAGAAACATGCTCACATGAGCCATTCTCCGAAATCTCCTGCCCAACCCTCATCCTTAGGCACACAGACTCACCCGTGCCCTAAGATAGTCCTATTCGCTGAGACCTGATAATCAGACCCCCAGCCTTAAAAGAATCCAACCAACCCTGATCCTTCTCTTGAGCTACTCGAACATGCTCAAAAGGTTTGCCTGATTAACTGTCTCCAGCCCCAATGGCTCTCGTGAGATAACGCACAACTTCAACGTACCAATCTCACTCAACAATACCTCACATCCTGCTCCTGAGCCGAAGCATACCGCCTCTGACTAAGAGCATCCGCGTCTAGATAAGTTCACAACAATGGTAGACTATAAATAGATCACAATCTGCTACAACTCCACCCATCGCTTCCGCCTCAAATCCCAAGACCACACGAAAGGAAACTCTTCCTCTAACCGCTTGGTCATAGATTGAGCCATACTCGCATAGTCTTCACAAATCTTAAGAAATAACCTACCAACCCAGGAATACTCCCGATCCCAGTGGCATTCCCGACCTAGGCCAAATCTCAGATAGACTGCATCTCCGCCGGATCCACAGAAAATCCAACTGCAGAAACACTGCAACCCATAACATATACCCTACTGCCAGAATCTACACCTGCTCCACTTAGCAAACAGCTTCTACTCTCGCAGATTCTCCGAACTGCCCTCCCTTGGCTCTCATGCTCCCCATGACTCTTCAAATGCTCCCCAGGACTATTCGAATGCCCGAGATGCCATCAATGAAGATAATCACAAACTCAACCAGATACTTCTGGAAGACTATGTTCATCAACTGCATAATGCAGCAGGCGCATTCATCAACCCGAAAGGCATAACCATAAACTCAAAATGTCCATACCTAGTCCTGAAAGCCGTCTTCCTGACATCTGCCTCATCAATATGAATCTGGTGGTAACCGGATGCCAAGTCAATCTTGGACAACCAAGTAGCCCCTCTCAACTGATCCAACAACTCATCCATTCTCGGAAGAGGATACTTGTTATTCATAGTAACTCGGTTAAGCCCTCGACAATTGATGCACAACCGTAAACTACCACAATTCCTCATCACAAACAACACCAGTTCTCCCCACGGTGAAGTACTCGGCCGAAAGAAACCCTTACTCAATAATCCTCTAGCTGCCTCATCAGCTATGTCAACTGCGCTGGAGCCATCCTGTGAGGTGCCTTAGATAATGGCGTCGTTCCAGGCTCTAACTCAATCGAGAAAGGATCCAACCGAGACGGCGGCAATCCCTGCAACGACTGTAAGATAACCTCAATGTCCCGGACAACCCGAATATCCCTCACTGCAACCTCACCCACAGACTCCGGCATCACCATAGTCGCCAAGTGAGCCTCTCAACCCCTCTTGACATAGCCTCAGCTAGCACAGAGAGATCACAAGACTCCCAGGAGTCGGTCTCACCCCTTGATAACCAACCTCCCACCATCATATTCAAACACCACTCGACCCCGGTGACCATCAAGGTTGACCCTGTACTGATCCAACCAATCCATACACAAGATGCCATCATACAGTTCCATTGGACTGATCACCAAGTCCGCTGGCATCAACTCACCAGCCACTAGAATCTCCACGCCTCTCGCACGGCCATGAGTAACTAGAAACTTCCCTCCAGCAACCCTGACCGGTCCAATCTGCTCCCTAGCGTAACTCCGGATACCGCTCCACTCAGCACGCTCCGAAGTAATAAAGCAATGATGCTCCAGCCTCAACCACACGTGGGACTCACCACTACCCACAACCATGGTCTCCACACAACTCCCATGTGTTAAGAAACCTAGCGAACTTGCCAACTTATGACCCATGCCTCTACACCCGAAGCATCCTTAGCCACTCTGGCTCAATCAGCCACTTCCTCATCTGTCCCTACGCAAGCTTGCCGCCATGCCAAGTATCATCTGCTGCTGAGGCCTATTAGACTGAACAGCTGGGCTAACCACCACAGCCTGCTCCCTCAAGTCCTGGACAACGCCTCTAGCATTCTCAACCAACTCTGCTCTCGTAGCATACTTAGACACCCCGCACCGTGTCTTCAAATCTGGTCGAAGTCCTCTTTAGAACCTCTCAACCTGGGCCTCCTCGTCCTCTATGCTCCTACAAGTACAAACCAGCATAAACCAGGAGTCAGTTAAACTCCTAATCATACCCACGAACTGATCTCTCTCCCAGATCCAGTTCCAAAAATCTCGCCTCTATCCGCAACCTCTTGAGGAAAGAATTTGGCATCACACTCTGCCCTAAAGTCCGCCCAACTCTGCCTGAACCCTCCTAGCTGCAACACACTACTAGCAAAGAATCGTATACCAATCCTTTGCACCTGTTCCCTTATCCGCAGATAAGACGGAGCCCTACCAACAACCGCAGCCCTCAGCCGCAACTCTGCCACTCATGGCATCACCGGAAGCCAATCCACCAGACGATCATCTCGACCCTGAGCCCCACCCGCGGGCGCACCCGCACTACCAACCTCACGAGGACCCACACCGGCCCCCGACAGCCAACCTGGGACCACACTATCCCCCCCAGCCCTCACACTCGCGCTCACACTTGGCTGCACACTGGCAGTCTCAATGGCGCTCAAGCCGTCTTGAAGCGTTTGCGGATCACTCTCAGCCACATGCGAAACACTATGAGCCGCACTCTCGGCAGACTCACTCACTAGTGCCTGCCACAACAACTACTGCAACAGATCTTTCAGACAATCAACTCGTCACTTGGACTCCTCCTGCGGGCGCACCCGAACAGCGAGCCAATCCAGCACCATCTCGAGTACCAGCCCTGGCCCCACCAGCCCTCACACTGGCGCACACATGGGCACTCCCACTGGCACTCACGCTAAAACACAGACCCTCCTGATACGTCTACGGATCTATCGCAGTCTCAAACGTGGAACCCTGAGCCGCATCCCCAGCCAACTCACTCACTGGTCCCCGACCATGGCCACGCCCTCAAGCACCTCTAGCCAACACCATGCACTACCATAGTACACAACGTAAGCACTAAAGAACAATAAATAAAACTCATAACACACTTACCATGGAGTCTCTTGGAAGGCTCAAAGGAAGATGATCTAGAACCCCCAAACTCACAAAATTGTCAATTTAACAAAATTACAATCCTAGCAGTTCTACCCTATCCTAAAACCGTAAGGGCTCTGATACCAAACTGAAACGACCCGACCCATTTTTTTTTTTAAAACATTTAAACCTTGGCCTCGGACTAGCATTCCCATAAATGTTATCCTCAACAACCAAGCAAACCACACATAACATTCAGTGGATAACAAACAATCAACTCAACTTCTAAACCGAAACAACGAATTTCATTAAACCAAAACATCCAAATCCAAATCAACCAATAATCATCTCAACAGACTCCAGAACTAAGCTAACAACCTAGCCAGTCCTAAAACAATAATAAAAACAACAAAACATAAACCACACAACCGAGATCCCAGATCATCCTCCTCTTCGTTGCCATGATTCCACGATCACACTTTGCCTTTACCTACATCACATGGGAAAAAGAGATTCGTGAGTATTATCATAAATACCCAGTGAGACGGTCATCCCATCTATGACTGCGCACTCAGGCACGGTGGAACGCTCAGGCAAACATCCAAACACATAACAAACAACAAAATGGCTTCACACAGCCCAAACAGACACGTGTCGATCAACACTACCACTAGGTGTCGATCGACACCCTCTGAACTTGCGGTCGTTCGACACACCCCTGGCAGAATCGTGGGAACCGATCATCATCCTCTCGGATCGATCCCTCATCTGCTTCAGTACGAAAAAAACCTGCACAAACATCAACCACAACACAACAACAAGCATACACAACCACAATTTGATCACCACAAGATCAATCAATGCACACACAAACCTATCACCACGAATCCCTAACGATCCATCGACCTAGAAGCCATGGTTACGCACTCACCTTGAATTTTTGGATATAAACTGATGGAATTGAGGCTAGAATCGATATCCACGACAACCACCACAAAATTATACTCCAAAACACCCAAGAACGAAACCTGTCTCACGAAAAATCACCGGAAACAAGAGAAACTCTTTGAGACTCTTTTTTCACTGATTCTGGCTATTCCTCTCGATCAGAATACGGCCAAAAAGGCTTAAATACGAAGCCCTAGGTTCCTCAAATCGAACGATTTAAATCGAATCAAAATCGATCACTTAAAACCTTGTCGATCGACACACACCACTTGTGTCGATCGACAGCCACTCGAAACAAACCGGCCTTCGATCAGCACACCACACTAGTGTCGATCGACACACCTTCCAATTTTCTCAAAATTGGTTCACGGGTGTCACAAAATCAATTGAATTAAAAAAACCAAATCAATCAATTTTTCGATATTAAAAACGTTAATATGTTCATCGTTTGAGATTCTCTAAAAATTAGATAAAGAGAGAGAGAGATTTGGGCTTTGGAGGAATAAGAATATTGCCGGTAGTGGTGGGATGTATCATGGCGGAAGAAAAAGAAGGATCGTGGAGGTAGATCTGACCATTTCGATGCCATGACCTTAAGAACGCTTCTGAGTTGTGAATGACAAACACTTCTTGTTAAGATGGTCTTGTATTGATGATCACATATGGGTGGTCACGTATAAATGGTCACAAATGAGCGGTCACGCATGGGTGGTCACATATGGGTGGTGGTTTTTGAGTTTGGTTTTTGTTTCAAGAGTTGGTCTTCCTCTCTATGATGTTTTCTAGTGTTTATATCCGTAATTTTCATGTAGTGTGTCCATTTTCTTTCTTGGTTTTAATTTTCATGTAGTGGATCCACACTAACTAATCTATGATCATAATCAAATTGTCCTTAATACTTTGTCCACACGAACTTGTCTCACGAAAAATCACCGGAAACAAGAGAAACTCTTTGAGACTCTTTTTTCACTGATTCTGGCTATTCCTCTCGATCAGAATACGGCCAAAAAGGCTTAAATACGAAGCCCTAGGTTCCTCAAATCGAACGATTTAAATCGAATCAGAATCGATCACTTAAAACCTTGTCGATCGACACACACCACTTGTGTCGATCGACAGCCACGCGAAACAAACTGGCCTTAAGCAAAAAAAATAGCCTTCGATCGGCACACCACAGTAGTGTCGATCGACACACCTTCCAATTTTCTCAAAATTGGTTCACGGGTTTCACAAAATCAATTGAATTAAAAAAACCAAATCAATCAATTTTCCGATATTAAAAACGTTAATATGTTCATCCTTTGAGATTCTCTAAAAATTGGATAAAGAGAGAGAGAGAGAGATTTGGGCTTTGGAGGAATAAGAATATTGCCGGTGGTGGTGGGATGTATCATGGCGGAAGAAAAAGAAGGATCGTGGAGGTAGATCTGACCATTTCGATGCCATGACCTTAAGAACGCTTCTGAGTTGTGAATGACAAACACTTCTTGTTAAGATGGTCTTGTATTGATGGTCACGGATGGGTGGTCACGTATAAATGGTCACAAATGAGCGGTCACGCATGGGTGGTCACATATGGGTGGTGGTTTTTGAGATTGGTTTTTGTTTCAAGAGTTGGTCTTCCTCTCTATGATGTTTTCTAGTGTTTCTATCCGTAATTTTCATGTAGTGTGTCCATTTTCTTTCTTGGTTTTAATTTTCATGTAGTGGATCCACACTAACTAATCTATGATCATAATCAAATTGTCCTTAATACTTTGTCCACACGAACTTGTCCACAATCTTATGGTGGTCTTCAAAATTGAATTGGATCCCAAATTTTTTAATCAGGTCTTCTCTCCTTTTGAGGTTTAGAACTTCTCCAAATTTCGTATTCTTTAAATAAAAAGCTATGAATCAGATACTCAATAGAAAATTGGTTCTATAATCCATCAAATCCATACGATTCTCAAATCCTCCATAATCATCCAAAAAACTTTAGATTCAATAGTGGTTTTCCTTTAATCTCTTAAGAAAATCTACTTTTTGGTTTCAGCTCAAATTCTGGTTGTTTGAGACAAACCCATGGACAAAAAGGCAACGAATTTTACCGAATTTTTACTAAAAAATTAACGATGTGGATTTAAAAAGCATCATTTAGGAGATAATATTTCTTCTTCCTATGATGCATCGTCTCTTTGGGAGTTGGTTTCAATGGAGAGAGAAACAATATAAAAAATGTTTTATCAAAAGAAAGAAATAAATAATAAATAGATCTTGATGAGATATTGATGTTATTTTGTACTTTAGCTTTAGTTAAAGGTTAGAGGTTAGAGGGTATAACGAACAATAATCATAGAGAAAGTATACCATAGGACCAAAGTACTTTTTGGTGAAATAAGTTTGCCAAAAAGTACCTAAATTTCTCCATTTGATTACAACTCAAACAAGGTATCTATAGCACACCATTGCTATTTTTAATCCTAACAGAAAATAGAAAACTATTATTTCCTAATTCTAATAGTAATAGTAAATTTCTTTTTAACCTATCTTTTCTATAACCAACTTGTTATAGATGTCTTAGGATTCAAGTTAATGTTGAAGCTTATCCAACATCATACATACAAATATGTACATAATTATTCTAAAATTGATGTATAAAGCTATCACTTAACACACTTTGCTAAAATATAGTTTGTGCTAGTGATTTTCTAAATGATTAACTAAAATTCAATGTTTCCAAATGTTTTAAATGGGAAAATTTGTAAAATATAGTAAAAAGAGTTTTCCAAATTACTTTGACGTTTTAAATGGAAAAGTTTGTAAAAAATAGAAAAAAGTTCAATGTTTCCAAATGTTTTATATGGGAAAATTTGTAAAAAATAGTGAAAAAGAGTTTTCCAAATTACATTGACGTCTTAAATGGAAAGATTTGTAAAAAATATCACATAAATATATAGCTATTTTTGGAATTTTCCCATACATATATTTCCTTTTCAAAATTCTTTTAAATGTCAATTGTAATAGATTTCTTTATCTAATAAATTATTTCCTATTTAACCAAAATTAGTTTAAATGCTAATTGTAATAGATTTCTTTATCTATTTTTGGCTGATAATGAGAAACTTACCATTATCAAAACGAAAAAAAATTATATTCTAATTATTAGTTGGTTGATAATGGGAAACTTACCATTATCAAAAAGAAAAAAAAATATTCTAACTATTAGTTGAAAACTTCCAAATTAAATCTTTATGCAAATAGGAAAATTTAAATAATAATAAATCAAATTTATAATTATACAATTGGTATCTTCTAATCAAAAATAAAAAAATGGAAAATTTCTATTTATAAACAAAAAAACTAAAACTAAAAGAGATTAGGAAATTTACCTCATTCAGAAGTTGTCATCTATGGTATAAATAAAAGCTCAAACGTAGAACTTTGGAACACATCAAAGTTTAACTTGCTCTTTTTTTAGCTTATCTATACTTGATTAGGAGATAAGTTGAAGGTATAAGCTCCTAAAAACGTCCACATAGGATTTAAATCAACTAATAGTGTTACACCAACTCATAATTTTAAGTAATTTCTGCTTTGTGGATCTTTTTGTTTTGATTTTCGTACTTAAAAGTTCTATACTATAGATTATGAAATTTTCTTAATTTTAAAGATAGTAGTAGCCTTTAAAAAAAAACCCCATCTATAGTTGACTTATTATCATATATTATTATAGATTTTTTAAGCTTATTTCTAACTGAAAAAATTGTTAATATGTCAACTGAAAATATATCATAAATAAAAATATTAAAGATGAAACTAGTACGAATTTTTTTACATTGTACGATTGGTGTCTACATTGTGCTTTTCATGTTTAGTTCCAATGAGAGAGACATAGACGACTTTTGTAGGATTTGATTGTTTTTTAAAGTAACACATAATACACTTTAAAATAGACCAAAAAATAAATGGATTTAGTTGATATAGAAACTGAATGGTTTATTGCCAAAGAAAAAAAAGAAGGGCCACACATAATAATATTATAAACTAGGGATTGCCCACGCGTTGCGTGGATTTAAAAATTCATTGTAAAAGTAGATAAGAATTTATAATTTCTTCACTATTTGTATATTTAATGTTATATAAATTTAATGTTTATCGTAAATAATTATCCATGTTAGAAGACTAAGCATTTGTAGAAAATTAATGTACATATATAATATTATATGTGTGACACCCGTAAACCAATTTTGAGGAACTTGGAGGGTGTGTCGATCGACACTAGTGAGGTGTGTCGATCGACAGACTGTGTTTTTAGGCTTAAAGCCGGGTTGTGCGAGTGGCTGTCGATCGACACAAGTGGTGTATGTCGATCGACAGGGCTATGAGGGGCTGTCGATCGACACACACAATTGGCCAGTTTTCTGGTTCGATGTTGTATTGTTCGGTTGGACCAAGTCGGTTTGGAGAAACCTAGGGTTTCATATTTAAGGCTTTTGGCCGCATTCTGAACCAACCAAAGTCCCAAAATCAGTGGAAAAGAGTTTGAGAGGAGTTTCTCTTGTTCCCTGAGAGTTTTGTGAGAAAGATTTCGTTCTTGGGTGTTTCTGAGTAGAATTTCGTGGTGGTTGTTGTGGATTTCGTTTCTAGCCTCAATTCCATCAGTTTCTATCCGAAAATCCAAGGAGAGTGCGTGACCATGGCTTCTGGGTCGATGGATCGTTATGGATTCTTGGTGATAAGTTTGGATGCGTTGTTTGATATTGTGGTGATTGAATTGTGGCTTGGTATGTTTGTTGTGGTGTTGTGGTTGTTGTTTTGTGCAGGTTTCCGTGCTGGCACAGAGGAGGAATCGATACGAGAGGATTATGATCGGTTCCCAGGATTCTGCCTGGGGCCTGTCGAACGACACACATGAGGTGTGTCGAACGACAGCCTGTCTGAGGTCTGTCGAACGACATACATGAGGTGTGTCGAACGACAACCTGTATAAGGCCTGTCGAACGAGACACATGAGGTGTGTCGAACGACAACCATTTCTGTGGGGGCTGAGTTGAGCCGTTTATTGTTTGTGTGTTGTATGATATGTATGTTGCCTGAGCGGTTCATCGTGCCTGAGTGCGCAGTCGTAGATGAGATGACCGTCTCACTTTTATGATAATACTCACGCATCTCTTTTTCCCATGTGATGCAGGTAAAGGCAAAGTGTGTTCGTGGAATCATGGCTACGAAGAGGAGGATGATCTGGGATCTCGGTTGTGTGGTTTTTGTTATTTGTTGTTTAGAACTGTCATAGGTTGTTGGTGTAGTCTAGAATTGTTTGAATTGGTGATTGTCGAAATGAATTATCTGGTTTGGTGAAATGCTTGGTTTAACTGATTATGTTGTTATCTGTTGTTTCTTGTGTCGTTTGCTTGGTTTTTGAGGATAGCATTTATGGGAATGCTAGTCCGAGACCAAGGGTGTAACGTTTAAAAAAAACAGGTCGGGTCGTTTCAATATGAAAAAAGAAATAGGTCATTTATTAATAAAAGTTATAGCATATGGAAGACATTTTTTTGGTACAAATCCCTAACTTGTATGTCTTTATCAATAAATTGTAGTATGCTTTGCTTTTAGTGAGACATATGATCTCAACAATAAATTTGGAATGAATCTTTGTAATTACTTCATGAGAACTTTGAATCGTACTAAGAGAATAATTGCAGCTTAATTGTATTTTTGTCTCATTCTCTTTATTAATTTGTTGTGATTTTTGTCTTTAGCATCAATTCAGTAGTGAAATGAATCTGTTTTCTGGATTCATAATTTGTGCTCGAGTAAAGTTTTTTCAGAAAGTATTGGTTAGAAGCGTTACTTTATCTGCCACAAATTATTTTAATTATATTGGCAAATTGGAGTTAAAAGCTGTGAGGACTAAAAAAGAAAAAACAAATATACATTTTTCTAATTAGACTTTAACATTCTAACAGTTTTAAAAGTTCTTAAATCATTTTTTAATTTTTTAAAACATTTTGTTTTTGTTCATGTTACTTCTTTTTATTAAAGCTTTTTATAACTTTTTGTTCTAAAATCACAACTATTTATACGGAGACACATTTTTAAACATTTCTTTTGATAACGTGGTTTTTTAAAAATTCGTTGGATTAATTGTAAAGTGATTTTTTTTTAAAAATAATTTTTTTAATAAACAAATTAGAAAGCCAAATGTGAAAATAATAGGTGACACATGGCATCTATGACTTAAATTTAAGAAAACGCTACAATATTATATAAGATATATTTTGAAACTATTTAAAATTTGCAAAATTTAGAATCATTTTTTTTCTGAGTATCAAAGAAAGAAAAATAATAATAAATAATTTATATTGTATCTTGTTGTTGAAGTTTTGAGAACTTTAAAATATAATATAAGATATTTTTCAAACTATTTAAAATTTGCAAAATTTAGAATCATAGTTTTTGGTGAATATCAAAGAAAAAAAGAAAATATTTCCGAACTTATATTGTAACTTGTTGTTGAAATGAATTAACATTAATTTGCTATTAATTTGTTAGAATTAATTGTCAAAATTTTAAAAATTTAATAAATAAATTAAAAATGTCAAATTTCAAAAGAGTAGATGACACATGGCAATTTCTCATGGCTTGAAGTTTTGAGAACTTTAAAATATTATATAAGATTTTAACTTGTTGTTGAAATGAATTAACATTACATAAGACGGAGACACTGTTTTAAACATTTGTCTTGTTAACGTGGTGTTTTAAAAATTCTTTGGATTAATTGTAAAGTGATTTGTTTTAAAAAATAATTTTTTTAATAAACAAATTAGAAAGCCAAATGTGAAAATAATAGGTGACACATGACATCCATGACTAGAATTTAAGAAAACGCTACAATATTATATAAGAGATATTTTTGAAACTGTTTAAAATTTGCAAAATTTAGAATTATAGTTTTCTGAGTATCAAAGAAAAAAAGAAAATAATGACTAATTTATATTGTATCTTGTTGTTGAAGTTTTGAGAACTTTAAAATATAATATAAGATATTTTTCAAATTATTTAAAATTTGCAAAATTTAGAATCATAGTTTTTTTGTGAATATCAAAGAAAGAAAGAAAATAATGACGAATTTATATTGTAACTTGTTGTTGAAATGAATTAACATTAATAAACTATTAATTTGTTAGAATTAATTGTCAAAATTTAAAAAAATTAATAACAGTAGATGACACATGGCAACCTCTCATGCCTTGAAGTTTTGGGAACCTTAAAATATTATATAAGATGTAGTAGTTTTGTTGTCGCAAAAGAGGTCAATTGAACGGTAATGTATTAATAGTCTTATATGTATAAAGTTTTAATTTTGTTGCCTAAACAATATATAAAAACAAGAGAATTTAACACTTCTGTTGTTGGAAAACATAAAAATATTTTACCATGAGCAAATCATTTGGATTTGTTAGTACTCCATTTTATTTAAAGAAATTATCACTAATTCATGGAAAAAGTCTGAAATTATATTTTTAGAAACTAATTATCATGTGATAACATGAGATTTAAAGTATAAATTGATTAGCCAAATATGAAGCAGAAGTTAGTATTGACATTTCGTACAATTATCATATATATGTTTTAGATTATGACTCCACTTAGGATGGTTGGGAATAATAGAAAATTGTTGAGAGTATTACATTGCGTATGTTATTTATGTGAATACTATTTAAGAATCGAAGTGAAAGAGGAATACAAAAGAGAAATATTTTTGGTTAAGATATAAGGTAAAGCTAAGACACTAAAAGAGCGAAAAGATTATAGAGAGAGGATAAGCGTTTATGCGTGTGCGAGGTTTTTAAAGAGTTTATGTGCGTGTGTCATTGTCATACAATCTTGTTAAGATTTTGAGAAATTATATATATATATCGAAAAAGGAAAGGAAATTCAGCTAATTAATGTTTCTATTCAGATTAATTAAGGTAAGCTTAGGATAAAATTATATCATGTTGAAAGTATACCCATTCACCGTGATTTCACATATTATATATAGAAAATCTTCTGCACGAACATGGAATATGAATTGCCATTTGTCGTGAATCTTATAGTCGAATTGAATTTTTCGTGGTAGATCGCATTTGTAACAATTTTTATAATTTATAATAAATACTAAATTTAAAGTTAAAATTCTTTTTATAGATTATTGTTAATAGTGTTAGGAGAGAAAAAATTTAGAAACTAAAAATGAAAAATAAATTTGCAAGTTATATAGTATATAAGTTTATATCTAATACCTAAAAACAAAACAATGTATATTAATAGATCTTATGACACACAAAAAAACCTGCGCATATATGTTCCTTTTCTTTATTCACTTTGTAGAAAATGACATTCAACATGTATTTATAGTAAGATCAAACAATAGTGTATGTTTCAAAAAACTTTTTGAAACACTAGAAGTTAACTATTCAATTACCGTTATATTCTTTACCAATTATGTTTTTTTGTCTCTCATGACAACAAAACATAACATATAAAACTACAAATGATTTCAATTGAGAATTTTCAAAGAAAGATATTAAAAAGAGAATGTTTATAGCCTGGATGAAAAAAAGGTAGAATTTGAAGAGGCCCGCCAACTATATTATTTAGAATTTTGAACAAGAATAACCCAGAATAATGACAAAAAGTGTGGATCAAACAAAAACAAGATGAAATGATATGAAGAATAGTCGATATACATCCATCAATAGGAGAGTTATACTATTTAAGAATGTTAATCAACCAACTTAAAAGACTAAATTTTTTAAATGAAATCCTAGCAGTTAAGAGTAAAAAATATCATGATTTCAAACCAATATGATATGTTATAAATCTACTAGATTCCACCACCGAATGGCTTGCTGCAATCGATGAAGCTATTTGATGGGCTAAATCTTATCAACCAAGATAACTATTTATCACATTATTAATGTAACACAAGTGAACCAATTTTGAGAAATTGGAAGGGTGTGTCGATCGACACTAGTGGGGTGTGTCGATTGACATGCGTGTTTTTGGCTTAAGGCCGGTTGGGATTCGAGTGACTGTCGATCGACACTGGTGGTGTATGTCGATCGACAGGGTTTTTAGTGGTTGGTTTTCTGACTCGATTTAATCGGTCGGTTTACGTGTTGGTTTGGGAGAAACCCTAGGGTTTGGTATATATTTTGATTGGCCGTGTTTTTTCGTGGAAAAAAGTCAGAGAATCAGAGTTATATTGTTCCCAAAGAGTTTTATCGTTTCCGGTGAGTTTGTGTGTTGTGGATTCGATTGGTTTGTGAAAGGAACCATTGTTGTGCGATTCAGAGTGGAGTGGGAGGTGGATTTTGTGGCTTTTAGTGGTGATCAAGGCTAATCTCGTTCTAGTCTCCATTCCATTGTTTTCCCAACCGAATAGCTAAGGTGAGTGCGTGACCATGGCTTCTGGGTCGATGGATCGTTAGGAATTCGTGGTGATAGATTTGTGTGTATTGATTGATCTTCAGGTGGTTGAATGTGGCTATGATTGCTTGTTGTTGTTGATGTTTGTGCATGTATTTCGTACTAGAGCATATGAGGGATCGATCCGAGAGGATTATGATCGGTTCCCACGATTCTGCCAGGAGTGTGTCGTGTCGAACGACATACATGAGGTGTGTCGAACGACACACCAGCACGAGCCTGTCGAACAACACACATGAGGTGTGTCGAACGACAGGCTAGTACAAAGTGTGTCGATTGACACCTAGTGGTAGTGTCGATCGACGCATGTCTGTTTGGGCTATGTTGAGCCGTTTGTTTGCTGTGTGATTTTTATGTTGCCTGAGCGGTCCATCATGCCTGAGTACGTAGTCGTAGATGGGATGACCGTCTCACTGGGTATTTATGATAATACTCACGCTTTTTTTTCCCCATGTGATGCAAGTAAAGGCAAAGTGTGATCAGGGAATCGTGGCTACGAAGAGGACGAAATATCTGGGATCTCGGTTGTGTGGTTGATGTTATTTATTGGTTAGAACTACCATAGGTTGTTGGTTAGTTATGGAATCATTGAGATGATCATTGGATGTTTTGGTTTAATGAAATTCGTTGTTTCAGTTTAGAAGCTTGAGTTGATAGTTTGTTATCCGCTAAATGTTATGTGTGGTTTGCTTGGTTGTTGAGAATAGCATTTATGGGAATGCTAGTCCGAGACCAAGGTTTAAATGTTAAAAAAAAACCGGGTCGGGTCATTTCAGTTTGGTATCAGAGCCCTTACGGTTTTAGGACGGGGTAGAACGGCTAGGATTGTAAATTTGGTTAATTGTAATTCTATGGGTTTGGGGGTTCCGGATCATCTTCCTTCGAGCCTTCAAAGAGATTCCAGGGTATGTGTGTTGTGTGTTTTATTTGTTGTTCTTTAGTGGTTAGCCTGTGTATTATAGTAGTGCATGATGTTGGCTAGAGGCGCTAGAGAGCGTGGCGTTGGTGGCCGAGGTGGCCGTGGGGGCCAGAGTGGCTATGGAGGTTAGGATGGTGGTCGGGGACCAGTGAGTGAGTCGGCTGGAAATGCGGCTCGGAGTTCCACGTTTGAGACTATGACAGATCCATAGACGTATCAGGAGGGTCTGTGTATTAGTGTGAGTGCCTGTGGGAGGGCATGTGTGAGAGCCAGTGTGAGGGCTGGTGGGGCCAGGGCTGGTACTCGAGCTGGTGCTGGATGGCTCGTTGTTCGGGTGTGCCCGGAGGAGGAGTCCAAGTGACGAGTTGATCGTCTGACAGATCTATTATAGTAGTTGTTGTGGCAGGCACTAGTAAGTGAGTCTGCCCGGAGTGCGGCTCAAAATGTTTCGCATTTAGCTGAGAGTGATCCGCATACGTTTTAAGACAGCTTGAACGCCATTGAGACTGCCAGCGTGCAGCCAAGTGTAAGCGCCAGTGTGAGGGCTGGTGGGGATAGTGTGGTCCCAGGTTGGTTGCCAGGGGCCGATGCGGGTCCTCGTGAGGTTGGTAGTGCAGGTGCGCCCGCGGGTGGGGCTCAGGGTCGAGATGATCGTCTGGTGGATTGGCTTCAGTAGTTATGGGAGCGGTTACCGAGTGCGGTGCCAGTTAGGCTCCGGTGATGCCACGAGTGGCAGAGGCGCGGCTGAGGGCTGGGGTTGTTGGTAGGGTTCCGTCTTATCTTCGAATAAGGGAACAGATGCAGAGGATTGGTATAGAATTCTTTGCGAGTGGTGTGTTGCAGCTAGGAGGGTTCAGGCAGAGTTGGCCTGGGGGGACTTTTGGGCAGAGTGTGATGCCAATTTATTTCCTCAAGAGGCTGTGGATCGTTTAGAGACGAGGTTTTTGGAACTGGATCTGTGAGAGAGATTAGTTTGTGAGTATGATTTGGAGTTTAACCGACTCCTTGTTTATGCTGGGTTATGCTAGTAGGAGCATAGAGGGCGAGGAGGCCCAGGTTAAGAGGTTCTAAAGAGGACTTCGACCAGATTTGAGGACACGGTGCGGAGTGTCTAAGTATGCTATGAGAGTAGAGTAGGTTGAGACTGCTAGAGGCGTTGGGGAGTGCATGAGGGAGCAGGCTCTGGTGGTTATCCCAAGTGTTTAGTCTATGAGGCCTCAACAATATGTGGTACCTGGCAGGGCGGCAAGCCTATGCAGGGACAAGAGAGGAAGTGGGAGGATACTTTTGGGTGTAGGTAGAGTAGCCGGAGATGCTTCGGGTGTGGAAGCATGGGTCATAGTTGGCGAGCTTGTTAGGGTTCTTAGCACATGGGAGTGTGTGGAGACCTGGTAGTGGGCAGTAGTGAGTCCCACGTGTGGTTTGAGTCTGGAGCATCATTGCTTCACTACTCTGGAGCATGCTAAGTGGAGCGGTATCCGGAGTGACGTTGGTGAGTGGATTAGACCGGTTAGGGTTGATGGAGGGAAGTTTATAGGTACTCATGGTCGGGTGAGAGGCGTGAAGATTCTAGTGGCTGGTGAATTGATGCCAGCGGACTTAGTGTCCAGTCTAGTGGAACTGTATGATGGCATCCTGTGTATGCATTGGTTGGATGGGTACAGGGTCCACCTGGATGGTCACCAGGGTCCACCTGGATGGTCACCAGGGTCAAGTGGTGTTTGAGTGTGATGGGGGGAGGTTGGTAATCAGGGGGTGAGACCAACTCCTGGGAGTTTGTGATCTCTCTGTGCTAGGTGAGGCCATGTCGAGAGGGGTTGAGAGGCTCACTTGGCGACTATGGTGATGCCGGAGTCTATGGATGAGGTTGCAGTGAAGGATATTCGGGTTGTCGTTGCAGGGATTACCGCCGTCTCGGTCGGATCCTTTCTCGATTGAGTTAGAGCCTGGAACGACGCCGTTATCTAAGGCACCTCACAGGATGGCTCCAGCGGAGTAGACATAGCTGATGAGGCAGCTAGAGGATTGTTGAATAAGGGTTTATTTCGGCCAAGTACTTCACTGTGGGGAGAACCGGTGTTGTTTGTGATGAGGAATTGTGGTAGTTTTCGGTTGTGCATCGATTGTCGAGGGTTTAACCAAGTCACTGTGAAGAACAAGTATCCTCTTCCGAGAATTGATAAGTTGTTGGATCAATTGTGAGGGGCTACTTAGTTCTTCAAGGTTGCCTTGGCATCCGGTTAACACCAGATTCCTAGTGATGAGGTGGATGTCAGGAAGGCGGCTTTCTTGACGAGTTTGGCAGTGTTGAGGTAGTGGAGATGCCTTTCGGGTTGACGAATGCACCAGCTGCGTTTATGAGGTTGATGAGCGAAGCCTTTCAAGAGTATCTTGATGAGTTCATTATTAACTTCATTGATGGCATCTTGGTGTATTCGAAGAGTCATGGGGAGCATGAGAGCTAGGAGAGGGCAGTTTTGGGGAAGTTGCGGGAGCATAAGCTGTTTGTTAGGTTGAGCAAGTGTTGTTTCTGGCAGTGGAAAATGGGTTTTTAGGGTCTTTCGGTTTTGGCAGATGGAGTTTCTGTGGAGCTAGCTAAGATTCAGTTTACCTGAGTTTGGGCCTAGACCGAGGAATGCAACAAAGATCAGGAATTTTCTCGGGTTGGCAGGTTATTGTAAGAGATTTGTGAAGACTATGCCAGTATGGCTCAATCTGTGACCAAACGGTTAGAGGAGGAGGTTCCTTTTGTGTGGTCTTGGGATTTGAGGCAGAAGCGATGGGTGGAGTTATAGCAGATTGTGATCTGTTTATAGTCTACCATCGTGGTGAACTTATCTAGAGATGATGCCCTTAGTCGGAGGTGGTATGCTTCGGCTTAGGAGCAGGATGTGAGGTACTGTTGAGTGAGATTGGTACATTGAGGTTGTGCGTTATCTCACGAGAGCCGTTGGGGCTGGAGGCAGTTAATCAAGCAAACTTTCTGAGCAGGTTTCGAGTAGCTCAGGAGAAGGATCAGGGCTGGTTTGATTCTTCTAAGGTTGCAGGTTCTGGTTATTAGGTCTCGGCGATTGAACCTATCTTAGGGCACGGGTGAGCCTGTGTGCCTAAGGATGAGGTTTGAGGCAGGAGATTTCTGTGAGAGGCTCATGAAAGCATGTTTCTCTATTCCTCCAGAAACGACAAAGAGGTATAGTGATCGGAAACGGTACTATCTGAGTCGGGATGAAGAAGGACGTGGCTAATTAGGTCGCAGCCTGCGATAAGTTGCCAGTTGTTGGGGGTTTGAGCGTCAGTTCGAATGGTTAGTTGTGCTGTTTACCCATTCCTGAGGGAAGTGGGGCATGTTTTCCTTGGATGCTGCGGCAGGGTTGCCGGTTTCTTGGACTCATGTTGTTATTTGAGTGACCGCGGATCGTCTGTCTATGTTAGCACATTTTCTGACCATAAAACCGAGAGAGCAGCGGTTCTGGTTATGGTATTTGTGAGTGAGTTAGTGAGGTTGCTTGGAGTGCCAGTGAGTTTTTTGTCTGACAAGAGATCCGAGGTTCACTTATGAGTTGTTGAGCGCTTTCATGCCAGTATTGGTATGGCTCCTTTTGAGGTTGTGAATGGGAGGCCATGTCGCACGCCTTATGCTTGACCCAAGTGGGGGAGAAGAGCATTTATGGTGCGGATTTTGTTCAGGAAACGACGGAGAAGATCCGTGTTGTGCAGCTAAACATGAAAGAGGCTCTTTATCGGCCGAGGAGTTATGCCGATAAGAGGAGAAATGAGTTGGAGTTTATGGTGGGAGATAGAGCGTATCTCAGAGTGGAGATGTTGCAAGGTTCTAACAAATCCTTTGCAGAGGATAAGCTTAGTCGGTGGTTTATGGGTTCGTTCCGGGTGGTAGAGCGAGAGGGACCAGTTGAGTGTCTACATGGGTCTTGGTAAGTAGTGGTGAGGATTCCTGCAGACCTTTAGCCAGTTGTGGCGGTTGTGTGAGGCAAGTGAGGATCCTTGAGAGAGTGTTAAGGTCCTGCGTCGGAAGTGGCTGCCGTTGTTGAGAGTCTTGTGGGACTATGACAGTATCCAAGAGGAGACTTGGGCACGAGAGGTTAAGATGAGACAAGGTTCAAGTGTGGTTTGTGAAGCAAGCCGGGAAGTGAACTGGGTCTCATGGGTTCCAATGTCCGGTTGGATTGTGATCACCAGGTGTGGTGATGTGGCTGGAATCATGTATTTTCGTTTGAGTGAAATGATTATGACATTCTTCCGGTACCAAAAGATGTGTATTTCTTTTGTTGTGGTTGAGGTGGCTGTGGTAGCCATGAGTTCGGATGTTATGGTTGTGTAGCCATGGGGTTCTTGCATTTTGGCTTTGGTATCCTTGTGTAGGTGGTTAGAGGATCTCGAAATAGAAGTTTTACAGTGGTTAGAACTTGTCTATTTTAGAGAGACTCTCGTAGGGGCACTCTGTGTGATAGGTTGTCCAGATGACCGGGGTATTGGTCATGAGTGTGTGGTTAGAGGACCTTGAAATGGAAGTTTTATAGTGAGTAAAACTTGCCGGTTTCGGAGGAACTCTAACGGGTTATGTGTGGGTTGTGGTGGTGGAAACCTGCACAGTTAAAACAGTCAACCATTCTAGGTCTGAAAGCTCTGAGATAAGAAACACAACGAAGATCTCAAGAGAGTATGTTATTAATTTGTTTGCTAAATGATTACAAGTGGTTCTGTGTAAAAATGCCGATCCTTTTTTCAGAGATGTACAAGGTCTATTTATGTTAGTCCTAGTCGTCCGAGGTCTAAATCTACGAGATAAGGAAAGATCCCTAAATCTTTGGGACTCTCTCTCAGCGTAGTCTGCTGCCGCCCTAGTTCTTGACCTCGTTCTCATCATGGGCCCAAATCTGAGAGCTCGACTTCTAGGCTCAACATGTAGTAGAGGTCGGCGTGACTTGTTACTTGTGGGCTCTCGACTCGTTCTTTCCAGTGTGGGCCTTCTATGCTCGGCCCATTCTTTGTCTTGAAGTGAAATGATCGCAATGGTCTCTTGGAGTATAAATGACCACTATAGACGTCGTCCTGGAAAGATGCCAGTCCTAGTCCCAGTTACTCTGGAGAGCTAGTCCCAGAGACAGAGCTGGTCCAGGGACAGAGCCTTTTCAGATAATTACGCACCAACTCTGGTACTTAGTCATTTTCTTGATTATCTCTACCAAAGTGAGATCTGACCCCAACAGTTAGCCCCCCATCTCGGTAGTAGCAGTTCTGATGATGCCGAGATAAAAGAGTCGTAGTGACGTTTCAAGAAAATGTACTGCTTGGCCTACGTCTGATGAAACGAGATTGTGAAACCTTGTTCTGAGGACCCGCCGACGTTACTGAGCTTTCGTATTCATGTTAATGCCTAGCCCAGTAAAGATTTTCGATAGACTTGTGTTTCTGAATTTGTGCTATAAAGTTTTGAGGAACTGGTCCTGTAAAGTTTGTAGAGCTTGTTCTCGTTAAAGCTCGTAAAACTTGTTTGTCTTACCCAACTCTCTCATGTTCATGTTAATGTTGAGTTGGGCGTCATATTTCTATTTTAGCTGTTTTTTTAGACTTGGTAAAGATTTTGGTTCCTTCCGGAAGCTGAAAATTTAATTCCCGTTGAAAACTGGAAATTTAAATTTCTTTTAAAAATTGGAATTGTTGATTCTCGCTGGAAATTAGAAATTTGATTCCTTTCAGAAATTGGAATTGTTCATTCCCGCTGAAAATTAGAAATTTGATTCCTTTCAGAAATTGGAATTGTTCCTGTCGACTACTGAGGCGTGTCATTCCAGGGTTTTGACACTAAGGTTATAAATACTCTTTTTGCCCTTCTCTTTTCTCCATAACTTCAATCATCAAAAAGAAATGTACCCTCTCTCCTCTCTCTTCCTTCTCTCTATTTTCTGTTTTACATCTAGGGTTTTGGTATTTTTGTTTTCTTGTTCTTTTTTTTCTACACTGCCGCCGCCGGCTATCCCACCACTATCTTTTCCGGCGACGGTTTTAGTTACCAACGATTCTGCGTTGAGATGAAGACGAGCTCAAGACCTGCTGAGCCGCGGTATCTTTTGATTGCTATACGCTAGGGGTGGGATTCTTTGTTTCATTTGGTAGAGGAGAGTCGTCACGTGCTTCCGGTGAAGAGGACTCGAGGTGATAGAGATCAGGTCGTGGTTGGCTTTTCCGTGAATTGTTTTTGTGCTAGTCGTCGACACCTTTGTTAATTGGTTGAGAACTTGTCTGGAAGCTACATAGGCAAGTCTTTGTCGTTGTTAGGTTCATCGGAAAATCCGAAAAGAGACGTTGATGTCGTGGACTTGCTTTCGATATTTCAATGTTGACGACTTTTCTTTGACTATTGGAGCCGACTTCCACAGTTAGTTGATTTTGCAAGGTTATTTCAATGTGGAGCCCTACGTCATCGTTCGAGAAATTTCTGGACTCCATTTCGCAATTGAGGACTAATAGTTTGGAGAGCCTATGACTGAGCTTCGAAATAAACTGTTCTGATGCGGAGTCTAGCTCTTGGCTTCGTCCTTGTAAGGATAGAGATGTGATTCGAGTCGTGGTCTCCGATGTGAATGATGTAGTGAACGCACAAGATCCACCTCTTGTTGATGAGCAAGTCGTCGATACTCGTATTTCTCCGAAAGTAAATGTGGAACTGAACGACGATGAGATAAACGAAAGATTTGACTTAGCTTTGTTTCTTCGAAAGCAAAAGTCTTCGCCTCATGGAAAGCGACGTGTTAGAAAGTTCAGACCTCCGGATCCGCCGGGTTCAACTCTATCAACGGAAAGGTCACTTTCTCTTTTGAGAAAGAAACTCAACATTCTTGATGAGATAGAGCTGGCAGTTCCAGAATCTTAAGAACGAGCTAATGATCCTCCTGAGGGGTACTTTACTTTAAACGAGAGTTTTCTCGAGGCGACCTTCCTGTGGTTCCCCATTCCGTATGTGATTCTCGAGCTTCTGGCAAAGTATGGGCTTTCGATTTCGCAAATCACTCCTCGAGGAATTCGTCACTTAGTAAGAACCCTCATTCGGAGTAATTTGTGCGGGGAGTCTTTAAGTGTTCATCATCTGATGCGCTTTCTAGATATTCGGCGGTCCTCTCCCTTCTCCAAGCTCGTATAGCGGAAGAACGTCAGACTTATCCACGGGTTTGGCAGCAAAGACCGACAATGGATGAATTTTTTCTTTTTTTGTGCCGATATGCGAAGAGACTTTTGGAGATGGGCTAGGCTTAATCCAATCGAGATGGCTTACAAAGGGTAGCTGGCCCCGTTATCTATCTTTGGGAGTCAGCTAACTTTACTTATATTGTTTGTGATGCGTTTGTCTTTCCTGTATTGATTCTAACCTGTTGTTATGTTTATGTCTATTTTACAGTGACACGCCCAGCACCGAAGGTTCCGAGCAATTGGAAGATAGTTTGGGAGTTGATCAGCGCTCAAGGGTGCAATTGGAAGAAAGACTTCTCACTGCGACGTGTCGAGAAAGCGAGAGCTTTCCTTGGGGGTTCTTCGGTCTCGAGTTTTCGTTTTTCAGATTGTTCAGGAGACATTCAGTCCGAGATGGAACGTCCGCGATCTTTCAGGAACTTAGCGCCTAGGACTACGGGGAGTGGCAAGCCTCTGACGCCGACTACTGTGACCACTTCTACGGCGCCGACTACTGTACCTGCTCCGACTGCGGTGGCACTAGCGTTCCCACTACTGTGGCAACTTCTGCCAAGCCCACTACTGCGCCAGCTTCTGCCAAGCCTACTTCTATGCAAGCTTCTGCCAAGCCGACTACTGCTCCAGCTTCTACCAAGCCGACTGCTGCTCCAGCTTCTACCAAGCCGACTGCTGCGCTTCCATCTGAGCCGCATGCCGCTTCTTGTGCCAAGAAGACCACCACTACTTCTAAGGGTTCACGTCTCCCTTCCGTGGCTAGGACTTACCCTGTGACTGCTCTGCCCGCTCCTCTTCCCTCCGACTACGATGCAAAGAGGGCGGCCAAAGGGAAGGGCCACGAGGGCTCGGACAAGATCCGCTTCACCTCCTCGTCGTGTGTCCAAGAGTGTCTTTTAGGATAAGGCTTCCGCTAGTAGTCTCTTCTCTACTCTAGTCCTTAGCGATGACGTTGTGACTCCGATCGACACAAAGTCTTCTGGGGAAATGATGCGCCAGGGACTGAAGGTATATCCCCCTTTCTTTTATTTATTCCTTCTTAGTACTTTTTCCTTGTTTTTGACATTCTTCTCATCTCTTTCTTTTGGCAGTTTATTGCCCTTGTGAACAAGGTGGAACACGAACTTGAAGCCGAGATCGAGGACTTAAAGAAGCAAGTTGAGGATGAGAAACGTCGTACCGATAATTCGTGCAACGCGGTCGATGAGCTACGAGTCGAGCTCGACACGGCTTAGGCCCAAATAGACTGGAAGAACCAGGAGCTCACAGACAAAGCCAAAGAGATAGTCACAGCCGAGGCACGGAAGTCTGCGGCAGCCCTTCTTGCCGAGGCGGAGAAATCCGCGATAGCTCTCGCGGCTGCGGAGGAGAGGGAGCAGTACTCTGCTGCTATCGTGAAGAAGCGCGATGGTGAGCTTTCTAAGGTTGTGGATCGTCTGAGGCGAGCGGATGAGCAGATCCAGAGACTTGAGAGAAAATTTGCTCGTGCCAAGGATAAGTTTGATGAGCTCCAGGGCGATCCGTGGAACAACATGGTTTACCAAGTGGAGAGGGTAGCCAACCTTGACTTCATTAGTCTGTTGCTGGGCCTAGTCGACAGTCACGAGCCCCCTAAGCTTGAGGACGAGCTCACCTTCCTTACTGCCGACATCGCGGAGCATGCCAGGGATAAGGACCGCTTCGTGCAGTTGACGAAGAGTTTCCACCGACTTTTTCATTTTCTTGACTCGAAGGTTAGTGGTGTTTTCTTTATAAGTACTTCCTCGGATAAATGTAATTTTTTCCCTTCTTCACAGTCGGTTTTTTTATAGGTTCAGGCGCCCACCGTGGTCGCCCATGACCGGACACTCGAGACGTACGCGGCGAGTGTTGGTGTGGCCGACCCCTCAGAGTCGCACCTTGGTGGCGCTGGCTCTCGCAAGGCCACAGTAGTGAGTGTAGATGGGAAGTTCTCCCTAATTGGCGGAGTCATGGCTGAGGTGACCAAGAGCAGGATTGAAGACGTTGCCGAGGGCGCTGGGACTGTCGGGGTTCCTGAAGAGATGAGGACGGATGAGGACTCACAGGGGCTAAGGATCGATGCGCTCACCGAGGATCCGAGGCTCAACGATATTTTTGGAGACCGTCCCTTAGTTGTGTTTGCGCATCTGTTGGCGCTTTTAATACTTATGTTTTTAGACATTGACTTTGATTTTGCGCCTATGCGGCTGCCTTATCTTTTTCCGCTTTAGTTTTTTGGATTTGATGTTTTACCGTCTGGACGGTTTTATCCATGGATGATTAGGATGATTTTACCTTGTATTTTGCAAGAGGATAATGAATTCGGCTTTACTTTATCGATGTTCTTCTTTCCAACATTTTTTACTTAGTGTTTGAAAGAGAATCTTAGTAACGACGAACCGCACTTTGTTGTAGATGTTTGACCACCCGAACATGGATTTCTTTTAAACATTGTTTAAACAGAAGTGGTCTGTGGTCGTAATGTTTTTGTTACCAGTGCTAAGTATAGCTGGGTTTCCTGAACGAACGACTTGGTTTACGGTCATGTTCTCTCTATCGATCATGTCCGCTCCTGTGATGATCGTTGCATTCGACCAACGATGTTGTTGGGTTTTGGAGTGGTCATTTTGGTTACAGGTGTGCTTCTCTCTTAACGCACCTCCTCTTATAATGAACCACCTTTATTTCTATAGCGCGCTTTACCCGATGGTGGATGTTGTTGTATTTAATCTGCATAATTTTTGTGAGAAGTCGTTGCTGTGGCCAGCAGCGGCGGTTGAAGGTGAGATGGTCGTTTAAGTCAGACCTTGAATTATCTGTAAAAGATGTGATAGAGATAGTCGTTTTGACAAGTTTTTTTAGCAGGTGTTTATTCTCATAAAGGTTTGCTATAAAGAGAGGTGGGAGTATACGAGTATACGTACCCCACTCCCCCCCCCTTTTGGAGGGACGAAGCTTAGTGAGATAGCTCGTCCTTCCATAAAGGTGTTTATTCTTTCCGGTAGTGGGACGAAGCTTAGTGGGATAGCTCGTCCTTCCATATTTGCAAGTTCATATCAGCCCGGGCGTATCACTTTGGTGACGATGTATGGTTCTTCCCAATGTGCTCCAAGTTTACCGGCGTTCCGCTCGGCTGTGTTTTGGAAGACTTCTCGTAAGACCAAGTCTCCTTCGTAGAATCGTCGGGTGGGGACCTTGGGGTTGTTATACTTGGACGCAGCCAACTGATAACGAGTGATGCTAAGTAGTGCTCGGTCACGCCGTTCATTGACTAGGTCCAGCTCATCCAGAAGCAGCAGATGGTTGAGTCTTTCCTGTTATGAGAGGAGCCTGAGGGCGAATGGGGTTTCACTTGTAGCTCGCCGCGGAGTCGTTCGATGGGACCAGAGGATGCCTTCGAGTTCGTCTGCCCAGCGTCCTTTCTTTTCGTCCAAACGCTTTTTGAGTCTTGCAATAAGAGTCTTATTAGTGGATTCGGCTTGTCTGTTTCCCTGACGGCATCGTGGCGTAGATTTGCTCAGGCGATTTTCCACTTGTTGTAGAAAAGTTCGAACTTGGCGGAGACGAACTGCGAGCCGTTGTCAGTGACGATTTCATATGGCATGCCATGCCGGCAAATAATGACTCTGCCTCGACCCACTTGGAGAAGTAGTCTCTCAGCACCAAGAGATAACGCTTCTGTCGCGAAGGGTGGAGAGGCCCGACGATGTCCATGGCCCAGCTCATAAACGGATAAGGCGAAGTAATGGACGAGAGCAGCTGCGTAGGCTGATGAATCATTGGGGCGTATCGCATGTACTTTTCGCAGTGTGAGGAGAACTTCTCACAATCCTGGATCATAGTGGGCCAAAAATAGCCGTGGCGTTTGATTCGGATCGCTAGTGCTCGGCCTCCAGACCACCGTGAATTTCTTCCATTACTTGCCTAGCTTATTTTCCTTCAACGCAAAAGAGCAAAAGCCCATAAAATTGCCATTTGAAGACATTGCCATCAACTAGAACATAGCGAGCTGCTTGCCCTAGAAGTTTACGAGCTGCCCATTTATCCTTTGGTAACTCCCCATCGGCTATGTATCCTCGAATTTGGTCCATCCATGGCTTGTCGCAACCGTATTCTTTATCATCTGCCTCTCCCTCGGTTATTATTTCTTTTTCGATATGAGCGGGCTGGCCAACCTCTTTTGTTGCTGTTGGTTCAATACTGGCTGTTTTGGCAGGCGTAGAGGGACTTGTTGCCAAAGGTGGACAACATGCCACTTCTTCAACCTCAGGATGGGCCATCTCCGTTAGGGCATGACCTGATGTACTCGTCTCCATAGGTAGTGGGCCATCTGGCTCGGAAGGGACTACTTTAGCCATTTTGGAGTGGGTCTGGTCAGTCAGCCTATGTAGAGTTGTATCTGCTGGTGAGGTTAATTCAGGACTAGACATTTTGCTCCGGTCTTGGTCGGTCGATTCTAAAACTTTGGGAAGAGATGGTATATTAGTTCTAGCATCAGTTATTTCCTAGAGTTCAAACCGAGCTATCTCTGGCGAGGGATTTTCGGGATGAGCGGCCTCACACGGAGACGTCAGAAGCAGAGTCGTCACGACCGGAGGAGAGCTAGCTAACTCGGCTAGTTCGGGACTACTTTCCTTTGCTTGGGTGCCACGAGCCTTCTTTCTTGGACGGGCTACCTTAGCAGGTTCAAGATGAACAGGTTCCGCCAAGTCGCCTTGCGCTTTACGCTTTGCTGCCTGAGAATGGGTGACCACGTTTACCGAATTGTGCAAGCGAATGCTGGGCTTCTTGATAAACTTGACAGGGATGACTCTACGAACATCTTCGTCCATTTTAGATGCGATGACTGCTAGGGCGTCGGCGTCTGTATTCTCTTCTCTAGGAATAAGTGTTACCGTGCATTCCTCGAACTGCGTTCCTAAGTCCTTGGCAACTTGAAGATAAGCCTCCATTCGTTTGGCCTTAGTGGCGTACTCTCCATTGAATTGGTTCACGACTAGTTGAGAATCGCAAAACACTGAAACTTTCTTGATTTTCAATCCTTTGGCGAGTCTTAGTCCTCTTAGGAGCGCTTCATACTCTGCGTCATTGTTCGAGGCGTTAAACCCTAGGCGGAAGGAACGTATCCCAACGCCTGAGCTACTTTTTGATGATGCTCCGTCCACGTAAAGCAGCCAAGGAAGGCTAGGAACTTCGACTTCTTTGACTTCGTCTGGCAGCTTTATTAGGATGTCTGCCAGGACTTGTGACTTTGCGCTAGAGCGGCCTCGATAGTTAATGTCATACTCGCTCAGCTCTATCGCCCACTTTGCCAGTTGTCCTGATTGACTCGGACTGTGCAGTACTGACCACAGCGGGAAAGTGCTAAAGACTACTATCGGATGTGATTGAAAGTAGGGTCTCAGCTTTCTGGCAGCCGTGAGTACGGATAGTGCCAGTTTCTCCATGACTGGGTATCTAGTCTTGGCGTTTGTTAGTGATTTGCTCATATAGAAGATGGGCTTCTGCTCGCCTCTTTCTTCTCAGACCACGACTCCGCTGACAGCTGTTTCAGAGACTGCTATGTATAAGAACAAGGGTTCGTCGTGGACTGGCTTTGCTAGTACTAGAGGGCTGGCCAGGTACTCTTTTTAACTGTCGGAAGGCGTCTTCACATTTTTCTGTCCATTCAAACTTCTTATTCTTTCGTAGTATGCCGTAAAACGGAAGGCATTTATCGGTGGACTGTGAGATGAATCTGTTAAGTGCGGCTACTCGCCCAGCGAGTAATTGCACCTCTCGCTTTGACTTTGGCGAGGACATCTGGATGAATGCGTTGATCTGGTTAGGATTTGCCTCGATGCCGCGATGGGTGACCAGGTATCCAAGGAACTCACAGGAGGTTAATCCGAACCTACACTTGGTTGGATTCAACTTCATATTGTGTTTGTTCAGGCATTTGAAGCAGTCTTCCAGGTGGACTACATGGTCTCCTTCTTTTAATGATTTGACCAGCATATCATCTATATAAACCTCCAAGGTTTTGCCGAGTTGGTCGGCAAACATTTTGTTGACTAAACGTTGATAAGTGGCTCCAGCATTCTTCAAGCCAAAAGGCATGACTTTGTAACAGTATATGCCGCGATCCGTTATGAACACCGTCTTCTCGCGGTCAGCTGGGTTCATTAGAATCTGGTTGTAGCCAGAAAAAGCATCCATGAAAGACAGGAGTTTATTGCCTGTTGTTGCCTCGACGAGCCGGTCGATGTGTGGGAGGGGGAAGCTATCTTTGGGGCAGGCCTTGTTTAAATCTGTGAAATCTACGCAAGTCTGCCACATGCCATTTTCTTCTTGACCACGACCAGATTTGCCAGCCAATCGGGGTACTTAACTTCCATTATCGATCCCACTTTCAAAAGTCTTTCGACTTCACCGTTAACTGCCTTTGCTCTTTCAGGTCCCAGTTTCCTTTGCTTATACTTAATCGGTTTAAATGACGGATCGAAATTCAACTCGTGGCAAGCCACGTTGATATCAATATCGGGCATGTCGTCGGCTGCCCAGGCGAAGGTGCCTACGTTCTGCTTCAGAAATGTGACTAGTCTCTCCTTGATTGTATCGTTCAGATTAGCGCCGATCTCGACGCATCGTTCTGGGTTCTCGTCGTCGATACAAACAGATACAACTGGCTCGCAGGTAGGCACCGCTCTCAGTTCGCAATCCTCCTCGATCTGTAATTGCTACAATTTCTCGGAAATCTCTTTGACCGGGTCTCTATTTTTCTTCATCTTCTTTCGTTCAGCTTTCGAGATCGGGTCAGTAACGGGATTCCGAATCTTGCGAGACTCCTTCTGATTTCCATAGATCGCCTTGATGCCTTGTTTTGTTGGAAACTTCACGCATAGATGGTAAGTGGATGCCACGGCACGCATTGCGCTAAGCCATGGAGTTCCCAAGCTAACATTGTATATGGCTGGGTGATCTGCTACTGAGAATTCGATTACTTTGACGATTCCTCCATCCTCTACGGATAGTCTGATTATTCCAAGTGCCATCGTGGTCTCTCCCGAAAAACTAGTTAAGGGCTTTGGTTGTGGTTGGATTTCATCAAAGCTGATATCCATCCGTTTCAGCGTATCTTTGAAAATTACATCGACGGTATGTTGGGGTCGGATTTCACCCGCTGAACGTTGACGTTCAAAGTTATGATAAAGCAACGAGCATATTTCAACGGGCAGAGATAATATGGACCCTAAGTCATTCCACTTACAAGAAGGGGTGAAGGCCTCTTGAAATACCCTAAGTCATTTCACGTACAAGAAAGGATGAAGGACTCTTAAAAACCCCTAAGTCATTTCACCTACATGAAAGAGTAAAGACCTCTTGAAAACCCCTAAGTCCCTTAAACCCTCTACCTGGTGAAGGAACCTTCGAAGCCATCTTCACCTCAGGAGAAGTCATGAATGCAGTGTCGGAAAGGTCACAGAGCCAACAGGAGGCGCTGCAGAGACCAAGGCTGCTTGACACCGATGTCACTGAGCAGTGACACCGATGACTGGCAGTGGCACCGATGTCACTGAGCAGTGACACCGATGACAGGCAGTGGCACCGATGTCACTGCCCAGAGACACAGATGTGCCTGGCCTCATCGGCGTCCAGGCATCTGACATCGGTGCCCAGGCTGCCTGACACCGATGACAGGCAGCTGACATCGGTGCCCAGGCTGCCTGACACCGATGACAGGCAGCTGACATCGGTGACCAGGCTGCCTGACACCGATGACAGGCAGCTGACATCGGTGACCAGGCTGCCTGACACCGATGACAGGCAGCTGACATCGGTGCCCAGGCTGCCTGACACCGATGACAGGCAGGTGACATCGGTACCCAGGCTATTCCCATCAGCTTCAGGTCCTTCGTCGCCCGTCAAAACATCAACGAAGGTTCCAGAAGGTTCAACACGCTAAAGCCCAGTAACGAAGCCCACATAGGCTCGACCGACACAGGCGAAAAAGGCAATCCACAAGGGTTTAAGAAAAAGGCTTAGCCGACTTAGGGGGTTATATATAGGAATGCAAAAACACTTGTAAAGATTGATTCACAATTTTTATCACACAAGCAATACAAAGCAATTACAAACCCTAATTTCTCTCTGCTCATCATTGTTCTTCATAGCTTATCTTCAGAAATCTCTGCTTCCTCTCGAAACCCTTACAAATCTAATTGTGCGAATTCCGGCTTCCACAATTTGGCGCCGACTAAGGGGATTTAGAGAATTTCTTACACAAAAAAGCTACGTGAACACACCAACTCAAAGATGGTGAGTGGCGAAGAGAACACGTCCCGCAGAGACAACCGGGAAAGAGAACCTTCGATCGAGGCTACCGCTGGAAAAACCCCTGCTCGTGACGACCTAACCGAGGTGAAGAAGATGCTAGCAGACTTCCTCACCGAGCAGAAGAAGCAAGCCAAGATGATCGAGGAAAACTCGAAGGAACTGAAAGCTCTTTCGCGAAGGAAACGCGAAAGACCCAACATGGCGAGACTCAGAGCGCGCGTCGACCCTCAGCGCCTCGACTTCTCAGCGCCTCGCACTACTCGGGGAAACCCAGAGGATCTACCACCACCGCCTCGGCGTCGAAAAACGGACAAGTCCCCCGAACGCGTCGTTGACGTCTCTGACGAAGAGGAACCAGCCACCACAAAGCGTTCACGGGCGGAAGGTGCAGAAGGAAACCGACAAGAACCACGCGCTCCTGACACTCAAAGCGCGTCGAGCTCTTCCAAGACAGAGATTGTGGGACACACCGCGGAATACTCCAACTATTCCAGCGAAGAGCAGCACAAGAAGGAGCAAGAGCGCAGAGCATTCAAGCGCTCTTACGCTGCAGAGCTCGCTGCAGTTAAAGCTCAGATGGATCGGGTGACCTCAGACCTAAAGCACGCCCAATCGCAGTTGCACCAAGGAACAGGAAAGGCTCCTGCCATCGCTCAGGTTCTGGAAAAGGCGAGGAATACGCCCTTCGACGAACGAATCGCGAAGACAAAAATCTCCGACCCCGGAAGAATCAAGTTACCAGTCTACGAAGGAACTGCAGACCCTTCGGATCACCTGATGGAATTCGAAGTGGCCCTGGGGAGAGCAAACTTTAAAGAAGCAGAAAGGGACATCGTCTACTGCAAGCTGTTCGTAGAAAGTCTCAAGGGGCCTGCCCTTCAATGGTTCTACAAGCTGGAGAAGAATTCAGTTCACACTTTCCTCCAGCTTTCCGAGTTGTTCGTGCAGCATTACAACATCTTCATGGAGCGGAAAATCTACGACTCAGAACTATGGAATAACAAACAAGGTGAGACCGAGAGTCTTCGGTCTTTCATGACAAGGTTCAAGAACACGCTTTCAAAGGTTGAAGGTATCAGCAACAAGTCAGCCCTAGAAGCCTTGCGAGGAACACTTCGGTGTCCATCTCCATTCTGGCAAGAGATGAGTCTCAACACGCCAACGATGATCCAAGACCCTCTGCACCGTGCTGCTGACTTCGCTCGAACCGAAGAAGAAGTCCGTGCTAGGAATGGTGTGAATCCCGCCTACATCCAATACGAGGGAGGATCCAGAGGGGTCCATAACTACCAAGTGGAGTCGTCGGGTTACGAAGAACCGAAGGAGGATGACGAAGAGTTATACTGCGATTTCCACAAGGCAAATGGACACTCAACTGCAAAGTGTCAGGAGTTGGGGCAGCAGCTCATAGCCAAACTGACTGAAGGCAATTTGAAAGGCAACGTCAGCCTGTCAGACTTCAAACCCAAGGAAAAAGCTCATGCCAACACCGAACAACAAGTGGATACTCCCAGGCGCCAACGTCGCGATGATGGCATGGAAAACGAGGACCAGCACAAAGTTATCAACATGATAATGGGAGGCTCGCAGTACTGTGCTGACAATGAGACTGCGATCGAAGCTTACCAACGCCGCGCTGACGTCTGCGCGAACATATCAGCACCTGCAAAGCCAAGGCTTTCCAGCGACCCTATCACCTTCGACGAGCAAGACACTGAGGGTCTCGATCAACCACACAACGATCCTCTGGTAATCAACTAGACTGTTTACGACTTCAACGTCGCTCGGGTTCTTATTGATACATGAAGCTCGGTGGATGTCATCTTTAAGAAAACACTTGAGCGAATGAAGATTAACCTATCCACGATCAAAGGGAGGCCTAAACCCATAACAGGTTTCTCTGGCGAGCCAACTATGACGATGGGAACAATTCGCCTTCCCGTCCAAGCTGGCAACGTTAAGAAGATGGTTGACTTCACCGTCTCCGATCATCCAGGAATTTACAACATGATCATGGGGACTCCTTGGCTCAACCTGATGAGAGATGTGCCTTCAACATACCATTTATGCCTCAAGTTTCCTACACCCATCGGTGTAAAAACGAAATGGGGTAACCAGAAGGAGTCTCGTATGTGTTTCATGGCAGAGCACAAGCTGAGGAACACCGAGAAAAAGAAAGAGGAATCTTCACCTCAAGATTCACGAAAGAGGAGAAGGACCAGTTCCGAACATGTCAATGATTTGACCGACCTTCTATAGCAGTTACAGCTCGCAGAAGCTACTGAAAACGCAGAGCTAACGCGTCTGCAAGTAGCAAGGTCTGCAGCATGTCACCACCGCGAGCCTACGTCACCGAAAAACCTCCCACACCACTCCCTAGTGGTTTGCAAGGCACTCGAAGGATACTGCCACTAGTACCTCTTGAGGCCTCTGGAATGAACTACGAGGCGACTTGATCCCTGCAAAAGGGTACGTAGGCAGCTTGTCTCCGGACGAGTTCAGTTGCCCTCCTCCGTAAAAGGAGGGGGGGGAGTGGGGTACGTATACTCGTATACTCCCATCCTTTACTTCCACCATGCTGGAAAACATCAAACATCCTTTTCTGGATTTATTAGACAAGTCTCGAGCACTTCGTCTACGTCCTTCTCAGGATTCACTTGACACAAGTCTCATAGACTTCATCGTTTACATCCTCTATGGATTACTCGAAGCCTTGTTTAAGCAATGTTATCAATTACATCCTCTAGGGATTCTTCAAAGCCTTTTCAAAAGCAAAGTTCAATCCACTGTCGTTGCTGCTGGCCACAGTAACAATGTGTGAACCTGAACACATTGACATCCATCATCGGATCCTAAGCGCGCTATATAAGTTATAACGATCAGTTTCTGGGCTTTTGACCCCGACTGATTCTAATGTTCAGATCCTGGGCTGTTGACCCTGGACGTTCATTCAAAAACCTAACAACACCGTTGGTAAAAAGCAGCTGCCAATGATTACTTAGGTTTATACACCGAATAATCATTCAGAAAACCCAACAACACGTTGGTCAAGTCAAAAGGTGTGATCGCTTCTGAACAGACGTGTTCAGATAGCACCGCCATTCTAGAAAACCCAACAACAACGTTGGTAAAAGCATAAACCCAACAACAACGTTGGTAGAAGAGGAGCATAACACATTTGCGATTTCGCTACCCTACAATCATAAACCCAACAACAACGAATTCATTCTAAGTCCTAGTTAACAAAACGAATATCATCACTCTTGAAGTTCTTGTGATTTGTCAAAGAGCAAAACGAGTCAAGCTCATAGGAAAGGCGAGAAACAAAAACCACATTCATTATCATCCTACACTCACTACAATGCTAAGTCCGAAAACAAGAGCATGAAGGTGAGAACCGCTCTCCTCGTCGCCGTTGACCCCGTCGAGTCCTCGTTGCCATCCGATGACTTCCTCGGCTTCGGTCTCCGCGAGCAGTGACGATTATGCATCGGCGCGGCGTGACGAGTGGAGGACATCGGGTCCGGTCGACACATCGGGCGCGCAAGGGACTTGAGACGTCGGGTCATCAGAGCCGAGCTCCTCGGTGACAAGGTGTACGTGACGAGTGGAGGACATCGGGTCCGGTCGACACATCGGGCGCGTAAGGGACTTGAGACGTCGGGTCATCGGGGCCGAGCTCCTCGGTGATAAGGTGTGCGTGACGAGCTTGAATTGTCAGGAGCAGTCGAAACTAAGGCGTCCTCTTTTCTCAACGATGATGACATCGGGTCTTCGGTGGCGTTTGACGAGCTTCGGTCTCCGATGACTCAAAATCATCAAGGGTATCGGGACCACGATGATCGGACACATCAGTGACGTCGAGTCCATGTTTTCCACGTTCGCCGAGTTTGAGCTTGGGAAACCCACAAATTCACCTACATCAAAATCTAAGTCAATGGGTTCTCCACATTCATCACTCAAAACCCTTTTGGATCCATAACTCCAATCTTATTTACATAAATAAAAAAGGCTTTGCAAAAGCAGCCAGTCAAAAAACATGAAGTCTTAAAATCTTCATCATCGACTTCGACAAGCGAAGCGCGAAGTCTTTAAATCTTCAGCAAGGTCTTAAAATCCTTAAGTATAAAAACCATTGTCAACAGCAAACGCTATCAGCTCTCGCAAGCAGAACACGAAGTCTTAAAACCTTCGAAGAACAAAAAATAACGTTCACAGTGTTATCAACACTAAAGGCTCAGGCCTATAGCATCATGCTAACAACAGCATCATAACTTTGAACAGCTAACTCCAACGCCCAATGGTCCTTAAACTCGACACTGTTATCACTAACACTACCGAGCTGGGGGGCTAACTGTTGGGGTCGGATTTCACCCGCTGAACGTTGACGTTCAAAGTTATGATAAAGCAACGAGCATATTTCAACGGGCAGAGATAATATGGACCCTAAGTCATTCCACTTACAAGAAGGGGTGAAGGCCTCTTGAAATACCCTAAGTCATTTCACCTACAAGAAATGATGAAGGACTCTTAAAAACCCCTAAGTCATTTCACCTACATGAAAGAGTAAAGACCTCTTGAAAACCCCTAAGTCCCTTAAACCCTCTACCTGGTGAAGGAACCTTCGAAGCCATCTTCACCTCAGGAGAAGTCATGAATGCAGTGTCGGAAAGGTCACAGAGCCAACAGGAGGCGCTGCAGAGACCAAGGCTGCTTGACACCGATGTCACTGAGCAGTGACACCGATGACTGGCAGTGGCACCGATGTCACTGAGCAGTGACACCGATGACAGGCAGTGGCACCGCTGTCACTGCCCAGAGACAACGATGTGCCTGGCCTCATCGGCGTCCAGGCATCTGACATCGGTGCCCAGGCTGCCTGACACCGATGACAGGCAGCTGACATCGGTGCCCAGGCTGCCTGACACCGATGACAGGCAGCTGACATCGGTACCCAGGCTATTCCCATCAGCTTCAGGTCCTTCGTCGCCCGTCAAAACATCAACGAAGGTTCCAGAAGGTTCAACACGCTAAAGCCCAGTAACGAAGCCCACATAGGCTCGACCGACACAGGCGAAAAAGGCAATCCACAAGGGTTTAAGAAAAAGGCTTAGCCGACTTAGGGGGTTATATATAGGAATGCAAAAACACTTGTAAAGATTGATTCACAATTTTTATCACACAAGCAATACAAAGCAATTACAAACCCTAATTTCTCTCTGCTCATCATTGTTCTTCATAGCTTATCTTCAGAAATCTCTGCTTCCTCTCGAAACCCTTACAAATCTAATTGTGCGAATTCCGGCTTCCACACGGTACTTCCCGTGTCGATCAAGACCCGCGACACGTCAATATTGCTGATAGCGATTTCGATGACAAGTGGATCGTCATGTGGTTTGTCGATCCCGATTGTTTCTCTTTCTTCAAATGTGATTGTGTCATTGGAGAACTTAGACTGTGTAGACCAGTTGATGCTAGCTTCAGTTTGGCGCTTAAATGCTTTAATTGAGGAAACTGTATATGAGCAGTATTGGGATCCTCCCATTATTATGAGACATTTCCTTCTTGGGCCGCATTGAGTAGTGCTGTCATTTTGTCTACCGTATTTAGGCGGTTCCTCGTCGGCAGGTGCAGGCTCAAGCGCATGATCTGCTTTGACTTCAAAATCTTTGAGTTTGAGGTTTTCTTTAAGTTCGCCGTCCAGCAGTCTCTGGGCGAGGGCCGAGCTGAGGGATCGGCAGTTCACTGTTGAGTGCCCGTGGGTGCGATGAATGTCACAGTATAGTGACCCGTCATAAGTTGAGTTTCCGGTCCACACATTAGGAAAACTTTTTCCTCGGCCGCGACCTCTTCCTCGTCCAAAGCCGGGTGAGTCCACTTGATAATTGTGGGTTCCTTTTGAACCGCCTTCGTGCTGGAAAAAACTTCCACCATTGGTTTTTCGCGACTGACTTGGTTGGTGGTCGTTGTCACTTTTCTGTTTTGACTTCCCATACTTCTTTGCGAGTATCTTTGCTTTTTCTTCGCTTTTGGCGAAGTTCGTCGCTCAATGCAGAGCATCCTGGATAGTCGAAGGCTCGTTGATAGACATCTTCTTCCAGAAGTAAGACTCATGCCATATTGCCCTCTTTAGCGCTCGGAGTGCGTCCGAGTCATCTATTCCTTTTACTTGTGATATTACCAATTTGAAGCGTTCGATGAAGGTCTTGAGAGAATCGGTTGGTCCTTGGTCCATGAACCATAAATCGGCGCCAGAAGTTTGAGTCTTAATGAAGATGGAGTAGTGCTTGATGAAGGCCGCTGTCAACTGTTTGAAAGTATCGATGGAATTACTTTCGAGCCCTTTAAACCATTGGAGAGCTGCTCCCTTGAGGTTATCTACAAACAGAAAACACTGTCCGACGTCTATCTCTTGTTCTTTGAAATTTGCTCTTATCATTGTCACACTGAATTCGTTGAGGTGGTCAGCTGGGTCTTTGGTTCCGTCATAGGTCGGCACTCTAATCTTGCATGGGTCTGATACTCGAGCTTTGGTGATGCGCGCCGAGAACGGAGTGTGCTGAGCTTGTTCAAGGATTAGATCGAGTTCCGGTGCCTTGCTAGTGGCACGATGCATCTGCGAGCGGATAGTCTTTAACTCAGCAGTAGTCTTGCATAACGAGGCTCGAAACTCAGCCATCTCGTCATGCTGGGCTCGAACCGCAGCTTGGTTTGCTTCAGCGACCTCTGCCTGTTTCACCCATTCAACGTTTTATTCTTCTTCCAAAATGTGTCTGGTATTCCCACGATCAACTTCGTCGTCGAGAGCAGAGAAGCACTGGTTTGTCATGCCACTTCATCCTCTGGAGGATCGGCGTTGCGTGGGACTCTCCTCGTGGGGCCACCGTCTTCGAAGGTGGAGAACTGTTGTGAAGCTACGTGTCGAGGATCGTCGTTCCTCGCTTTGATTGTTTCCTGTTGAGCTCTCTCTGCCTCAGTGAGTTTGGTATCAGGAACGACTCTTCTAGCCAGGTCCTCGTCGTCGTTGTCGAGGTCTATTGGCTAGTCACGACCCCTCGAACTCCAATCTTATTTACATAAATAAAAAAGGCTTTGCAAAAGCAGCCAGTCAAAAAACATGAAGTCTTAAAATCTTCATCATCGACTTCGACAAGCGAAGCGCGAAGTCTTTAAATCTTCAGCAAGGTCTTAAAATCCTTAAGTATAAAAACCATTGTCAACAGCAAACGCTATCAGCTCTCGCAAGCAGAACACGAAGTCTTAAAACCTTCGAAGAACAAAAAATAACGTTCACAGTGTTATCAACACTAAAGGCTCAGGCCTATAGCATCATGCTAACAACAGCATCATAACTTTGAACAGCTAACTCCAACGCCCAATGGTCCTTAAACTCGACACTGTTATCACTAACACTACCGAGCTGGGGGGCTAACTGTTGGGGTCGGATTTCACCCGCTGAACGTTGACGTTCAAAGTTATGATAAAGCAACGAGCATATTTCAACGGGCAGAGATAATATGGACCCTAAGTCATTCCACTTACAAGAAGGGGTGAAGGCCTCTTGAAATACCCTAAGTCATTTCACCTACAAGAAATGATGAAGGACTCTTAAAAACCCCTAAGTCATTTCACCTACATGAAAGAGTAAAGACCTCTTGAAAACCCCTAAGTCCCTTAAACCCTCTACCTGGTGAAGGAACCTTCGAAGCCATCTTCACCTCAGGAGAAGTCATGAATGCAGTGTCGGAAAGGTCACAGAGCCAACAGGAGGCGCTGCAGAGACCAAGGCTGCTTGACACCGATGTCACTGAGCAGTGACACCGATGACTGGCAGTGGCACCGATGTCACTGAGCAGTGACACCGATGACAGGCAGTGGCACCGATGTCACTGCCCAGAGACAACGATGTGCCTGGCCTCATCGGCGTCCAGGCATCTGACATCGGTGCCCAGGCTGCCTGACACCGATGACAGGCAGCTGACATCGGTGCCCAGGCTGCCTGACACCGATGACAGGCAGCTGACATCGGTACCCAGGCTATTCCCATCAGCTTCAGGTCCTTCGTCGCCCGTCAAAACATCAACGAAGGTTCCAGAAGGTTCAACACGCTAAAGCCCAGTAACGAAGCCCACATAGGCTCGACCGACACAGGCGAAAAAGGCAATCCACAAGGGTTTAAGAAAAAGGCTTAGCCGACTTAGGGGGTTATATATAGGAATGCAAAAACACTTGTAAAGATTGATTCACAATTTTTATCACACAAGCAATACAAAGCAATTACAAACCCTAATTTCTCTCTGCTCATCATTGTTCTTCATAGCTTATCTTCAGAAATCTCTGCTTCCTCTCGAAACCCTTACAAATCTAATTGTGCGAATTCCGGCTTCCACACGGTACTTCCCGTGTCGATCAAGACCCGCGACACGTCAATATTGCTGATAGCGATTTCGATGACAAGTGGATCGTCATGTGGTTTGTCGATCCCGATTGTTTCTCTTTCTTCAAATGTGATTGTGTCATTGGAGAACTTAGACTGTGTAGACCAGTTGATGCTAGCTTCAGTTTGGCGCTTAAATGCTTTAATTGAGGAAACTGTATATGAGCAGTATTGGGATCCTCCCATTATTATGAGACATTTCCTTCTTGGGCCGCATTGAGTAGTGCTGTCATTTTGTCTACCGTATTTAGGCGGTTCCTCGTCGGCAGGTGCAGGCTCAAGCGCATGATCTGCTTTGACTTCAAAATCTTTGAGTTTGAGGTTTTCTTTAAGTTCGCCGTCCAGCAGTCTCTGGGCGAGGGCCGAGCTGAGGGATCGGCAGTTCACTGTTGAGTGCCCGTGGGTGCGATGAATGTCACAGTATAGTGACCCGTCATAAGTTGAGTTTCCGGTCCACACATTAGGAAAACTTTTTCCTCGGCCGCGACCTCTTCCTCGTCCAAAGCCGGGTGAGTCCACTTGATAATTGTGGGTTCCTTTTGAACCGCCTTCGTGCTGGAAAAAACTTCCACCATTGGTTTTTCGCGACTGACTTGGTTGGTGGTCGTTGTCACTTTTCTGTTTTGACTTCCCATACTTCTTTGCGAGTATCTTTGCTTTTTCTTCGCTTTTGGCGAAGTTCGTCGCTCAATGCAGAGCATCCTGGATAGTCGAAGGCTCGTTGATAGACATCTTCTTCCAGAAGTAAGACTCATGCCATATTGCCCTCTTTAGCGCTCGGAGTGCGTCCGAGTCATCTATTCCTTTTACTTGTGATATTACCAATTTGAAGCGTTCGATGAAGGTCTTGAGAGAATCGGTTGGTCCTTGGTCCATGAACCATAAATCGGCGCCAGAAGTTTGAGTCTTAATGAAGATGGAGTAGTGCTTGATGAAGGCCGCTGTCAACTGTTTGAAAGTATCGATGGAATTACTTTCGAGCCCTTTAAACCATTGGAGAGCTGCTCCCTTGAGGTTATCTACAAACAGAAAACACTGTCCGACGTCTATCTCTTGTTCTTTGAAATTTGCTCTTATCATTGTCACACTGAATTCGTTGAGGTGGTCAGCTGGGTCTTTGGTTCCGTCATAGGTCGGCACTCTAATCTTGCATGGGTCTGATACTCGAGCTTTGGTGATGCGCGCCGAGAACGGAGTGTGCTGAGCTTGTTCAAGGATTAGATCGAGTTCCGGTGCCTTGCTAGTGGCACGATGCATCTGCGAGCGGATAGTCTTTAACTCAGCAGTAGTCTTGCATAACGAGGCTCGAAACTCAGCCATCTCGTCATGCTGGGCTCGAACCGCAGCTTGGTTTGCTTCAGCGACCTCTGCCTGTTTCACCCATTCAACGTTTTATTCTTCTTCCAAAATGTGTCTGGTATTCCCACGATCAACTTCGTCGTCGAGAGCAGAGAAGCACTGGTTTGTCATGCCACTTCATCCTCTGGAGGATCGGCGTTGCGTGGGACTCTCCTCGTGGGGCCACCGTCTTCGAAGGTGGAGAACTGTTGTGAAGCTACATGTCGAGGATCGTCGTTCCTCGCTTTGATTGTTTCCTGTTGAGCTCTCTCTGCCTCAGTGAGTTTGGTATCAGGAACGACTCTTCTAGCCAGGTCCTCGTCGTCGTTGTCGAGGTCTATTGGCTAGTCGCTAACTTTAGCTTTCTCTCGTCGTGTCTGAGGTAGGAGAGCGGATCGTACTAGTGTAGCACAGTTAAGCGCCACTGGATCGATTCGTGCCGCTGGTTTTCTGAACAGACCTAGTTCGAGGGGTCGTGCGCGGACGTATACTCCTATGGACCTGAGCTCGTCGGTTATGATCCCGTTGGCTCTGTTTTACCGCTCGGCGCTCTCCAACAATTCGTCCAGTGTCGTGCTCATCTTCTGCAACAACTCAGGAAGAAGCGAGCTTGCTCTCGGGGTTTCCTTCGACTTCTCGCCAGGAAGATCGGCGCGAGCTGCATCTGCTGGTGGCGGATCGTCACGAGCGGTTTGGTCCTTGTTAGTACTTCCTTCAGCATGGATCTCGCCCTCTTCCACATCTCTCGGCGCGACGTCTTTCGGATCAGCGATACGTCGTTCGCCTGTCATTGTGTTCTGGATCTCTGCGCGGTAATTCTTCGGAGTAAGAAGCTTTCAAGCCCCTTCCTTCTAGCGCCAAACTGTGGTGGTGGAAACCTGCACAGTTGAAACAGTCAACGATTCTAGGTCTGAAAGCTCTGAGATGAGAAACACAACGAAGATCTCAAGAGAGTATGTTATTAATCTGTTTGTTAAATGATTACAAGTGGTTCTGTGTAAAAATGCCGATCCTTTTTTCAGAGATGTATAAGGTCTATTTATATTAGTCCTAGTCGTCCTAGGTCTAAATCTACGAGATAAGGAAAGATCCCTAACTCTTTGTGACTCTCTCTCAGCGTAGTCGGCGGCCGCCTTGGGTCTTGACCTCGTCCTCGTCATGGGCCCAAATCCGAGAGCTCGTCTTCTAGGCCCAACATGTAGTAGAGGTCGGCGTGACTTGTTACTCGTGGGCTCTCGACTCGTTCTTTCCAGTGTGGGCCTTCTGTGCTCCGCCCATTCATTGTCTTGAAGGGAAATGATCGCAATGGTCTCTTGGAGTATAAATGACCACTATATACGTCATCCTGGAAAGATGCATGTCCTAGTCCCAGTTACTCTGGAGAGCTGCTCCCAGAGACAGAGCTGGTCCAGGGACAGAGCCGGAGCGCGCCCACCTCTGGTACTTAGTCATTTTCGTGACGATCTCTACTGGAGTGAGATCTGACCCCAACATGGGTTATGGTTAGAGAACCCCAGAATGGAAGTTTTATAAAGAGTAGAGCTTGCCAGTTTTGGTGGAATTCTAACGGGGCATATGTGCTTATGCGTTTAGAGAGTCTCGAAATAGAAGTTTTACTGTGGGTAGAACTGTCTAGTTCCAAAGAGACTTTGCAGGGACATCCGGTGTGATGGATGGTCCAGATGATTTGTGATGATCATGTTTGTGATGGTATTCCGGGTTTGGAGTATCATGTTGAGACCTTGGGAGGTAGTTCTGGTCAGAGGTGCATTATAGACGTTAAAAATTGATTTTGTTCGGGGATGTCGATTTCCTCGCATAACTCAGAGAGAGACAGTGGTTCTTTCTTGGATATGCGTTCTCCGGCAGATCTTGAGAGATGAGTCTCTACGAGGGATAGTGGATTCCCTGCATACCGATCGTTCGCCTGGACTGCGCGGACTGGGAGCGTGAGGGTATGGAGATAGTTTTGGGAGATTGCGATCTCTGGCAGATCGTTGAGAGATGCGTCTCTCCAGGGGATAGTGAGTTCCCTGCATACCTAGAGCTTGAGAGACTGTGTGTTTTGATGGTTTGAGGGGTATGGAGATGGTTGGTATCAAACACCGTCAGGACTGCGCGGACTGAGGTGGGTTGATACGAGGCACCGAGGGCTGAGGGGTGACGATCCCGAGAGCTAGATGGTGTGGTTATGAGTTATGAGTAATAAGCGATCAATGTGTGAGATGGGTCTATATGCATAGGACGGATGTGAGCCTCGAGAGGGTCTGGGAGATGTATTCTCCGGTGTTATTGGCAGGTTGGCCAGGTGGTTAGCCATGAGGGCAGTGGTTTGCGGATTCGAGGACGAATCCAGCTTTAGTGGGGGAGAATTGTAACACCCGTGAACCAATTTTGAGAAATTGGAAGGGTGTGTCGATAGACACTAGTGAGATGTGTCGATCGACACTAGTGAGGTGTGTCGATCAACATGCGTGTTTTTGGCTTAAGGCCGGTTGGGATTCGAGTGGCTGTCAATCGACACTGGTGGTGTGTGTCGATCGACAGGGTTTTAAATGGTCGGTTTTCTCGATTAAATCGGTCGATTTACATGTTGGTTTGGGAGAAACCCTAGGGTTTGATATATATTCTGATTGGCCGTGTTTTTGAGAGGAAAAAGGTCAGAGAATCAGAGTTATATTGTTCCCAGAGAGTTTTATCGTTTCCGGTGAGTTTGTGTGTTGTGGATTCGATGGGTTTGTGAAAGAAACTATTGTTGTGCGATTCGGAGTGGAGTGGGACGTGGATTTCGTGGCTTTTAGTGGTGATCAAGGCTGATCTCGTTCTAGTCTCAATTTCATTGTTTTCCTAACCGAAAAGCTAAGGTGAGTGCGTGATCATGGCTTCTGGGTCGATGGATCGTTAGGGATTCGTGGTGATAGGTTTGTGTGTATTGATTGATCTTGTGGTGGTTGATTGTGGCTATGATTGCTTGTTGTTGTGTTGTTGTTGATGTTTGTGCAGGTATTTCGTACTGGAGCAGATGAGGGATCGATCCGAGAGGATTATGATCAGTTCCCACGATTCTGCCAAGAGTGTGTCGAACGACACACCAGCACGAGCCTGTCTAACGACACACATGAGGTGTGTCGAACGACAGGCCAATACAGAGTGTATCAATCGACACCTAGTGGTAGTGTCGATCGACACATGTCTGTTTGGGCTGTGTTGAGCCGTTTGTTTGATGTGTGATTTGTATGTTGCCTGAGCGGTCCATCGTGTTTGAGTGCGCAGTCGTAGATGGGATGACCGTCTCACTGGATATTTATGATAATACTCACGCATCTCTTTTTCCCATGTGATGCAGGTAAAGGCAAAGTGTGATCGTGGAATCATGGCTACGAAGAGGAGGATGATCTAGGATCTCGGTTGTGTGGTTGATGTTATTTGTTGTTTAGAACTGCCATAGGTTGTTGGTTAGTTCTGGAATCATTGAGATGATTATTGGATGTTTTGGTTTAAAGAAATTCGTTGTTTCGGTTTAGAAGTTTAAGTTGATTGTTAGTTATCCGCTGAATGTTATGTGTGGTTTGCTTGGTTGTTGAGGATAGCATTTATGGGAATGCTAGTCCCAGACCAAGGTTTAAATGTTTTTTTTTTTAAAACGGGTCGGGTCGTTTCAATTAATATATTGTGAAGGGGACAGCCTTCTTAATTTATCGAAATCAATAGGTGAAGACATAGTTAACCAGCTCTACATTTTGATTGAGAAAGAGAAGGTAGTGCAACAACATGAACGCTCAAAGATATTCCGTAACCATATCTAAACATGAACATACACGTAAACAAATTACCAATACGATACATATTAGTATTCATGCTAAATAAATTATTTCATTATCTACGATCGTTTCACTTTCTTATCATTATACTTTTGTATTCATATATGTCAACATCTAACTAATTTAAAATTAGCAACTCCAAATATATATTAAACTCATCTATAAAACAAACCCATGCGTAGCGTGGGGGCGTCAAAATGGGTCAAAACTCATGGGTAACCCTAACCCGCCCATAGTTTTAATGGTTTTGGGTTGGATTTTTCGACCCATATAAATAAATAGGTATTAGTGGGTAACCAATTTAAGTTTATCGGTTTAATGGGTAAACCCATTAGGGTTACGGGTTACCCATGGGTTTAGCATAAAAACAAAAAAGTAACTAATATACCGTATATTATATACGTAAATTACTAAAAAGATTAGAGTTTTTTTTGGTAAATAAAAACTAAGGTTTTATATTACCGATGAACCTAACAAAAATTGAATCCAAGGAAACAGATGAACACGACAACGATTGAAGTGCTTTTCTTAATTATTTATTGGTTTTCGGTGTCATTGGTTTTATGATTTTTTTATTTTAAGATATGTTAGACATTTTATTTCATTTCTTACTTGAATGTTTTTGTTGGATTTATAATAATATGGAATTTTTAAAAAAATTTAGTAATTTTATTATAATTTATTTAATTTATGTGGGTAACCTATTTAACCTAGTAACCCAATGAGTTTTATAGTAGATGAGTTTGGGTACATAAATTATACCCATATAATATATAGGTCGGGTCAAACCTGCCCACTAAAATCTCGAACCGACGTTGGATTTGGTTGGGTTGGGTTGGGTTACCCATTTTGACATCCTAAGCGTGGGTATAAAATCTAGAATATTATTCTGGAATGCTCTTCTTTATTTGTGAAGATCATGATGCTCTGTGTTGGTGGTTTCAGTGTCATACAAAGCAAATATGTTAGCTGTAAGTTTTTGAATTAGTTGCTTCAATTTTTTCTCGGTCTTAGGTGTACCACATTTGGTGGCCCATATATAACTTAGTTTAAACCTCTTGTATAGTAAATTGCCATTGTTTTTGTTTCCCTTTCAGAACTTTTGAGGGGTGTTCTTACTACGAGTTTACGACCCACTGTGGGCTTCAGCGATATCGAGGCAACAATGATTGGGTTAGGTTCAAGTATATATTCTTCTATATGCCTAGCTTTTAATAGAAACTTGAGAGTGTTGTCATTTTAGTTGTAAATTTCTTCACTCACTTTCGATGATGGACTTCTCATGTAAATGGTTTGATCAGAGGAGCTGTGGTTGGAGCAGCTATTTCTATTGGGACAAGGAACTAGACCCATGTTTTTGGCACGGGTAAGCTCGCTTCTGCTTTTGGTGTTTTGGTTACGTGTATCGGGACAGATCTGAAACAAGGTTCAGGTTATTTAAAACACTTCATATCATTTTTTCTTAAAACACTACATTTCTTAACACGAGTGGTGCTCTTTGAATTCATCTGATGCATCCACATTCATGCGACAACAAACACTACCTTATAATTATGTTCATGACAGTTGCTTTAGTTGCTTGCAGATCTCAGATATCTCCATTCATCAAGAGATGGTGTCTTCGGATTGGACCGTGTAAGATCATACAGGTGACGGGACTCTTTGGTTGACACTAAAATTTGGGTAGTTGAATTAGTGGATGGTCGATGTTCTATAGGTCACAATTTTGTTCTAGAACTGATTTCATTTGCAATAGTGCTTATTAATTGTCGAATAGTGTATGCTTTTTTTCTTTCTCTAAGTGTAAACTGATTTGCAAGATAATAAGAAACTTAAAATATGAAAAAATGATTTTAATAAATGATTACAAGAATTACAAATCATGAGAGAAAAAGAGAAAGAAAAAGACCAATGGAAGAGCGAATAAAGCTATTTGGTCTTTTCATCTCTAAACACATAAAATGTTTACTTGATGAATTATTTAAATAGCATAGCTATATTATTGTTTTGTATAACAATATGATTATTGGGCAAATTAATCATATTTTACGAATAAATCAACATTTGCCGCTATTCTCCGTACATGAACAATTGGATGACATCGTTCAATAACAAAAAAGGCTAAGCGATTTTGTAGAGCGTGTATTGTACGCGGTCCACCGGTAATCAAAACAGAGTTTGGCATATATTTTGTTATGCTTTGAAGGCAAATTTTCCACAATTTTGAGGATAGTTTTCTACCAGCAAGAATTAGAAACCATCTTCTTGTTGTTTGCAACCACAATATTCACCAATTGTTGTGGTTTCAAAAATTGCTTTTGAGAAATTACACATTATACTGATTTTAAGCCTCACGGAAAAGGTATGCAAGAAAAAAAAAAAAAAAAGGTATGCAAGCTTAAAGCATGTTTTGATTTTTAGATGCTTTTATGTCTAGCTTTTTTTTTTTTTAAATTTCTGATTGATTACTTAAAGGAGCCGGTTACAAAATAAAAAGAAAGATCATCCTCAGGTCATAAACCATAGAGGAAAAGGAAAGAAGAAAAAAAACATTACAAGAGGGTCATGTTCCTCTGAACCACAAACAAAGAGAATCACCGAAACTAGACTTGTCCTTCTAAGCGAAGAAAGAGTTCATGATTCCACGGTCCACACGCTTAAACAAAGCCTCAGCTGTAAAGGAGATACGGTTGAAGATACAGTCGTTTCTCTGTTTTCAAATTGCATAAATAATTTCATGAGCCATTAGCAATCGCAAGTTGTTTTCTGCTGCAATCGCAAACCAACCACAACATGAAAGCATGCTTAGGGATATGGCCTGAAAACCATACTTCTTTGTGCCATTGGACCTCGGTGAAAGGCTCGGCCATTTGATGTTTAACAAGAGAGAACTTGAAAGCATCATGCTGTGGTCCTGCTCCATCTCTCCATTTATATGTATCCTCCGTGTTCTCGCAAAGCTCAATTGTAGTAAGGTGAGCTAAAAGCTCAACCATGTTTTCGCTACGGGCACCTATGATATTCCAGTTGGAATTAGTTACCACCTCTGAGATTTTCGCTTCTAGTGGGATCCCATACCTTCTTGGTCCATCTGATCCAATATAGGAGCATAATTTACCAAATGGAGTCCACACATCACTCCAAAAAGAACAAGTCTTTCCATTCCCCACCTTACAAGATATAAAGTCTTCTACAATTTATCTAAGCTTTAAAAGATGTGACCAATTCGAAGAACCTCCACTCTTTTCACTTAGGACCAGAAAGATCTCATGCTTTATGTCTAGCTATTGTTTGCACAAAATATTGTGCCATCATCAAAAATTGAATTTCATAGTCTAAACTCTAAAGAATTGATACAGTAAAAAATATGGCTCGAGGCATCAATAAAGTTTGCCAATACATATGTAATTTACTATTTGTTTTTTCAAGGTTTTCTCATTAATCATATCGTAAGGTGTCATACATCCAGTTTATTGGATATTCAAAAACTACTCATGTATTTATTTTTTGCTGAAATGTTATGATTATTTATCAACAAAAAAGGTTCCAATCTTTAGAGTTTAAACCCCAAAGAAGTTACATAGTTTAATTGTGACATAGCTTGTAGGGCAAGACAAAATGGAGAACTTTAGAATTTTATTACAACGGGATTTGCATCCAACGTTGGATCAACTCCTCGTCCTCTTCACTCGGTGGCTTCGAGCTGATTGAGTGGAGCCTGAGAAGCACCTCCTTGTGAATGAGCCTTGCAAGTGTCATCGGTGTAGAAGGATCCCGCTGATGACGCCTACCATTTCTCTCCCTCCAAATCCAATAGAGCGTTGTTTGAAAGACCATACGGGTGAGCTTTGCATCCTTCCTTGTGAGTCTACTACTCTTAAGACCATTAATGGTACTAGTCCAGTCAGGGGATAGTCTCGTACCCATTATAGTTGTGAGAAGCAGAGTCCATACCGTAGACGAAGTCGGACACGCAAAGAAGAGATGATCCCTTGTTTCATTTTGTTCTCCACACAAAGGGCAAGGCTGAACGTCACCCCAAACTCTCGTGCGGTCCCCTGTGGAGAGTCTATTCCTCAAGGCGAGCCAGGTGATGAGTGCTTGCCTAGGTACTGCTTGAGGGAACCAAACTAATACATGCCAGTCAACTTGGTCTCTTCCTTGCCTCACTTGCTCCCACGTTCTGGAGGCTGAGAATTTTTGCCCGAAATTGCCCTCTTCCTGCTTCCAAAGAACTCTATCCTTGCCTGCAGTAATCACAGGTATAGGAGCAGCCCTAATGTGTCTCTCAATATCTTGAAAGAGAGATCCCCTGCATCTACGAATGCTCCATTCAGCTTGCCTCACCGCGTCTGCGACTTTAGCATTTCGCTGCACTCCCAGCACCCGTGTACCCGCAGCAGCAACCATCTCAGACAACGGACCAAAGTCAAGCCAATTATCATACCAAAAGAAGGTGCTTTTCCCATCCTTTATCTCTGTTTTAAGGAATTTTGCAACGATTGGCCGGAGCTTGAGCAGTTTCTTCCACATCCAGCTGCCCCTAGTCGTCTTATCCGAGATCTCCCAAAAAGAGGAATTCCGAAGCAAATACTTATGTACCCAGTCCACCCATAATGTATCAGTCCGAACAAATAATCTCCAAATAAGCTTTAAGGAAAAGACGGTGGAGCTATCTTTTAGTCTTCTAATCCCCAACCCTCCTTCCTTCTTAGTACCACATACATCCTCCCATGAGACTTTGGCTTGTGTTGTTTTATGGGGAGAACCAGACCAAAGAAAAGCTGCAGCCATGCTTTCTATCTGTTGTAGACACTTGTTGGGGAGTCAAAAAGCAGAGCACCAGAAGTTAGCGGTACTAACTATTACTGATTGTATGAGTTGAAGGCGACCAGCATAAGAGAGAGTTTTGGAGGCCCATGAGAGGAAACGATTTCTGATCTTATCAATGAGCGGTTCATAGTCTGTTTTAGTCATGCTCTTTGTAGTCAGAGGAAGCCCTAAATAGCGGATTGGGAGCTGATCAATAGGAATACCAAGGTTTGTAACAGATTCTTGGAGTTCATGTCTCGTTGTCCCTGCCATATACAGTGCGGATTTAGTCATGTTGATTGCAAGTCCCGACTCTTTTTCAAACTCCTTCAAAACGTCCACAATCCCGTGGAGGGAAGTAGCTGTTCCATCTGTGAAAATGACCATGTCATCTGCGAAACTCAAGTGAGTGAGCTCCACTTCTTTACACTTTGGATGATACTTGAACCTCTTGTCCTTAACGGCCCTGTCTAACCGGAGAGAAAGAACATTGATCGCGATAACAAAGAGTAAAGGGGATAAGGAGCAACCTTGTCTCAGCCCTCTTGAGCTTGTGAAAAACCCTTCCAATTCACCATTGATGCTTACAGAGAAAGCCGCAGTGGAAATACAACCTTTGATCCAATGGATAAATGCTTCTGGGATTCCCATTGCATTCAGAGCATTCAACAAAAAGTTCCAATTCACCGTATCAAATGCCTTAGTGATATCAATTTTTAACGCGCATCTAGCTGAGATCGAGTCCTTATGATAGTCCTTTACCAACTCTGTAGCAAGTAATACATTCTCCAGGAGGAGGCGTCCTTGTATGAATGCGCTTTGGTTTGTTTGAATCGCTTCTGGCAGCAACAACTTCAACCGGTTAGCAAGGATCTTGGATATCACCTTATACATCGTGTTACAGCATGCTATAGGTCGGTAGTCTTTGATAGATGCAGCATCCACTTTCTTGGGGATAAGCGCCAAGATCGTTGCATTCACTCCGCTGGGCATGTGCCCATTGATAAAAAAGGACTGAACTGCTGTCACAAAGTCCTTTCCGATGATTGGCCATGCTGCTATATAGAATTCCTTAGTATATCCATCTGGTCCAGGCGTTTTCCCAGACGGCATACCTATGAGGGTCTTCCTTATTTCTTCCTCCAGAACCGGCCTAGTCATAATCTCCCCACGAGTGGCAGAGCATCGGTAAGCAATTAGCTGAACTAGATCATATATCCCTCCACATCTCTCCTCTGAGCAGTTGGGAAACTTTTCATAGTATTTAATAGCCTCCGTTTTGATATCTTGTATATCAGTCAAAGTTTCACCATCTTCATTACTTAGTCTCCGGATAGAATTGGTAGCCCTTCTCGCTTGAACGGTTCGGTGAAAGAAAGTGGTGTTTTGGTCTCCCAACTTGAGCCACGTGACCCTTGATTTTTGGCTGAAAAATTTCTCCTCTATCTCTGCATAGTGATTCCATTGTGTAGCTGCCTCAGCTTCAGCTTGGAAAGTTTCCTCACAAGGATTCTCTAGAGCTTGTTTTTGCCTTGCACATAGAACATCAAGCGCAATTTTTGTTCTCTTGGTTATATCTCCATACCTATCTTTGTTTAAGGCTCGTAAGCAAGGTTTGAGCTTCTTTAGTTTCTTATGAAACCGTTGCATCGCCGTTTTGGAATGATAAATCTCCTCTGTCTCCTGCCAATAGTGTGATACAATTTCCAGGAACAGAGGATGATCCGTTAGGTAGTTAAAAAATTGAAAGTGTCTTCTTTTGCGAATTGTTGTATGACTCATCTTGATCGTACTTCGCACATGGTCAGAGATACCATTAGTTTCATAAGAAACGTAAGCCTCTGTGAAAACCGTGGCCCAATTGCTTGTTACAAGAACTCTATCCAACTTCTTACCGATAAGTCCTTGCTCTTGGTGGTTCCACCAAGTGAATTTAGGTCCTATTGCTCCGAGATCCGTTAACTCACAGTCTGAAACAAGATTTTGGAACTCCCTCATACCCGCTTGGTTCCCTAATCCGTATTGCACCTGCGAGTGCTCATCAGAATAGAGGACCTCGTTAAAGTCACCCATTAGGATCCAGGGAATGTTGGAATGTTCATAATTGGCATGTATGTGACGAATCTCATCCCATAAGATAGTTCTTTCATTGCTGAAATTGGATGCATAGATGCAAGAGCATAGAAAGACCTCTCCTCTGCTTGTTTCGATTCCCACTGTAATCATTTGGGCGCTCTTACATATCACCGTGACAGTGACCTCATTCGTCCAAACCAACCAAATGCGACCCAGCCGATGATGATCATAGTTTGTTTCACATTCCCAACCTGGGAAAACCCGAGAGATAATAGCAGAACTATTCGCCTCCGTCACTCTAGTTTCTAAGAGACAACCAAAGGTAGGATTTGAATCATTAATCCAAGTCTTAACATTGTTATGTTTGCGCATTTTGTTGAAACCGCGAGTATTCCACGCAAAAAAAGATGTCATGATGATTAGTTCCTCCGTGAGGAGGATCTTTTCCCATTTGTGTTTGGTGCCAGAATTTGATCTCTTGGATTTGTGTTTTGATTGTTTGGATTGTTCTGATTCTTCCTCCTCCTTAGGTTGGACTCGTGATTTTTCTTCACCTGATTAGGGGGCAATTCCCCTTCCAATGTAGGTTGAGGTTCTACCGTTTCCTTCTCCCTATTCTCTATTTCTCCCTCCTCCTTATCTTCCTCCTCCTCCATTATTTTTGAAAGAATAGAAAATCGGGAAGGTGAAGTCCCTCCCTGCACTAAGGTACTGGTTTCGTCTTGTATCGTAGTAGCTTGTACTGCAGTATCTTTTCTAGGTGAATGCTTAGTACCTTTCTTAACTTCTGTCCACTCTTGTCCCACTTCACCTTGCATATCTTGCGATTCCTTTGAGTCATTGTATGAATTCTCCTCGCAATTCCCAGGTTTATTTGTATCCTCTATTCTCCCCTGCATTCCCTGATTTAGTGCGTGCGTTTGTACGCTATTAACCGGGTTGCTTACGCCCAACTCAGCATGTCCTCTACTTTGCTTATCTCCTCCTTGAACCTTGACACTATCTTTATCCTTCTTCCTCCTCTCGCATTCATTGGCCTTATGTCCCCATACATTACATTCCAAACAGCGAGACGGAAGCTAAGGGTAATTAACCTTCACCATGGTTTCCTCTTCATCATTTAGTGAGACTAAATTTAGTAATGGCTTTTCCAGGTTGACCACTACAAGAACACGTGCAACATCCAGTCTGACACATCTACTAGTGTTGCGGTGCAACTTTTGAGCCTTACCAATAATGTCACCCAAAAATTTCAGCCCCGTCTCCGAGAATAGCTGATCCGGAACCCCTGCAAAATCTACCCAAATCGGCATCGTAGAGAGATCCGGCTTGAGATTTGTTGCCTTTGGGTTCCATTCTTCTACCACCAATGGACTTTCCCCAATATGCCAATAATGTTTTTTGAGAACTCGCGATCTCATCTCTGAGTCTTCAACACGGAACAAAACAGCTTTAGAGTTTAAGAACTGCACATCAATTTTGGTTCCCCTGTTTCCAGATGTCCAAATCCTGTTAACTGTAGCATGAACTTTACCAATATGAGGGGCGTCTCCAATAAAGTATCCGACAATGTAGCTAGACCACAAAGGTTGTGAGCGCAACACTTCCTCTGGGATATTGGCCTTCGCCATATCATTAACTATCTCGACTTCCAAAGCATACCCTGCAGGACTAGTTATTTTCCCCAGCAGTAAGGAGGTCCAAGGCCCCTTCGATGACTGGCTAAGCGGTGAACTTTGACTACTCACAGCTTCTTGATTTCCCGTAGACCCTAGATCCACCGGAGATTGAGCCGCCATGGCCAGATCTGGCCGGACGGCAATTGCTTGACGCTTACGAAAAAGGAAAGTTTAGGAAGAGGAGGTCGCCCTAAAAAAAAACTTTGCTATAAAGCTCTCTGATCTATGCGTAAAATAACATATGAAGCCAGAAGACTACTCATGTATTGAATAAATATAAATGTTAACATTTTCTCTAATGGTGTTTTTGATTAACGAGATCATGTTTTGCATCTCTTGATTTGATATATAACATTTAAATTGGCAAAACAACTATACTAATTTTTAAATAACCAATGCGATGACGCTCTTAGATACTATGACCAAAGTTCTAACACACATTTCTCTTATATCTGTATCGAAATCAATCTCATGCAATAAAAAGCATTTCCGTTCTGCTTAATTCCATATGACATATAACAATAATTTATGCATAAACACCATCTCCAAACAACCTCATTGAAGAATCATATAATGATCATCACATGTTCTCTAGCGTATGACGTGGCACCATCTCCTTTTATTAAAATTGGTTGTTTATAGAGTTATCCTTCAAAAAATTAATTAATTTACCACCACTGCCATCCATATATTTCGATACTTTAAATGTGGTGGGCTTCCGAATCATCGCGTGGTGGGCTTCTAACCCATCGTCTTTTATCTGTTGATATGCTAATGGGCCTTATAATGATTCATCGTTATTAGTTGTGTTCGGCATTTTAATTGTTTATTACTTATAACCTTTCCATAATTCCTCAATATATATCAATTATGTTGAAGTTTATATGCTTATATTACGTTGGATATTCTTTTATATTCTTCTGATATATTCCATTTTTATCTTAGCCAACCCTAAGTTTTCCTAGAACTATATACATATATATATGCATCTTTATATTCCATGTTTTGTGGCTTCAACGTTTATGATTTCTCTGTTTCTCATATTTTTATGGTTCGTTTTGTGAGTTATTGGACTCAGACAAAGCATAAAGCCTTTAGGCCAAGTAAGCCCATACGCAAGTTGAGCCAGAAACAAGTATGGGCTAGACAACAAAAGAGAAGAAGGTCCATCAAGGATGTGTCTTGGTTATTATAACAACCTAAAAATAGAGGAAGGAGATCAGATCGTGAAAACTAGAGAAGAAACAGAGACTATCAAGAAGATAAAGGAGATTAGTCTAGGGTTCTTACTTTGTATCATCTTCTTCCTAATTTCCCTCTTGTTCTGATTTAAAACCCTAGCATCACCATAGATAAGGTGATTGTAATTCTTGGTTCGTGATCTAGTGGAGTTCCCGGTGATGAGTTCACCGGCGAGTTAGGGGCCGGAACTAAGCCCTGAAGCTCGATTGCTTGTGTCGTTTACTTTCGTGCTTAGCTACTGAATCTGGGAACAAGTAGAATCAAGATTATATTAGATTTCTTATTCTGCAAGCTTAGAAATCCTAACAAGTGGTATCAGAGCGTGGTTCGTGTGAAGAGGCTAGGGTTTTATAGTCTAGGAGGAGATCGGATAAAGAGAACTTACCTGAACAGGAGTTTTCTGGTCATCGAAAGATCTTGAATCACATCGGAGTTGAGATCGTAGCAGGCTTGCTACTGGGGTTTGTTATCAAAGGGGATCGGATCAGATTCTGTGACACGACCCGACCCGTTTTTTTTTTTTTTTTTTTTTACATCAAACCCTTGGTCTCAGACTAGCATTCCCATAACTGCTATCCTCTACAACCAAGCAAACATGCACAGACAACCAGCGGATAACAATAATAAACCAAGCATTTCATTCCATCAAAACTAAACCAGTTCAACTCAAATTCCAATAACAATTCCAACAACCTAACCAGGTTCTAAAACAGAAAGTAAAACAATAAAACCACACAACAACACAACACGAGACCCTAGATCATCTCCCTCTTCATTGCCATGATTCCACGATAAAATTTGCCTTTACCTGCATCACATGGAAAAAAGAGATGCGTGAGTATTATCACAAATACCCAGTGAGACGGTCCTCCCATCTACGACTGCGCACACAGACGCGATGGATCCGCTCAGGCAAACATACACCAAACATTCACGCAAACACAAACAAACGGCTCAACCACAGCCCATCAGACAGCCTGTCGATCGACACTACCACTAGGTGTCGATCGACAGCCCTGCTCACACCTGTCGATCGACACACCCACGGTGCCTGTCGATCGACAACTCAACTGGACCCTGTCGATCGACACACCCACGGTGCCTGTCGATCGACAGCTCCACAGGACCCTGTCGATCGACACAACCTCTAGGTGTCGATCGACAGCTCCTCGATCACCTGTCGATCGACACAACCTCTAGGTGTCGATCGACAGCTCTCGTGTGACCCTGTCGATCGACACACCCTAGGGCTGTCGATCGACAGGTCGTCGCAGATTCATGGGAAATCGATCATAATCCTCTCGGATCGATTCCTCCTCTGCGTTAACACGAAACCTGCACGCATAAACACAATCCAAACAATCCACACGCAATCCACAAACAGTTTCAACACAAACAACATCAAATCAACAATTTTAACCTACCACCAAACAACCCTAACGAATCCACCGGCCCAGAAGCCATGGTCACGCACTCACCTCGAGTTAATTGGAAAGAAAACGGTAGAGCTGAGGCTAGACACGAATCCACGACAATCTCCACAAGAAATCTCCTCCAAAACTCTCAAGAACGAAACCCTAATTCTCAGAAACTCACAGGAAACAGAGAACTCCTCTCAAACTCTGTCTGCTGCGTTTTTGGGACTTGGTTCGCTCAAATGCGGCCAAAAACCCTTATATACGAAGCCCTAGGGTTTACCCAAACCGGCCCGGTCCAATTGAACGACTTAAATCGAACCAGAAAACCAGCCAATTCGAGCACCTGTCAATCGACAACCACTAGGTATGTCGATCGACAGCCCTTAAGAGCCCTGTCGATCGACAGACCACAAGTGTGTCGATCGACAGCCCCTCCATTTTACCAAAAATGGTTTACGGGCGTCACAATTCTCCCCCACTAAAACTGGATTCGTCCTCGAATCCTCAAACATTACCCACCAATCTACCCTGGCCTAACCCGCCAGCAAAACCGGAGACTACATCTCCCAGACCTTCCCGAGGTTCACAACCGTCCTATGCACATAGACCCGTCTCAGACATTGATTGCCCATAGCTCATAACCACCATCTAGCTTTGGGATCGTCACCCCTCAGCTCTAGGTGTCTAGTATCAACCCACCTCAGTCCGCGCAGTCCTGACGGTGTTCGATACTCAATCATCTCCACACACCTCAATCCATCAAGACACACAGTCTATCAAGCTCTCGGTATGCAGAGATCTGCCAGAGGTCGCAACCTCCCAAACTATCCCCATACCCTCACGATCTCAGTCCGCGCAGTCCTGACGAACGATCGGTATGCGGGGAACCCACTGTCCCCCGGAGAGACGCATCTCTCAAGATCTTCCGGAGACTAATCTCCAAGAAAGACCGAGGTCTAACTCTGAGCTATGCAATCAATTCTTAACGTCTATAATGCACCTCTGACCGGAACTACCTCCTAAGGTCTCACATGATATTCCCCTCCCGGAATACCATCACAATCGTGATCATCACAGATCACCCGGACCATCCCTCACCTCGGATGTCCCTGCAGAGTCTCTCCCGGAACTAGACAGTTCTAACCACCGTAAAACTTCTATTCGAGACTCTCTCTCACACACACACACACACAAACCGCTAGAGTCCCCACCGAAACTGGCAAGTTCTATCCACAATAAAACTTCCATTTCGGGGTTCTCTAACCACAAACACATGACTCTCAAAGTCAAACACATAAGAAAAACACTTTCTTATTCACTGGAAAAAGTCATAATCATTACACTTAATGAAAATACAGAAAATCCACAACCAAAAACCTCACTACACACGGTGATCACAAAAACAAAACTGAAACTGGAAACCCCAAAGAGAAACGAATTCACTCTTCTGCTTGCTTCTCGAACCACTTCTTGAACTTCGCTTTCATCTTTGCCTCTGGTTCCCAAGTCTCCTCCTGAATACCGTCACAGTCCCACAAGACTCTCAACAACGGCACTCTCTTCCGGCGCAGAACCTTGATACTTCTCTCAAGGATCCTAACCGGCCTCATCCCAACAGTCAGATTTGGCTGAAGATCTGCAGGAATCGTCACTGCTACCTCCTTAGAAGCATGCAAGCATCTCCTGAGTTTCGAAACGTGAAACACATCATGGAATTTCTCCATAATCGGAGGCAGCTCCAACCGATAAGCAACTGGTCCCACACGTTCCACAACCCGGAAAGGACCCATGTACCTCGTACTCAGCTTATCCTCGGATATGGACCTGTTCAGACCCCGCATCATCGCCATCTTGAGATACACTCGATCTCCGACTGCAAACTCCAACTCTTTCCTTCTCCTATCGGCATAACTCTTCTGCCGATCCTGAGCCTCTTTCATGTTCAACTTCACAACACGGATCTTCTCGGTCGTCTCCTGAACAAAATCAGCCCCAAAGATGCTCCTCTCCCCCACTTGGGTAAAACATAGCGGAGTACGACATGGCCTCCCATACAACGCCTCAAAAGGAGCCATTCCGATACTCGCCTGAAAACTGTTGTTATATGCGAACTCCACCAAACTCAAGTGATCCGCCCAATGACCACTCCAATCTAGCACGCACATCCTCAACAGATCTTCCAGTGTCTGAATCGTCCTTTCGGACTGTCCATCCGTCTGCGGATGATTAGCTGTACTCATGTGCACCTTAGTGCCCATCTCAGCCTGAAAAGCTCTCCAGAACACTGAAGCAAACCTCGGATCTCGATCCGACACAATACTCGCTGGCACTCCATGCAACCTCACAATTTCCTTCACATACTTCTTAGCCAAGACCTCCGCTCCGTCTGTCTTCTTAATGGCCAGAAAATGTGCTGACTTAGTCAGACGATCCACAATCACCCAAATCGCGTCATAGGTCCGAGAAACCGGCAACCCTACCACGAAATCCATAGTGATCATGTCCCACTTCCACTCTGGAATAGGTAGACTCTGCAATAAGCCACTAGGAACTTGGTGCTCAGCCTTCACCAACTGACACACATTGCAAGCTGCAACCCAATCTGCCACATCTCTCTTCATCCCGACCCAATGATAATACCGTTTCAGATCCCGATACATCTTAGTCGCTCCCGGATGAATCGAGAACTTACTCGCATGAGCTTCTCTCAGAATTTCCTGCCTCAAGTCCTCATCCTTAGGAACACAGACTCGTCCATGCACTAAGATAGTCCCGTTAGCAGAAACCTGATATTCGGAACCAGTAGCCTTGGAGAGATCTAACAACACCGGATCCTGCTCCTGAACTACTCGGATCCTGCTCAAAAGATCCGCCTGATCTGCCGCCGCTAACCCCAACGGTTCCTCTGAAGTAACACATAACCTCAAAGTACTAAGCACACTCACCAGATTCTCCACATTCCGCTCCTGAGATGAATCATACCTGCTCCGACTAAGAGCATCAGCTACAGTGTTAGCCTTACCCGGATGGTAAACAATGTCCAAGTCGTAATCAGCCAACAACTCTGACCATCGCCTCTGTCGTACATTTAAATTCTGCTGAGTAAAAATGTACTTCAGATTATGATGATCAGTGAACACCTGAACTCTGCCACCATACAAGTAAGACCTCCAGATTTTAAACGCGAAGATCACTGCAGCCAGCTCTAAGTCATGGACAGGATAATTACCTTCGTGCTACCTCAACTGCCTTGAAGCATAAGCAATCACCTTACCCTGCTGCATCAGCACACAACCCAAGCCAACTCCCGAAGCATCTGTGTACACCACATAAGGCTCACCCGGTTCAGGTAACGCCAATACTGGTGTACTAGTCAACATCGTCATCAGCTTCGCGAAACTCAACTCACACTCAGCCGACCACACAAAAGGAACATCCTTTCCCGTCAGCTTCGTCATAGACTGAGCCATACTCGCAAAACCTTTGACGAATCTCCGATAATAGCCTGCCAACCCAAGAAAACTCCTGGTCTCAGTTGCATTCCTCGGTCTAGGCCAATCTCGGATAGACTCAATCTTCGCCGGATCCACAGAAACCCCTTCTGCAGAAACGATGTGACCTAAAAATCCCATCTCTCTCTGCCAGAAACTGCACTTACTCAACTTCGCAAACAGCTTCTGTTCCCGCAACTTCTCCAGAACTTTCCTCAAATGAACCTCATGTTCCTCCAGACTCTTCGAATAGACAAGAATATCATCGATGAAAATGATTACAAACTCATCCAGATACTCCTGGAAAACTCCGTTCATCAACCTCGTAAACGCCGCCGGTGCATTCGTCAACCCGAATGGCATCACTACAAACTCAAAATTCCCATACCGAGTCCTGAAAGCCGTCTTCCGAACATCTGCTTCGTCGATCGGAATCTGGTGGTAACCGGATGCCAAGTCAATTTTAGAAAACCAAGTAGCCCCTCTCAACTGATCTAACAACTCATCAATTCGCGGAAGAGGATACTTGTTCTTCACGGTGACTCGGTTTAGCCCTCGATAATCGATGCACAACCGGAAACTACCGTCTTTCTTCTTCACGAACAACACCGGTGCTCCCCACGGTGAAGTACTGGGTCGAATAAACCCCTTCTCCAATAAATCTTCCAACTACTTCTTCAGTTCCGCCAACTCTGCTGGAGCCATTCGATAAGGCGCCTTAGACAACGGCGTCGTTCCGGGTTCTAACTCAATCGTGAAAGGATCCGACCGAGATGGTGGTAATCCCTGCAACGACTGAAAGACATCTTCGAAATCCCGAGCGACCCGAATATCTCTCACCGCAACCCCACCAACAGCTTCCGGCATTACAATCGTGGCCAAGTAAGCCTCGCAACCCCTCTCAATCATCGCCTCAGCTTGAACAAGGGAGATCACAAGACTACCTGAAGTCGGTCTCACTCCTTGATAAACCAACCTGCCACCTTCACGTTCGAATACCACCCGACCCCGATGACAATCCAGATGGACTCTGTACCGATTCAACCAATCCATACCAAGGATAACATCGTACAGTTCCACCGGACTAATCACTAAGTCAGCTGGCATCAACTCTCCCGCTACCAGAATATCCACCTCCTTCGCCCGGCCATGCGTAGCTAGAAACTCTCCTCCAGCAACCATAACCGGTCCAGTCCGCTCACCAGCGTCACTCCGGATACCACTTCTCTCGGCGTGATCCGGAGTAATGAAGCAATTCGATGCTCCAGAATCAAACAACACATGGGATTCACACCCATCTACAAACAAGGTCCCTACACAATTCCCAAGTGCTAAGCAACCTAACCTCCTATCACAGGCAAACAATCTAACACAAGCACTAAGCATTCTACACTACCGAATTTACAAAGTCTGAATTAGAAAGTTACCTGTGATCGGTCTAGAGCTCGGTTCTCCGGGTGCTGCAATACCCGGCGGACGCTCCATCGCCGCGATCTGATCCAAAGGCTGCACCGGCCCATACTGAGCTACTGGCTGGACCACTGCCACTGCCAACGGCTGCAACTTCGGACAGTTCGGTCTGATGTGCCCCGACTCCCCACACTGATAGCACGTCCGAACTCCTCGAACCTCACTCTGCTTCGGGCAACTCGCCCTCTTGTGGTCTAGACTCCAACAGATGTAACAGCCCCGGCCACTTTGGCCCGATCCCGAAGCGCCTTCCCACTTCCTCTTCTGTCCTTGCGCAGGCTTGCCGCCTTTGCCCGGACCTGCCTGCTGCACCTGCTGCTGCTGAGGCCTCCGAGGCTGAACAGCTGGAACCACGATCGCAGTCTGCTCCCTCAGATCCTCCTCGATCTGTGCAGCCACCTCTACCAACTCTACTCTGCTCGCGAACCTGATGCCTCTGCACCGAGTCCGTAAATCCGGTCGAAGTCCTCGCAAGAACTTCCGAACCTGAGCCTGCTCATCCTCGAAGCTCCTACCAGCATAACCCAGGAGTCTGTTAAACTCCACGTCATACTCCCGCACCGAGCTTGTGCCCTGAGTCAAGTCCAAGAACCTCGCCTCTAAACGATCCAACGCCTCCTGAGGAAAGAACTTGGAGTTGAACTCCGTCACAAAATCTGACCACGCCATCGCAGTCCCGGCCCACCTAGCCGCTACACTCCTCCACCAGAGATGTGCATCACCGTCCAAATAATGGACCGCCAAATCAACCTTGTATCCCTCGGGACACCTAATCGAACGAAAGTTCCGCTCCACTCGCATCCGCCACTCATCAGCCTCCTCAGGCTTCACACTACCCGCAAAAGAACCCGTACCGATCCTCTGCATCTGCTCCATCATACGGATATATGACGGAACCTCCTCAGCAACCGCAGCCCTCGGCTGCACCTCCGCCACTCGTGGCACCAATAGAGCCTGCACTGGCACCGTACCCGGTAACCGCTCCAACAACTGACTCAGCAGATCAGCTAGACGGTCATCTCTAGCTTGGGCTACACCCGCGGCCGCAACCGCACCCACAGCTGGACCAACACCACCAGCACCACCAGCCTCAACAGGACCCAAACCAGCCCCTACAGGACCCACACTGGCCCCCACACTGGCAGTCACACTGGCAGTCTGTCCATCATGCACCGACTGCTGACCTGCCGCAGGCCCATGCGCGGAACTCTGAACCTCGCTCACGACTGGCCTCCTCAATGAGTCCACGCCCTCGGCCTCGGCCCCCACGACCACGCCCTCTAGCTCCTCTAGCCATCTCACTGCACTCACACGCAGACCAGCTAAGAACTAGCAAGACTCAAAACACAACAATCAACACTTACCGTGGAATCTCTTTAAAGGCTCGAAGGAAGATGATCTAGAACCCCCAAACTCACAGAATTGCAATTTACCAAATTCAATCCTAGCAGTTCTAGCCCGTCCTAAAACCGTAAGGGCTCTGATACCAAACTGAAACGACCCGACCCGTTTTTTTTTTTTTTTTTTTTTTTTACATCAAACCCTTGGTCTCGGACTAGCATTCCCATAAATGCTATCCTCTACAACCAAGCAAACATGCACAGACAACCAGCGGATAACAATAATAAACCAAGCATTTAATTCCATCAAAACTAAACCAGTTCAATTCAAATTCCAATAACAATTCCAACAACCTAACCAGGTTCTAAAACAGAAAGTAAAGCAATAAAACCACACAGCAACACAACACGAGACCCTAGATCATCTCCCTCTTCGTTGCCATGATTCCACGATCACAATTTGCCTTTACCTGCATCACATGGAAAAAAGAGATGCGTGAGTATTATCACAAATACCCAGTGAGACGGTCCTCCCATCTACGACTGCGCACACAGACGCGATGGATCCGCTCAGGCAAACATACACCAAACATTCACGCAAACACAAACAAACGGCTCAACCACAGCCCATCAGACAGCCTGTCGATCGACACTACCACTAGGTGTCGATCGACAGCCCTGCTCACACCTGTCGATCGACACACCCACGGTGCCTGTCGATCGACAGCTCAACTGGACCCTGTCGATTGACACACCCACGGTGCCTGTCGATCGACAGCTCCTCGATCACTTGTCGATCGACACAACCTCTAGGTGTCGATCGACAGCTCTCGTGTGACCCTGTCGATCGACACACCCTAGGGCTGTCGATCGACAGGTCGTCGCAGATTCATGGGAAATCGATCATAATCCTCTCGGATCGATTCCTCCTCTGCGTTAACACGAAACCTGCACGCATAAACACAATCCAAACAATCCACACGCAATCCACAAACAGTTTCAACACAAACAACATCAAATCAACAATTTTAACCTACCACCAAACAACCCTAACGAATCCACCGGCCCAGAAGCCATGGTCACGCACTCACCTCGAGTTAATTGGAAAGAAAACGGTAGAGCTGAGGCTAGACACGAATCCACGACAATCTCCACAAGAAATCTCCTCCAAAACTCTCAAGAACGAAACCCTAATTCTCAGAAACTCACAGGAAATAGAGAACTCCTCTCAAACTCTGTCTGCTGCGTTTTTGGGACTTGGTTCGCTCAAATGCGGCCAAAAACCCTTATATACGAAGCCCTAGGGTTTACCCAAACCGGCCCGGTCCAATTGAACGACTTAAATCGAACCAGAAAACCAGCCAATTCGAGCACCTGTCAATCGACAACCACTAGGTATGTCGATCGACAGCCCTTAAGAGCCCTGTCGATCGACAGACCACAAGTGTGTCGATCGACAGCCCCTCCATTTTACAAAAAATGGTTTACGGGCGTCACATTCTGTACTAAGAGAGAACTGACTAAGTCCATATAGCAAATCAGGTTCATAAGTCAAAGAAGACAAATAATCAAATTGGAAGATAGAGTTAAGAAAAATCAAGATTCTTAACTCTCAGGTTACTTCTAATCAATTTCTATAATCTTTTCCTAAGTTTGATTTAGTGTGTACCACTGTGTTTGCTTCGAGGTTGTTCTTGTTTGTTTTGGACCTGCAGGTTATAACACAGAAGAACATATCAGACAAACATGGATCCAACTCCAGGAAGATTTGAAATGGAAAAATTCGATGGTTCTGGTGATTTTGGTTTGTGGAAGTTCAAGTTACTGGGACAGCTTGAAATACAAGGTTTACTTACCGTATTAAGTGAAGATTGGACAGTCACTACAAAAAAGGAGGTACTCAAAACTGGAGAGGCTTCTTTGGTTGTAAGAGAAACTGTGATTGATCCAAAGAAACAAGCTCAAGATCTAAGATGCAGAAACTTAATTGCTACCTGCTTAAGTGATCGCATCCTCAGGAAAGTAATGAAAGAAACCACTGCGTTGGGCATGTGGAAGGCTCGTGAGACTGAGCATCAGACTAAGTCCCTGCCAAACAGAATATATCTTAAGCAACGTTTTGCTAGTTTCAAAATGGAAGAAAGTAAGAGTATTGAAGATAATGTGGATACCTTTCTGAAGTTGATCGCAGACTTAGCCAGTTTGAAGGTGGAGGTCTCTGAAGAAGATCAAGCCATTCAACTTCTCTCAAGTCTGCCACCTGCGTTTGAGCCTCTGGTCTATACCCTGAAATATGGAACAGGGAAGGAAACTATTACTGTAAGTGAAGTGACAAGTGCAGCTTATGATAAGGAAATGGAACTAAAGCAAAAGGGAAAACTGCATAGAAGGTCATCTGGAGCTGACAGTTTGTTTGTGGATACAAGGGGCAGATAAATTAAAAGAAATGGTCAGGGTAAAGGAAACACTTACAAAGGCAGGTCAAACAGTCGAGGCAGATCAAAGTCCAAGCCGAGGTTCAATAAGGGAACAAAGGGAGCTTGCTTCATCTGTGGAAAAGAAGGTCATTGGAAACGTGAGTGTACAAATAAAGGAAAGAATGGTTCAGAAGATTCAGCAAATGTGGTTTTTGAATTACCTGAGCCAATGGTACTCACAGTGAGCACTGAAGGAACAACTGGTGCTTGGATACTAGACTCTGGGTGCACTTTCCATATGACACATGACAAGGAGATCTTGTATGACCTAAAAGAATTCGATGAAGCTAAGGTTAGGATGGCTAATAAGACCATTAGTCAAGTCAAGGGACTTGGAAAATTAAGAATCATAAATCCAGACAACACAGAGGTGATTCTAAGTGAAGTAAGATACGTTCCAGATTTTGATAAAAGTCTTATCTCAGTGGGAATGTTAGACCAAAGTGGGGTCAAGTATGAAGGTGGAGATGGAATGCAAACATACTTCAAAGACAAGAAGAAAGTGTTCACTGCTAAATGGTACAATGGTCTATACTATCTACAAGCAAAGGTAATCAAAGCAGAAGCAAATGCAGTAAGCATGGATGAAAGTGATGCAAATCTATGGCATTCCAGACTGAGTCATATGAGTTCTAAGCAAATGGCAATATTGAAAAAAACAAGGACACTTAACCAAGGTAAAACTTGAAGGACTTAGCTTTTGTGAGAGTTGTGTTTTTGGCAAGTCACACAAGCTGAGCTTCCCTGCAGCCAAACATACCACCAAGGGTACTCTTGAGTATGTACACTCATATCTTTGGGGTTCACCTTCAAATCCAGAGAGTCTAAGTGGAAGCCACTACTTCATTAGTTTCATAGATGACTTCTCCAAAAAGTCTTGGGTGTATTTCCTGAAAACAAAAGATGAAGCATTTGAGAAATTTAGGGAATGGAAGAATTCAGTTGAAACTTTAACAGGGAAGAAGATAAAGTGTTTACGTTACTGATAATGGATTGGAATTCTGTAACAAAGAGTTTGATGAATTGTGTACTGAGTCTGGAATTAGGAGACACGGGACGTGCTCCTATACTCCTCAGCAGAATAGAGTTGCAGAAAGGTTAAACAGAACTATAATGGACAAAGTCAGAAGTATGTCGGCTGAGACTGGTTTGGGAAAGGAGTTTTGGGCTGAAGCCACTTCTACAACTGTCTACTTGATTAATAGATCGCCTAATTCATCCATAGATTTCAAGGTACCTGAAGAGGTTTGGACTGGCACCAAGTGTGCTTTATCTCATATCAGACGGTTTGGATGTTCAGCTTATGTTCACACAGTTCAAGACAAAATCAGTCCTAGGTCAGTTAAAGGAGTTTTCATTGGTTATCCACGAGGAACTAAAAGATACAAGGTAAGGTTTCTAGATGAAGGCAAGACTGTGGTTAGCAGAAGTGTTGTGTTTCATGAACATGAACTCTATAAGGATACTCTAATTACTACTACTACAGAGGCTACTCCAGAGGTTGTAAACTCGGGAAAAGTTTCTAAGGCTAGTCCTAAGAAGAAGGTATCCTTCAGTGACAAGCTAATCAGAGGGCCATCACCGTCAACTTCAGAAACAGATGCTTCTGATTCAGGTGGAGACAGTGAGGAACCTACAAGCCCACAAAGTGAGGATAACCCTTCAGGATCAGATTGGGAACCAGGTTCTACTATGACAGATCAGAATGGTTCAGACTCAGAAGATGACTATGAACCTACTATGGGTGAATATGTTCTAGCTAGAGATAGAGTTGCAAGAAAGGACAGAAAGAAGCCATCCAGGTATGAGGATAGTAACTATGTGGCTTATGCTCTATCAGCAGCAGATGACATTGAGATAAATGAGCCTAAGTCATATACAGAAGCTATTACAGGAGCTCAGAAGAAGTTATGGATAAATGCATCTCGAGAAGAGATGGAATCTTTATGGAAAAATGGAACCTGGGAATTGATTGAATGTCTTCCTAATGCTAAGCTGGTTGGTTGTAAATGGATATTCAAGCTAAAATCAGGAATTCCTGGGGTTGAAGATCAGAGGTACAAAGCAAGGTTGATTGCTCAAGGGTTCACACATAAAGAAGGTATTGACTACAATGAGATTTTTTCTCCGGTAGTCAAACACGTTTCAATCCGGATCATGCTATCACTGGTGGTAAACCTAGATTATGAACTAGAGCAGATGGATGTTAAGACTGCTTTTCTACATGGAACTCTAGAAGAGAGGATTCTGATGAGGCAACCTGAGGGTTTTGTTAAAAAAGGAGATGAGAACAAGATTTGTTTACTAAAGAAATCTCTGTATGGACTGAAACAGTCACTTAGACAGTGGAATTTAAGGTTTGACACTTTTATGAAGACTCAAAAGTTTCATAGGAGTGACTATGACTCTTGCGTGTACATGAAGGACGTACAGACAGACAAGGCTATTTACCTACTATTGTATGTTGATGACATGCTTATAGCATCAGGTAATTTGGCTGTGATCAGGAATCTAAAGGCTAGTCTAAGTAGTGAGTTTGAGATGAAAGATCTGGGTAAGGCTTCGCGTATTCTGGGTATGGATATTATTAGCGACAGACACAAAGGTACCCTTATTCTATCTCAAATGAACTATCTATAAAAGGTGTTAGGCACGTTTGGTATGTCAGAAGCTAAGCCAGTTTCAACGCCTGTAGCAGCTCATTTTAAGCTACACAGTGTTCCTAAGGATCAGCGAGAAGAAGAAGCTGTGCACATGAGGGATAAGCCTTATGCCAGTGTAGTTGGAAGCCTAATGTATGGTATGATTGGCTCTAGACCTGATTTAGGTTTTGCTATTGGACTAATTAGCAGGTTTATGTCTTCTCCTAGTAGAGAACACTGGGATGCAGCTAAGTGGGTTCTAAGGTACTTAAAAGGTTCTATTGACAGAAATTTGGTGTTCAAAAGGAATGTAGATTTCTCTATTGAAGGGTTTACCACTATGCTACGGATTTAGACAAGTGCAAATCAGTTACAGGGTATGTTTTTCAAGTGTAGGGTAACACAGTTTCATGGAGGTATAATCTACAGTCTGTAGTAGCCCTATCTACAACTGAAGCTGAGTACATGGCCCTATCTACTGCAACTAAGGAAGCTTTATGGTTGAAATGGTTTTGCGAAGAACTGGGTTTCTCTGTAAACAGTGTAAGGATACACTGTGATTCACAGAGTGCCCTTGCACTAGCTAAAAATGTTGTTCATCATGAAAGAACAAAGCATATTGCTACCAAATATCATCATATTAGGGATGTTGTATCAGCAGGTGATGTTGTGTTATCAAAGATTCACACAAGCATAAATCCAGCAGATTTTCTTACCAAAGCCTTACCTCGGCCTAAGTTTGACCTCTGCTGCGATTTATTAAACATCGCCTAAAAGGCCAGGGAAGTCTAGGTAACTCCAGTCTCAGTGTACCTCGGAACATCAGAACAGACTTAGTTAGTTCTCTGGTTACACTGAATAAAACAATCTACCAAGAGAAAGCAAGGTAAAAGGGTTAGTTGTTTGAGTTACCTGGGAAGCTATGGACGAAGACGAAAGGTCATCTGCTCTAGGAGAGCTTTCTGTGAAACAAAACAAGAGAAGACAAAGAGTCATCAGTAGTGTTCATCAGAACATAATTGTTTTTGTTGTTACAGAAACTAGTATCGATTTTATCAAAAGAAAGGTTGATGAAATCCAAGGGTTGCGCTTGGTTACCTGATTCAGATCTGTTAAGGAAGTGGGTTCATGGTTGCTTGTAGAGATGTATGGTGATATGTTCTTCTGGTGTCAGACACCGAAGATCGAAGATGGTTCTGAACCGACGCTGTGAAATCTGAAGGGTCGCAGAAGAATACCTTGAGGTCTCCATCAAATTACATGCAGCAAAAGAACACAAAGCACAAAATTAGAATCAGATAAAATAACATCTCAAGCTCAGGTTCTCATTCTCAAAGGTTCGAACAGTCGCTTCGATTGTTTCTAACAGAAGAAGAAAGGATGAGAGCTAAAGGCTTACCTGGGCAGTGTTGGAGATGTATGACGAACTACGGTCTCAGGAAAGAGGAGGACCGTCGGAGTCGAAGTCAAATCGTCAAGGGTTTCCGATTCGTCTCCGCCGCTAGATCGAGAGAGAACAAGAACAGAAGTGGCTAGGGTTCACAAAGGGTTATGTTTCGTTGTGTGACTCCAAAGGTGGAGTTTGTGAGTTATTGGACTCAGACAAAGCATAAAGCCTTTGGGCCAAGTAAGCCCATACGCAAGTTGAGCTAGAAACAAGTATGGGCTAGACAACAAAAGAGAAGAAGACCCATCAAGGATGTGTCTTGGTTATTATAACAACCTGAAAATAGAGGAAGGAGATCAGATCGTGAAAACCAGAGAAGAAACAGAGACTATCAAGAAGATAAAGGAGATTAGTCTAGGGTTCTTACTTTGTATCATCTTCTTCCTAATTTCCCTCTTGTTCTGATTTAAAACCCTAGCATCACCATAGATAAGGTGATTGTAATTCTTGGTTCCTGATCTAGTGGAGTTCCCGGTGACGAGTTCACCGGCGAGTTAGGGGCCGAAACTAAGCTCCGAAGCTCGATTGCTTGTGTCGTTTACTTTCGTGCTTAGCTACTGAATCTGCGAACAATTAGAATCAAGATCATATTAGATTTCTTATTCCGCAAGATTAGAAATCCTAACACGTTTGTTTATCATCCTTTTTGTGGCTTTATGTTTGTGTTTTCTAAACTGAAAACCAGGTAGCTAATCCATTATTTTTGATCGTCAATTTGGAAGTGTCTCTAATATATGATTTTCTTCGTGTATATATTCATTAGTTTATTCTTTTGTGTATGGTGTTTGATAGGTTTTCGCAGATTTTCAATAGTTTTCTACGTGGACTGTTTGTCAATTTCCATTAATTTGGAATTATAGAACGTACAATTATCCTCTGGATTGGTATGTTTTCTTTAGCCCAAATATTTTTGTCTATAAGTATAAGTCGGCATTGTTGATATTAATACACTAAGTTTTATACTTTCCAGGTTTTATTGTCTTCTACATTACAGATCCTTATTGAATAATTCGTCTGATTTGAGATCATATGGTCGGACGGATTATTCCACTAATCATTCGTACGATTTGAGATCGTAGAGGATGAGCAAGACAATTTATCATTTTAAATTAATTGCTATATAGTTTAATCATTATTCTGGTATATATATTTTGTTGTTTGATCATGGTTTCCGCTAATTCTCTAGGTTTTTCATATTTTATCTTCAATAACAGTAGATTCGGTGTGATTCGGTGTTTTAGTTTAATCGTTATTCTTTGTATGCTTCTTGGTTTTGTCGCGTTCCTCCTTTTCGCCAAGGTAAAATTTTTGTCTGATATATAATTTTTTCTCATGTTTCATTGTTAGCTAACTTATTTTATACTAGGGTATGTCCACGCATTGCGTGGATTTAAAACTTAACATGGTATAATATACAAGAATTGTTAACTTCTTGACTATTTTTATATTTAATATTATAGAAATTTGGTGTTTATAATAAATAATTATCTAGGTTCAGAGACTAAATATTTGTAGCAAATTATTTATTGGATATATACAATATTATTTGTAGAAAACAAATTAAGAATGGAACATTGTTGAAATATATTATGACAAAGTATCTATTAAAAAGTATAGAACATTGTTTATATATATATATTTTTTTTTTTATAATGTAGCTAATTAAGTGATGTTTAAGATTTATGCTCACAATTTATAATTTTAGTGAAGTAAAACTAAAAATTAAACAATAATTTTGAGTTACATTATTTTAAAATATATAAAAATCTATCATATTATTAAAATACTGATATATATATATATATATATATATATGAAACATGATAAAAAAAAAATATAGTGATACTATGGCACATATCGTGAATAGAAACATATTAGAACATCTTATAATTTTTTTAAAAATTTAGTTATAGAATAATAAGAAAAAATTAACTTATTTGTGAAGAGGTATTGTAAAAAAAAAAATATCTTTTAGAATATGGTTTTACATATTTTCATTTAATTCATGAAGATAACTTGATATTAAATGTTTACTTTAAATTAAAATTGATATCACATTTTCTTTTAAAAATTCATTACAAAAATTCTATCTTCTAGAAGAGTAAATTTTATAATTAAGTAAAAATTAGGTTCTAAATATGAATATAAACATTAATTATCAACATCAAAAGTGACATATGGTAACTTGTCAAAGCTTTAACTTTGTGGAACCTTAAAATATTATATAAGATTATACTATATGTTTGTGTTCTTTTGACCAAATTCTTTTCTTTTGTTTTCAGATTGAGCAAAAACGATCGCTATGTATGTTGTTTCTCGAGTTTCTATTTGCTTTCCCTTTTTGTTCGATTTTATATTTTCGTGTTTCTTAAATTGTTACATTTTTGTTCGATTAACTTATTAAACAGGGATGTCTTACATATATAATACTCCTTCTGTATTTAAAAGAATGATGTTTTAAGTTCACATATTAAAACACAATAATTATTTGTGTTTATAATTTTCTTTTGCTTACTTTTTTGTTTCCCAATAATAAAAAGCAATGCCTCCATAATGTATGAACCACAAAAAAACATTAATTGACTTGGTAAAACTGAAAAAGTATTAATTATAATGTAGAAAATCAATCTTTCAAAAACAAAAACAAAACTCAAAACATCATTCTTTTAAATACAGAGGGAGTATATCTTATTGTATTCTCATGTTTGTATTTGTAGGTATTTTTTCTTAAAATTCTATACGTTTTGATGTTTTATTATTTCACAAAAGAGATAGTTGAGATTGAGATACCTAATGATGGTGTAACCGGCGGATCTTGAGCAGGCGATTGAGGTTGGTTTATTTGTTTTATTAAAAAATAAACAAATTCTTTAATGTTTATTTATTTTTCGGTGGGCTCTTTAATTAATTAACTAATTATATGTGTTTTGTAATTTTGATTTGTTTTAATTGTTTTCCTTTCTTTTTTATTTTCTTATGTGTAGACCATTGTTCAATACATTTTCGAATATCAGAATTAGTTTTAGGTTAAATAACAAAGTTAGTGTCATGTTTCATATTAAGTTATGATTTGTAGCATTGTTATTGGTTGAATTATCCATTAATTAATGTTTTAACTTCTAAGCTTAGTTCAACATTCAGAGACATACATGAGAATAACAACAAGTAACATACGTCTTCAAAGACTACAAATGAAGAGGGCTTCAAAGACGTGAGCATGAAGCAACTAAGATGAAGACTACGTGCATGTGGAAAAGAAAATCATATAACCTTTTTAAGATCATTTATTTCTCTCTTCAAAAATTGTTGTTTCTTTTTTTCTTTAGATTGTTGTGGTTTTTTTGGAAAACCTAATCATGATTTTTAATCAATTTTTAAAAATACTTTATTCATAATTTATTTGTGGAAATAATAACCTTACTCCATTCGGGCAACCGATCTTAAACAAACTTATTCAAGCTGAACTTGCTAAATTAAAGGAGCACAACAACAACAATAACATAAGAGTTCAAATCTTATTGTGTAAATTCGAACATTAAACTAGAGACCTAAAGAAAAAAATCTATGTGCTAGCTCATCGATCAAGTTGTTCTATGAAAAGATCAAAATTTATGTGTTTGCATATGAATTTAGGCTTTGATGTTAGAGTCGCTTAGTTAGAATACACATGTATCACAAGGATCTTTGGTTAGTTCTAATCTCTTCCATGTATTCTATCAAATAGTTCACTAAGTTTTCTTATGTTTTGGTTTTCGTTTAGGGTCATTGGGGTACTTTCTGGGTATTTTGGATCAAGTATATATAATATGGTAACACAAATTTCCATCAAGCCAAGATTGATGATTGCTAGGTTCTCTTCAAAACATTAATATATACCATGTTGTGGATTCCTTTGTAGTTGTAACGCCCGTGAACCAAAATTTGAGGATGAGACTCGAAGTGGATCGAATGATAATCTCATTCAAGATGATTAAACGGGCTAAAGCCCATTAAGTCCATCAGACCCTTAACCTAGTTCTCTTAACACTATATAAAGGGATATGATGTGAGACTTAGAGGCCCAATTTGTTGTTGCGGCGAAGCCCTGGCCGTTTTGTTCCTCAAAAACCCTAGCCGCCACTGCGTTGTTAGACTGTTTCCCGGTGAGTTGTAATGAATTGTGTGACGATCTACCTACCTATGGAAAGCTCCAAGTCTCAGCTTTTAAAAAAGTTCAAGATCATTCCTATCGGAGATCTGTACAGACAGTTATAGCATATTCTTTCCGGCTGTGCATAAACAATCGTAAATCCGACAAGTTCCGGTAGATTATGCAAACGGAAGATTGGAACTGCTCTGATCTATCTGAAACTTGGTCCGTACATAATTGCATCTGTGATCAGTCCACTTCGTGGGTGTTTTCCCATCGAACCAGAAGGAGTTAGGAGACGATTTGCATATCGTTGGAAAGGTCTCGGTCTCACGATTTCAAATCAGGTTTCCAATCATGATTCCGAGGCAAAGGAGGAGAGTTTCCAGGGGTTGAGGTCTGAGGCAACTGATAGGCTAAGGTGAGTGCGTGACCATGGTCCCAAGTGGATGGAACATTAGGATTCTTGGTGTTAGGTTGATTGATGGTTGGATTCTTGATTGATTGAGATGTTTGTGTGGTGCAATCGTTTTTGTGTGTTTGTTGACATTTTATTGTAGGTGATTGTGTTTCCGCAGGTTGTGCTGGGTAACCCAGCTGTTTAGTCTAAGAAGCCAGCAGGTGGTAACTGGCAAGGCGGCAAGCCTACGCAGGGATAGAAGGGGAAGTAGGAGGACACTTCCAGGTTGAGCCAGAATGGCTGAGGATGCTTTGGGTGTGGAGGCATGGGTCATAAATTGGAGAGTTTGTTAGATTTCTTAGCACATGAGATTTGTGTAGGGACCTTGTTAGTGGGTGATTTTGAGTCCCATGTATTGTTTGATTACGGAGCATCGAATTGCTTCATTACTCCGGAGCATGCTGAGAGGAGTGGTATCCGGAGTGGCGCGGCAGAGCGGTCTGGACCGGTTATGGTTGCTGGAGGGAAGTTTCTAGCTACTCATGGCCGGGCAAGAGACGTGGATATTCTGGTGGCTGGTGAGTTGATGCCAGCGGACTTGTTGATAAGTCCAGTGGAGCTGTATGATGTTATTCTGATATAGATTGGTTGAATCGGCACAAAGTTCATCTGGATTAGTGTTTCAGCGTGATGGTGACATGTTGGTTTATCAGGGAGTGAAACCGATTTCAGGTAGTCTCGTGATATCACTTATCCAGGCTGAGGCGATGATTCAGAGGGGTTGCGAGGCTTACTTGGCCACGATTGTGATGCTGGAGGCTGTTGGTGGGGTTACTGTGAGGGATATTCGGGTTGTTTGGGACTTCGAGGATGTTTTTTAGTCGTTGCAGGGATTACCGCCGTCTCGGTCTGATCCTTTCACAATTGACTTAGAGCCTGGAACAACGCCGTTGTCTAAGGCACCTTATCGAATGGCTCCAGCAGAGTTGGCAGAACTGAAGAAGCACTTAGAGGATTTGTTGGATAAGGGTTTTATTCGACCGAGTACTTCACCATGGGGAGCACCGGTGTTGTTTGTGAAAAAGAAGGATGGTAGTTTCCGGTTGTGCATCGATTATCGAGGGCTTAACCGAGTCACTGTGAAGAACAAGTATCCTCTTTCGAGAATTGATGAGTTGTTGGATCAGTTGAAAGGGGCTACTTGGTTCTCCAAGATTGACTTGGCATCCGGTTACCACCAGATCCCTATTGCTGAGACAGATGTATGGAAGACGGCTTTCAAGACTCGGTATGGGAATTTTGAGTTTGTGGTTATGCCTTTCGGGTTGACGAATGCACCAGCGGCATTTATGAGGTTGATGAACGGAGTTTTCCAGGAGTATATGGATGAGTTCGTGATTATCTTCATTGATGACATCTTGGTGTATTCGAAGAAACGTGAGGATCATGAGGTACATTTGCGGAGAGTTTTGGAGAAGTTACGGTAACAAAAGTTACTTGCTAAGTTGAGCAAGTGTAGTTTATGGCACCGTGAGATGGGTTTTCTGGGTCACATCGTTTCTGCAGATGGAGTTTCTTTGGATCCGGCGAAGATTCAATTTATCCGAGATTGGCCTAGACCGAGGAATGCTACTGAGATTAGGAGTTTTCTTGGGTTGGCAGGTTATTATCGGAGATTCTTCAAAGGTTTTGCGAGTATGGCTCAGTGTATGACGAAGCTGATAGGGAAGGATGTTCCTTTCGTGTGGTCTGCAGACTGTGAGCTGAGTTTCGCGAAGTTAAAGACGATGTTGACTAGTACACCAGTGTTGGCGTTGCCTGAGCCAGGCGAGCCTTATGTGGTGTATATAGATGCTTCAGGAGTTGGTTTGGGTAATGTGCTGATGCAGCAGGGTAAGGTGATCGCTTATCCTTCGAGGCAGTTGAGGAAGCACGAGGGCAACTATCCTGTTCATGACTTAGAGTTGGCTGCAGTGATCTTTGCCCTGAAGATTTGGAGGTCTTATCTGTATGGTGCAGAGTTCAGGTGTTCACCGATCATCATAATTTGAAGTACATTTTTACACAGCCGGATTTGAATGTACGACAGAGGCGATGGTCGGAGTTATTGGCTGATTATGACCTGGACATTGTTTACCATCTTGGTAAGGCTAACACTGTGGTGGATGCTCTTAGTCGGAGGTTGTATGATTCAGCCCAGGAGTGAGACGTGGCGGCTTTAGTGAGTGAGATTAGTACGTTGAGGTTGTGTGTTATCTCACAGGAGCCATTGAGGCTGGAGGCAGTTGATTAGGCAGTCCTTCTTAGCAGGATTAGAGTTGCTCAGGAGACTGATCAGGTGTTGGTTAATTTTTCTAAGGCTGCTGGTTCCGAGTATCAGATTTATGCTAATGGGACTATCTTATTGCACGGGCGTGTTTGTGTGCCTAAGGATGAGGACTTGAGGCAGGAGATTCTGAGAGAGGCTCATGCGAGCAAGTTTTATATTCATCTAGGAGCGACTAAGATGTATCGTGATTTGAAACGGTATTATCACTGGGTCGGGATGAAGAAGGATGTGGCTAATTGGGTTGCTGCTTGCAACGTTTGCCAGCTAGTGAAGGCTGAGCATCATGTTCCGAGTGGTTTATTGCAGAGTTTACCCATTCTAGAGTGGAAGTGGGACATGATTACCATTGATTTTGTGGTAGGATTGCCGGTTTCTCGCACTTATGATGCTATTTGGGTGATTATTGATCGACTGACTAAGTCATCACATTTTCTGGCCATCAAGAAGACGGATGAAGCTGAGGTCTTGGCTAAGAAGTATGTGAAGGAGATTATGAGGCTGCATGGAGTGCCAGCTAGTATTGTGTTGGATATAGATCTGAGGTTTGCTTCAGTGTTCTGGAGAGCTTTTCAGGCTGAGATGGGCACTAAGGTGCATATGAGTACAACTAATCATCCTCAGACGGATGGGCAGTCTAAGAGGACGATACCGACACTTGAGGATTTGTTGAAGATGTGTGTGTTGGATTAGGGTGGGCATTGGGCGGATCACTTGAGCTTGGTAGAGTTCGCGTATAATAACAGCTACCAGGCGAGTATTGGGATTGCTCCTTTTGAGGCTTTGTATGGGAGGCCATGTCGTACACCTCTATGCTTTACCCAAGTGGGGGAGAGGAGCATATATGGTGTATATTTTGTTCAGGAGACGACGAAGAAGATCCGTGTTGTGAAGCTGAACGCGAAAGAGGCTCAAGATCGGCAAAAGAGTTATGCTGATAAGAGGAGAAAAGAGTTGGAGTTTGTAGTCGGAGATCAAGTGTATCTCAAGATGGCTATGATGCGGGGTCTGAACAAGTCCATATCAGAATATAAGTTAAGTACGAGGTACATAGGTCCGTTCCGGGTTGTGGAACATGTGGGACCAGTTGCTTATCGGTAGGAGCTGCCTCTGATCATGGAAAAGTTCCATGATGTGTTTCATGTGTCGAAACTTAGGAAGTGTTTGCACACGTCTGAGGAGGTAGTAGTGACGATTTATGTAGATCTTCAGCCTAATTTGACTGTTGATATGAGGCCGGAAATATCCTTGAGATGAGTATCAAGGTTCTACGCAGGAAGAGAGTGCCGTTGTTGAGAGTCTTGTGGGACTGTGACGGTGTTCATGAGGAGACTTGGGAACCAGAGGCTAAGATGAAACGAAAGTTCAAGAAGGGGTTTGAGAAGCAAATCGAGGCGTGAACTTGTTTTATGGTTCCAGTTTTGTTTTTGTGTTGTAGTCACCGTGTGTGGTGAGGATTGTGGTTTTGGATTTTGTATTTTCATTGAGTTGTAATGATTATGACATTTTTCCAGTTTAATAAGATGAGTATTCTTATGTTTTGGCTTTGGTAGTCATGTGTATGTGGTTAGGGAACCTCGCAATATAAGTTTTATAATGAGTAGAACTTGCCAGTTTTGGAGGAACCCTAACGGGGCATATGGGTTTGGTGTTTAGAGAATCTCGGAATAGAAGTTTTACAGTGGGTTGAACTGTCTAGTTCCGGAGAGACTCTGCGGGGACACTCGGGTGAGGGGTGGTCTAGATGATCTGTAATGATCATGGTTGTGATGGTATTCTAGGTTGGGAGTATCATGTTGAGACCTTGGGAGGTAGTTCCGGTCAGAGGTGCATTATAGACGTCTAGAATTGATGTCGTTCGGGGATGGTTGTCCTCGCATAGCTAAGAGAGAAACAATAGTCTTTTTTAGAGATTTTGATCTCTGGCAGATCTTTGAGAGATGTTTCTCTCCAGGGGATCGTGGATTCCCTGCATACCAATCGTTCGCCAGGACTGCGCGGAATGGGGACTTGAGGGTCTGGTGATAGTTTTTGAAGATTGTGATCTCTGGCAGATCTTTGAGAGTTATGTCTCTCCAGGGGATTGTGGGTTCCCTGCATACCGAGAGCTTGACGGACTGTGTGTCCTGAAGGTTTGAGGGGTATGGAGATAGTTAGTACCAAACACCATCAGGACTGCGCGGACTGAGGTGGGTTAGTACCAGCCACCGAGAGCTTGAGGGGTGACGATCCCGATAGTTAGAGGGTGTGGTTATGAGTTATGAGCGATCAATGTCTGAGACGGGTCTATATGCATAAGACTAGATGTGAGCCTCAAGAGGGTCTGGGAGATGTAATCTCCGGTATTGCTGGCAGTTTGACCAGGTGGTTAGTCATGATGGCTGTGTTTTGGGGATTCGAGGAACAATCCAGGTTTAGTGGGGGAGAGTTGTAACGCTAGTGAACCAAAATTTGAGGATCAGACTCGAAGTGGATCGAATGATAATCTCATTCAGGATGATTAAATGGGCTAAAGCCCATTAAGTCCATCATACCCTTAACCTAGGTCTCTGAACACTATATAAAGGGATATGATGTGAGACTTAGAGGCCAAATTTGTTGTTGCGGCGAAGCCCTGGCTGTTTTGTTCCTCGAAAACCCTAGCCGCCGCTGCGTTGTTAGGCTGTTTCCCAGTGACTCGCAATGAACTGTGTGACGATCTACCTACCTATGGAAAGCTCCGAGTCTCAGCTTTCTAAAAAGTTTGAGATCATTACTATTGGAGATCTGTGCCGATAGTTATAGCATATTCTTTCCGGCTGTGCATAAACAATCGTAAATCCGACAAGTTCCGGTAGATTATGCAAACGGAAGATTGGAACTGCTCTGATCTATCTGAAACTTGGTCCGTACATAATTGCATCTGTGATCAGTCCACTTCGTGGGTGTTTTCCCGTCGAACCAGAAGGAGTTAGGAGACGATCTGCATATCATTGGAAAGGTCTCAGTCTCATGATTTCAAATCAGGTTTCCAATCATGATTCCGAGGCAAAGGAGGAGAGTTTCCAGGGGTTGAGGTCTGAGGGAACTGATAGGCTAAGGTGAGTGCGTGACCATGGTCCCAAGTGGATGGAACATTAGGATTCTTGGTGTTAGGTTTATTGATTGTTGGATTCTTGATTGATTGAGATGTTTGTGTGGTGCAATCGTTTTTGTGTGTTTGTTGACGTTTTATTGCAGGTGATTGTGTTTCCACAGGCTTGGAATCGAGCCAGAGAGAAGATGGCTCGATCCTTGCGTCACTGCGAGTTGGTGTCTATTGACACTCATATGGTTTTGTGTTGTTGTGTTCATTTGTTGTGTTGTGTGTTTGCCTGGTGTTCCATTTATCTCGGTAATTGGTCAAGTAGATGGGATGACCGTCTCACTGAGTATTTGTGATAATACTCACGCATCTCTTTTTGCCATGTGATGCAAGTAAATGCCAAGTGTGACCGTGGGATCATGGCTATGAAGAGGATGATGATCTAGGGTCTCAGTTGTTTAGTGTTGTCTTTAAGTTAATGTTTAGAACTGGGTAGGTTGTTGGTTAGCCTGGAACGTGTTGTTGGAATTGAACTGGTTGGTTTATTGATTTAATGGAATTGGTTGTTTGGTTTATGTTTGTTTGATTTCCGCTGATCTTGTTGATGGTTTGCTTGGACGTTGAAGGTTAGCGTTTATGGGAACGTTAATCCGAATCTAAGGATTATTTGTAATTTAAAAAAAAAACAAAACGGGTCGGGTCGTATCAGTGGTCAAGGTTGTAATGATAGATACCCAATTGATGCATGCCGGTACTTTAAGCACCATGGTGTAGTCACCGAAGAGGTTAATTCTTATTCTACTAACATCAATTAGAAGATTCCAAAATCATCCATCTTCACCACTCAATTCTTACACAACCAAACCAAGAACCGAATAATATATGTCCTTTTAACATCATTTATCATCATTGATGGGAATGTAATCATAAAATCAAGTTCCTAAATGATCCACCCTCAGGGAATCGAATAATATATGTTATGTTGCAAAACCAAGTTTTCTAAGGCAACAACAATGTACAATTCAAGGAGAGACAGTGAGCTTGTGTTGCGTGGCAGAATCGAGAGTAGACGATTTAATGATGGTTACTGAAGGCAGTAAGGTTGTGGCGAAGATCCGAGCCTTTCTTTCACGTCAAATGAAATAAACAGTTGCTTGATGAATGAGCTTGATAATAGTAGTAGTATGTTATCATAATTATGTGAAGCCCTAAGATATTCGTGTATATATACTATCTCTGCTAACATTTCATCATATTTTTACTCTCATGCGTTTAGGATTTGTATTTTGTCGTCTTATTTTTTTTATTTTTGCCTTTTTGATAATCATCACTATATACAACTGACCATTTTGCTAATAGTCACCTTTTTGCAAATAGTCATGTTTTTATTAATGATTTATTTGTTGTTGATAGTTTCTTCGATTGGTTTTGGCTGTTTTGTTTTTAATTTGAGGTTTTTTTATGGATTATTAAGGAGATGAACAAAAAATAGTTTGATGGACGTACCATCGCCGTGAACGAGTCTCAGTCTAGAGGCAGTGGTGGCGGTGGTGGTGGTTACCGTAGCGGCCGTGGAGATATATACGAGGAGGTGGTGATGGTTATGAAAGACGTAGTGGCGGTGGTGGTGTTGGGTATGTAACTTTTATTGTTGTATGGTTATGAAAGACGTAGCGGTTGTGGTGGTGTTGGGTATTTAGTTATTAATTTGAACGTGCACTAATATTTGCTATTGTTTTGATGTATTTTTATTTTACGCATATGTTTATTATAACTGAAAGTCTAAAACACATGCATGTTTATATTTTGTTGTTTTTCTTTTTTTTTGAAACTTTTTATATTTTATTGTTGTAGGTTTTCCCAAGCGTTATTTTACTATCTACATCGTTTGTGAATCGGATTTTGCTAATTTGCCGGTCTATGCAATATTCTCATCACATATAGATATGTAACTTCTTTTTTTTTTATATGGTTCTTATTTTGGTTAAGATTTTTGGTTGCATCTTAAATTTTAATATGTTCATTTTTTCTGCTTATGTTAGATCGTCGGTAAGTTTGAGAATTTTTCTCATACAGAGTTTTATGTGGCATTTAAAGAGGCAAACAAATATGGTGACGAGATTATTCTAGGTGATTTTTCAGTAAAGATGACCTTGGTGATACAAGAATATGTATTCATATTTTTACACTTATAAATGATAGCCTTACTTGACCAATTAAAAAATAATAATATGAAACCAAAATAGCAATACTTCTCACAAGTAGATTTTTTTTTCTTTAAAAAAAAAACGTATGGTTGATTACAATATAGTGATATAAACATGGACAACGATAAAAGATTGGCAAAACAAGTAAACTACATACGACAAAAAAGATACGAAACAAGTAAACTACATACGATGAAAATAATACAAAAGGGGATATATGATTTCAGTTTTATCCGGATAGCTTCGATCCACCCCAAGAAGATAATGGGAAGCCATTTAACCAAGCAATATCCGATCGACAATAAGAAAGTACGTATGTAACGAACCAAACACTCTAATCAACCAAGATGACTCCACTTTGCCGATAAAGTCAAGACCAAAAAAGACTAGCATTAGAAGCGTTTCCACGCACCTCCTCCAAACACAGAAGGAGAAAGGCCACAACGCAAAACCAAGGCACACAAAGTTTATCTTCTTATGGCCACAACAAACCAGGAAAAGCATCTATCCCAAGCAAGCTTTAACGCGAACAAATAGCATTAACCTGCAAAACCAAAATTTTGCTCACAAGTGGATTTTTTTGTTTCGTTTTCTATTTTCTTAATATAAGAAGTTTAATGATGTTAATGTTTCTCTTGAAAAAATGCTCGCTTTATATTGGGTTTCAATGGAGAAAGCGAGAGGATACTCTAGAGAGTTTAAAAGAAGTAATAGAACGCGATCACGGTGAAAATCTAGTAGGTTTCATATTACTGAAGAAGAAAATGATGTAATTAGAGGAGAAATTCAAGTTACTCCAAAGATACCAAAAACAAATCAAGACGTGATTTGTTTATTATAATGATGGTAAATATCTTTACCCTTTAATTTTAGGATATGATGATGGATTTAGCTAACACATAAAAATGCATGGCTTGGAGTTAATTGTATCACTTATGTGTATTACGAGATTCACAACCTCATTCTTCATTATTGTTCAGGATTCCATCGTTGTTGATGTTGATGATGATGAGGAGTTTTCTTTAAGATCTAGTGGGTGTAAAGTTCCTTAACGTAGTCGTCGTATTGATGATGTAACATTAATGTTTCCAATCGTCTCTTTCTGACTGTTAAGGAGATAAAGGTCAAACCTAATTAGTTTTTGTTTTGTTTACGTCTTTAGTTTGGTTTTGTTTTTTTTTCTTTCGTGGGTTTTTTGTAAGATATTTTATATCTTTCATTTATTTACAAAACATCTATTATGATTATATCTTGTGTGGTTCGTATCTTACTCATCATATTTCTTGATGTGGAATTTGTGACAGCGATTAATAAATGGGTAGATTATAATTTATTTTTATGTTTGTCTGTAATTATATGAGATCATATTTCTTACATATCATGTTTTCATACTTACTACTCACGCAGGACGCGGGTCTTAAAGTGGGTTGAGGCTACCAAATTTTTTGAAGAATGAGGTTCGATTGGCAAAATGCGAAAAGTAAAAAAAAATAAAAAAATTACCAACGTATAAATTTCTAAAACGATTTTCTGTTTAATCGATATTTAATCAGTTATACGATTTTTTTGTAGATGTATGTTCGTGTTTCACTATACCTAGAAGATAGTTGAACTCTGAGATCCATTCTGGTTAATGAGATATGTGGAGAACGTTTAACTCTGAGATTGATCTTCCGGTTAATGAGATACATGGAACTTTGTCTATATTGTTTTGCATCTTTGTTCATACCAATGCTGCTTCCTAAGATCGATTTTCTGATGTATATTTAGATGAATAGTTGAAAAAGTTTTATCGTTTTAGAAGATGTCTACTTGAGTGTTGATTTAGAACATCTGAATCTGTAAATTGAATATAGGATCTTTAGTTTTATTTTTTAGGATTGATGTAACTGGGAATGAGGAGAAGGACTATCGATTATCGAAGATAGGATTAAGTATACTGACGAAGATATGATTAGTTTGACTATAGTTTGTTTCGCATCAATCTATATGATTTTTTTGGTTATACATAGCTTCGCAAAAGATACCAACAAGGGCTGTAAGAATATAGAGAAGATTCATAATGAAAAGCAAGAACTCGAAGATATGATTAAGGACTTTGAGTTTTATCAGTAGGAAGCCATGGATGAAATAAAGCATTTAGAATCTCATTGTACCGAATGGGAGGATCTTCATTTCGATGATATTGCTCAAATACCATACATAATCAAAGTTGTTACTCATAATGCATAACGTTGTGTATTGTTGGATTTTAGTTTTAAGCTCTTCTATTTCAGTTATACATTGTTGTGAATTTTATTTTTTATCTAAACTATATTCCTCCGCAAAGCGCGGGTACCACCCTAGTTTGAACGGTATAAAAAAGCAAATATGAATTGTCCGAATTATTAAATACAAAAACTATGCCAATGAAAATGCTAAAGTAAAAAAGTTTTTAAAAAAAAAAAATGCTAAAGTAAAAAAACATTACTTTCAACGAATTTATTTTAGAACCATCTGCATATCTCACTTGAGGTAGTTTTTTACTTTTGTTTAATACACTAGAGGTTTTGGAAACTTTGTAGCTTGCTTAGCAAAGAAATTTCCCTGCGAAAATCTATTCTGACTGTTTCAAACTAATTTTGCTGAATCTTTTCTAGTCAAGACTAATTTGTTTTTAAGACTCTTTCTTTGAGAACCAATTTTGGTTTAGCATTTGAAAGTCTTTCATCGAATCTAAGACTATTTCAAACAAATTCGCTTCCTCTGTACATATATATATATATATATATATATATAATAGAAAAGAGAAGTTAACGAAGTAGACGAAGTAGATAGAGTATATGTTTCTTCAATCTTGAGTGACAATGAAGATGTGTACGAAACCTAATAACACCTTTCTGAATTACCTTGTCCTCTTCTTTTGTGGTGTTTGGTTGATGGAGGTTGGTTTAGGACAAAACCGAACTAGTGAAATCAAAGTAGGAGTAGTTCTTGATCTCCAGACAAACTTTTCAAAGGTCTGCCTCACTTCTATTAACATGTCGTTGTCTGATTTCTATAAGGTTCATCCTAATTACCGCACAAGACTTGTGCTTCACATCCGAGATTCATTAGAAGAAACTGTTCAAGCTTCAGCTGCAGGTTCGTTAATTCTCTGTCTCTTGCTCTTCCACTACATGTAATGTAACGGATCATCAGGATTTACTAATTATTAGTTGTAGTTTATGAATGAACATACTATACGTATAGGAAGTTAGGGTTACAATTTCATTGAATCTGAACAATGTTCAGAACTGTATTGAAAAACCAAGTGTCTTCTTATGTGGTCTATGCTAAGAGTCTTGGTGACCATTATCTCTTGAAGTTCTTCTTAAGTTAATATGATTGGATAAAATCATAGTCCATTCTTTCTCCCAACTTTTCTTTTAATATTATTGGCACCGATAAAAAATCCATGTGCCTTCTTATGTGTGGTCCACGGTTCTCTTGCAAGAGAGAGACTTCTTTTTTGTTTCTTTCCTAGAAAATCTTTGTCACAATTGTATGGTCGAAGAAATCCCGGTTGCTAATTAGTCTCGTCGAAATTGTGTAAAGCAAAAAACCTCGTCATGTGGATTTCTCAAAACGTTTTTAAAAGTTCTTTACTCTAGTCATTTTCTTTTTCTCATTTTATTATTATTCTACTAAAAGAAAATTAATTGAAAGACTTTCAATGAAATTCTCTTATTTAATTCATGGCTCTTCTAGAATTCCATCAATGGTCAAATACTAATTAATGGTGACATGGCCCTTTTCAATTGATATGTTAACTGTTACGTAAATTAGTTTGATCTCATTAGATAAACTAGTGTCAAGTCTTTAAAAAGGGAAGCATTTAATAAAAAATTCAACTTGTTTTCCTTCTTGTTGTGTTTGTTTGTGGTGCAAGCAGCCTTGGATCTAATAAAAAACGAGCAAGTGAGCGCCATCATTGGACCAAGAAGCTCTATGCAAGCAGAGTTTATGATCAAACTTGCCAACAAATCTCAAGTACCTACCATCACATTCTCTGCAACAAGCCCTTTTCTGACATCCATCAACAATCCTTACTTCGTCCGATCCACTCTCGACGACTCATACCAAGTCGGAGCCATAGCAGCCATTGTTAAATATTTCGGGTGGAGACAGGTCGTGGCCATTTATGTGAACAACGAGTTAGGTCACGGAATGATCCCTTACTTGTATGGCGCTTTACAAGATGTGGAAGTCCATCCAAATGTCATATCCGAGGAGGCTAGTGATGATCAGATCGCCAAGGAACTTTACAAGCTCATGACTATGCAGACGAGGGTATTTGTTGTCCACATGGACTCAAGTCTCGGGATCCGGGTTTTTCGGAAAGCCAAAGAGATTGGGATGATGGAGGAAGGATATGTATGGTTAGCGACTAATGGAATGACGCATATGATGAGACATAACGACCACGGTCGTAGCTTGGAGACTGTGGAAGGTGTGTTAGGTGTGAGGAGTCTTGTCCCCGAATCGAAAGAGCTCGAAGATTTCCGTTTGAGGTGGAAAAGAAAGTTTGAAAAAGAGAATCCAACGACGGGGGATGAAGCAGAGCTGAATGTTTTCGCGTTATGGGCGTATGATTCCATCACCGCATTGGCCATGGCCGCGGAGAAAAGCAGCACGAACACCTTGGGGTATGATAACAGGAGCGTTTCATCAAATAACAGGACAGATTTGGGGAACATAGGGATCTCTCGCTATGGTCCAAGTCTTGTAAAGGCTATCTCGGATGTAAGATTCAAGGGTTTAGCAGGAGAGTTTACTCTCATTGACGGCCAGCTTGAGTCATCAACTTTTGAGATCATCAATTTTATTGGAAGTACAGAGAAGGTTATAGGATTTTGGACACATAGCAACGGACTGGTGAAGGCAAATTCGAACAAAACATGGGAGAGGTTGCTTCAAAATGATATGGTGATATGGCCAGGGAAGTCCAAAGTTGTTCCAAGAGGATGGGAGAGTCCAACGAAAGGGAAGAAGCTCAGAGTGGGCGTTCCGGTTAAGGGGGGCTTCTTAAATTTTATTGAGGCCCAAAATATAGATCCGATTACCAACGCAACGACCCCAAAGGGTTACTCTATAGATATCTTTGAAGCTGCTCTTAAGAAATTGCCATATTCAGTCATTCCTCAATACTTTGCTTTCAAGTCTCCAGATGATTACTACAACGATTTGGTCAGCGAACTCTCTAACGGGGTTAGTTCTTCTTCTCTCCCCATATTTCTATGAAAAGACTCATGCTAGATATAAAATAAATTGTGTTTTTATTGATGTGAGAGTCTAACATATTATTCATAAATCTCAGAAGTGGGATACAGTTGTGGGAGATATAACCATCATAGCAAACAGATCATTGCTTGTTGATTTCACGTTACCCTACACAGAGTCTGGCGTGTCTATGATGGTCCCCATGAGAGACAATGAGAACAAGAACACATGGGTCTTCCTCGAACCTTGGAGCCTAGACCTATGGGTCACCACAGGTTGCTTCTTTGTCCTCATTGGTTTTGTTGTGTGGCTATTCGAACACAGAGTCAACACTGACTTTCGTGGACCACCTCACCACCAAATCGGCACTAGTTTTTGTTTTTCCTTCTCCACCATGGTTTTCGCCCACCGTAAGTTGTTACACCAATCAAGAATTCAATAATGAGAAATTTTTAAGTTTATTAGCTTCCATCTCAAAACGAAATTACATAAATCCATACTGGTTTAGACGTCTAATGTATTAGATTAAATATCCACTTATTGTCACTAGGAGATTCCCTAACAGGAAACAAGATTATAATGCTACGATGAAACATATTTGTGTCTATATATAGGTGAGAAGTTGGTGAGCAATTTAGCAAGGTTTGTGGTGGTCGTGTGGTGCTTTGTGGTGCTAGTGCTGACTCAGAGCTACACAGCTAATCTCACCTCTATCCTAACAGTACAACGTTTCCAGCCAGAGGTCACAAATGTGAAAGAACTCATCAGAAAAGGGGAGTCTGTAGGGTACCAACGTGGCACTTTCGTTTATGATACTCTAAAAACTCAAGGATTTCAAGCATCTCAGCTTAAGCCTTTCAATTCTTCTGAAGAGTGCGACGAGCTTTTGTCCAAAGGAACATCGAACGGCGGTATTGCAGCTGTTTTCGACGAAGTGGCCTACCTAAAGGCTATCCTTTCTGAGTACTGCTCCAAATATGCCATGGTTGAACCTACATTTAACTTTAAGACTGGTGGTTTTGGCTTTGTAAGTTCCGTTTCTTTTACTTTCAGTCTGCATTCGAGTATTCGGATATTCTTATTGCTTTCGTCTTTTGTTTCCATAATGGATGTGTAGGCATTCCCCAAGAATTCACATTTGACGAGAGATGTGTCAAAGGCAATCTTGAGTGTGACTCAAGGAGATGAAATGCAAGAAATCCAGAACCGTTGGTTCAAGGACCAAAGCCAATGTCCTGATCAAAAGACCCCTCATTCCTCCTACCGTCTAAGCCTGAGTAGCTTCTGGGGTCTGTTCCTAATAGCAGGCATTGCTTCATTCCTGGCATTTCTCGTCTTTGTAGCCCTCTTCTTATACGAGCATAGACACATGCTATGTGATGATTCCGAAGATTCGATGTAAAGAAAACTAATGTTTTTGTTCAGATTCTTCGATGGTAAAGATATAAAGTCCCATACTTTCAAGAACAGTGCGGCCGTTCATAATATGAGTCCACCTATGAGTCATCACACTCCGAGCCCTTCGACTGTGCAGATGAGACCATGGCCACGAAGCATGTCTTTAAACAGGGAGTTTGAGCTAAGGAGAGCTTCTTTCATCATGGGCGAAGAGCGCCGTTTCACAACCCAACCCAAACATGTTGAAGATGGACAATTTGATATTGAATCTGGAGCTAAACGATAAAGAGAACTTAATGAAACTCCATAACAAGTTAGAGTTGTTCTCTGAATACTAAATTAGACGAAATTAATTTTTATATTTATAATAATTAGATGAGTCTCCACGTATACGCGGATTATATTTTTTAAATCGTATATATTATAAATAACATTATTTTATATTTGAAAACTTATAATGATGTTCAATTTAAATATTTGGTCTTTATAATTTTTTCGAGTTATTTTTCGTGACTAATAGTATCTAAAATAAAACATATAGCAAGACGATTAAATATGTTTTCGACTCATATTTAAATTTTGATCAAATCTATTTTGTTCTCAATAAAATTTAGTTTTTGATTAATATACTTTTCTGGTTAAATTTAACATCAAATTTAGTTTGTTATTAAATATTAAATAAACTACGTCAGTTTTGCATTGATATTTTATTACTTATCATAACTTTAAGTTTAAATATATATTTTGAAGATTGACACAAAACAAATATTTTTTTTAAAACAAATTCCGTACTTAAAATATATTAATTATGCTGAATATTGATAGTTTAATTTTGTTTCATTTTTCAAGTCGTTTTATAGAACATCATAATTCTATCAAAATAGGTTAGAGATATTTGTTTATCTTTGATATATTAAAAGATAAGCATTTTGATCTATTTATTTAAAGTTAATGGGCTAATTGAATGTGATTTTTGTCATGTCAAATGTGAAATATAGATTGTTTAAAGTTAATGAGATAATTGAATGAGATTTTTGTCATGTCACATTTGACATGGATTTTTTTTCTCTAAAATTGAATGAGAAGAAGACACCTAAGCAATTTTGCAAAATCACCTCCTTAATAATATTTAGGGGATAGTTGTATACACCTTCATAACCTTTTATAGTAAGTATTCAATATACTACTATTTTCAACAAGAGACCTCATATTTAGGGGATATGAGGTTGCGTTCGGATGACAATATTTTTATTTGGAATGACCCTTAAAGCATGAATATCGGATGGTTTAAATTGAGGTTCATTAGTTTTTGTTATTTTAATAATAGTAATTTATGGAGATTTCTTATGAAGTGGATCATTGCATTGATCCAAAAGAAACGGATCATTTGGGTAATTGTGAGAATTGTTTAAAAATAATAATTAATATATATATATATATATTTATAAGTATGATTTGTGAGAATTACTCGATGATAAACATAGTGTTCATGAATTAACATGTGTATGTTATTGAATCACAAAATCAAATTTAAAAATAAAAACATAAAATTGTTTAAAAATAATAATTAGTATATATATATATATAAGTATGATTTGTGAGAATTACTCGTTGATAAACATAGTATTCATGAATTAACATGTGTATGTTATCGAATCACAAAATCAAACTTAAAAATAATTTATAAAATAAAAATTTATCAAAGCAATTAAGATTAACAAAAGAAAGATCACGTGAACTTGAAACTACAACAAAGTTATAAAATAATACTAGATGCATGCTGTATAATTAAAAGAAAGATAGCTTACGATCGATCGGAGAGAGGAAGAAAACAAAAATAGTCTATTAGGGTTTACTCAGATAGCTAGATCTATCGTGCTGATAACGTGTTTAGGTAAAGAACAGAAGAGAAACTGATTGTCTTATTCCAGAGAGAATGATGAATATATATAGGGTACAACTATTAGGGTTAGAACGAATACTTGGGGAATAAGTCTAGCATATTCTATGGGCTTCTAATGGACATCCACTAAATGGGCTTATAACAGTTGAAGCATAAATTAAGACTGAGTTTATTCTTCTTCTTTCTCATTTAGTTCTAGCTATTTTGTGATGATTATCTTCTTTACAAAATTTCTCCAAATTCTCATTGCTAGCAGCGATTTGAGCTCACCAAAATCAAATCTTGCTAAGAAAAGGTAATGCTTTTAACTTTTTGCATAAATGATTAAGTGTTGGCCTACAAACTTTTTCGCCTAAGTTTTCAGTTGTGTTTTGTGCTCTCAGAAGATGGTGGACACCAAGGTTTCTAACTGCTGGTTTTGCATATGCAAAATATTGTTTGAAGCATGTCTCTAGGCAGAACATGTAAACAAAAGCTTGCAAAAACATTGCTCGTCACTATGTCCCTGTATGTAGCCTTTACCGTTTCCTCTCTTTAAAATTTGATGGATTTCCTTGATCGTTTGGGTTTATAATCAAGTTTTTGGTTATAACAATGCATGAATTCAGCAAAGAAGTGAATAAGGTATCGTCATTATTCCGGTCTCTCATATATGAAAGATTCAATGGATATGAAAGAAGAGATCGATGAAGAGGTTGATAAAGTATGGACAACAATTGCAGGAGATTCAAAGTATTGACTTCGATAATGGCTACACTACCATTTTGCGTGTTTTTCATTTGTGGTATTAGTTTAAGATTTGGATTGATGTTATGTAAGACTTATGTCTCTTTTGGATGATTTATGAAATATATGAAATTTCTATATAAATCTAATTAAATATATTTTGCAAAAAAAAGGTCAAATAAATTAGAATATATACACATACCGAAACATTATAACAACAAGAAAATGCTACAACATAATATATTATAGAGTCTATCATGAGCTATAAAAATATATATTAAAGAATTTAGATAACGCTATGATTAAACGATTTATAATAGCACACCAAAAACCGCTATGATAAGGGGTGACCCTATTATAGCTGGGGCAGACATAGCGTTTACAAAAACGCTATTAAATACCTATTATAGCGTTTATCGTGTGCTAAGAATGTCCATTTTTCTTGTAGTGTTAACATGTTATCGTACGTGAGAACTTTATTGGAGACTATGGTGCAATTTGGACCATAAAAGGAAGAGAAGTCGAAGTCACACGCTGAGAACCCATACTTTGGTCGTGTGTCGATCGGCATAGTCAGTGTGTGTCGGTTGACACACACCTCTTAAGAGACGAAGGACTGATTTTTAAAGTTTTGAAGAATTTTCTCTTTACCCTAGAAATTTCCAGAAGTTATCAGAAAGACTCCATCTCGAATTTAGAACATTATATGTACTTTTCTTTTAGGTTTTTAGTTTGATATCTTGTTTTCTATTCAACATAGTTGAGAGAGATTTTTGAGAGTTTAAGGGAGTTAACTCTACTTCGTTCTTGAGATTCTTCGAACCCATTGTATCACTTTCTCTATCTCTTTTATATGCAGTGTTATTCAGTTATGTTGTCTTTTGCATCCATGTCTGAGTAGTTCTCTTGTTAGGTTTAGGGTTATTCGAAATGATCGAAGATGAATTGTTAGATTTAACTCACTTGTTAGGATTATCAAATTGGTTCTTCATCTAGATTGCTTTAACTCTGATTTAGGATTCGCGACCCTGAATTAGATATTCTAGGTTGATAAATTGACACGGAAGTGTAATTGATTAACTTGAACTAGATCTTAGATGAGCAAAATCTCCTATTCGCAATGGAATTTGGTTTAGGGATTTTGTGAACAAATTGGAACTTGAACTTAATGCTTCTTTAAATTGATTGAATTCGCAAAGGAATTTGGCTTTCTAGAGTTTAAGCATAGTTAGTTTTCGCAATGGAAGTTGGTTAATTATATCTTAATATTTCAAGTTTGAGAACGGTTCTTAGTTAAATCCTATCATCTTTTAATCTATAATTTTGATTCATCCTGAGAATTTTTCGAAAGCCTAGTTTTTTGTTTAATAGACTTTAAGAATACATGTTTTAGAATTGCTTTAATTTTCATATTACATTGTTTGCTTAACTTAATTCGAAGTCATATTTCTATTGTGTGATTGATTCCCAGTGATTCGACCCCTACTACGACGACCTCTTAATTGGAGAGAGTCTAGCTCAGGGTTAAATTTGAGCATATCAAATTTTGGCGACGTTGCCGGGGAATCAAAGACACCATTAGAGTTTTGATTATAGAATTTAGACTAACTTTTTCTTTCTTTTGTTACTGCTATGCTCAAATTTACTCTGAGCTACTCTCTTAAATTAAGAGATCAATTGTAGTAAGATTTCGAATCACTGGGAGTCAAATCAAACGATAGGATATATGACTTCGAATCAAGCTAAGCGAATAATGTAAAGTAAAAGCAAGAATAATTCGAAACAGAGAAAGATTGTTGATTTCTTAAAATTCAATTAAACAAAAAGCTAGGTCTTTGGGAATTTCTCAGGTAACGCTAAATTGCAGATTCAATTACGATAGGATTTTATTAAAAACAGTTCTTGAGCTAAAACACGAATGTAAAGATAACCAACTCTCGTTGCGAAAGCTATCTATGCCTAAATCCTAGAAAACCAAATCTCTTTGCGAATTCTAACAACTTAAACAAGCATTAAGTTCAGGTTCAATTACTCACAATATCCCTAAACCAAATCTCTTTGCGAATAGGAATATTGCTCATCTAAGATAGTTCAGGAAATCAATTATGCTCTCACATCAATTCATTAACCTAAGATCATAATTCTAGGTGATCAATCTAGAACAAGCATTAAGAGTAAACTTAGATGAAGAACAAGATGATTATCCTAATCAATGATGTGAGTCTAACAATCCAGTTTTAACCTTTGAAAAACGCTAAACCTAACAAGCAAACTACTCAGACATGGATGCAGAAAACATGATGACTGAATAATACTGCATTAATAAAAAGATAGAGAAAGAGATACAGAAGGGTTCAAAGAAATCTAAAACGTCTGAAAACTTGTCTCCCTAATTCTCTCAAAAACTTTCTCTCAATTTTGTTCAATAAAATCTAAGGTAATGATCTAAAAACCTAAAAGTAAACTATATGTAGTGTTTTGAACTCGTGGTGGGCTTTTCTGATGACTTCTGGTGCAAAAAAGAAATCTTCAAAACAGAAAAATATTTTCGTCATGGGCCTGTGTCGATCGACACACCTCCTGGTGTCGATCGACACCAATATCTGACGGCAATTAAAAATCCGTCCTAGCGACTTCAGCTCCTTTTTCCACAATACTCCAAAATGGTCCATAATCACCAATTAAACTCCACACGTACGCAAACCTGCAAAGACTCTAAAACACTCGAAAAACACCGAAAAAACTTGATAAAACCGGGTTAAATCATGGTCAAAACCATGATATATATATTCCCCTAGACTTAGCTTTTGCTTGCCCTCAAGCAAACTAGAGACTAAGAATGAAGTCGAGGTTTGAAAATCATGGGAACTCACTTTTCCTTGAGAACATTGGTTTCGCCTCCTTGACTCTTTTGCTGCATATAAACAAAGTACCTTTGGCGGTCACGAATCTCAACCATCATAGGTTGGGCCTCAAATCTTAACCTGCAAACCCATCAATTTCACATTCTCCTAACTGTCGCACACTTGATCAAAGTGATGATGGAATTCTCTCTAATGATATCAACCAAGTAAAAGGCTAGGTATGATGTTAAAAGGCTTTTGGTGTTTCAGTGGAGTTAAAAGTGTTTAGGGTTACCGGATTTTATTTGGTGGATGCAGACATTATGCATAAACACAAGAGAGAGACTGGTCCAGTTGATGCCCACAGTTTCTCATTCACATTGCGCTCTCTCCTCCAAAACGTAATCAAAAACCAAACTCCATCATAAAATAACATGTTCCACTATCCACATCCATTCTCTCCATTCCTTGGGATTTTTGTAGAAGCTAGAGACTTATAAAAGTGATCATTCCCTTTTCCCTTACTAAATTTTCGAAATTTAATTTTTTTTTTAACTGAATAAGGGGGGAATGATCTACATAGGTGTTAGTCTCGAAAATTACCATTGTTATGCATGAAATCCCAAGGAATGCTTAGCATCGTCGCTCTTTGTAAATTTCTCCAACCAAATCCTCATCCTCTGCGATTTTGTGAATGAAAAACTCCGTCGGACCTTTTTCTCTCCGATATTTATACACATGCCTGCACATAAAACAAAAGGAAAAAGATCGCATGAGGCTTGAATAAAAGGTTAAGGCTAGGGGTTGGGTACCAACTAAAAATGAGCTGGCCATTCAGGATCAACAAAGAGTGGTAAAGTGAATAAGGAGTCCTGAATGTTGGATCGATTACTGTCATGATATCATCAAAGAGAATATAGCGAAATGGAGATCAAGTGTACTAGTATGGAGTTTGATCTACTTTGTTTTGCAAGTCGCGATAAGAGGAGAACCTGTACTATCATCTGGTTTCGAATTCGCTCCATCCAAAGGCTTTGTAGCAACACCTAAAAGTCGTAAAAACTAAGCTTTGTTCTTAGGAAAGATCGTTGTTCCCTACATTTTGACTCAATAAAAACAATTTTTGACTGCAAAATAAAAAAAACAATGTTAGCAACTACCTCCCCCAGACTTAAACAATATTGTCCCGAGTGTTATTAAATCTGAGATCGGTGAGAACGAAAATAAAATAACGGAAAAATTTGTGAAAACGAGAAACTTGGACATGTACTGTATATGTGTCGATCGACAATCACAATGTGTGTCGATCAACAGGGTGCGCGTGGGGGTGTCGATCAACAGTCACAACGTGTGTCGATCGACAGGTCCTGTAAAATTCTGCAATCATGGCTTTTGTGGCTTCTGTCATTTGAGCAGTCTAAAGGGACACTATAAATCACTCAAACAAAACACGATCAAATAGCACAATACGTAGTCATAAGATAAAAGAGTTCACAAATTTGAAAGTCATACGGAAGAAAATAACAAACTGACTCAAAAGGAAAGAAAATGACTCAAAGAAAAAGAAAAAACTTACAGGTGGGTTGCCTCCCACCAAGCGCTTGTTTTCAGTCATTAGCTTGACTGCGGATGATGTTTAGGCTGGAGGTGGATCTTTGAAGTGCACTCCCCCAGACTTGCAAGGAACAATACCAGGAAAAAGCTTCATAGTATTGTTCAGCATCTCTTGGACAACTACCTCTTCCTTCTCCCTCAACTCCAAAGGAATGACAATTCTGAACTTAGAGAATGGTTTAGAGGTCTTTCTGCGCTTCACCTTGGAGATCTTTTGGCACTTGGAACTCGCTGGATTGTTAACTCCAAGATGTGTAGTGGAAGGAGCCAACTTGAGGACGTTTTGAACCTTTTTCGTCTCATCTCCAATATTAACGCTCATACAAGAAGTCCGTGTGACAAGAACTGAAGGATAGAAGACATTCTTGTTGATGTTCGAGAAGGAGATTCGCTTATTAGGAAAATCCACCATTGCTCCCACAGTTGCAAGGAACTGTGCACCAAGAACCAATGGTTTACAGCTGTTATCCTTGGTCTCAATGATGTAAAAGTCTGTAGGAACAAGACAATCTCCTATTTGAAGCAACACGTCGGGAATAAAGCCTTTTGAAATCGTACACGATCTATCTATAAGCTCGATATATGTCTTTAAAGGTTGTAACTCCAAAATCTCTAGCTACTTTGCAACAATCTTTTACATGACGTTCACATTAGCTCCTGTGTCACAAAGAGAATCCTTCAATGTTACACCTTTTATTGAGCACAAAACAACGAACATCCCTGGATTCAACAACTTTGGTAGCTTCCTCAATGATGTTGGAGCTTGTTTCCCTTTTTCCTTAGGTACTTTGTCACTGCCTTGGTTGATAGATGAAGGGTATAAACTTCTTGGGTACGGAATCTTGGGCTTGTAGACACGTTTGACGGCGATTTTAGACTGATTTTTTAAGTTTTCTGTGTTTTTTAGTGTTGTCGATCGAGACTCATCAAGTGTGTCGATCGACACTGTTGATGGATTCACGTTTGTACAGAAATTTCCCATAGCTGTCGATCAAGACTCACTGTGTGTGTCGATCGACAGTGTCTGTTTCGAAATTGCCGTCAGATCTTGGTGTCGATCGATAGGCGCTTTGCAATCTCAAAATTCATATTTTCTTCAAGAACCACGAGCCAATCCTCATCTTCGCACTTCTCAATAGTTGGAATCACTTGTTCTTCACCCTTCAATGTGATAGAATTGGAGAAGTGCTTTGGGTTCATGTTCGTCTTCCCTGGAAGATAACCTTCTTGTCTCCTCACATTTTCAGCAGTCTGAGCAACCTGAGTATCAAGCTTCTTTATGTGAATGTTGATGGCCTTGATTTTTCCATTTAGATCAGTGTAGAGGCTGTCGATCTTCGTACTGAAATTCACTGTTATCGATTGTTGACCCTCAAGAATCTGCTCGAGCATAGTTTTCGTGTCGTTGTCTGAAGATTTAGCAGGTATTGGCTGATAAGATGAAGATCCGTAGTCCCTTGAGTAGTTGTTTCTCTGGTTGCTTCCACTGTAGCCTCCAAACCTCTGATTCTGAAAACCATTCCCATTGATGTAGTTAACATCCTTTTGATTATTCTCCTCTTCTTGAGCAAAGTGAACTGCCTTCTTTTCCACTAGAAGGCTATGCATAGAATCTATCTTGGCTTTCACCGCATCAATCTCAACTCCACCTTCTTTTCTTCTCTCCTCATCAATCTTCTTCGTGCTGTTGCTCGAAGCCACGTTTTTAATCTGTACAAGAGCATCAACTGGATATCTAGTCTTGAAATCCCCATTACTGGCGGAATCCAAAGCCATCTGATGCCTCTAATCTACACTTCTAAAGAAGATGCCCAACAGCTGAATCTCTGTAAAACCGTGGTGAGGATAGTCTCTCTGATAGCCCTTGAAACGTTCTCATGAAGCCTTGAATGCTTCAATTGGTCCTTGAACAAAAGAAGAGATCTTCGCTTTCAACTCATCTGAACGCGATTCATCATAAAAATGGCCCAGGAAAGCGTTCTTTATATCGTTCCAAGTGGTCAGTGAGCCCGGCTCCAACAGCTTCAGCCAGTAAGCTGCATCCCCAGCTAGAGAGTGTGGGAATAGCTTATAGAAGACGTAATCGAGAGACACCCCATTTGCCTTGATGCTAGAGGCGAGGTCTTCGAACCTCTCAAGATGATCCATGGGATGTTCTGTAGGATGTCCATGGAACTGATGCTGAGCTACTAGTGAGAAGAAAGCAGGCTCCAGCTCAAAGTCCTGCCTAGCGAATCCAGGGGCTCGGATCGCTGCCCTGTTAGCATAGTACTCTTCAGGTCGGTTGTAATCACCCAAAGTGTGCCGATTCACTATAACTTCCTGAGCTTGACGATTCGCCTAACGCTCTAACTCAGCTTGTTGACGATCTAACTCATATCGTTCTCTTGCAACTGTGTCGTCAACCTGCTCTGCCTCAATGATGGCATTACCATCTTCATCAATCCTATTTCCCTGCTCGTTGTATTTGTTTCCATCTCTGTCAAACAACTCACCCTGAGCATTCAGAAGAACAACAACAGCACGAATCACCATCTTAGCTAGCATTCCACTTCGCACCTGAAACACACAAAATCAAAAGAACGTCAAAACGAAAATAAAAACTTAGACTAAATTCCAAAATAAAAATCATATAAGTGATTTTGACTCTCCGGCAACGGTGCCAAAATTTGATATGCTCAAATTTACCCTGAGTTACTCTCTCAAATTAAGAGATCAATTGTAGTAAGGGGTCGAATCACTGGGAGTGAAATCAAACGATAGGATATATGACTTCGAAACAAACTAAGCGAATAATGTAAAGTAAAAGCAAGAATAATTCGAAACAGAGAAAGATTGTTGATTTCTTAAAATTCAATTAAACAAAAAGTTAGGCCTTTGGGAATTTCTCAGGTAAAGCTAAATTGCAGATTCAATTACGATAGGATTTTATTAAGAATAGTTCTTGAGGTAAAATACGAATGTAAAGATAACAAACTCTCGTTGCGAAAGCTATCTATGCCTAAATCCTAGAAAACCAAATCTCTTTGCGAATTCTAACAACTTAAGTAATCATTAAGTTCAGGTTCAATTACTCACAATATCCCTAAACCAAATCTCTTTGCGAATAGGAATATTGCTCATCTAAGATAGTTAAGGAAATCAATTATGCTCTCGCATCAATTCATTAACCTAAGATCATAATTCTAGGTGATCAATCTAGAACAAGCATTAAGAGTAAACTTAGATGAAGAACAAGATGATTATCCTAATCAATGATGTGAATCTAACAATCCAGTTTTAACCTTTGAAAAACCCTAAACCTAACAAGCAAACTACTCAGACATGGATGCAGAAAACATGATAACTGAATAATACTGCATTAATAAAAAGATAGAGAAAGAGATACAGAAGGGTTCAAAGAAATCTGAAACGTCTGAAAAATTGTCTCCCTAATTCTCTCAAAAACTCTCTCTCAATTTTGTTCAATAAAATCTAAGGTAATGATCTAAAAACCTAAAAGAAAACTATATGTAGTGTTTTGAACTCGTGGTGGGCTTTTCTGATGACTTCTGGTGCAAAAAGGAAATCTTCAAAACTGGAAAATATCTTCGTCATGGGCCTCCTGGTGTCGATCGACACCACTATCTTACGGCAATTGAAAATCCGTCCTAGTGACTTCAGTTCCTCTTTCCATAGTACTCCAAAATGCTTCATAATCACCAATTAAACTCCACATCAACCTGCAAAGACTCTAAAACACTCGAAAAACACCGAAAAAACTTGATAAAACCGGGTTAAATCATGGTCAAAAACTGGTAAAAACCATGATATATCAGTTACTAATTATCGATTTCCACTCGTTTATTTTTGGTGTTTCAGGTGTATACAATCTCGCAAAACCAGGAGCGACAAGAATCAATAGTTAGTGGATTTTGTTGACGAGTTAGGGATACTTGAGCGAGAGAACAGAAAGACAGCGGGGCAAGCTAAGATGGTGAGACAAACTATGATTCTGTTTCCGAATATAGAGGGTCAGTTGGTTGACATGGAACGAAATAAGTACAATGAGCAGGGTGAGAAGCTCGATGTTGCGGGTAATGTGGTAATTGAGGTAGTCAAAGTAGACAATGCAGTTAAAAGAGAGCGTGTGAAACAACCCGACCTTTTTTTTTTAACAAACAATCTTTATACTCAGGTTAACGTTTCCATAAACGCTAACCCTCGACGTCCAAGCAAACCATAACAACCAAACCAGCGGAAATCAAACACAACTTAAACCTACAACCAATTCTATTAAAACAACAAACCAACGAGTTCCATTCAACAAAGAAACCAAACCACAAGTTCCAGGCTAACCAACAACCTAGCCAGTTCTAAACAATAACTAAAAGCGAGACAAAACACGAGACCCTAGATCATCCTCCTCCTCATAGCCATGATCCCACGGTCACACTTTGTCTTTACCTGCATCACATGGCAAAAAGAGATGCGTGATTAATATCACAAATACTCAGTGAGACGGTCATCCCATTGTCTTGGCCAATTACCGAGTTAAATGAAACACTAGGTAAACACACAACACAACAAACGAACACAACAACCCAAAACTACATGAGTGTCGATTGACACCACCTCGCAATGACGCTAGAATCGAGCCATCTCCTCTCTAGCGCAATTCCAAGCCTGTGGAAACATGATCACCTGCAATAAAACGTCAACAAACACACAGAAACGATTGCACCACATAAACATCTCAATCAATCAAGAATCCATCCATCAATCAACCTAACACCATGAATCCTAATGTTCCATCCACTTGGGGCCATGGTCACGCACTCACCTTAGCCGATCAGTTGTCTCAGACCTCCACATCTGGACCTTTGCCTAATGAACACTGCAAACCAAACCAGTCGGTTAACCCCAAACCGAAACAGTCGGTTAACCCCAAACCGAAACAGTCGGTTAACAAAACCAAACAAAACCAAACAAAACCAATCGGTTAACCCCAAACCGAAACAATCGGTTAACAAAACCAAACCAAACCAATCTGGTTAACTAAACCAAACCAAACCAATTGAAGTTTCTCCTAAACCGGATTAGGGTTTAAAAAAAACAGAAACAACTCGCCGACTTAGAAAGCACACTGAGAACGGAGCTTACCTCAGAATCATGATCGGAAACCTGATCTGGAATCTTGAGACCGAGACCTTTCCAACGATATGCAGATAGTTTCCTAACTAGTTCTGGTTCGACGGGAAAACACCCACGAAGTGAAATGAACGTAGATTCAATTTTGCACGAACCTCTCTCGGGAAAACAATAATAACTCTCCGAATAATAATCTAAATGATAAACCGATTTCGCCTAAAGCTCGATATGGGAGTGGAGAACTTACCCTAAGATTTTCACTCCAATCCGAACTTACTCTTCTAAAACGTGTCAGAACTTTTTTCGTCTCCTTTTTTCTAAAAACACCATAAACGAACCTCCTCTCTTCTCTTTGAATTTCTCAACCTCTTTCACGTTTTATCTGCACAAAACGGAGGCTGCTCCAATTTATACTCAAGCCCTAGGGTTCCCTTAACTCAAATTAGCCACACCGAACAATTAAAACTAAACCATTCGGTCCAATTCAATTCACATCTCTAATTCCTGGTTCACGGGCGTTACAACTCTCCCCCACTAACCTGGATTCGACCTCAAATCCTGAAACACTACCACCAAGGCACAACACCTGGCCAACCAGCCAACAACAATCAGAGATACATTTCCCAGACCCACTCGAGGCTCACATCCAGTGATATGCCTATTGACCGCTCATAACTCATAACTACACCACTCCACTCTTGGGATCGTCACCCCCCGAGCTTTTGGTGCCTCGTACCAATCTACCTCAGACCTACAGTCGTGACAGGTGATCGATACCAACCATCTCTATACCCCTCAAACCTTCAGGACACACAGTCCTTCAAGCTCTCGGTATGAAGGAAACCACCATACCCTGGAGAGACGCATCTCTCAAAGATCTCTTGGAGAACGCATCTCCCAAAACTATCTCCATACCGAGAGGAGTATTACACCAATAGAGCGGCGATCCGGCCTCCTAGATTTCACGTGAGCACGCTCAGGCAGATCGTCAGATTCAAGATCGTCAGGTTCCGGAGGTTGTGGTAAACCAGCTTACTTTGGGGGATTACAACCGTCCTCAAGAGTATTACGCCAACATGGCAGCGATCCGGCCTCCTGGATTTTAGAGGACGGATTTTGAGCTGAAGTCCGCTTTCTTCTCACTGGTGGCTCAACATCAGTTCCATGGACATCCTTCAGAACACCCCATGGATCATCTTGAGAGGTTCGAAGACCTTGCATCTAACATCAAGGCGAATGGGGTGTCTCTTGATTACATCTTTTGTAAGCTGTTCCCATACTCTCTAGTTAGGATGCGGCTTACTAGCTAAAGTAGTTGGAGCCAGGCTTACTGACTACGTGTAGTGCTACAAAGAACGCTTTCCTGAGCCATTTTTATGATGAGTCGCATTCAGATGATTTGAGAGTAAAGATCTCTTCTTTTGGTCAGGTCCAAACGACGCGTTCAAGACTTCTTAGGAACGTTTCAAGGGTTATTAGAGAGACTGTCCTCACCACGGGTTTACAGAGGTTCAGCTTTTGAGCATCGTCTTCAGAGGGATTGATTGGAGACATCAGATGGCTCTTGATTCTGCTAGTAATGGAGATTTCAAGACTAGATCTCCAGCTGATTGTCTCATGCTCATAAAAAATATGGCTTCAAGAAATATCACAAAGAAGATTGATCAGGAGAGAAGAAGAGAAGGAGGACTCACAGGTGGTGTAGAGATTGTTGAAGTGAAGGCTAAGATAGATTCTGTGCACAACATTCTGGTGGGAAAGAAAGCTGTTCATTTTGCTCAGGAAGTAGACACATTCTTTCCAGAGGAGGACAGAGAACAGGAAGATGTTAACTACATCAACCAGAATGGCTACCAGAATCAAAGGTATGGGAATCAGTCAGAGAAGAGGGGGTACAGTGGATACAACCAGAGGAGTTCTTTCACAGGAAATCCAAGTTCTTCTAACTACACTCAGAAACCTCAGTATCAGAAGGGTGATTATCAGAAGCCATATGGCAGCAGCAGCAACTAGAGAAGCTATGATTCTTCATCTTATCAGCCATTACCTGCTAAGTCTTCAACGAGCGACACGAAGGCTATGCTTGAGCTGATTCTTGAGAATCAACAAAAGATGACAGTGAACTTCAATGGGAAGATTGATAGCCTCTATACTGACTTGAATGGGAAGATGGAGGCTCTCAACATTTATGTGAAGAAGCTTGATACTCAAGTTGCTCAAACAGCTGAGAATGTGAGAAGACAGGAGGGGTTTCTTCCAGCTAAAACTGATACAAATCCTAAGCAGCACGGTGTAGCAGCTATCACGACCAGAAGTGGGAAGGTTATCAAGCCAATTCTGAAGAATAATCTTACAATCGAGCAATTAGAGGAGCTTGGTAATGTTGAAGACGAAGAATTTTTTTCCGGATTTTGTGTCGATCGACACACCCGAAGTGTGTCGGTCGACACATCCCAAAGTCGTCGACAAAAGTGCAAATTCAGAAGATGTGCCGATTGACACAACGAAACTGTGTCGGTCAAGGCACTCCTCGAAGAAGTTGGATTTTCGTCATGTGTCGGTCGACACAGAGGCTGAGTGTGTCAGTCAACACACACAATAGATGGGCCAAACTTCAATGTTACCTATCGATAGAGTGTATAAGCCTAAGGTGCACTATCCTAGGGGTCCAAAGAAGTCTAAACAAGAGCTGGAAGAAGCTAAGTGTAAAGTTATCATTAACAGGCTTATAGTTGAGATGCCATTGGTTGAGGCAATCAGAACTTCTCCGGTAATTCGACAGTATGTGAAGAGATTGGTCACTAAGAGTATGTGTATTGAAGAAGGAGTTGCTATGATCTCATAACAAGTGAGTGCGATAATTCTGAACAAGGTTCCAGAGAAACTCACTGATCCAGGAAGCTTTGTGTTGGATTGTTTCATCTTTTTGGATAGGTTCCCGAGGTCTTTATGTGATTTAGGCTCTAGTATCAACTTGATGCCACTCTCTGTTACTTTAAGCCTTGGGATGACAGATTTCCAGCCAACAAGGATTTCTCTTATCCTTGCAGACAAATCAGTGAGGGTTCAAGAAGGAGTTTTGGAAGATGTTCCAATCAAGGTTGGAGACTGCTTGATTCCTACTAATTTTGTGATCTTGCAGTATTGTGAGGAGCTTAAAGACCCCCTTATTCTTGGACGTCCATTCTTAGCTACACCTGGTGCTATGATTTATGTGAAAGGGGGAAGAATTACTCTATGTGTGGGGGATTTGGAGATGAAGTTCGACATGGACAAGCTGGTTCAGAAATCCACCATAGATGGTCATTCATTTTATGTGGATACGCTAAATGATCTCACTCAGGAGGTTTTTAACAAGAACTATCCCATTGATCCATTGGAAAGGACATTAGTTAACTTTGTGACTGAGACTAGACAGTTGGAGGATGCTTCTAAGGGATATGATAAGCTAATGAATGACAGGGAGAAAGTGAGGCAAGTGGTTGCTAATGTGGAACTGGTTGGAGTTTCTGAGAAAACTGCTAAGTCAAGTGATTGGAGTGAAGAAAAAGCTCCAAAGATCAAACTCAAACCACTACCAGCAGGACTCAAGTACGCTTTTCTTGGTCCTATTTCCACTTATCATGTTATTGTCAATGTTTATTTGAACAATATAGAGCTCACTTTGTTGCTAAGCAAGCTGCGCAAGTTTCGCAAAGCTGTTGGCTATTGTCTTGGTGTATTGCAGATATTTCTCCATATTTGTGCATGCACAGGATTCACCTTGAGGATGGGACAAAGATATCAGTGGAGCATTAGAGGAGACTGAATTTGAATCTGCAAGAGGTTGTTAAGAAGGACGTCATGAAGCTTTTGGAAGCTGGTATAATTTATCCGATTTCAGACAGTCCTTGGATCAGTCCTGTTCATGTGGTTCATAAGAAAGGAGGGGTCACAGTGGTCAAGAATGAGAAGAATGAGCTTATCCCTACAAGGACTGTTGATTACAGGAAGCTCAATACAACTAAAAGGAAGGATCATTTCCCTTTACCTTTCATTGACCAGATGTTGGAGAGGCTTGTTAATCACCCATACTACTGCTTCCTAGATGGCTATTCAGGATTTTTCCAGATTCTGATCCATTCGGACGACCAGGAGAAGACCACTTTTACATGTCCTTATGGCACGTTTTCATACCGCAGAATGCCCTTTGGATTATGTCATGCTCCTGCTACCTTTCCGAGATGTATGATGTCGATTTTCACTGACATGATTGAGGACTACATGGAGGTCTTCATGGATGATTTCTCAGTCTATGGTCCTTCCTTCAAAGAATGCTTGGATAATTTGGAGAAGGTACTAGCTAGATGTGAGGAGAAACACTGGTGCTTAATTGGGAAAAGTGTCATTTCATGGTGAGGTGTGGAATTGTACTTGGGATTGACACAGAGTGTCAGAAGATGGGATTGAGGTAGATCGTGACAAGATTAAGGTTATGACAAGTTTGCAACCGCCTAATTGTGTGAAGTCTGTTAAGAGTTTTCTTGGTCACGCTGGTTTCTATAGAAGATTCATCAAGGATTTCTCCAAGATAGCCCGCCCGCTCACCACCCTGCTTTGTAAGGACGTCAAGTTTGTGTTTGATGTTGATTGTCTTGCTACTTTTGAACATATTAAGCAGGCTCAAGTGAGTGCTCCGGTTGTACAACCTCCAGATTGGGACCTTCCTTTTGAGGTCATGTGTGATGCTAGGGACTTTCCAGTTGGAGCTTTGTTGGGTCAGAAGAAGGACAAGAAGCTTCATGCCATTTACCATGCCAGTCGGATTCTCGATGATGCACAAAAGAATTATGCTACCACTGAGAAGGGGTTGTTGGCAGTAGTGTTTGCCTTCGAGAAGTTTCGTCTGTACTTGATTGGTTCTAAGGAGATTGTGCATACGGATCACTCAGCGCTTAAGTACCTCATGCAGAAAAGGATGTGAAGCCGTGGTTGTTGAGATAGATTTTTCTTCTTCAGGAGTTTGATGTTGAGGTTAAGGATAAGAAAGGGGTTGAGAATGGAGTCGCGGACCATCTTTCAAGGATTAAGATCGATGATAACATTCCTATTGATGATTTCTTCCCAACGGAGGGTGTCAACTTCATTGAGAGTGGATTGCAAGCTGAAAATTCGAAGAATTCTCGATCTTTACAGAGTGCATCGATCGACACATTTGGAGTATGTTGGTTGACGCATCCCACGAACTTGTGTCGATCGACACCACCCGAGTTTGTCGGTCGACACACACTCCACCGAGCGCTGGCTCATCTTCCCCATATCATCAATGCCGCATTCCAAGACCACATCTTCGCCGTTGCTCCATCTGTTCATCCTTGGTATGCTGATATTGCCAATTACCTTGCTGCAGAGGACATGCCTACTGATTTCAAAGGGTGTGAAAAGAAGAAGTTCATCAGAGAGCTTCGTCGATACTATTGGGATGAACCTTATCTATACAAGTTTTGTTCTGATAGTATTTAGCGGAGATCCATTGCTGAGCCTGAGACTCGAGAGGTGTTGTTTCACTGTCACGGTTCTGATAATACGGGCCACTTCGCTACTTTCAAGACAGTTTTTAAGGTATTTCAAGCAGGCTTCTAGTGGCCTACCCTGTTTAAGGATGCTCACGATTTTGTTAAGAAGTTTGATGCTTGTCAGAGGAGAAGGAAAATCAACAGGCGACATGAGATGCCTCAGAATTTTATCCTGGAAGTTGAGATTTTTTATTGTTGGGGTATTGATTTCATGGGTCTTTTCCCATTATGTTATGGGAATACATACATTCTTCTCGTAGTGGACTATGTCTCCAAGTGGGTGGAGGCAATTGCAAGTCCAAAGAACAATATTGGTGTGGTTGTTAAGATGTTTAAAACCATCATTTTCCCTTGATTCGGAGTGCGTCGAGTTGTCATTAGCGATTGTGGCACACATTTCATTAACAAGGCTTTTGATCGATTATTGGCTAAGTATAGAGTTCAGCATCGAGTGGCTAGTCCTTATCATCCTCAAACGTGTGGACAAGTTGAGGTTTCCAACAGGCAGATCAAGAAGATTTTAGAGTAAACTGTGGACTCTACAAGAAAGGATTGGTCTGCAAAGCTTGATGATAAACTTTGGCCTTACAGGACAGCGTTCAAAACGCCTTTGGGAACCACTCCTTTTCATTTGCTGTATTGGAAAGCGTGTCATCTTTCAGTGGAGCTTGAGCACCGAGCAGCATGGCCAATGAAACAGTACAACTTCAACAACAAACCTGCTGCAGAGAGGTGTATGATCCAGCTGAACGAATTGGATGAGATTAGGTATCATGCTTATGAAAACTCCAAGTTATACAAGGAACAGACTAAAGCATATCATGACAGGAAGATCATCTCTAGGACTTTCAAACCGAACGATCAGGTACTCCTGTATAACTCTCGTCTAACCTTGTTTCCTGGCAAATTGCGTTCTCGTTGGTCAGGTTCATTCACTATCATGGAGGTTCGACCACATGGAGCTGTCGTCCTTGTCAATAAGGATGGCAGAGAGTTCACAATGAACGGACAAAGGGTGAAACAATATTGGGCGGAAGCCGACATTCCGGATAGACACATCGTGTCTCTGGATGATGCACCCACTATCTAATTTCTGACACAGTCAAGCTAATGACTCAAAATAAAGCGGTTGGTGGGAGGCAACCCACTGGCAAGTGTCTGTAAATTTCATTTTCTTTCTTTTATTACTAACTGGTTTTAGTTTTGTTTCAGAAAAAAACCAAAAAATAAATAAAGGGAAAACGAGACTTGCGTCGATCAACACACACCGCAGGCCCGCAAGGTAAGTGTTTAATAAACCCTCGACGCAGCCGTTCTTTCTTTCTTCCTCTTGCTCAACACAAACATCACACCATCACATAACTTTCTCAATTCTTCACTGATTTGAGTGGTTTTTAGTTCTAAATTGAGTAGAATTTCATCCTTAATCCGTTTCTATCATTCGTTTTCTCGATCTGCTAAGATGGCTTCCAACAAGCGAGCACAACCGGGTACAGATGGGGCTTCAGGTTCTAGTGCCAATCCATGGCCAAAATGCGAAGGGGTGAAAATTACGATTAGGAAGAAGTGGCGCGATTGCCCTGCAATAGTTCTTCAGAGACATGACTTTTTGCACGGAAAGATCAAAGATGAATGGGATGAGTTGGATTCTTTATACTACAAGCAGTGGCTGAGTGTGTCTATGCAGCCTACACTTATTCCTGACGAAAAAACTCTGAGGTCTTTGGGTATTCTAGATGAGGTAGTTCGATTATTGCAATCTGCAGGATTGGGAACCATTGCCACCAAGCATCAAAAATTGTACCCAGACTTGGTTTGTCAATTATTTATAACAGTTCGAGTCTACTACCTAGAGGATCAGTGCCCGTCAGCCTAGAATGGGACTCTGACATTCATGATCAGAGGAGTCAGATACAGGATTCTCTCAGGGGTCATTGTGAGATCTTTGGATTTCCACCGGAGCACGAGGATGTTGCTATCCCGCCTACCTTTGAGGAGATGAGACCTTTCAGGGCTTTGTTTGGATCAGCCGAGTATGATTCCAGGAGCACTACACATACAGACATTTGTCATCCTTCTCTATCTGACTCGTCTATTCTCCAACACCGTTCTGTACCGGAACGAGCCTGGTAAGATGAGGTTGGACGAACTCCTGGTTCTTTACTACTCTATCTCTGAGGACATTGAGTGGCAGTCTCCGAGCGATTTACTTGCCAGCCCCAACTAGGGAGCTATCCTTGCAGCGCGGTTGGTTTTGCACAAGAGCACTCCTTTTTCTCTCAGAGGAGGTAAACATTTTTGTGCAGGCAGCCTTATCACTCCTATCTTAGAGTTCTGCAACATTGATCTATCTGAGAGTACTATTGCGAGCACACCCTGTACTATGGACATAAGCATCTAGTGAGCTCCACTTGGATTGCAGGAGATCGTATGTGGGTTATTCGTGACAACACTTGTGTGCATTACTAGATTCTTTTGCCACTTCCGGAGTTGACTGACATCAGGGCTGGTCCCAATGCACTCTTTTTCCTTCCTGATCTCCTTTTTGTCAGCCTATTGTCAGCAGACGATCCACTCGCAGGCCTACTAGTCGTCGCAGGGGTGCTTCTTCTAGAGCCACAGCTTCTACTTCTTCCTCTCGTCGGCTAGAGCCTCCTCCTCAGATTGACATTAATCTTATCCGGCGATGGATTGTTTCGAGTATTTAGACTCTTTGGGATGCTTTTGCAGATTTGTCTCGTTGCGGTTGTGTTTGTCCTCGTTCACCATCTCCTCCACCAACTGGTTCACCACTCACAGAGGAAGATGAGGAGATTGAGGATTAGCTTGTCCCCATTTTATCTTGGTTTAGTATTTCTTTTATTTTCTTTGAGTCATTTTTCTTCTTTTGAGTCAGTTTGTCCTTTGTTTCAATATGACTTTTGAATTTGTGAAACTTATGAACTTATTATCATGTGTTGTGCTATTTGATCGTATTTCATTTAAGTGATCTTCAGTTTTACCTTTGGACTGTTCAACAGAAGCTCTTAAAGCCACAATTTGCAGATTTTAACATTGCATCGATCGACATAGATGGAGTGTGTCGATCGACACATCCACGCACTCTGCGTCGATCGACACCCCGCAAGGTAAGTGTTTTATAAACCCTCGACGCAGCCGTTCGTTCTTTCTTCCTCTTGCTCGACACAAACATCACACCATCCCACAACTTTCTTAATTCTTCACTGATTTGAGTGGTTTTTGGTTCTAAATTGAGTAGAATTTCATCCTTAATCCGTTTCTATCATTCGTTTTCTCGATCTTCTAAGATGGCTTCCAACAAGCGAGCACGACCGGGTACAGATGGTGCTTCAGGTTCTAGTGCCAATCCATGGCCAAAACGCGAAGGGGTGAAAATTACGATTAGGAAGAAGTGGCGCGATTGCCCTGCAATAGTTCTTCAGAGACATGACTTTTTGCACGGAAAGATCAAAGATGAATGGGATGAGTTGGATTCTTTATACTACAATCAGTGGCTGAGTGTGTCTATGCAGCCTACACGTATTCTTGACGAAGAAACTCTGAGGTCTTTGGGTATTCTAGATGAGGTAGTTCGATTATTGCAATCTGCAGGATTGGGAACCATTGCCACCAAGCATCACAAATTGTACCCAGACTTGGTGTGTCAATTCTTTACAACAGTTCGAGTCTACTACCTAGAGGATCAGTGCCCGTCCGCGTAGAATGGGACTCTGACATTCATGATCAGAGGAGTCAGATAGAGGATTCTCTCAGGGGTCATTGTGAGATCTTTGGATTTCCACCGGAGCACGAGGATCTTCGGTCAACACACACCTCTGAATAGACGACGGAGTAATTTTTAAAGTTTTGAAGAATTTCCTCTTTGCCCCGAAGTTTCCAGAAGTTATCAGAAAGACCCCATCTCGAATTTAGAACATTATATATACTTTTCTTTTAGGTTTTTAGTTTGATATCTTGTTTTCTATTGATTAAAGTTTAGAGAGATTTTTGAGAGCTTTTGGGAGACAAGTCATCTTCGTTCTTGAGATTCTTCGAACCCTTTGTATCACTTTCTCTATCTCTTTTATATGCAATATTATTTAGTTATGTTGTCTTTTGCATCCATGTATGAGTAGTTCTCTTGTTAGGTTTAGGGTTATTCGAAATGATCGAAGATGAGTTGTTAGATTTAACTCATTTGTTAGGATTATCAAATTGGTTCTTCATCTAGATTCTTTAACTCTGATTCAGGATTCGCGACCCTGAATTAGATATCCTAGGTTGATAAATTGACACGGAAGTGTAATTGATTAACTTGAACTAAATCTTAGATGAGCAAAATCTCCGATTCGCAAAGAAATTTGGTTTAGGGATTTTGTGAACAAATTGGAACTTGAACTTAATGCTTGTTTAAATTGATTGAATTCGCAAAGGAATTTGGCTTTCTAGCGTTTAAGCATAGTTATATTTCGCAACGGAAGTTGGTTAATTATATCTTAATGTTTCAAGTTCGAGAACGGTTCTTAATTAAATCCTAATCTACAATTTTGATTCATCCTGAGAATTCCCGAAAGCTTAGCTTTTTGTTTAATAGATTTTAAGAAAATAACAATCATCACCTGTATTAGAATTGCTTTAATTTTCATATTACATTGTTTGCTTAGCTTAATTCGAAGTCATATATTATATTGTGTGATTTGATTCCCAGTGATTCGATCCCTACTACGACGACCTCTTAATTTGAGAGAGTCTAGCTCAGGGTAAAATTTGAGCCTATCATTCATCTTTCTTGTATGTTTCTTCTTCCTCAACCTCTTCTTTTCTTCCGTTTCATCTTCATTGCACTTTTTTGTCTACATTTTGGTCATCTTATACCTCTTACTCTTCCTCGTAATCTAGTGTTCCTTTTACAATTCTTTTTTTATATATAATTCGGGTGATCCGGTTCAACAAACACCATGACTCCGATTTAGGTTGTGGGGACGTTTTTACTGCCTAACTAATTCTCGGGTTAACAGCCCATGAGATCTGACTAATCCCGGGCCTGGAGAGGCCATGTGAATGCTCCGGCGGCCATGTGAATGCTCCTACTTTTAGAATTCTTCCGTTGTCTTTGTTCTCAGAGTTTTCTCGTAATCTTTTGATATATCATGGTTTTTACCAGTTTTTGACCATGATTTAACCCAGTTTTATCGAGTCTTTTAGGTGTTTTTTGAGTGTTTTAGAGTCTTTGCAGGTTTGTGTACGTGTGGAGCTTAATTGATGATTATGGAGCATTTTGGAACATTGTGGAAAGAGGAGCTGAAGTCGCTAGGACGGATTTTCAATTGCCGTCAGATATTGGTGTCGATCGACACACACAAAGACAGTCGATCGACAGCCACGATGGTCACCTGTCGTTCGATACACCATGTGAGTGTCGAACGACAGCCACTTTTCAGAAGCCGACATAATACGTTTTAAGAAAGGAAAATTGTTCGTTTTTGGCGAGAAGTTACCAGAAGTCATCAGAAAAGCCCACCACGAGTTCTAGCACTATATATATATTACTTTTAGGTTTTTAGATCAAAATCTTAGTTTTTATTGGACAAGTTTAGAGAGAGATTTTGAGAGTTTTTAGGGAGACAAGTCTACTTTGTTTTTGAGATTCTTCGAACCCTACTGTACATCTGCTTATTCTCTTTCTTTATGCAGTATTATTCAGTTATGATTTGCTTTGCTTCCATGTCTGAGTAGTTTGCTTGTTAGGTTTAGGGTGATTCGAATGGATCGAAGATGAATTGTTATGTTAAACTTACTTGTTAGGATTATCTATTTAGTTCTTCACCTAAATTGCTTTAACTCTGATTTAGGATTCGCGACCCTGAATTTGGATATCTTAGGTTGATAGATTGACACGAAAGTTTAATTGATTAGCATGAACTAGATATTAGGTGAGCAAAATTACCTATTCGCAAAGAAATTTGGTTTAGGAATTTTTTGAACAAATTGGACTTGAATTTAAAGCTTGTTTAAATTGATTGAATTCGCAAAGAAATTTGGCTTTCTAGAGTTTAGGCATAGTTAATTTTTGCAACGACAGTTGGTTAATTATATCTTAGTGTTCCAAGTTCAAGAACGGTTCTTAATTAAATCCTGATTTTGTTTAATCTGCACTTCTAATTCATCCTGAGAATTACCTGAAAACCTAGCTTTTTGTTTAGTTAAATTTTAAGAAATCAACAATCTTGCTTGTTTCGAATTGCTTTTGTTTTTATTTTACGTTATTTCGCTTAGCTCAATTCGAAGTCAACAAGCCTATTGTTTGATTTAACTCAAAGTGATTCGACTCCTGGCTACAATTGATCTCTTAATTTGAGAGAGTAGCTCAGGGTAAATTTGAGCATATCAAATTTTGGCGCCGTTTCCGGGGAGTCAAAATCACCCATAGGATTTTGATTCTAGAATTTTGACTAAGTATTTTTTTTTGTTTTTACGCGTTTTCTTTTGTTTTTGTGTTTCAGGTACAAGCTAAGATGGTGAATTGTGCTATGGTTGTTCTTCTAAATGCTCAGGGAGAGTTGTTCGACAGAGAAGGAAACCGATAAAACGAGCAGGGAGATCGAATTGATGAAGCTGGTAATGCCATCGTAGTGGCAAAAGAGGTTGACATTGCAGTTGCAGCTCAGCAAGCTAAGTTTGATCGTCAACGGGATGAGTTGGAGCGTCAGGCTCGGGCGAATCGCAGAATTCAGGAGGGTGTGGTTAACCAACGCACTTTGGGAGACTACAACCGTCCTGAAGAATATTACGCCAATAGGGCAGCGATTCGACCTCCTGGATTTCGAAGAAGGGATTTCGAGTTGAAGCCTGCTTACTTCTCCTTGGTAGCTCAACATCAGTTCTATGGGCATCCATCTGAACACCCCATGGATCATCTCGAGATGTTCGAGGATCTTGGGTCTAGCATCAACGCTAACGATGTTTCTGAAGACTACATCATGTGTAAGCTCTTCCTCTTTTATCTTGCTGGAGAGGCAACCTCTTGGCTGAAGCAGTTGGAGCCAGGCTCGCTGACTACTTGGAGTGATACCAAGAACATTTTCATGAACCACTTTTACGATGAGTCGCGTTAAGAGGATCTACGAGCTTAGATCTCCACATTCGTTCAAGTTCCAACAGAAGCATTCAAGGCTGCGTGGGAAAGGTTCAAAGAATATGTGAGAGATTGTCCTCATCACGGGTTTACAGAGGTTCAGCTGCTGGGTATCTTCTACAGAGGTATGGATTGGAAGCATCAGATGGCGTTAGATGCTGCGAGTAATGGGAACTTCAAAACCAGATTCCGAACTGACTGTCTCGAGCTAATCAATAACGTGTCTACTAGCAACAGTACGAAGAAGATCGATGAGGAAAGAAGAAGAGAAGCTGGTATGTCAGGTAAAGCTGAGATTACTGAGGTTAAGGCCAAGATAGATTCTATGCATAGCCTTCTAGTGGGAAAGAAGGCAGTTCACTTTGCTCAAGAGGAGGAGAATAATCAAAAGGATGTTAACTACATCAATGGCAATGGTTTTCAAAATCAGAGGTTTGGAGGCTACAATAACAACCAAAGGAATTATGGATCTTCGTCATATCAACCAATTCCTGCTAAATCTTCAGAAAGTGACATGAAGGCTATGCTCGAACAGCTTCTTGAGGGGCAGCAAGCACATACAGTGAACTTCAATGGGAAGATTGACAGCCTCTACACTAATCTCAATGTGAAGATTGGCAGCCTCTGCATTGATCTTAATGGGAAGATAGAGGCCCTCAACATTCACGTGAAGAAGCTGGACACTCAGGTAGCTCAGACTGCAGAGAAAATGAGGAGACAAGAAGGTTATCTTCCAGGAAAGACGGACATGAACCCAAAGCACTTCTCCAATTCTATCACATTGATGAGTGAAAAACAAGTGATTCCAACTATTGAGATGTGTGAAGATGAGGATTGGCTCGTGATTTTTGAAGAAGACATGAAATTGGAGATTGCAAAGCGCCTGTCGGTCGACACCAAGATCTGACAGCAATTTCGAAACAGACACTGTCGATCGACACACACAGTGAGTGTCGATCGACAGCTACGGGAAATTTCTGTACGAACACGAATCGATCAACACTGTCGATCGACACACCTGATGAGTGTCGATCAACAACACTGACAAATGCAGAAAACCTGAAAAATCAGTCTGAAATCGCCATTGAACGTGTCTACAAGCCCAAGATCCCGTACCCAAGGAGTTTATATCCTTCATCTATCAACCAAGGCAGTGACAAAGCACCTAAGGAGAAAGGGAAACAAGCTCCAACATCATTGAGGAAGTTACCAAAGTTGTTGAATCCAGGGATGTTCGTTGTTCCGTGCTCAATCAAAGGTGTAGAATTGAAGGATTTTCTATGTGACACAGGAGCTAATGTGAACGTCATGTATGAGACTGTTGCAAAGAAGCTAATGATTTTGGAGTTACAACCTTCAAAGACATATATCGATCTTATAAATAGATCGCGTACAATTTCAAAACGCTTCATTCCTGACGTGTTGCTTCAAATAGGAGATTGTCTTGTTCCTACGGACTTTTACATCATTGAGACCAAGGATGACAGCTGTAAACCATTGGTTCTTGGTGGACACTTCCTTGGAACAGTGGGAGCAATTGTAGATTTTCTTAATAAGCGAATCTCCTTCTCGAACATCAACAAGAATATCTTCTATCCTTCAGTTCTTGTCACATCTGCTTCTTGTATGAGTGTCAATGTTGGAGATACGCTGGGTTTTGAAGATGAAACAAAGAAGGTTCAAAACGTCCTCAATTTGCCTCCTCCCACTCCACATCATGATTTCAACATTCCAGCAAGTTCCAACACAGAAAGACCTCTAAACCATTCTCTAAGTTCATAATTGTCATTCCTTTGGAGTTGAGAGAAAAGGAAGAGGTAGTTGTCCAAGAGATGTTGGACAATACTATGAAGCTATTTCCTGGTATTGTTCCTTGCAAGTCTGGGGGAGTGCCCTTCAGAGATTCACCTCCAGCCTAAACATCATCCGCAGTCAAGCTAATGACTGAAAATAAGCGCTTGGTGGGAGGCAACCCACCTGTAAGTCTTTTTCTTTTCCTTTGAGTCATTTTTCTTTCTTTGAGTCAGTTTGTTAGTGCTTCCGTTTGCTTTTCAGATTTGTGAAACTTGTTACTTAAGACTAGGTGTTGTGCTATTTGATCGTGTTTCCTTTGAGTGATTTACAGTGTCCCTTTAGACTGCTCAAACGACAGAAGCCACAAAAGCCACGATCCCAGAAATTCGAACAAACCTGTCGATCGACACACATTGTGACTGTTGATCGACAGCCCCACGCAGAACCTGTCGATCGACACACATTGTGACTGTCGATCGACACCTCTACAGTACAGGTCCAAGTTTCTCGTTTTCACAAATTTTTCCGTCATTTTCTTTTCCTTCTCACCGATCTCAGATTTAATAACACTGGGGACAGTGTTGTTTAAGTCTGGGGGAGGAAGTTGCTAACATTGTTTTTTTTTTTTAGTCAAAAGTTGTAGGGAACAACGATCTTACTTAAGAACAAAGCTTAGTTTTTATGACTTTTAGCTGTTGCGATGAAGCCTTTGGATGGAGCGAATTCGAAACCAGATAATAGTACAGGTTCCCCTCTTATCGCGACTTGCAAAACGAAGTTGATCAAACTCCGGACTAGTACACTTGATCTCTATTTCGCTATATTCTCTTTGATGATATCACGACAGTAATCGACCCAACATTCAGGACTCCTTATTCTCTTTACCACTCTTTGTTGATCATGAATAGTCAGCTCATTTTTAGTTGGTACCCAACCCCTAGCCTTAACCTTTGTTCAAGCCTCATGCGTTTTCTTTCCCTTTTGTTTTATGTGCAAGCATGTGTATAAACACCGGAGAGAAAAAGGTCCGACGCAGTTTTTCATTCACAAAATTGCACAGGATGAGGATTTTGTTGGAGTACTTTACAAAGAGCAACGATGCTAAGCATTCCTTGGGATTTCATGCACAATAATGGTAATTTTCGAGACTAACATCTTTGTAAGATCATTTCTCCCCTCAGTTAAAATATATATATATATATATATATATATATTTATTTCGAAAATTTAGTAAGGGAAAAGGGAATGATCATTTTTATAAGTATCTAGCTTCTACAAAAATCCCAAGGAGTGGAGTGAATGCATGTGGATAGTGGAACATGTTATTTTCTGATGGTGTTTGGTTCTTGATAACGTTTTGGAGGAGGGAGTGCAATGTGAATGAGAAACTGTGGGCATCAACTGGACCAGTCTCTTTCTTACGTTTATGCATAATGTTTGCATCCACCAAATAAAATTTGGTAACCCTAAACCCTAAACACTTTTAGCTTCACTTAAACACCAAAAGCCTTTTAACATCATACCTAGCCTTTTACTTGGTTGATATCATTGGAGAGAATTCCATCATCACTTTGATCAAGTGTGTGACAGTTAGGAGAATGTGAAACTGACGGGTTTGCAGGTTAAAATTTGAGGTCCAACCTATGATGGTTGAGATTCGTGACCGCCAAAGGTACTTTGATTATATGCAGCAAAAGAGTCAAGGAGACGAAAGCAATGTTCTCAAGGATAAGTAAGTTCTCGCGATTTTCAAACCTCGACTTCATTCTTAGTCTCTAGTTTGCTTGAGGGCAAGCAAAAGCTAAGTCTGGGGGAGTTGATATATCATGGTTTTTACCAGTTTTTGACCATGATTTAACCCGGTTTTATCGAGACTTTTAGGTGTTTTTCGAGTGTTTTAGAGTCTTTACAGGTTTGTGTACGTGTGGAGCTTAATTGATGATTATGGAGCATTTTGGAACATTGTTGAAAGAGGAGCTGAAGTCGCTAGGACGGATTTTCAATTGCCATCAGATATTGGTGTCGATCGACACACACAAAGACTGTCGATCGATAGCCACGATGGTCACCTGTCGTTCGACACACCATGTGACTGTCGAACGACAACCACTTTTCAGAAGCCGACATAATACGTTTTAAGAAAGGAAAAATGTTCGTTTTTGGCCAGAAGTCATCAGAAAAACCCACAAGTTATAGCACTATATATAGTTTACTTTTAGGTTTTTAGATCAAAATCTTAGTTTCTATTGGACAAGTTTGGAGAGAGATTTTGAGAGTTTTTAGGGAGACAAGTCTACTTTGTTTTTGAGATTCTTCGAACCCTATTGTACATCTTCTTATTCTCTTTCTTTATGCAGTATTATTCAGTTATGATTTGCTTTGCTTCCATGTCTGAGTAGTTTGCTTCTTAGGTTTAGGGTGATTCGAATAGATCGAAGATGAATTGTTATGTTAAACTTACTTGTTAGGATTATCTATTTGGTTCTTCACCTAGATTGCTTTAACTCTGATTTAGGATTCGCGACCCTGAATTTGGATATCTTAGGTTGATAGATTGATACGAAAGTGTAATTGATTAGCATGAACTAGATCTTAGGTGAGCAAAATTACCTATTCGCAAAGAAATTTGGTTTAGGAATTTTGTCAACAAATTGGACTTGAATTTAAAGCTTGTTTAAATTGATTGAATTCGCAAAGAAATTTGGCTTTCTAGAGTTTAGGCATAGTTAATTTTCGCAACGACAGTTGGTTAATTATATCTTAGTGTTCCAAGTTCAAGAACGGTTCTTAATTAAATCCTGATTTTGTTTAAACTGCAATTCTGATTCATCCTAAGAATTACCTGAAAACCTAGCTTTTTGTTTAGTTGAATTTTAAGAAATCAACAATCTGGCCTGTTTCGAATTGCTTTTGTCTTTTTTTTACTTTATTTCGCTTAGCTCAATTCGAAGTCAACAATCCTATTGTTTGATTTAACTCCCAGTGATTCGACCACTTTTTACAATTGATCTCTTAATTTGAGAGAGTAGCTCAGGGTAAATTTGAGCATATCATCTCTACTCCACCATCTTTGTTGTCTTCAACATCGCATTCTTCTTAAAAAAATTCCAAACACATTTACCCCAACCCTCATTTTTTTTCCCTCTTGTTCTTTCATTTGCTTTCTGAACCAGCATATCCCAAGAATTTATTAACCGTAATAGAAATTCAATAATGCCGTACTTCCGAATTGTCAATAGACGTCTCTGCGAGATATATAGTTTTGTCCTCTAGAGCAATATTAAGTGAAATCACTTTTTCGCACCATTTGTTCGACTCTTGGCAGAGTGTTTGTGTCTAATATGATCAACAGTTTCTGGCTATAGCATCATCATCATCATCAAATCATATTTGTTGTCAAATAGAACCAAAAACTAAAATAAAAAGATAAGCTCTATCGATAAACTAATCATGATTCAGTTGTCTCTTTGTACGGCGAGTGATACGACATTACTTGTTTTGCTATTTTTGTTATGATTTTTTCCTATGACTTTTTTTCTTAATCCCATGTCGATCCTCATATAAGATGAATTCATCCTGTATTTTTTCATCTTGGTTCTCTTCGAACAAATACTATTTTTCATCATCATACTCCATCTTTATATTCATCTTCGTACCCTCTTTTCATTATATTATTCAATATATTATTTTCCCTCCTAGTCTTGTTTAGTGTTTACGTTTATCAAATTTGCTGAACGTAAATCTAAAAATGGTGCCCACTAACAAAAGTACGATAAGTTAACAATATTTTTATTTTGGAGATTTATTAGTTCTATTTATTTTAAATTAGTCACAACAAATACTTTCTCAGCTAATTATAGGGAACCACTATATGTTTGATTTTTTTCTTGGAACGAATATGTTTGATTTATAAACGCATTATTTTGATAGAAAAATTAGAAGTTTGGAATGGAGCCGAGGTAAGAGGTAGCCGAGTTAAGTCATGTATGAACGAAACCAAAGGGAACAGAATCCGTGAGGCTAAAGAAGTCGCTACTCAACTTTCAGTTACTCGATTAAGCCATAATATGTTAGAGAAAACGGTCATTTAAATACCGAACTCTCCGATTTGCGCCACTTTAATACCCAACTCCTAAATGCGCCAAACTAATACCGAACTCGAGTTGATTGAGCTAATTTGGGTATAAAATTAGTCAAACATTAACTCTGTCTAATTGCCATTAACGTCCGTTAACTGTGTCGTTTACTCAAAACGACGTCGTTTTGAAAACAGAAACAAATAACACAAAATCCCCAATTCGATTTTCAAATCCCTAAATCTCTTTGTTCTTCACCTCTCTTCTTCTTCTTTGATTTTCTTCGATTCTCTTTGATTTCTCTTTGAATCTCGATAGTTACTCTCTTCCTCTCTCTCAAATCTTCTGTGTAGATCGATTCGAAGAAGATGAGTTCAGGGTCACAGAAAACGATTGTGAAACCAAGAGGGGCAAAAGGAGAACGTGGGTTTCCATCCAAGTGTATGTGTGGTAGTGAAGTTCGGTTGTTTACGGCGAAGACGAAAGAGAATCCAGGTCGTCCTTTCCATCGTTGTGTAACAATGTTAGAAGTAAGTATTCTCTTAACTCTTCAATATCAATTGAACATTTTCTCTTTGCTCAATCTTATTTGTTCTTGTTGTTGTATCATAAGGATCATCTCTTTAAATGGGTTGAAGAATCGATGCTTGAAGAGCTTGAAGATTTATTACCAATAGTCGGGAACATTGAGAGTGAAGTTTACAATGTGAAATCAGAGGTTGAAGGTTTAAAATATGTGATCTACGACTTGAAAGAAGAAGTCATGTGGAGTAAGGTCGAAGTAATGAAGTGGAAACTGATAACCAAATCAGTCGTTGGATGTATTTGCCTCATCGTCTTCATTGGCATTGCATATCTTGTCTTTTCAATTTGAGTTTAGTTTCAACTATCTTGTTCTTGTTCTTGTTTGAATTAAGACTGGTTCTTGTTTGAGTTTGAGTTTAGTTTGTAAGATCTTGTTCTTGTTTGAATTGAGACTTGTTCTTGTTTGAATTGAGACTTGTTCTTGTTTGAGATTGTAAGACCTTGTTCTTTTTGAGTTCGTTTGTGGTTTTACTAGTGATCTTGAAAAACATAGAGTAAAACACCTTGAGACAGAGCAAAGTAACTAACCAAAACCATACTCGAGACATAAATTGTTTGGACAAAATGACTAAAACAAAGACATTGTTTGGACAAAGACATAGATCGTTTGGACAAATACAAGAGACATAGATTGTGTGGACAAAATGACTAAAACAAAGACATTGTTTGGACAAAGACAATAGAAAAGAGATAATGACAAGTAATAAAGATGAGAAACTCGATCAACTCATGTATCCTTGTGATCCTTGTGATGGTCCGATGTGAGATCCTTGTGTTGGTCCAATGTGTGATCCTTGTGAAAGCTCCAAGTGTGATCTTTGTGTTGTTTCCTATGTATAAACGAAACAAGATCAAATATTGTCTCAAAATACATTCAAACAAATATCAAAATACAGTCAAAGAAAGATCAAACAAACCTGATTTTTCCTTGGTCTTTCCCTTGGCCTCTTTGTCGGAGGAGGGACAAATGTTTTAGAACAACTCAGCTTGTTATGTCCTTCTTCTTTGCAGTTTGAACAAGTTATTACACGATTCTCTCGTGTTAACTTGGTCTTGATTGAAGAGGAGGTAGTTTCATATTTTCCCTTCTTCCTAGCATGGAGTGGTGGTCTGCCACGAGAGCTTCACTACAAGAAAACAGGTAATTAGTGACGCCTATTTGTGACTGATTTTTCCATCACAAATTTGCGACTACTTTGCGACGCTTTTGCTACTCATTAGCGACAGCTAAAACAATAGTCACAGAAACGTCACTAATTTGCGACTACCCAAACATGTTGCAGAGTAGTCGCACATTAATGACGTTTCTGTGACTAACATAACGCGCGTCGCAAATTTGCAACACCCGTGTGACACCAATAATAGTCACTAATATGTGTCGCAAAGTAGTCACTAATCTGTGACGCTTTTGTTACGATTTCTGGGCGTGGCAAAAGCGTGGGAAATGAGTCACTCCAGCTATGTCGGTAACCATGTCGGCAAGGAAATAAAGTAGGTGACACGTGAAAAATAAGGGTGTTAGCTTGCCCACCTACTTATGTAGGTTGTCACAAATGTGTCGCAAAAGAGTGAGACAAGAGTCACAAAAGAGTGACAATGGCGTCACAAATTTGTGACTCCGGAATTACGTTGCAAAGTAGTGGCAAACATTTACCTATATATATGAGTGCATCGGTTGGTATGTTCCTCATTCAGTCCGAGCAACCAAAAAAAAAATTCTTTAAAAAAAAAACAAATTTTCAAGAAAAAAATCATGTGGAACTCATCTAGAGATTGGATGTACAGAAGGATCGATCCGCAGACGTATAATCTCTCGACCGAATTTTTGGAAGGAGTGAAGGAGTTTGTGAATTTCGCAAGTATCCAGGAGTTGGCTATCAGCAGCAACGGTAAGACTTATTGTCCTTGTGCGAAATGTAAAAATGGTGGTAGTGTGAAACCTATTAGAAAAGTTTCAAACCATTTGCATCAAAATGGTTTTATGGAAGATTATTATGTGTGGACCGAACATGGGGAAGATTATAATGTAGTTGGGGCAGGACCTACTAGTAGCAATTACGTAAATGATGATTTTATTAGTGGTAATGAACCAATTAATTATAGTGGTGAGGATGTTTACGCTGGAATGGTGCATGATGCATTTCATGGTTCTACGCCATTAAATGATTATCATCATGATGAACATGGTCATAGTGGAAATGATCATGTTTATGAAGAATCTACCCATGAGGCGAAACAATTCTACGACTTGTTAGAAGCTGCAAACACCCCATTATATGATGGTTGCCAAGAAGGTCATTCACAATTATCATTAGCTGCTAGGTTCATGAACAACAAGGCAGACCACAATTCATCTGAAAATTGCATAGATTCATGGGCGGAAACGTTTACAGAGTATTTACCACAGCCTAATAAGGCGACTGGTTCATACTACGAGACGGAAAAGTTAATGCGAAAACTAGGCCTGCCGTATCATACATTCGATGTATGCATAGATAATTTATGCTCTTCTGGAAAGAAGATTCGGTGTTGGAGCATTGTAGGTTTTGTGGAAAACCAAGATACAAGGAAAGTCAAGGACGGAAAAAAATACCGTACAGCAAGATGTGGAATCTACAAATCGCTGACAGACTAAAGAGGATGTACCAATCAACGAAGACGGCATCATCGATGAGGTGGCATGCTGAGCATGAGTCAGAAGACGGAGTAATGTGTCATCCATCAGATGCGGCAGAGTGGAAAAATTTCAATCAAAAGTATCCAAGTTTTGCGGAGGAAACGCGAAATGTTTATCTGGGATTATGTACAGACGGTTTCAACCCATTTGGAATGTCAAAAAACCACTCGTTATGGCCTATAATCCTGACACCCTATAATTTACCCCCGGGAATGTGCATGGGAAGAGAGTATTTGTTTCTTACCGTTTTGAACTCGGGACCAAATCATCCAAGAGCCAGTCTAGATGTTTTTCTCCAACCCCTGATTGAAGAGTTAAAAGAGTTATGGTATAACGGAGTTGAGGCGTATGATGTGTCATTGAAGCAAAACTTCAACCTTAAAGCTGTTTTGTTGTGGACGATAAGTGATTTTCCGGCATATGGGATGTTATCAGGATGGACGACGCATGGGAAATTATCATGTCCGGTTTGTATGGATGACACAAATGCATTTCAATTGAAGGCTGGGAGGAAGACTTGTTGGTTTGACTGTCACCGAAGATTTTTGCCTGCACAACATCCTTTACGGAAGAACAAAGTTAACTTTTTAAGGGGAAGACGGTAATGAACGAGGACCCACCAACATTTTTAACTGGAGAACAGGTTCTCCGCCGTATCCGGTATGCGAAGGCGCCAAGAACATCTGATTGTGGTGGAAATGGACATCATATAAAACCGGTCGGCTACGGAGATTGGCATAACTGGCATAAAGAAAGCATTTTTTGGGAGCTACCCTGACTTATCCTCTGAGCTTTCCACTCACCGCAACCTCACCGTTGACGAGAAGAATCAGCTTTTCCTTAAGGTTAGCAATCCTTTCTCTCCTGGTTTCCTCTCCTGCTTTCTTTTTCTATTGTTGTCTTTATTTCTGTTGAGAATATGGATTTGTGATTGTTGTTGCAGTGTACTGAGTTCGATCAAAAAGGTAACCCTTTTGGAATTGGTGGTTTGTCTCAGACCTTCAACAAAGGGAAAAGGAAGGTACAATATGCAACCTCATCTTCTGATGCGGTTGACCTTGAAGAGCTCCAGGAAGAGATGAAATCTGCTCGTCAGAAGATAGCTGAACACGATGAGGAGATTAGGCGACGTGATGAGGAGAACAAGAAGCGAGATGAGGAGAACCAGAAGCGGGATGAGGAGAATAGGCGACGTGACGCTGAACTGCTTGAGCTAAGGCAAAGTCAGTCTCGGGTCTCTGAAATGGAGAAGCTCCTCTCCTTTTTGAAGAAAGACGATCCGCGAATCGCTGCATACCTCGACGCTGCAAATGATGATTCCAACACTTGAAAGGTTTCTTTCTTTTGTTTCTCAAACTCTCTACCTTCTCTAAACAATGAACTTACTTCACTTTTTCTAATGTTTAATTAACGGCTTATGTAATGCTATGTATAATTATCTACTTTGTTTTTTGTTTCTTATGTAATGCAAACCTTTATGCAACTTTATGTGATGTTTCTTTCTCCAATTTCAGCATTACTTTTTAATTTGGTTTTCGTTTGGGATTTGTTTGCACAGATTTAGGTTGTTCTTTACTTCCAGTTTAGTAGCAAATTTGCAACACATAACTGACCAACAATAGTTAAAGAGAGACAAAGTTGTGGCTAATTAGTGACACTTTAGTGACTCTTTAGTGACTCTTTAGTGACTCCTGCTCCTAAGAGTTGCTAAACCGTCGCTAATTTGTGACTACTTACTCACTCTTTAGTGACCACACACAGGCGTTCCCCACAACACGAGTAGTCTCAGATGCGTCGCATATGTACGACGACGTAATCGTTACAAAATCGTCGCCATTTAACGACTGAAAAATCAGTCACTAAGTCGTCGTAAATAAAGATGTCACTCATTCATTGCTAATTAGCCACAACTAAGTAGTCTCAAAAACGTCGCAATTTTGAGACACTCAACATGTGTCACTGATTGGTCGCTAATTAGCGACTACCTAAAAGCGTCGTAAAGTAGTCACAAATTTACGACAACTTCTAAGTGTCATAAATGCGTCGCTCATTTGCCACGCTTTTGCGAAGCGAAAAATTAGCGACGAAGATTTTGCGACGCCAAAATTGTGTCACAAAGTAGTGGCTAATCACTCTTTTGTGACGCTTTTCGGCGTCGCTAATGATCTGTTTTCTTGTAGTGTCTATTTCCAGGAGGCAAGACACCTAACCTATTCGTTGGAGGCCAATTTAGCCTAGTTTCCACAGGCTGAATACTCTCCACATAAGTCTTTCTCCACATGATAGTTGTGTAATACTCAGAGACAAAATCCTTGACATGTAGCTTTTTTGCAGTGATAACACAAGCAGCATGAGGACAAGGAATACCATTCAACTGCCACTTCCCACATCCATAAGTGTTCACATTCATGTCAACACAAAAAGCATGACCATAAAGTTCAACTTCATGCTTATCTCATGTGGCTAAAAACCATCCTTAGCCTTAGTTTTAGCATCATCTATTTCCAAGTGTGCACTTGTTGTGAATCTTGTCTTTAACCTATTTGATATGATATTCCTCTTCACAGTACGCCCCATAACCTGTCTCCTAATAGTCTCTAACATATCTAATAGAGGTTTTCTTCTTGGTTCACGAATGGTCCTATTGAATGACTCATTCAAATTGTTCAACACATCATTGCATAAGGAACCAACACTAAAATATGCTCTAGACCATGACTTAGGAGAAGTTTTTAGCAAAGACTCATACGCACCTTTATTATACTTTTCCAATGCTTCCATATGAGACCTATACTGTCCAAGGGTGTATGATCTTGCTATTTTCCAAAACAGGCGCTCTAGTTCTCTGTCAGTGCTAGCTCTCTTCCAATTGCCTAAGATGTGTCTAGCACAAAGACGATGTTCAACTTCAGGCATCACATTCTTAATAGCTTTCACCAAACCCTGAAAAAGAACAACAACATAAGTAAAATGTTGAATATACACCAAAGGACATAAAAGTAATACTCAAGCTTAGCTAAAAGAGAACTAACCGATTGTTTGTCTGATATTAGAGCAACCTTGTTGCCATCACCAAGTCTCAATTCACGCCTAATATGCCTAACAAACCAATCCCAATTGTCATCATTTTCAATCTCCACTACTGCCCATGCAATAGGAACTATCCTATTATCTCCATCTCTTCCAACCGCAACTAAAAGATGCCCTTTTATATCCCACTTCAGAAAAGCACCATCTAAACCTACAATAGGTCTACATGTATTCAACCAAGCATCTCTTTGTGCTTTAAAGCATACAAAGAGGCGATGAAACCTCTGTTTGCTTCCTAGAGTTGGTCCTGGAACCGTCTCAACTTCAAAAGTACTTCCAGGGTTAGTCTTCTTGATCTCTGCTTGATAATCCCAAATCTTATCGAAATCAGCTTCATGAATAGCTTGTCTCTTCTTGATCAGTTTAGTCTTTGCTTTCCTGCATTGATTCTCAGTCACAATGAAGTTGTAGTTCCTCTTGATCTCATCAACCATCTCACGAGGAAGAAACTTCGGATTCACTCTCAATCTTTCCTCAAAAAGTTGTGCAATTGTTGATCTCTTCAACAACTTAGAATACCCGGATTTCACACAACAATGCTCATTAACAAATGTCTTCACCTGCATCTTGTGTTTCTTTCGCTCGTAAGAACAATAAACTCTCCAAGGATAATCATCATCCTCCGGGTCTATGCAAATCGCACCACACTTGTTCTCGTTTGATATGAAAATCTTGATATCAAATCCAGTTTTAAGCGAATACCTAAGCAATGCTAACTTGAAATCCTCAGTGTCATTGTAACACTTACCTAGAGCTAGAAGAGCATCAGGATCTTGCTCGTCTTCCGTACGCACACGATCCTCTATGTCTCCGTCGTCTTCATCTTCCTCTGACAATGGATCTGGAATCGTGTCATCATTCCATATGTCGTCTGCACTATCTCCATCACTTTGCTCTGCCTCATTGATAGTATCTTCTTCAAATCGAGAAGCTAGAATCGCACTCACTTCTTGTTCACTCGGTAGATCTTCAGGTTGTTCATTCTCCGCATCACTATCATGTGCCTCATCGTCATCATTCCTATTCTCCTCTAACTCATCATCAGTATCATCAACAACAACACAATCGTCGTCAGGGACAACGGTTTCATCTTCATCATTCACAACCAAATCTTCTACAGGAGGCACAACAACTGGATTCCGTCGTATCACAAGCTTTTTTCTTCTAACCATCTCAGAGAAATCAAAGAGAATCAAAGAAAATCAAAGAAGAAGAAGAGAGGTGAAGAACAAAGAGATTTAGGGATTTGAAAATCGAATTGGGGATTTTGTGTTATTTGTTTCTGTTTTCAAAACGACGTCGTTTTGAGTAAACGACACAGTTAACGGACGTTAACGGTAATTAGACAGAGTTAATGTTTGACTAATTTTATACCCAAATTGGCTCAGTCAACTCGAGTTCGATATTAGTTTGGCGCATTTAGGAGTTGGGTATTAAAGTGGCGCAAATCGGAGAGTTCGGTATGTAAATGACTGTTTTCCCTAATATGTTATACACACGTCTCCCACCTTTACTTCTTTAATTAGTTTCCATTAATTTTTCTCTAATTAGTTTTTAAATATTTTATCCGTTTTGGATCATTCTGTTTACATATTTTTATTTTAGTTTTCTGTTTAAAATTTTAGTAAATAGTTACGATTCTTTACATATATTTATATAGTTTGCTCTACACTAAAATTAGGTATTTAGTGTGATGATTAAATTTAGTATGATTTTATATACCTATATCATTAAAATGTAATTTGTATATGGAAGAAAATATAGTTAGTTTAAATTTTTTGTAGATGATTTAAAAGATTTTAAATATATCAGTTTTTGATCAAAGCAAAATATTCGAAATTATCGACAAAATTGAAATATTTTGTATATTTTAAATTTTTGTAGTATTAATTGAATTCTTCAAAAACAAATTGGATAAATTTTGTAAGGTGGTTGAATTTATACATATTGTCTATTAGCATATATAGAGTACACTCATCTAAATGTATTGATCATATCAACATGATGTTACTGCATCATCATTATTCCTCTCATACTTTAGAACAGAAACAAACCATGCTCACTAATCGTGCTCTCTTCCTCACATAAGCATGCGATTCCAAGTAAACAACTCAAATATATAAAAGAAACTTTTTTATTTCTTCTCAAATGATTGTGTATTTCAAACGTATAAAATTACTAATTAATTAATAATATCAATCCTCATCGTTCAAAATATTCTCAAAACAAAAAACTATTAGGATTTGAACACAAAACACTTCTCATATAGATATTAAGCTTCACACAATATTCAAACACAAAAGACTATATATGAAACATCATTAAGTGTTGTTCAAAACTAATCCAGTTAAAATCCCGGATAAATCTCTAGTGAGGCTCTGAAGTGTTTCGAAACAATGTTTTGTTTCACTGAGTCTTTTGACTGGTTCTTTCATACAGCCTTCACGACCACGTGTTGTCCATATCATCTTCCAATACACTTCAGACAAATGTTTTTTGCCTTATCATCTTTAATGGTAGATCTCCATGGAAAACAGTAGACAAATACCAACTATAAATTAAAATCAAATAACAAAGAACATAAATAATTTACCAAACAACAAATATATTTTGAACATAAAACTGTAAAAAAAATAAAACAAAACAAAACTAAGACTATATCAAAAGGCTTTCTTAGTATTCCTGGAGAGATCACAAGGCAAAACAATTAAATTCCTTACTAAAGCTTCTCTGCAAGGTCAAATCAAATTAATAAAATAATATCATTAACATTCTGTAATGACATCAAAAGCTTAGCATAAAAAAACAAAACATGACTAAGACTATATCAAAAGGCTTTCTTAGTATTCCTGATACTTGGAATACCAAAAGCCCTTGTGATCTCTCCATGTATACCAAATACATCACCTAATGTATATCAAAAGGAAAACAATTAAATTCCTTACTAAAGCTTCTCTGCAAGGTCGAATCCAATTAACAAAATACTATCATTAACATTCTGTAATGACATCAAAATTATACCAATAAGTTAGAAAAACAAATCTCTATATGGAAAATAAATTTACATAGGTAGTAGAGGGCATGGAGCTGTCCAAGCCACATCAAGAGATATCTTATGATCGTTGTTATAATTCTAATTCTTCATTTCCAGCGCCTGTAATATAAAAGATTTAATTAGGAATCGCATTTTCAAATAAGTGTTTAATTTTTTTTCACCATAACTATACATCAAAATATATAGAGCGGAAACAAAAAAAAAGCATCAAGAAAAATATTAATCGATCCGCGTTTGGAGAAGAAGATTGCATCTTGGAGATATGAAACTACATTTTTTGTTGGATTCATTCTCTCTTTAGAAGTCTTAATCTAACAGCAAAGCAAAAACAAAAATTCGATAAAGAATATAAAGAACAAATTAAATTTATGAAAACAGCCATGAAAAAGAGAAAAATGCAATACAATAAATATTCCAACGGATGTTTTCAACAATCATATTTTGTTGAAAATTTCCAATAAATATCTCATAAAATTTAGTCTAATGCTCCATTTGTTGGAAATTCATTGCAAATTTTCGACAAATTTTGGTTGTGGCAATTACCCCGCATAATTCGTAGGAAAACCGATGGAATTTTGCAACTAATATGATACTAGATCTTGACCCGTGCCAAAGCACGGAATTAAATATTAAATAAACTAACAACTTACTAACAAAATCATTGTTGGAAATTACTTAGTTTGTGGGAAATTTATTTTTGACGCTCTCAAGAATTTTAACAAGTCAATATGTTTTTTCTGAAACTCATGCCCATTGCATGGGTTAAAAAGTATTATTTGAGAAGGATAAACCAAAATTTTGTGGTTAAATTATAGGTAGGTGACCATTTAGTCGATCGGCGCCTAACCCGAATTTTACAACCATAGAAATTAGCAACGACATTTCAATAAAAAAATTGACTGAATGATTTGTTGGAAACTCCACGGAAAAACTGATAAATTTGCAACAAACAACTTGTCAGTAGAATCTGACGAATGATTCGTTGGAAAGTCGATGGAAAATAGTGACAAATTTCCAACAAATAATTTGTCAGTAGAATCTGACGATTCGAGTCAAAATATATTTGATGAAAACATTTCCAACAAATTCATGATAAATGCAAGTTTCCAACGATCAAATTCCAACAAATGTATATTTTGCTGGTAATTTATTAAAATTGATATTTTCAACAAATTACCAACTAATAAGTCCGTTGGAATATCTCTTTTTTTCTTGTAGTGAAAGTGTTATGATGATCGTTCTTATATATAGGTCAGTAAATGGATGAAGGGAGCGTACCATGAAAGATTTCAATACCATATCGCCAACAAATCTTAAACATTAGGTAACCTCTACAATTTATGTCAATACCGTATTTTAAGGATATCAACAGAAAATTTCAAAATTGATTTGTTATGATAATTAATAGAAGAACAAAATTAATTTCCCATAGCATTTAGTTTGTTATGTATGGTAGTGAATGTTCAAAAAATGTATAATTTTTTTTTTTTTTTAATTTTTTTTTTTTTTTTGGTCACGGGCGCACTCTCACCAATTGATTATAAAAATACATGAGTATCCTCAAACCAATACGGAATGGAGGTGCTAACATAGGAAAAAACCATCTTACGGAGACGAGCATTCCTCGCGAGGAGGTCTGCTTTTTCATTCTTCCCCCGCGGACAATACGTAAGAGTAAAGTCTGGGAAAGATATATGTAACTCCTGAAGTTCTTCTAGGTCGGATTGAAAACGGGGCCAATTCTCTGGATCATCCACCATACTTACCAACTCTTGGGAGTCAGTAAGGAAGACCAAACAATATCTTCCTTGTCGTCGTAGACACGACATAGCCCAAAGGAGACTATGCAATTCCGCATGAAGTGGGGATAGAACTTGGCGGAGACCTTTGGTTCCCAAAATATATGTTGTGCCGTCCTGAAGCTGCAGAATCCATCCAACTCCGCTCGTGTGCTCCTCAGCCTTCCAAGATCCATCAACAAAACATCGGAAGATTGGTTGTGAGTCCTCTACCACCATATGTTGCAGCTGGTTTGGGGGGCCTCTTTTGACTCAGAAGCCAGATCATATCTGGTGACCTATCTACGCCGTTAAAAACATAGTTGTTCCTAGCCTTCCAAAGGTACCACACAATCCATGGGAAACACCGGACATGCGCCTCAAGCTCAGTGCAATGTGGTATTCGGGAAAACAAGTAATCCATGTTGACCCATAAGTTATCCACATGAAAGACGGACGGGGGATTTGGAATATGTGATAAGGCCCATACTTGTCTAGCAGGCAAACACGTAAACAAAACATGATTTACGGTTTCATCAACATCCTCACACTTTGGACATTGTCGCTCGTTTTGGATATGCCTATGAGCCAGCCTCTCATTCACTGCAACTGCCCCAGAGAGAGCTTGCCATAGGGAATGACGGATCTTATTGGATGTTTTGATCTTCCAAACTTTCTCTTTAAACGGATTCAAAGATGGTAGCTGTTGTGCATATACCAAATCAGCCTCCAACCCTTGTCTAGCAACTTCATAGCCGGATCGCACCGAGTACATACCAGAATTTGTAAAATGCCAGCAAAACCCATCCTTTGTTCCCCGCACTGAGGGCCGTATAGATAGGATTAATTGAATGTCCTCTGTTTCGACACACGCGCGAAGTCTATCCAACTTCCACCTACCCGACCGTTGGTCGATAAAATCTGATACACGTTCGTACCTATTAGGATTCGGAAGTATACTTTGGACTCTGCGTGGGTGATCATCAGGAAGCCACTTATCCATCCAAAACCATGACTGGGTCCCCGAGCCAATAGTACGTCGCATCCCTTTATCCAACAGAGGTTGGGCACTGAGTAAACTTCTCCACCCATAGGAGGGTCGGGAGTGTTTTCGTGCTTCAAACGGGTTCGAGTAGCGAAAGTACTTTCCTTTCAAGACTCTTGCCACTAACGAGTTTGGGTATCGATGTAGTCGCCAGAGCTGCTTAGCCAGTAAGGCTTGATTGAACTCTTCGTAAGACTTAAAACCAATCCCACCTGCAGTCTTAGAGAGACACATTTTTTTCCAAGCTATCCAATGTAACCCCTTGGAATTACTCTTAGTTTTCCACCAGAAACTTGATACTGCACTTGCTAATTTCTGGAGAATACCCTTTGGGAGGAGAAAGGTGGGCATCACATACGTTGGTAAAGCTTGTGCCACTGATTTAATCATAACCTCTTTTCCTCCTCTTGAGAGAAATTTACCTGACCAGCCATTTATCCGTTGGTGCAAACGCTCCTGGACATAAGTAAAAACTTCCGCTTTCGACCCTTGTAGTTGTTCGGGGATACCTAAATATTTCCCGGAACCTCCCTTTGTCGGTATACCTAATCGTGTCTTAAGTTCCGCCCTACGCCCTTCCGGCACCTCCTTCCCAAAGGTAATTGCTGATTTATCAAAATTAATTCGTTGACCGGATGGATTTCCATAGATCTCAAGGACCTTGAGTATATTGTCGCATTGTTCCACATTTGCTTGACAGAAGAAGAGACAATCATCAGCAAACAGAAGATGGGAAAGCGAAGGAGAAGTTGGTGCTACTCTTATACCACATATATTCCCCACAGACTCAGCTTTCTGGATATTAGCAATCAGCACCTCAGTACAAAGGATAAACAGATAGGAAGAAAGGGGGTCTCCTTGGCGTAACCCGCGGGTAGGTATTATGTTTCCTTTGGGTTTACCATTCAGTAGGATGTTATATGACACTGAGTTTACACAAGTCATAATCCACCCAACCCATTTCTCCGAGAAACCCATCCTGCGCATCAGCGCCTCCAGGAAGGCCCACTTTACCCGATCATAGGCCTTACTCATGTCTGTCTTTATCGCCATACCTTCCCGTCTGCCCACCGTATTAGTCGCCAAAGCATGGAAAACTTCTTGCGCTATCAAAACGTTATCCGTGATTTGTCGTCCTCCCACAAAAGCGGATTGCGTCTCAAATACCAATTGTGGTAGGAAACGCCGAGTTCTTTGGCACAGAACCTTGGAAATAATTTTGTAGCTCACGTTACATAAGCTAATTGGGCGAAACTCCTTCATCTGCCGTGGTCGCTCTGACTTTGGGATCAAACAGATATTTACTGCATTGCTCCCTGAATCGAGAGTCCTTGTACGCATAAAGATGCGGACCATGTCTACCACTTGAGGTCCAATAATATTCCAGAATTTCTGATAGAACAACGCTGTCATTCCGTCAGGTCCAGGCGTCTTTTCTGGATGAATTGCAAACACAGCTGCTTTAACTTCTGTAGCAGATACCTCCCGAGTAAGAATAACATTCATCTCTATGGTAACACAATATTTTATATGTGTCAAGGACACTTCAAGGTCCGAGATAGTTGAGGAGGAAAACATTTCCGCAAAATAATCCGTAGCTGTTTTCTCAATTTCCTCCTCCTTCTCGGTCCACTCTCCTGTCTACTTGACAAGACCTATAATCTTGTTGCGTGCTCTCCGTTGTTTAGTAGTGGCCTGAAAAAACTTTGTATTTTGATCTCCCTCTTGATCCCTCAAAGCTGTACACAATTGCTCCTGGATAGCCGCAATATCCTCCATCGTGGCATCATCCCTGCTTTGGGCCTCTTCGGATGTTTGCGCCATCGAGAAATGGTTTTCCAACAGTTGGCTATCCGATTTCCTAAGGTTGGCATTGCGCCTGGCCTCGTGGTCGTCCATGCTGAACGAACCACCTCTTCAAAATTTGGTTTAGAGAGCCAACACTTATCAAATCGGAACTTTTTTGTTCCAGCCGTCCTATTATTCTCAATATGAGTCAGGACAGGCCGATGATCCGATCCCATAAACCGGAGATATTCCATCTTTGAGTGGAAGAAAAGCTCATATCAATCCTCATTTCCCATAGCACGATCGAGCCTGCATCGAATAACATTTGTGCCTCGACGTCCCACCCATGACAGATAGTTTCCCAAGTACGGGAAATCTACCATTCCACAACTTTGTCGCATTAAATTGAACTCTAGAAAAGAGTTATCTGGTCGCCTACGACCTCCTGTTTTTTCATGGTGTCCGGAAATCTCATTAAAATCTCTTGTCATAAGCCTGGGTGCAAAACGAGTTGTACTAATGCGAGTGATACATTCCCAAACAGCCCCTCTATTTGATATAACAGGGTCACCATAAACAAACGATAGAAATAATTTATTACCATGAATAGTGGCCATTACATCGATAATATTTTTAGTGGAAAAAAGGACATCAATACGAAATTCAGAGTTAGCCATAAGGGCTATTCCGCCACTACGACCAATAGGGTCAACTGTAAAAAGAAAATCATAACCGAATTCAACTTGTAGATCCTGAAGAAACTGATGATCGCGCTTAGTTTCCATAAGAAAGAGAATTCCCGGGAAAAACCTCTTACGAAATTCACGCAATCGACGAACTGCCAAGAAACTTCCCGCCCCCTGACAGTTCCAACTTATAATTATTTAAGCGTCTGCCGGTGGTTTTTCTTTAACCACCGGTTCTTTAGGTTCCTCCGAACATTTCCCTTTCACGGGGCCCATCGTCGAAGTGGACGGGATTGCATTGTTAGCTAAAACGGTGGAAGCATTCTCTGATTCCAACTGCGCTAAAGCCACATGCTTGTGGATCCGTTTACCCTGGAATAGACTACGACCAATCTTCCTGCGAACCCCGGGAGACTTGTTGATTATCTTTTCCAGCCTTCGTGGTCCATGTTTCCCTCCACTACGATCCTCAGGACGCTCCAAGTGCGATGAAACTGTGTGCGCACCCAACAAAAACTCATTGAGTGGAGAGATCATTCCTGTTGGGATCAGATTAGCCCCTAGGCCCAAATCTGGATTTGTTACCTCATCATAGGCCTCCACAAGCCCAATAGCCTGACTTGAACTTCCTGGTCCAAAGACCAAACCATTCCTCGCTGAGTGCTTCCCCGCAGCCTTATCCGGAACCCTAGCCTCCACTCCTCCTCCGTGACCCTTCACCGATCCTTGCGAAATCTCCGTCATAACCTGAGCTCGTTCAATCGCTTCCCACTTGTCACTCTGGTAATTGACATGGTTGATGATTCGAGCTTCCTCCTCGGAATCGCGATACCAGGAAGCTCGCGGTGTTTTAGCTTTCTTGGCCACATGCTTTGGCGATCCATCACCAACGTTTCGCTCCACCGTACCAAAGGATCTGGCTACCCATTCTTTGGTGGAACCCTTAGCATCCGTGTTCTCCAATTCAGCAAGGATAGCTCGCCTCACCGGCTTCCTCCTTGAAGACGAAGCCATCGTCTCCGTGTCCTCAGGCGTCCTCTCTCTGGAAACCCGCGTCCATGTCTCCGCCTTCCCTCTAGCTTCTTTGTGGGTCGTGTGTCTTCCCCTGACTTCCACCGCTTTTTTTCCCCGGTACGGCTCACGGCGTTGTTCACGAGGACGATCTGGACAAAGAGGGGCCTCGTGGGTGATACGCATACACCTAGTACAGTGTTTCTGCAACTTTTCTTAGCGGAAGTCCAAACGAACAAGCACCCCATCGTCATCAGATTCTCTCCGGATCACCAACGGCAAATTGCAATCGAGCAATACTCGAACCCGTGGCGTAGGTTGCTTCCCCTATGCTAGTCACCGATTCTTCATTTCGTCTGTAATCCGGTAACCCTCTAATGCCGATCCAAAAAGGAATGGTGTTAGGAAAATCCCGTCTCACCATCGGTATCCATCTCTCCAAAGCAATCATTGAACCATCATAATGGTAAGGCCGATTAGCCATTACCGTTTCCAAATCTTCCTCATTCTGAAACCGGAAATGGATCTTCCCATCACCCATTTCCATTCCGTGAACACGCCCCTCACATCGCCACACAGTTGGGAAAAAACCAATCAGCGCCTTATGGTTTTGTTCCCGTGCCTCTCGAAGCAATACTCGACCAACCAATGTACGTTCAAACCTCTTGAGTATCTGCGTCTTATCCAATGGTGGGAGCTTGATTGGCTTATACTTCTGAGCCTCATTCTTAGCATCCTTCTCCGCAGAGATCAGCTTCCCAAAGAAGGCCATAAATGCTTTTGCAGCGAGATGACAAGAAGATTGATGAAAAATTGTGTATATGAGCAATGCGGGAATGTGTGTGTTGCAAACCTTCCTGTCCTGGAGGTTTAAAACGGACTCCATAGAGTGATTAACGGGATCATGATAAATCAAGGATGATTGAATCTTGATGATATGCGTCAATTCAGAGGCTAGACAGATATTTGTTGAAGGATAGTTACTAAAATCAGAAACTGCCATTAAGGAGATTGGTCTATAATTCAGGGATCTGATCTGATCCGTTCCATCAAGGAAAAGAGTCCTTTCCATCCTAGCAAATCTCAGAAGGATATTCGCCATAAAGGTATTGTCCCAATCGAATATGGGACTTCCTTCATTGTCCGTCTCTCCTAAACCAAGGAACCAAAGGTAAGAGTGCGATCTGTGTGCTATCCGGAATTGTTTATAACCAAATCCAAGCCGGGAAAGGAGTTGTCCGGCGATATTCGTCATTGTAATATTCAAAAAGAACCGTTTTCATCGCCTCAACGAGAGAGAAAACGTGTCCTTGATTCAAAAAATGTATAATAGATATCAAAAATGAATTAAAATTTGCTCATTAATTTGAACCAAGACAACATGGTGAACGGATTTTTAGCATTAATTAGAAAATAATCTTATTAATTGTTGAGATTCTTAGGTTAGTTTATAAAGATTTCCGTAAATTTTGGTGATGAAATGCTAATTGATAAGAAAATTAATTATTTGTATAGCTTCCTCCACAATTCTAGGTAAATGGAAAAGCTTGCTCCACAATTCTAGCCAAATCTTCACACATTGATTGATTTTATAATCGGAAAATCATTAACTAATTATATAATTTTCGAGATTTAGTGTAATCAAAGATTGTCATTAACTACTTTCCAAAACAATGATTTAGTGAAATGGGCTTAGGATGGATCTATGTTTCATGTGAATGGATCTTTAACTACTTTCCTAAAACATGTTTCGGTTGAAAATAAATCTTTTTAAAAACAGAAAGTAATATTCGAATGGATCTGATCCGGTTTACTTTTAGAAGGTGAAAATTAATTCGGTTCAATTTAAATGAAATCAGGATCCGCGACTACTGTATTTTAAAAAGATACAACATTTATACGGTTTAGTATGCTTTATATGGATAATCCGGTTTAGTATTTCCTTGTGTTTTCAAAAACCTAAAATATTATATAGAGAAATTAATGTATTGAGAATAACAATACTTTAAAACATTGTAAACATTTTAACAAAGACACAAAAACTAAAATATTTTAATTAGATTAAAATATTAAAAAATTTATCCCTTTACTAATATAGATTAAAATATTTTATCCCACATTTATAACATTAAAACTATTTGGTAAACTTAAAGTATTTGTCATATATTAAATTTTGATCAAAAAGAAAATATTGTAAACACGAATGATTTATAATATTTTTTGTTTTTGATAAAACTAAAATATGCAAGGTATTTTAAATTTTATTTGATGTAACAATTCGTGTTACCGAATAACATGATTGTTATTATACCAAACAAAAAACGAAATCTGGACTCCCATTTAGTAGGGATTCTGATTTGAGTTTTTGTGAACCATTGGTGATTATATTTATATTAAGGGGGTGTTATTGGAAATTGGATTTGTATAGATTTCCAAAATTTAAAAAATTTAAAGATTTGTTAAGTTTGTTGAGAGTTTTGTGTATTTTAAAAGTTTAGTTATAAAGATTTTAAAAATCTAATGGTTTTATAAGGTATTTTCAAAATCTTGTTTAATGAGTTAAATTATAAGAAATTCATCTACCAATAACACCAGATTCTAATAGATTTATAAAATCATTAAAAACCAAACTTTTCCAATAACAAGGGATTTCACTTAGAATTTTAAAATCCCCAAACCAATAACAACGGATTTTACTTAGAATTTAATAATCCAATTCCCAATAACGACGGATTTTCAAAATTTTAAAAACCTATACAAATCCAATCTCCAATAACACCCCCTAGGAGTCTAGGTCGAAAAACATTTTCCAAAAATGATTTGGGACAATTTTCCTACTTAAAATCATGTTTCAAATGGGCTTCCTTCTCTTTTTGGATCGGTGCGCTGCTCCACGGGTCGAAATCGAGTACTATTTGTTTTGACGATTTTGCCCCTCCTTATTTCGGAATTGTTTTTAGAAAATGGATTTTTGAGTGGCATTTGTTGTAATAAAAGCTCAAGTTCAGCCCTAAGAATTAGACCTACTGTTGATATAATAGTATACATGGTTTGTGCGTTTTGGTATAATAAAAAATAAAAAAATAAAAAAGTACCAAGTTTGGACAAACCCCAACAGGCGTTCCAATATGTTTATTTACATGCGGTTAAGAATGAGTTAAGTGCGTATCTATATCAACTTTATCTTTTTAATTTCAGAAAAATCAAAAAATTATATACAAATAAATATTATTAATTTACACATTTTAATATTTTTTTTACAACAGATTTATAAACTAAATTACGACCAGTTGGGTATCCAAATTGGTGGTGACGAGGTTACAAAATAAAAATCATAATTAAAATTGCATGTCGGCTCTTGAATTTTGGGTGCACGGAATAACCGGGAGCAAAAAGTAAGTAAACTTCTCTGAGATTCGTCAGGGCTTCAAGCTGTACGCCAAACGCCGGCAACTCTATCGGTGTAGACAGCATCTTCACGAAATCAGAATATTTTGTTGCGAAAGCGACCTCCGTCTTCTGCATTACACATTTTAATTCTAAAAATATATTTACAAAATTAGGAAAATTAGGAGAATTTTGAAAATGGCACATTTGAATTAGTTTTTTGCAAAAATGACATAACCAATTGTCTATTTGCAAAAATGCCACAAATTAAAAAACAAAGCTCTAAACCATATAATTTTAAATTTTTAAAAAGGTTATGACCATAGCAAACTCTAACCCTTAAAAACTAAACCCTAACATAACATTGTTAACCCAAATATAAATTATATTTTGAGTAAATGATATTTCAAATTGAGTCATTTTTGTAAAGGTTTTCAAAGTGTGTCATTTTTGCATTGCGTCATTTGGTTTGTGTCATTTTGTAAAAATTTCCAGAATTTGTAGTGTTAAAAAATCATTAGTAAAAAATTAATAACAATCACACCCATACAATATTTGTAAGTATCACCACTCAAACATTTTCTGACACCGCTTGTTCCGCAGCGACTGCTTTCATCCCGTATCATGTGTCTCAAGAGCATGCACAGTTTCACCGTAGTTAAACCGCGCCACACTTCTTAATATGTTTTTCCTGCACCACCCAATCTGATGTCACCATTCAAAGCTTTAGTGTAGTTGGGTATTAGAATTAAAGAGCCAATTGTAAAATCATTTTCTCATTCTCTATTTCCTCGAACAAAAAAATGTATAAAAAATTGGTTGGATAGACACTCTTCAAAACTATATTATGTGAAGTAGACTGTTTACTTTTCATCTTTAGAGAAATATGCACTTTCACGTCGGGCCCAATTTATTCTCTAGCAAACAATTCTTACTTTTATAAATATTTGTAAAAGTGCCAGCGAAAATTTACTGATCTTCTTTCTTTCTTCTTTGGTTTGAAACAAAATCAATGAACGACGGATTTCAGACCATCAAGAGGATACGGTTCACCGGCGAAATCAAAACCATCGGAGCTTCAAGCTTTGGCGGTCAACTGGAACAGGATAAAGAGATGATTTGTATTCTTCAAATCATGTTTTAGTTTTGTTTCTTTCTCGTCGTCGAGATCGATATCTACGGTGATCCCCGAGAAAATAGGTTTATTGCAATACTGTTTTATTTGTTCGAAACATTGAGATTGCATTGCGGTTCGTGAGATTACAAAGCCATGGATCGATCTCTTTCCAAATTGATTATCATCTCTTCTATGGATATGTAAAATTAAAATTAACAAAGTAATGATTTTGACAATTTCTGTTTGAAAATTTGATTTTTGTTTGTCTCTCCATTGATGATACATCATCACTCAATAGCCTTCACATTTGGGTTTTCTTATAGAATCTAAGTTTTGTATTTTTCTTCTTTTCTGATTTCAGAAATAGAACCATGTTCATTTGCAGGTTATGGACCCAACTTATGTTTGAAATGACCCGACCCGTTTTAAAAAAAAAAATACATTGGACTCGAATTAGCATTCTCATAAATGTTAACCCTCAACATCCAATCAAACTCACAACAACCAACGAATAACCAATAAACTTAAACCAAATCAATTTCATTAACCAATCAAACCTGTTCAACAACAACCAATTCAACATTCCAGACCTAAACCACAACTTAACCAGTTATAACAACAATAACATAAATAAATCACACAACCAAGATCCCAGATCATCTCCCTCTTCGTAACCGTGATTCCACAATCACTCTTTGCCTTTACATGCATCACATGGGAAAAAGAGATGCGTGAGAATTATCATAAATACCCAATGAGACGGTCATCCCATCTACGACTGCGCACTCAGGCATGATGGACCGCTCACGCAAACATATATATCACACAACACACAAACAACAAACGACTCACCACAGCCCAAACAGGCATGTGTCAATCGACACTACCACAAGGTGTCGATCGACACCCTCTGAACTGGCTGTCGTTCGACACACCCCATGTGTGTCGTTCGACAACCCTCGTACTGGTCTGTCGTTCGTTCGAGAAGTCCTTGGCAGAATCGTGGGAACCGATCATAATCCTCTCGGATCGATTCCTCCTCTGCGTCAGTACGAGAAACCTGCACCAACAACAACCACAACACAACAACAAGCATATACAGCGACAATTCGATCACCACAAGATCAATCAATGCATACAAACCTATCACCAAGAATCCCTAACGATCCATCGACCCATAAGCCATGGTCACGCACTCACCTTAGGTTTCGAAAGAGAAAGAAGATGGAATTGAGACTAGGCACGAGATCAGCCTTGATCACCACTAGACTCCACGAAATCCCACTCCTTTTTACACCAAAACACCACAAGAACGATTCCTTTTCACGAATCGAACACTCAAACCTAACACAAATCTCTGAGGATATTTATCTTTGATGTTTGCCTTTGTTTTCTTTTAGAAAACACACCCAAACAACAAATAAACGCAACCCTAAGGTTTCCCAAACCGACCCGGTCCAACCGAATGATTAAAAATCGAACCAGAAAATCGACCAATTAAGGCCCTGTCGATCGACACACACCACTTGTGTCGATCGACAACCACTCCAATAAACCGGCCTTAAGCCAAAAACCAGCCTGTCGATCGACACACCACACTAGTGTCGACCGACACACCTTCCAATTTTCTCAAAATTAGTTCACGGGTGTCACAATTTTCCCCTACTAAAACTGGATTCGTTCTCGAATCCACAAACACAGCCCACATGGCTAACCACCTAGCCAACCTGCCAGTAACACCAGAGACTACATCTCTAAGACCTTCTCGAGGCTCATATCCGTCCTATGCATATAGACCCGTCTCAGACATTGATCGCTCATAGCTCATCACTCATAACCACAACATCTAGCTCTTGGGATCGTCACCCCTCAGCTCTCGGTGCTTCGTATCAACCCACCTCAGTCCGCGCAGTCCTGATGGTATTTGATACCAAGCATCTCCATACCCCTCAAACCATCAAGACACACAGTCCGTCAACCTCTCGGTATGTAGGGAACTCACTATCCCCTGGAGATACTCATCTCTCAAAGATCTACCAGAGATCGCAATCTCCCAAAGTTATCTCCATACCCTCACGTCCCCAGTTTGCGCAGTCCAAGCGAACGATCGGTATGCAGGGAACCAACTATCCCCCGGAGAGACGCATCTCTCAAGATCTGCCAGAGACTCATCTCCAAGAAAGAACCACTGTCTCTCTCTGAGCTATAAGAGGAAATTAACATCCCCGAACGAAATCAATTTTTAACGTCTATAATGCACCTCTGACCGGAACTACCTCCCAAGGTCTCAACATGATACTCCCAACCCGGAATACTCTCACAAACATGATCATCACAGATCATTTGGACCATCCAGCACACCAGATGTCCCTGCAGAATCTCTCCGGAACTAGACAGTTTTACTCACACTAAAACATCTATTCCGAGACTCTCTAAAATGCATAAACACACATAACCTGTTAGAGTTTCACTGAAACTAGCAAATTCTACACACTAAAAGCTTCTATTTCGAGGTTCCCTAACCACATACACTTGACCCAAGGTCAAAAACATAATAAATATTCATCTTATTAAACTGGAAAATATCATAATCATTACAACTCAAATGAAAATACATAATCCAAAACCACAATCCTCACCACACACGGTGACTACAAAACACAAAACCGAAACAGGAAACCATAAAACACCTCATGTGTGTCGTTCGACAGCCCTCGTACTGGTCTGTCATTTGACACACCTCATGTGTGTCGTTCGACAAGTCCTAGGCAGAATCGTGGGAACCGATCATAATCCTCTCAGATCGATTCCTCCTCTGCGTCAGTACGAGAAACCTGCAGAAACAACAACCACAACACAACAAGAAGCATACACAGCCACAATTCAATCACCAGAAGATCAATCAATGCATACAAACCTATCACCAAGAATCCCTAACGATTCATCGACCCAGAAGCCATAGTCACGCACTCACCTTAGGTTTCGAAAGAGAAAAAGGATGGAATTGAGACTAGGCACGAGACCAGCCTTGATCACCACTAGAATCCATGAAATCCCACTCCTTTTTACACCAAAACACCACAAGAACGATTCCTTTTCACGAATCGAACACTCAAACCTAACACAAATCTCTGGGGATATTTATCTTTGATGTTTGCCTTTGTTTTCTTTCAGAAAACATAGCCAAGCAACATATAAACGCAACCCTACGGTTTCCCAAACCGACCCGGTCCAACCGAACGATTAAAAATCGAACCAAAAAACCGACCAATTAAGGCCCTGTCGATCGACACACACCACTTGTGTTGATCGACAACCACTCCAATAAACCGGCCTTAAGCCAAAAACCAGCCTGTCGATAGACACACCACACTAGTGTTGATCGACACACCTTCCAATTTTCTCAAAATTGGTTCACAGGTGTCACAATTCTCCCCCACTAAAACTGGATTCGTCCTCGAATCCTCAAACACAGCCCGCATGGCTAATCACCTGGCCAACCTGCCAGTAACACCAGAAACAACATCTCCCATACCCTCTCGAGGCTCATATTCGTCCTACGCATGTAGACCCATCTCAGACATTGATCGCTCATAGCTCATAACTCGTAACCATACCATCTAGCTCTCGGGATCGTCACCCCTCAGCTCTCAGTACCTCGTATCAACCCACCACTGTCCGCGCAGTTCTGACGGTGTTTGAAACCAACCATCTCCATACCCCTAAAACCATCAAGACACACAGTCCGTCAACCACTCGATATGCAGGGAACTCACTATCTTCTAGAAAGACTCATCTCTCAAAGATCTGCCAGAGATCGCAATCTCCCAAAACTATCCCCATACCCTCACGTCCCCAGTCCGCGCAGTCCTGGCGAACGATCGGTATGCAGGGAACCAACTATCCCCCAGAGAGACCCATTTCTCCAGATCTGCCGGAGACTCAACTCCAAGAAAGAACCACTGTATCTCTCTGAGCTATGAAAGGAAATCGACATCCCTGAACGAAATCAATTCTTAACGTCTATAATGCACCTCTGACCGAAACTACCTCCCAAGGTCTCAACATGATACTCCCAACCCGGAATACTCTCATAAACATGATCATCACAGATCATCTGGACCATCAAGCACACCGGATGTCCCTGCAGAATCTCTTCGTAACTAGACAGTTCTACTCACAGTAAAACTTCTATTCTGAGACTCTCTACAACGCATAAACACACATAACCTGTTAGAGTTCCACCAAAATTGGCAAGTTCTACACGTTAGAAATTCCATTTCAAGGTTCCTTAACCACATACACCTGACCAAAGGTCAAAAACATAAGAAATACTCATCTTATTAAACTGGAAAATGTCATAATCTTGACAACTTAAATGAAAATACATCATCCAAAACCACAATCCTCACCACACACGATGACTACAACACAAAACCAAAACTGGAAACCATAAAACAAGTTCACTCCTCGGCTTGCTTCTCAAACCACTTCTTGAACTTCGATTTCATCTTACCCTCTGGTTCCCAAGTCTCCTCCTGAACATCGTCACAGTCCCACAAGACTCTCAACAACGGCACTCTCTTCCGGCGCAGAACCTTGATACTCCTCTCAAGGATCCTCACCGGCCTCATCCCAACAGTCAGATTAGGCTGAAGATCTGCGGGAATCGTCACTTCTACCACCTCAGATGTATGCAAACATCTCCTGAGCTTCGAAACATGAAACACATCATGAAACTACTCCATGATCGGAGGCAGCTTCGACCGATAAGCAACTGGTCCCACACGCTCCACAACCCGGAACGAACTCATGTACCTCGTACTCAGCTTATCCTCGGATATGGACCTGTTCAGATCCCGCATCATAGCCATCTTGAGATACATTAGATCTCCGACTGCAAACTCCAACTCTTTTCTCCTCTTATCGGCATAACTCTTATGCTGATCCTGAGCCTCTTTCATGTTCAGCTTCACAACACGGATCTTCTCCGTTGTCTCCTGAATAAAATCAGCACCATAAATGCTCATCTCCCCCACTTGGGTAAAACATAATGGTGTACGACATGGCCTCCAATACAAAGCCTCAAAATGAGCCATACCAATACTCGCCTGATAACTGTTATTGTAGGCAAACTCCACCAAACTCAAGTGATCCGCCCAATGACCACCCCAATCCAGCACACACATCCTCAACAGATCCTCAAGTGTCTGAATCGTCCTCTCGGACTGCCCATCCGTCTGATAATGATTAGCTGTACTCATATGCACCTTAGTGCCCATATCAGCCTGGAATGCTCTCCAGAACACTGAAGCAAACCTCGGATCTCTATTTGACACAATACTCGTTGGCACTCCATGCCGCCTCATAATCTCCTTCACATACTTCTTAGCCAAGACCTCAGCTTCATTTGTCTTCTTAATGGCAAGAAAATGTGTCTACTTAGTCAGTCGATCAACATCACCCAAATCGCGTCATAGGTCCGAGAAACCGGCAACCCTACTACGAAATCCATGGTAATCATGTCCCACTTCCACTCTGGAATGGGTAAACTCTGCAATAAGCCATTAGGAACCAAATGCTCAGCCTTCACCAGCTGACAAACATTGCAAGGTGCAACCCAATCTGCCACATCTCTCTTCATCCCGACTCAATGATAATACCGTTTCAGATCCCGATACATCTTAGTCGCTCCAGGATTAATCGAAAACTTGCTCGCATAAACCTCTCCCAAAATCTCCTGCCTCAAGTCCTCATCCTTAGGCACACAGACTCGTCCATGCACTAAGATAGTTCCGTTAGCAGAAACCTGATACTCAGAATCAGCAGCCTTAGAGAGATCAACCAACACCTGATCCTTCTCCTGAGCTACTCGGATCCTGCTCAGAAGATCTTCCTGGTCAACTGCCTATAGCCCAAACCGACCTGGTCCAACCGAACGATTAAAAATCGAACCAGAAGACCGACCAATTAAGGCCATGTCGGTCGACACACAACACTTGTGTCGATCGACGGCCACTTAGAACCCTGTCGATTGACACACACAACTTGTGTCGATCGACAGCCACTCGAACAAACCGGCCTTAAGCCAAAACCCAGCCTGTCGATCGACACACCTTCCAATTTCATCAAAATTGGTTCACGGGTGTCACAATGTTGAGCTGCTGCAACAACAAAGATAACTAGAGAAGAAGTAAAGTTTCCAAATCCAAATTTTTTCGTTACCTTAAATAAATAAATAAAATTAATTACATTTATGCTTTGTTTTTCTTCTTCTTAATGTTGTAGGTCAAAGTAGACAACCTAAAAAGAGCTTACAAAAGGTGAAACAAATTATACTATACGCTCATGTACCGGAGGATTACACAGTGGTGTAGGTGGTGGTGTATCAGAGGGTTTAGACGGTGGTCGGATGGTGTACACCGTGGTCCAGTGATCGAATATTGGTGTACTAAAAAATGTATACGGTAGTGTACGGGTGGTTGAACAGTGTACACGGTGGTGTACTGGTGGTTAAATAGTGTATATGGTGGTGTACTAGTGGTTGAAGGGTGTACTAGTGGTTGAAGGGTGTACTAGTCGATGTTCACGGTGGTGTACTAGCCGGTGTACACAGTGGTGTATCAAACAGTGTATTGGTGGTTGAACAATGTACACGGTGGTGTATCGGTGGTTGAACAGTGTACACGGTGGTTTACCGATAGTTGAACGGTGTACAAGGTTGTATCGACGGTGATGTACTAGCCTGTGTACACGATGGTGTATTAGTGTACCGAACAATGTATTGGAAGGTGTACACCGTCGATGTTAGTGTACACCACATGTCCACTGATATGCTCAAATTTTAACCCTAAGCTAGACTCTCTCAAATTAAGAGGTCGTCGTAGTAGGGGTCGAATCACTGGGAACCAATTCACACGATAAAGTTTATGACTTCGAATTAAGCTACGCCAATGATGTAATGTAAATGCAAAAACAATTCGAAATAGAGAAAGATTGTTGTTTTCTTAAAATTCAATTAAACAAAAAGCTAGGTTTTTGTTTAATTCTCAGGATGAATTAAAATTGTAGATTAAAAGATGCTAGGATTTAATTAAGAACTGTTCTCGAACTTGAAACACTAAGGTATAATTAACCAACTTCCATTAAACTAACTATGCTTAAACTCTAGAAAGCCAAATTCCTTTGCGAATTCAATCAATTTAAACAAGCGTTAAGTCTAAGTTCCAATTTGTTCACAAAATCCTTAAACCAAATTTCTTTGCGAATAGGAAATTTTGCTCATCTAAGATCTAGTTCAAGTTAATCAATTACACTTTCGTGTCAATTTATCAACATAGGAATTCTAATTTAGGGTCGCGAATCCTAAATCAGAGTTAAAACAATCTAGATGAAGAACTAATATGATAATCCTAACAAGTGATTTGAATCTAACAATTAATCTTCGATCCTTTCGAATAACCCTAAACCTAACAAGAGAACTACTCAGACATGGATGCAAAACAAGACATGACTAAATAATACTGCATATAGAAACAGAATAAGGAAGAGATACAAAGGGTTCGAAGAATCTTAAGAACGAAGTAGACTTGTCTCCTAAAAACTCTCAAAAACTCTCTCTCAATTTGTTCAATAGAAACCAAGGTGTAAAACTAAAAATCTCAAAGACAAGCATATATAATGTTCTAAATTCGAGGTGGGGTCTTTTTGTTAACTTCTAGAAACTTCTGGGGCGAAAAGGAAATCTTCAGATTTGGAAAAATCACGTTTCTCCTTGTCATAGTAAGGTGTGTGACTTACACACATTGATTGTGTCGATCGACATAGGCCTGGGCTTATTAACTGTAACCGAAGCCCGAACCCGAACCCGACCCAAAAAAGTGGGTTCGGTTATAGCTAATTACCCGATCGGTGGTGGTTTAGGAATTTATCGGATAACCGATCGGGTACGGGTATTAACCGAATACCGTAACTAAACCGAAGAGCTAACCACCTAAACCTATCTTTAGGGGTCTTATTGTACAGCCCCAGCCACTCATTACATTCGATTTTTAGGGTTCATGCCTCCTCCGTGAATTCACATGATCCAAAGATTCAAACACTAGAGATCCAAAGATTTCATTAGATGTCTTCATCTCCTCCGTGAATTCTCAAAAGCGATTTAAGGTTTTTGTTTCTCTTGTTTTCCTCCTTTATCTGAAATTGTTCTTCCTCTAATTTCAATTTCTATAAAACCAAAGTAGAAAATTCGATATTTGTTTGTGTAAAGTGTAAACACATGTTCACTACTATTTTGGTTTGTGTAAAGCCAAAATACGTGATCATTTTGAGTTCTCTGCTTATTTTAATTATAGAATTCGATCAATTTCAGTATTTGTTTGATGTGTTCGTGATGCGTTTATGAGTCTCAAGTTTTAGCTGAATCTCTGACCAATTTGAACTATAGTGTTCTTGTTTGAATTTATATCCTTGTCTAATTTTATTGGATGTGATGATGAATAAACATGTTGATGTTATTTGTTATAGAGTCAGAGTAAGGTGGAGAGTGATACATTAGCTTTAGACGCTAGGAATGGTAAAGATCTTCAAGGGATTTCTTGGGAAAGATTGAATTACTCGAGATGTGAATACCGTGAAAAGAGATTGCAACAATATAAAAAACTTTTAGAGTCTCATTCGATCCAGAGAAGAGTTTGATAAGGTATAAAGATGGCTATCTCATACTTTAGATTATAATGGTATTTTTCATGTTCTTGATGACAAAGTTTGTAAATTTCTGAGTTTTGGTGTGTATTTGACAGGAATATTTGCAAGTAGAGAAAGAAAAAAACTTTTATGAGTTTCAGTTCTACACGAAGCTTGTCAAGTCTACAATTGTGCATTTTTAGGTAGAGAAGTCAACCCAACTATGTTTTGGCTTCATGCCATTAAGTCTTATGTTTCTTGTTGTGTTTAAGACTTATGTTTCTTTTGATTCAAAGACCTTCGTTTCTTGTTGTTTTCATCGGGTTTTCTTTGTGTTTTAGCTTGTCCCAATCAACACTTGTGTTATGTTAAGTTTTTTGAACTTTTTTTGCTTGTGTTACATTTGTTTCATGACATTAATGTATGAAACATGAAAAACAAAGTCATGATTCGGGTTAGTTCGGATATATACGAACCCGAATGCACCCGACTCGAACCCGACCCGTTTATCTATCATACACGGTCGGGTCACAAAGTCCATTACCGAATCACCCAAAAAAAAATTTTTAGCGACCCAAACCCGATCAGGTACCCGAATGCCCAGCCCTAGATCGACACATGTATCTGACGGCAATTTAAAATCCGTCCTAGCGACTTCAGCTCCTCTTTCCACAATGCTCCATAATCACATGTTAAGCTCCACACGTACAATAACCTGCAAAGACTCTAAAAAGACTCGAAAAACGATGAAAAGACTCCATAAAAGGACTTATATCATGGTCAAAAACCGGCGAAAACCATGATATATCAACTCCCCCAGACTTAGCTTTTGCTTGCCCTCAAGCAAACTAGAGACTAAGAACGAAGTTGAGGTTTGAAAATCACGGGAACTCACTTATCCTAACATTGCTTTCGCTTCCTTGACTCTTTCGCTGCATATAAACAAAGTACCTTTGGCGGTCACGAATCTCAGAAAAAAAAGAAATAATAAAAAAAAAATCGCAAATTTCATAAGAGAAAGGGAATGATCATTTTCAACAAGTCTCTAACTTTTAGGAAAATTCCAAGGAATGGAGTGTATGGATGTGAGTAGTGGAACTTGTGATCTTTATGCTTTATGATGGTGTTTGGTTCCTGATTACGATTTAGAGAAGAGAGTGCAATGTGAATGGGAAACTGTGGGCATCAACTGAACCAGTTTCTCTCTTGTATTTATGCATAATGTCTGCATCCACCAAATAAAATTTGGTAACTTTAAACACCTTTAACTCCACTAAACACCAAAAGCCTTTTTACATAATACCTAGCATTTTACTTGGTTGACATTGTAAGAGAGAATCCCATTACTACAGATTGAGTGTGCGACAGTTAGGAGGATGTGAAATTGATGGGTTTGCAGGCTAAGATTTGAGGCTCAACCTATGATGATTGAGTTTTTTTTTTTTTTTTAAACTGAATACAAGGGGGAATGATGTACATAAGTGTAGTCTCGAAAATTACAAATATTATGAATGAAATCCCAAGGAATGCCTAGCATCGTCACTCATCATAAAGTTCTCCAACAAAATCCTCGTCCTATGCAATTTTGTGAATGAAAAATTGCGTCGGTCCTTTTTCTCTCCAGTGTATATACACATGCCTACACATAAAACAAAGGGGAAAAAGAATGCATGAGGTTTGAACAAATGGTTAAGGCTAGGGGTTGGGTACCAACTAAAAATGAGTTGCCCATTCAGGATCAACAAAGAGTGGTAAAATGAATAAGGAGTCCTGAATGTTTGATCGATTACTGTCGTGACATCATCAGAGAGAAAATAACGAGATGGAGATCAAGTGTGCTAGTCTAGAGTTTGATCTTCTTCGTTTTGCAAATCGCGATAAGAGGGGAACATGTACTATCATTTGGTTTCGAATTCGCTCCTTCCAAAGGCTTCATCGCAACAACTAAAAATCACAAAAATTGAGCGTTTGTTCCTAGGAAAGATCGTTGTTCCCTAGAAATTTTGACTCAATAAAACCATTTTTTTACTCCAAAATAAAAAAACAATATTAGCAACTACCTCCCCCAGACTTGAACAACACTGTCCTCAGTGTTATTAAGTTGAAGTTGGCGAGAAGGAAAAAAAAAAGACTAAAAAATTGTGTGAAACTAGAAACTAGGACATGTGTAATGGATGCGTCGATCGTCGATCGACGCAGTGTGCGTAGATGTGTCGATCGACACACTCCATCTGTGTCGATTGACGCACTGTTAAAAATTGCAACTGTGGCTTTTGGAGCTTCTGTCATGTGAGCAATCCAAAGATAAACTGTAGATCACTCAAATGAAACACGATCAAATAGCACAACACATGATAATAGTTTCATAAGTTTCACAAATTTGGAAATCTAACAAACTGACTCAAAAGAAAGAAAAAGGACTCAAAGAAAGAAAAGAAAAGAAAAGACTTGCGGGTGGGTTGTCTCCCACCAAGCGCTTGTTTTTACTCATTAGGTTGACTGTGTCGTAGCTGTTTAGACATGAGGTGGATCTCTGAAGTGCACTCCCCAAGACGTGCAAAGAACAATAACAGGAAAAAGCTTCATATTATTGTTCACCATCTCTTAGATAATTACCTCTTCTTTCTCCCTCAACTTGAATGATAATTCTGAACTTAGAGAATGGTTTTGAAGTCCTTTTGCGCTTCACTTTGGGGGTTTTTTTTGCACTTCGAACTCGCTGGAATGTTGACATCATGATGTGCAGTGGGAGGAGCCAACTTGAGGACGTTTTGAACCTTCTTTGTTTCAACTCCAAAACTCAGCGTATCTCCAACATTGACACTCATACAAGAAGCCTGTGTTATAAGAACTGCAGGATAGAAGACATTCTTGTTGATGTTCGAGAAGGAGATTCGCTTATTAGGAAAATCCACCATTGCTCCCACTATTGCAAGGAACTGTGCACCAAGAACCAATGGTTTACAGCTATTATCCTTGGTCTCAATGATGTAAAAGTCCGTAGGAACAAGACAATCTCCTAGTTGAAGCAACACGTTAGGAATGAAGCCTTTTGAAATTGTAGAAGCGGTATCTATATGCTCGATATATGTCTTTGAAGGTTGTAACTCCAAAATCCCTAGCTTCTTTGCAATAGCCTCAGACATGACATTCACATTCGCTCTTGTGTCACAAAGAGAATCCTTCAATTACATACCTTGTGTTTGAGCACGGAACAACGAATATTCTTGGATTCAATAACTTTGGTAGCTTCCTCAATGATGGTGGAGCTTGTTTCCTTTTTTCCTTAGGTGCTTTGTCACTGCCATGTTTGATAGGTAAAGGGTATAAACTCCTTGGGTATGGAATCTTGGGCTTGTAGACACGTTCGACGGTGATTTCAGACTGATTTTTCAAGTTTTTTGCGTTTCTCAGTGGTGTCGATCGACAATCTCCATTGGTGTCGATCGACACTGTAGATTGTCGATCGACACTATCTGTTTCAAAATTACCATCAGATATTGGTGTCGATCGACACCAGGAGTGTGTCGATCGATACTATGCTCTGCAATCTCAAAATTCACGTTTTCTTCAAGCTCCACGAGTTTTTCCTCATCTAGACCTTTCTCAAAAGCTTGTATCACCTGTTTTTCACTCCCCAACGTGATTGCATTGGAGAAGTGCCTTGGGTTCATATCCGTCTTTCCTAGAAGACAACCTTCTTGCCTCTTCACTGATTCTGCAGTCTGAGCAACCTGAGTATCCAACTTCTTCACATGGAGATTCAAAGCTTCGATTTTCCCATTCAAATCTGCGTACACGGCGTCCATCTTACCATTGAAACTGACAGTCATCTTCTGCCTTTGTGTCATCATCTGGAGATCTAGCAGGAGGTGACTGATAAGAAGAAGAACCATAGTTCCTAGTGTAGTTGTTTCCATCGTAGCCTCCACACCTTTGATTCTGATAGCCATTCCCATTGATGTAGTTAACATCCTTTTGCTCATTATCTTCCTCTGGGAAGAAAGTCTCCACCTCTTGAGCAAAGTGAACTACCTTATTTCCCACTAGAAGGCTATGCACAAAATCTATCTTGATTTTCACTTTAGCAATCTCAACACCACCTGTAATCCCTCCTTCTTTTCTTATTTCGAAATCGATTTTCTTGGTGCTATTGCTAGAAGCCACGTTCTTAATCAGTATAAGAGCATCACCTGGATATCTAGTCTTGAAGTCTCCATTACTCGCAGAATCCAGTGCCATTTTATGTCTCTAATCCACACTTCTGAAGAAGATGCTCAACAGTTGAACCTCAGTAAACCCGTGGTGAGGACAATCCCTCTGATAACCATTGAAGTGTTCCCATGAAGCCTTGAATGCTTCGGTTGGACCCTGAACGAACGAGGAGATCTTGGCTCTCAAATCATTTGAGCGCGACTCATCATAGAAATGGTTCAGGAAAGCGTTCTTCGTAGCGCTCCAAGTGGTCAGTGAGCCTGGCTCCAACTGCTTCAACAAGCAAGCTGCATCCCAGCTAGAGAGTATGGGAACAGCTTATAGAAGATGTAATCAAGAGACACCTCATTCGCCTTAATGCTGGATGCCAGGTCCTCAAACCTCTCTAAGTGATCCATGGTGTGCTCAGATGGATGTCCATGAAACTGTTCCTGAGCCACAAGTGAGAAAAAGGTTGGCTTAAGCTAAAAGTCCTTCCTATGAAACCTAGGAGGACGGATAGCTGCCCTATTGGCATAGTACTCCTCAGGACGGTTGTAGTCACCCAAAGTACGCTAACGCACTACAACCTCATGAGCATGACGGTCTAGCTGAGCCCGACAAATCTAACTCAGCTCGCTCTCGCTCTCTTGCAGCTGCTTCTTCAACATGCCCATCTCCACGAGAACATTACCAGCATCATCGAGCTTCTGACCAAGCTCATTGTACTTATTCCCTTCTCTATCCACGAACTGACCTCCTTCACCTGGAAACAGAAAGACTGTTCGGTTCGCCATCTTTGCTTGTACCTGAAACACAAAAACAAAAGAAAAACGCGTAAAAACGAAAATAAAATCTTAGACTAAATTCTAGAATCAAAATTCTAATGGTGATTTTGATTACCCGGCAACGGCGCCAAAATTTGATATGCTCAAATTTAACCCTGAGCTAGACTCTCTCAAATTTAGATGTCGTCATAGTAGGGGTCGAATCACTGGGAATCAATTCACACGATAAAGTTTATGACTTCGAATTAAGCTACGCCAATGATGTAATGTAAATGAAAAACAATTCGAAATAGAGAAAGGTTGTTGTTTTCTTAAAATTCAATTAAACAAAAAGCTAGGTTTTCAGGATATTCTCATGATGAATTAGAATTGTAAATTAAAAGATGCTAGGATTTAATTAAGAACTGTTTTCGAAATTGAAACACTAAGGTATAATTAACCAACTTTCTTTGCGAAAACTAAACTATGCTTAAACTCTAGAAAGCCAAATTCCTTTGCGAATTCAATAAATTTAAACAAGCGTTAAGTCTAAGTTCCAATTTGTTCACAAAATCCTTAAACCAAATTCCTTTGCGAATAGGAAATTTTGCTCATCTAAGATCTAGTTCAAGTTAATCAATTACACTTCCGTGTCGATTTCTCAACCTAGGATATCTAATTTAGGGTCGCGAATCCTAAATCAGAGTTAAAACAATCAAGTGATTTGAATCTAACAATTTATCTTCGATCCTTTTGAATAACCCTAAACCTAACAAGAGAACTACTCAGACATGGATGAAAAATAAGACATGGTTGAATAATATTACATATAGAAAAAGAATAAGGAAGAGATACAAGGGGTTCGAAGAATCTCAAGAACGAAGTAGACTTGTCTCCCAAAAACTCTCAAAAACTCTCTCTCAATTTGTTCAATAGAAAGTTAGAAACTAAGGTGTAAGACTAAAAACCTCAAAGAAAAGCATACATAATGTTCCAAATTCGAGATGGGGTCTTTTTGATAACTTCTAGAAACTTCTGGGGCGAGAAGGAAATCTTCAGATTTGGAAAACCATGTTTCTCCTTGCCATAGTAAGGTGTGTCGACCGACACACATTAATTGTGTCGATCGACACATGTATCTGACGGCAATTTAAAATTCGTCCTAGCGACATCAGCTCCTCTTTCCACAATCCTCAAAAATGCTCTATAATCACCAATTAAGCTCCACACCTATAATAACATGTAAAGACTCTAAAAAGACTCGAAAAACGATAAAAAGACTCGATAAAAAGACTTATATCATGGTTAAAAACCGGCGAAAACCATGATATTTCATCCACCGCGAGCATGTGCACCCTACCCATCTCAACATCAGATATCCTTTTTTGTATTTTCACACAATCTTCTATATTTGTATAACAGTGAAAACTATATATTTCTCCAATTTGCTACACTAAACTGTCCATATATCCAGTAACTTTTTTGAAACTTCTCAACCAGCTAAATTACTCTTTAATACAGGTGTATGTATATATATAACCATAATCCAACTTAACTGGATTCTAAATACAATTGAAATGGATCATATTTGGTGTATATGTGATAAGTGCATAAATTGTCCTTTCTTACCATGCATTTTAGTTATATTTTGAGGCATTTAGCTTAGGTTTTTACATGTTTTGATGCATATTTTGTTCCTCTAGCTTAGATTGGATTTTAGAGTCCAAGTTCTAGTTTTCTTGCATTTGCATGCATATTTTTTCTAGTTTATGTGCAAATGGAGCCTTGGAACAAGTGGAGAGAAGAATCAAGATGGAAGAATGAAGAACAAGAAAGTGAAGATCGAGAAGGACTAAAGATCGGCTAGCCAGCCGGTCGCCTAGCAGATCTATAAGAGGCCCCGAAGTGCAAAAGCCCCTGCCCAAAAATCAGCCTCTGGATCTGGTCGGTCCGTAGAGCCTCTCCAACGTCAAGTTTGTAGTTTGACCGGGTTTGATCCTGTTTTACCCGGGTTAATCCGAGTACACTTTTATTTTCCTATAAATACTCTCGTCATGATTAAAAACCCTAAGCTTTAGCCTCTCTTGTATTATCTTTTGTGTAAACCTAAAAACCTTTGTATTTTTGATGATTTGAGGTTAAAGTCTTCACCTTTTTATGTTTTAGTAAAGATTATCTTGTTTAGTTCTCTAAGACTTTTCATTATGCATCTTATTAATCTTGCTTTATGTGTTTTAGATATGATTAGTGAGTAGTTTCACTAATGGATCTTGAGTAGGGAAGATTAAGGTTGATTCATGTTATATTAGTGATGCTAGGTTGTTAGTCTTTCATATTTCATTGATTAGAGAGCTCTTAATGCTAGATTATGAAGTAATTACCCCAAATCTAGATCATGGTCTTTTCATGCCCAGAAGGTGTTTGTGGAAATGTCTAGAAGAACTTTAATCATGATTTACTCATCTTAGCCAATGGAAATTGATGTCTAAGGGGTTTAGTAAGCTTTTATGAACATGTTCAATAATGATTCTTGATTAATCTTTAACAAGATGGAAGTTTGTGTTAGATTTTGATTAAGGAATGGATTAGTACCATGGAAGTCGGTTAATCTAGATTAAATAGATTCATGCTTTGAAATTAGCTATCTTTAGTTGTTGTGCATCACTACCTTAACTTGTTTCAATCTAAATCAATCACCTTTACTCAAGATCAATGCTTTAATCTTATTGATCATCAAGTTTGAATTTTGTTGACTTTTGTTGACTTTTCTTAAAATTGCATTTTAATCTTGTTTTACTTTCATTTATGCATTTCTTTTCTTTACTTTAGTGTTTTCCATTGTTGAAGTTATTGCATTTTACTTATTGCACCATTTCATATTGCCATTTACGTTTAGTAAAATCGAAATCACACCTTGAAATTGGATTCACCTAGCTTCATTAGTTTTTTGCATTCCAATTGTTTAAAAATCACTAATCCTTGTGGAAGAATGATCCTTGATTACTACATTGATTGCACCATGCACTTGTGGTTAGTTAATTAAGGTTTTAGAACTCATACCACATCTTTGAGCATTTGCCTTGTTCATCGCTTTTGTGTGCATCAATATGCACAACTGAATCATATTTAATATTTTTCCCTCAAGTTGGATGTGTTTAGATAATGAGAACACCCAACTTGGATATGTTCTCTTATAATGGAGCCGAATATAGAGCTTTGGTGAAGACATCCGCTAGTTTTTGATTGGTGTGGACATACATAGTGGTGATATCGGATTGAGCAATATTCCGAGATCGGTCCAAAGAATTGAAGAACTAGATTTAAGCGTGGAAAATCAACACTTTCAAAGATGTGTATAAAATTCTTTATTGGAATCGATGTCCTCAATTTGGAGGAATACATCAAGTGTTTATACAAGTACAAACTCGGTCGAAATAACCCAAAAAGATAAATGAAAAATCTCATAAAAGATAAAAGGAAGTTATACTAATTCTAAATATTTCCTTTTATCCGAGCTAAATCTTCCAATTTGCTTGTATTCGCCTAAGTCGGCTGATGCTTCTTAACGGGCCGAGTCGTTGTTAATGGATCCTCGATGGCCCATCCTCCAAGCTGTCCTCTGAGGCTTTGTGTCATGTTGGGTCTGAGTCGGGTATGATAATGGTTGCTAAACCCATTACCACCAAATAGTCCCCCCCCCCTCTCCTCGAGTTTGGCGAGTATTAGTTTAGTAAGCTCGGTTGAAGCGTATTAAAGAAGGTTTGCCCAACTCAGATCTTGTCTTGACACGTCGCTTCGCCTTTACACGTGGCACGCTCTAGACCATTTGTTTTGAAAGGACATTGAAGAGACGCATCGGTTCACTCGCATCTGCTGCCAAGTTTAATGATTACTCTAAGTATTCGCACCTTAGAATATAAATGCCAGATCTTTAAACCCTTGGATTTTTCTTATTTATTCGTCATCCGAACAAGGTAAAATCTTCTATTTCCCTTCTCTCTCTCTCTTTTCGTTACTCATCTGCTTTTAAGGGTTTATCTCTTGATCCATACGCTTTCGATATGTGCTATGACAAAAATTTCCAAATTTCCATCACCCTCTCTTTCTTCTAAAAGAACCACCAGTCTCGGTGTTAACCCCGAAACTTCTCCAGTCATTGTTGACCCTATTTCCTTTGCAATGGAAGTTGAATGTATCTTTATCGAGATTAGCGCTGACCGAGGCTACCACTTCGAGGCAGGTTTGTGCAAGTCCAGATGTTTCAACTTCGGTCGTTGGAGATGGATTTGACGAACAGCCTCCAGGTGAGTAGATCTGACGAACAGCCTCCAGGTGAGTAGATCGGCCAAGAACAGGTCGGTCAAGAGATTTTCGCGTCTCAGTTCGAGACCTACAAAATCTCCCCTTCGTTATCAAGTGCAAAATCGTTAGAATCGATGAGAATGGTGTACCGTATGTCAGAGGAATTAGAATTATTTGCCCTCGAATCCCATGAATGTCCATGGGATTGTCCAGTGGGTTACATCTGTCTTCAAGAGCACATGTTCCTAGATTGTTTCATGTGGTTCCCGTTTCCTTATGTCTTTGTAATGTATTGAGAGAACAGGAGCATCGGCTTATCGTAGATGATGATGATGGTCGGGATATGTAATCTCGTGGCACTTGTGGTGCTTGGCGTCGACCTCGGAATAAACTTTTATGTTGAAAAGTATGAACAGATCTCGGTGATGAAGGAGGGTCAGGTTCCCGGCCGTTTTTATAACGGTATGAAGGCTGGATAGAAATTCATCGAGCTGAAAAGTAAGATCGGCAAATGGTTTGACCGATACTTCTTTGTAACGATTAATGACGCTTCGGTCTGAGATACCACTAAGACTTATCATATTGAGTGAAATCGTTTGATGGGTAAATTCTCATAAATCTTGCATGCATGTAACACTTTGGTTCACATAATGCTCTTTTTAACACGTTCATATTATCCTTTATTTTGTTGTTCCTCATCCTTTTGCTCTTCCTCTAGCGAACTTGCCTTTAAGAGAAGAGGTTAGCAGTTTAAGAGCATGGAATTACCATTGGGGCGATCTCTGCTATAGCTGTATTCGCCGCGTTCGCAATCAACTCGGTAACGACTCTCTATGAGTCACTTTAATTTCATAAAGTTTTATTTCGTGACTTTAAAGTCTGACATTTCTCTGGATGTTGATTGTCTTCAGATATCTGGGATCGAGAGTGTTGGGCCACGGAGATGAGAGGAGCTACCTCTGGCATTCTCGCGTTCACCACTCTCCCAATTCCTATTCGTCTTAGGATGTCAAATAGACTTTCCGAGGTGTCTGCCAAGTCGGGTGTCGAGGTTACGACCGACCCATCTGTCGTGGTGTTATCCAAGACTCTAAGGATTAACACCAAAGGCGTCTCTCTTCCAATTCAGGAAGAGAACCAAGCTGTTCGAGATGGTTCTCATAAGATTTCTTCTGCGACCAATGCAGCCGATATGCAAAGGGCCGATGGTACGTCAGCTCGGGGATTGGGCCCTGGCGAGTCTGACGAACCAAAAGGTTTTGGTGATGCATCCCGTTCAAAGAGAAAAAGGATAGTTCATCCTGTTTATAAGAAAGAGGATAACGGTCAAAGCCAAAGCCGACCTCGAAGCTGGGAGGATTCCGACTTTCCGGATCGGTGGAACTTGTGAAGTCCAACCGTCTGATGCACCCGCTGCTCAAAGTTTGTATGTTGCGCCTCCTAATTCTCTTCATGTCGGTTCTGACAATCCGGTGATTCCCCCGTCTTTGGTTGTTCCTTTACAAACAACTGATGTTGTAGCTCCTCGTTCTCCTCCTCGTGCTTCTTCTCTCACCACGTCGACCAGGTCGGCTTCGGATTTTTCCTCCGAGTCTTCTCTTTCAAAGAGGAGACGCAGCTGTCAATGGATGTTCTCGCACGTTGACTCCGTTCTGCCCTTGTAACTACTCTTGATCAGTTTTCTTCTACACCTAAAGATATACATTTGCAGGCAGTGCATAAGGTCTTGCATTATCTCAAAAGGATTGTTGATCCAGGTTTATTTTATTTAGTTTGAGGAAACTTTGACTTAAAAGGCTTTGCTGATTTGGATTGGGGATCTTGTGTAGATACAAGAAAATCAGTGTATGGATCTATGATGTTCTTTGGTGATTCACTTATCTCATGGAAGTCTAAGAAACGGAAATATGTTTCTCGTAGTACAGCTGAAGATGAATTTCGAGCTATGGCATTGCCAACTTGTGAGATCATGTGGATTGATAAGATCATAAAGGATTTATCTCTTCATCTTTCTCTCCGTGCTTTGCTATATTGTGATAACATGGATGCACTTTATATAGCAAATAATTTCGTCTTCCATAAACGCACAAAACATGTTGATCAAGACCGTTATACCATCAGGGAGAACATAGATGATGGTCTCATCAAGACAATGCATGTGAATACTTTTAATCAATTAGTAGATCTTCTTACTAAGGCATTGTATTCTTCTTTTTCAATAGCCTAGCAAGATTAGCGTTAGTGATTGGTTCAATTATGAGTACAAAGTTGGTTTAGAAAGTTGTATATAATACATTTAAATGCCGTTAATTGTAGTTAATGATAATAATGGTAATACAGTTTTAGATATTTTCTCTCTTGTTCATACATTCTATTAAGGAAAGTTGACTTAAACAACCTTTTTAGATTTTGGGTTGAATCAAACAACATTTTTAGATTTTAAATACTGAGACTATTTTTGAGTCCGTTTTACCCTTTTTCCTTTGATAACAAAAAACGTATTTACGAAAATGCCATTAATGAAACGGGACACGTAGGCGGGAAAAGTTCCCGCCTAAAAATAAATATCGATCTGGTAGACTTATTTTTTAGTCCATAAACTTATTTGATGAGCGGTAGACTTATTTTTTGAATGGTAGACATATTGTGTCACTTTGGTGGTACATTTGTTTCCGAACGGTAGATTTATTTTTTGAGCGGTAGACTTAAATTCACCCAATGGTAGACTTATTTTTTGCGGTAGACTTATTAGTCGAATGGTAGATTTATTTCCGTAGACTTATTTTGAACGGTAGATTTATTTTTATTCGATGGTAGATTTTATTTTGACTGGTAGATTTGTCTTCTTTGGTGGTAGATATTTAGTCATAGCAGCGGTAGATTTATAATTGTGGATAGTGACGGTAGACTTATTTTAGTAGCGGTAGAGTTATAGTTAGCGGTAGACTTATTTATGGCGGTGGTAGATTTATTTTGTGTATAGGTGTGGTAGACTTATTGTAGTAGTGGTAGATTTATAATGAGCAGTAGACTTATTCAGTATTTTCGGTCAACGAAACCAACCTTTGACTGGTAGACTTATTTTGTTAGGACCAACAGTGGTAGACTTATGTGTTGGTAGCGATTGCAATGGTAGATTTGTTTTTACTAGGTCGAGTGATGGTAGACTTTTTATCCGACCTAGTTACGGTAGACTTTTTTTCACATTAGACATTTGGTAGACTTATTGTGATAGCGGTAGACTTATAGTCCTTGGTGGTAGAGTTGTTTCATGATTAGGAAACTATAGTGGTTGTAGACTTATTTGGTAGGTGGTAGAGTTATTTGCAGGGAACGCGAAATGTGGATTTTACCTTTAAAAAAAAGACAAATTTGCACGAAAAAACCTGCAACAATGGTGAAGAACTAGGGTTGCAGCCGCATAGCTCGGATCCGTGATTGATCTTTCTTTGTGTTTAGGGTTTAGGGTTTGAACAAAATGAGGTAAATTGGGAACAAAACAAATCATTCTTGTTTGTGGTAGTCAGAGTTTTGAGAAGAATTGATGGGTGTTCTTGGTTGACAATTCAAAAGGTGGTATAGTTCTAGGGGCATATCATGCAACTGATGGTAGATTTATATACAAGTGATGGTAGATTTAGTATGTATTATATATTTTCATATATTTTCTATCTTATCGTATGAACTCGTACTCGTGTTTTAAGGATATTGTAATGGTTACAGAGACATTTCAGAAGCCATGTTTTAACCATACATAAATGTTGTCAATTCATTCATTACACTACAAAAAAATGTTCATAGAAGTCTACCATAATGTTTGAATCTCTTTGCAAAAAGTCTACCGTAACAATTGTATTTTATAGAAATAAATCTACCATAACGTATATAACAAATCAGAACGTATGTGTCTCATAAAAATAAATCTACCATCAAACGAAAATACATCTCATCCGAATCACGTGGGATAACTGAACAATCACTGAATCCATCACGAGGGTTTGACTCTGATAACTGAACAATATCATCACGTGGTAACTCATCAATGATAGCAGCTACACGTTTGAGGTGAATAGCATGCATATTGGAATCACAGAAGTCTTTCATATGCCAAAAAAAATCTCATTCATTAGCAACTTCAGAGTCAAAAATCTACAATTGAATAGAATAAATCTACCATTACACAAAAAATAAATCTACCACTAAGGACTTACATGCCATATATATGAGTGAGATTGAGGACTTGATGATACATAACCATAAGGCCGTATAGAAGAATAAGCATGTTAAACAATACAAATATTAACCAAATACTACCTAAATACAACAAGAAACAATGGTGTATAGACCATCTTCATGATCTTTTGGATGTTCTTTACAATCTTCATGCGGTTACGCATTGCACGTACAAAGAATACCTGTAAAGAAATTCATGCAAATTAGAACATCTTAGACTGAAACACAATCCTAACTAGCCAAACAAGATTTCATTCATTAGCAGCTCCAGAGTCGAAAAGTCTACCATAATGTTTGTATCTCTTTGCAAAAAGTCTACCACAACGTCAAAAAAGATTTCATTCATTAGCATATCAAGGGTCGAAAAGTCTACCACAACGTCTTCATCTCATAGAAATAAGTCTACCACAACGTTTGCATCTCATAGAAATAAGTCTACCACAACGTCTGCATCTCATAGAAATAAGTCTACCACAACGTCAAAAAAGATTTCATTCATTAGCAGATCAAGAGTCGAAAAGTCTACCACAACGTCTACATTTCATAGAAATAAGTCTACCATAATGTCTATTATAAATCTACCGTAACGTATGTTTTTCCATAGAAATAAGTCTACCATAACGTCGGAATTTGGGTCTGAGAAAAATCCAGATCTGGAAAAATTTCAGATCTGAGAAAAATTCAGATCTGGGCCAGAACGTGATTTTATAAAACTTCAACACACCCAAACGAAACCGGTTAGAATCAAGAGATTACCTCTCTACAACGCACGAAAACGAAACCCCAACACTCGCCGGAATTTCGAAACCTATGAACAAACAACATATTGAAGTTCATAAATCCGAACCCAAAACACTCGTGAATGATAGAGAGGAAGAAAACTCATGATTCGTTTCAAATCTTACCGTCAAACGCAACAAATTTCATAGCTGGAGACGAAATCGCTCGGAGTCGCCGGAGGAGAAGAAGAAGAGGTTTCATTGAAATCTGATTTTTTTTTTTTATGTTGTTTTTTTTTTTCAAAGAATAATGGTATTTTCGTTAATAAACGAATTTGGAGTATTTTTAATGTCTTTATAACTTTTTTTAGTTCATATTTTTAAGTTCTAAAAATAAAAGGTTGTTTGAGTAAAACTTATATCTAAAAAGGTTGTTTGAGTAATTATCTCTTCTATTAAACGGCAACAATTTCTTAAGAAAGAAGAAAAGGTGAAGTGTGAGAAGCTAAGTAGTAAGATGTAATTATGTAAAACGGTGACTGCATTTTTGCAGTGATTTGGATCAATGCCTCAGGATATCACGGGCTACGTTTAAAACTGCAACATTTTTCCAAAATGTTATTGATTTATATTTTAACTTATTATTGTGCAGCCCTTTCATCACAACCGACAACTATATACAATTCTTAGAAATGTGAAATAACTTACTGAAACAAGATTTCCTTAATGTCTACATACATATCTCTATTGTTAGTAACTTAGTATTTCTTTTTACAATTGAAAACGTTTTACGTAACAAAAACATTATTTTAAAAAAGAAGTTAAAGTTAGTTTGATTTGACTCAAATGTATTAAAATTACTCATATGACATATCTATAATAGTTATAACTAACAAAAAAGCTATTCATATTCAAAAGTTATGTTACACTTTAGTTATTACGAATCTCTTATTTCTATATATTTTTTTCAGTATTTAAAAACTAAGGAAAAATAAATTTAAATTGACTATCATGTTGTTACCGGAAAATAATTCATCCTTATAAAACATAGGAAAAATTGGCTATATAACACCAAAAAAAATTATAACTTATAAACTAGCAAAACTGGCCCTATGTGGCAAAATCTCAACTCTTAGATTTAGGTTTTTTGGTTAGTTTATGAATTATATTTTTTTTTTTGGTTATTACACAAATTGACCCAAAAACATATATGGAAAAGAAAAAAAGTGATATATGACACACAAAAAAAGTGTTATATTTTTTTTTGTTAAAACAAAATTTTGTATGTGTTAGTAATTTCAACAAAAAAAAGTCTTTATTTTGCTAGATTTTTTTCGTGCTGACAGTAGAACTCATCCATAGAACATTTCAATGGATCCCATTTATCTAAAAAAAACAAATTATGGACTAGGTCTTTGTTTTTGTGGTCACTAAAGTGTTTTGTGGGGTTAGCCAAAGGGCAAGCAGAATAAAACGCCAATACAATCCAAATACACAAAAACCAATGAATCTACGCAAATTATTTTCTCCTTTTTGTTCGTACGGAACATTTTGTCAACAACAATATAAAATCATCCCAAAATTATTGTAGACAACCAAAAAAAATATAAAATCAAGCAAACAATAACCACACATAAAAAAAAAAAAAATATTTAGGGAAAATTGGCTATATAACACCAAAAAAAATTATAACTTATAAATTAGCCAAAATTGCCATGTGGCAAAATCTCAATTCTTAGATTTAGGTTTTTTGGCTAGTTTATGAGTTATAAATTTTTTTTTGGTTATTACACAAATTGACCTATTTATTTATGACTTTTTCCCAAAGAATTCTTTTTTGCTCTATGAAAATTCGAGATGCGGTTTGTTTTTCTTGAAACCGCGAGATATGTTCTCGATTTGATTCTAAAGCATATGTATCACAATTTTATGATAGATTTTAATAGGAGATTTTGTTCATGGTTATGGAAAGTTGATTTTAGAAGGAGATTTTGTTCAGGACTGGATTTAGGTAATGACATTGCTGTGTGGAATGATCTTTGGATCCCTAACAAATATTCGGAGACTTTTGGAAGAAAATGAAGTGTTCTACAATAACAACTCTATAAAGTAATATTCGATAATTTAATAAACTTGATAAACTAATAAATTTTGCCGGTCCCGAATCGAGTCAGTGTAAAATTTAACACAAATCGATAAGATAATAAGATAATAAAATTTTCAGCTTCAAGGAAGCGATTGGAGACAAGATCGATGGTATGCTATGCATGATGCACAAGAGTGGATTGCGCAAAATCAAACTACCAAGAAAAGCAGTGTATCTCCTTCTCAACACTTTACACAATGGAAAAGACCACAAATTGATTTTGTAAATGTAACTATGATTATCGGTTTAAACAAGATGGAACACCGTCGGGGATGGCTTGGATTCTTCGTGATGCACATGGGTTTTATCTTGAAGCTGGTCATAGCTTAGGATGTGTATGCGGATTGATATTGGAAGCTCAACTCCAAGCTCTACTAATCAGTGGCGAATCCAAGAATTGTTTTTACCAAAGTCAGTATATAATTAAAAAAATATTATACTTTTTTTATAGAAATACTGTAGTAATACTCTACTATCTTTCATTTTTACAGTTTTTAAATGAAGGTCTCTAAAACAAACCAAACAATCATTCAAAAATTAATTTCTAATTCGGTTGCGATGATATGTCTTCACAAACTTTATTACTAAAAATCTGAATTAAGTTCAAAACTCTATAAACCAAAATTTATTATAATCACATCTTTTTCATGGTAAATAATAGTTGTTTAACTTTATGGCTTTGCTCATAAGGTCAAAGTAAAACTCATAATTATGAAATACTTAGTTATGCAAAATAGTTCAAATTCAAGTTACAAATTTCATAACAATCTCAATTACACACGTGAGAAGTAAATAATGGGTTATAAGTGGGTTCAACTTTGTTTCTAATTAATAAACATAAAAACGAAAATTGGGTTTTGTCAAAGTAGGTCACGTTTGGTTTTATTAAAATTAGGATGAGCGTGGTTCAAAACATAAATTTAACTATAAAAAGATAAATTTAACCAAGTTCAAAAGATCAATTTAACCAAGTTCAAAAGATAAATTAAACAAATCAAACCAACTAATTTAGTAAAAAGAAAAAAAGGGTAGGTCAACTGACCAAGTGTTTGAATACATAGCTTCGCCACTGCTACTAATGGCATCTATCTATATTTGGAGTCGTGGTCATACGAACGTGATCTTTGAAGGTGACAATGCATTTGTTTCCAACTTAGTTAATAGAGGGGATTCGAATTTGGGACTGTACAATTGGATTAGTGATATCCGTTTATGGCATCGGAAGTTGAAAACGGTGGAAGTACGGTGGGTCTCCCGACAAAGCAATCAAGTAGCAGATCGATTAACGAAAGAACTAGAGAACTCAAATTCTTATATTATGTATCATTATGTCCCTCAATTTTCTGTTCCTTTGTTACACTGTGTTCACATTTTTGCCTTTTAATGAAATTTGAAAGTTGTTAAAAAAATAAAAGATAATAAATTTTTCAAAAATCTTATACAAACATATGATCCCAATAATACCAAAAATAATAATTGCTTTATAATTTTAGCAAAAAAATAATTGCTATACATTTTCTTCATTTCACAGTAACTAATGTTTCAGGAGAAACAACCAGTTTCAAACCATATTATATTTCAATTTTTAATAGATAATATACTAAATTTTTATTGTTTTTAACTATTTATCTCTGTAAATTGTTTTATGAGTTAGTTAAATTATGTTTTATTACGAATTTATTAATTATTATTTTTTATTTATTTTAATCATTATTTATAAAGTAATAACTCTATAAAGTAATAATTTTTTGTAATTCTAACATTATTACTTTATAGAGTGTTTTTACTGTATATCCTAACATAAGATTAATCATTTATCCAATTATGAAAGATTGACATCTCTCGGTACTCCAATAAATGGATTCGAGGGAAATTCCACTTAGAAGAGAACTTGATACGAGTCTAACATATAAATCGGAAAGTTTAATTTGACATTTAAAAAAGAGAGGAAATTTAGAAAAATACATTCTTTGAATTTAGAATTTTGAAAAATATTTTCTTTTTATTTTGTTTTTGAAAACTACACTTTTGAAATATAAATTTATAAAGTGTCCTCTCTATCGAAAAAAAAATTATTTGAAAATAGAAACGTTTTTAAATTGACAAATGTTTTTTTTTAACAAATACTAAAATACTTTCTTAGATAATTATTTTTAAATAAACTATCCAATTATTCTTATAATTTAAGCCAATATAAATTTTATCTATATTAAAAAAAAAACTAATCAAACTAATAACAAATTAAATGGTAACTTTCATTAAAGAAATTTGAAAAACTAATATTATACATACGTAATTTTGAAAACATTCATCGTCTAATGATCAACTATACATTATGAAAAGAGAATAGTTAGTCTAACTTAACAAGTGTACAAAATCTTATATACTTTGCCTCTTTGATAAAAAAAACTTAATATGGATAATCAAAACAAAATTTTCCGTCTCATTTGTTTAGAACACAACAAATCATATCAAAAAAGTAATATGACATTCACGATTAAGTTATGATTACAAAAATTATAAGACAACATGGTTCAGTAACAAAACGAAACACATAAGTTGCAATTGTCTCCTTCACTTTATTTGAGAAAACGATGTCAACTTTATAATTAGCAGTAACATTTGATGGTCGGTGACAAATAATTGTTATAGAAAAATTAGCAATCAAATACTTTTTTTCTTAATATAATGCTTAATAGATTTACCTTTATTTATAATAGTAAAATATTTTTTAAAAAGAATTATAATTATTATTATCTATACGATTATTTTAATTTATTAAGGTTGTAAATTTTAAATTCAAATTAGTGTAATTTAATTTATCAAATATGTCATTTTTAAATTCAAATAGGAATTAGATAGTCTTATCACATTATAGTAGTTTTCAAAAAAAAACTTTAGAATTAGGATATTTTACAAAATTGTAAACTCAAATAAGATATTTTTCAAAAACCCCTAAAAAAAATCTAGTAAATATATGGTAAAATCTGGATATTAGTTATCCCAAACATAGTAACGATATGAGAGTTAATTACGTAAGCGAACCAAGTCTCACGGCACGGTGGACACCTTACCGGAAAAAATTAAGCATTTTAAGCCGTCGTGAAAATAATTTTCTCAGTATTTGTCAACAATGTGGAGCTGAGGATGAGGCAATTAATCATGCAAACAATGAATCCCAAAATTTACAAACATGGGCCTCATCTCCAATCCCATTAAAGATACATTTATGTCTTCCTCAGTTTTCTCTAATTTGAGACTATCTATTTTGGCGCAATCCAAAACTGAAAGAACAAAAAGAAGAAAAAAGAATATTTCCATGACATACAGTATGTGGTTCATATGCAAATCAATGAACAAAAAAGATTTTTATGGTACAATTTCATACCTTTCAGATATATCACACAGTGCTAAAAATGAATTTCTGGCAATATAGTTTACACCGTTCAAGAGAGATCATTTAGTACTTCCCTGTGTGAGAGGCTGAGAGCCAAAGGTAGATTTTATTACTCTATTGGATGAAAACATTGTTTAGGGCGGTATCGTGTATTTTGACTAAGGGTTTAGCTTGCTTTGCTTTCGAAATGGTTTTTTCTATATAAATTATGACAATTGACATGTACTTTCCAATATCACATAAGTTTTGCGAGCTTTAAACTATAATTCCTAGCTTTTCTTTGTCTTTGATTTTTCTTTATAAAAATTGCAAGACCGACTATTTGGTTCGATTAGTCCATGGTAAGTTGATTGACTTTTCTAATGCAAGCACATCTAGCTCATATTGGATAATCAGTTGTCACAATTTATTTAGTTTAAAAATATTTGACCGTAGTAAAATAAAATCATTTGTTTTAAAAAAACTTATATTAAGTTAGAAATCTATTTTTTTTTCCTCTGAAGATGAAATTTTCTTCTTTATTAAGGTGAAAAATTATAATTTTTACGTTACAAATTAATTAGCCATTATAATTTGTTAAATTTCGCATTTTTATTTCATGTTTAATTTGTTTTTTTCGAAGATCGAATTCGAAATCTAAATATGAAAAATAAATAAAACAATTTATAAAGTATATATGAATTGTGGAAGCCTCATTACCCCATTGGTTGACCAAATGTTAATTAATGCTTCTATACCTATAACGTTGGGATTCAATTCCAAGAGAATGTGATTTATTAACAATTTTGTAGATTAATATAGACAACCTTACCTCTATATTAAAATACTGGCTGTCGTGGATCAATAGATTCAGATAGAATAGTATTTGTAATAATTTTTATAATTTGTAATAGATAATAAATCCAAACGACAGCAACCAAAATATGGTAGTATATAGGGAATGCAATTTCAGTTTGGTGCGATTCTGGACCAAACAACCCATCATCAATTATTGAATAGTTTTATAAATAATTTTCTTTTACTAGAGAAACTAAATAATTAATTAAGTTAACTAATCGATTTTAACATATATAATTTATTAATATTTAAAGGTGTATTGCAAAGACTATGATTTTCAAAGACCACAAACGTATAGAAATGATATTATTGTGCATAATGTAATAAAACTTACTTTTGATCAAGCATATTTTAATGCCATTTTTTAAAAAATTGCTATGAGTAAAATTGATTAAAACACATAGAAATATTATTTATTTCAGTAACTTTTAAATGTAAAACTAATTTTTATTATTAGTAGATATTATAGAGTATATGATAAAACATATAAATTTGAGATTTATATGAATTTTTCGGATATAGCAAACAAACAAAATATCCTTTCAATAATAAAATGTATAAATATGATTAAATATGCATAATAGACTATATCGTAATAATATTAATTGTATAATTTACTAATTTAACTACATATATACCCAATAGATAATATTGTTATAAATTTAATAATAAAAATCTTGTTGATATATTAGAAAACATTAAAAATAGATGATATGGTAACACTAATATTATATTTAGTTGGGTTTAAATATTTAAAACATGTATTAATGATCATACCATTACATATATTTTTAATAATTGAAATGCTCTGAATAATTAAATATATGATAGGTCCTTTAAAAAGATTTTTTGAAGGACACCTAAGATTATTTTTTAGTGTTTCTTCGTTTAATATATAGGATGTTGTATATATTAGCTATATTCTTTGGCGGCAGTTTTGTAATTACTATGTAAATAAGGGTGATTTACACCTAGAGACACTTTTTTGGTAAAAATTTACACTTAGAGACATTTGTGTTTTAAGGGACATTATCTCTTCTTTTCTCCTCTTTTTGTTACTTGTTCTGACTAAAAGACCCTTGCCAAAAGAAAAAAATCTGAATAACTTAGTTAATAATCTGGACCATACAAACTAATAAAATTGTTTTTATATTTAACGGTTGAAAATAAAACAAACTTATGAAGAGATTAATAATCTCAACCGTTGGCTAATTAAACATTATTGTGGCTAGATCGTATCCCTTTATCTTCTTCACATCTTCTCTTCTTTATTTTTATCCGAACCAGAAATACAATCGATCACCGATGCTTTGCCGACCTACGATCCATCACCGAATTTCCCGGCGTAGTTGTTCACCGCCGTGACCGGATACAAATCTCCCAATCTCCGATCCATCCACCTCATCATGGGTTTATATCAACTACAAAATCATATCTTCAAATTAGTTTTGTGTGGACGACATCCTCTGCCTTTATGCCCTGTCTTACACTTTGCATCTTAATGTTTGTGTGGTTTGGAGCAGATTCTCTTGAAGATACAAGAGATTCCAAAATCTTTATACACCATAATGTTGTAATTCATGAGATCTATAGATTTTAGATCCAATTTGAAGATAGTCTCATCCACGAGATGTGAATGTAATGGTTAATGTTTTTTGAGAAAAGAGGTGAAGACTGTGTGAATAAAGAATCTGAAATTTCTGCAGCTCCTCAAAATATTTGTCGAATTCGATTTTCATTGACTTGGTGGATGTATTTTCGTGGACAAGTCGAATTCGACATGTTCTCTATCCCAGAAGCCATCGTCCACCGTCTCTTTCCGACGAACACCATCTTATCGACAAAATTCATTATAAATGCATCCATGTGGATGAACACATAAGGATATCGATGAGATAAAGACAATGGTATTGTGTACATGCGTGTAAAAAGAGTGAACTACTTAATATTTTAAAACATCGTATTGTGTATTGGCTCTCTTATGGATGTCATTGAATGTATATCATCAATCAATACATAACTATGGAATATTTACAACTTCTTGTTGACTTATGAATATGTCTAGTAACCTTATCATGTCTTGTTTTTGAACCTTAGAATTATCTATGAAATGATTTCAACATGTTTTGTTAACATGGTTAAGCATTTTTCTTTGATCGTGTGTTGTTGACCACAAAAACACGTCCACGCGGACTCATTAAACATTGAAATTGTATGAATCGCATAACTAGTTTACCCAAATATTTTAAAATCGAAAGAACATACAATCTATATTCAAGAAAATCACTTAAACTATAGATCGATAAACACAACACTGAAATCCAAACCTACATGGAAACTTTTTATTGTGGATATACAATTGAAATTCTTGCTCTAACTAAAATTGCATTACACAAGATTTTGATACTATGATTTATTGTATTCTTCATCATCTTCATCCACGTGGGAGCATCCATGTGGCTTACTCGTCGATTTGAAGCTCATTATAAGGTGAATCTCATCATTAACGAGACCACAACACTGGAAAAAAAAATCAAACAATGGTTCCATAAATATCTTATCAACATCATCCAAAATCAAAAAGAATTAAACGATATTACTATTGAAACATATAAACCCAAATCTAAAATTTCAATCCCAAATTTCAATCTAAATTCTCCGAACATATTGAAACCAAAATCAAACCCAAAAAATCCAATTTGAAATCTACCAGTAATGGAAAAGAAGATGAATCAAATTGCCTCAGATGTTGGGTTTGTTAAAATCCACGATAGCTTTGTTTCGCTTCATCACCATCCTTCAAATTCTTATTCTACTTCATATTAGATCCAAATCTCAAAGCTTAACATAGATGATGAGAACCGTGTTTGAATCGGGAAATCAAAAATCAAGAATCTAAAAATCTCAAGAACCAATCACGTGGAGAAGAAAAGAAAATCATGAAAAATTGTATGTGATGTGAGAGAAGAAAGAAATTTGTCGAGTAATAATTTCAGAAAAAGAGGAGGAAATAAAATTGTTTGTGAAATAAGAAAAATGATAGGATAGTCATTTACTCTAGACAATAATTGATAAAGTGTGTCCAATATGAAAAGTGTCTTAGAGTGTAAACTTTTTGTAAAAAAGTGTGTCTGAGTGTAATTTTTCCATGTAAATAATTGCTAAATCTACAGAAAATATGGATTTAGGGGGGGGAAAAACAAAGGCTAGGAATGAAGTATCTTTCCACCTCAACTAGCTTATATAAACCCCCTCAATACTCTTCTCGAAGCACAAGTCACTAACAAGAACCAACACATACAACCCCATAACTATATATATATATACACACACACACTGACATATATATTATAAATCCACTTGAGTTAACCGAAAAATGCAATTCTCATCTTCAGTTTTGTTCTCCTCTTTTTATGATGATGAATCGGTACTAATTATCACAATAACGAGTGTAGTAGTAGTGTTGCTAGTGGTGCTACTTCAATGGCGGTTGCAACAGAAAAAAGCAAAGATGGAAACTACCGCCTGGCTCCATGGGTTGGCCTTACATCGGAGAAACACTCCGCCTCTACACAGAGAATCCCAACTCCTTCTTTGCCACTCGCCAAAACAAGTACCCTTTACTTTTCTTACATATATACTTACATAGATACACAAAATATGTATGAGGCTATAGATATATTAACTCTAGGTATACAACTTTTGTTTGTAAAATATTTCTTTTTCGGGACGGTGGAGAGGGACAAGAATATCAATATGTTCTAGTCCTAATCCGAAAAAACTATGTATGGACCAAGATAATTGAGTTGTTACAATAAAAACCGCATTTCTTTTTTACCAATCCTTCGATATCAAATTTAACCTATTTTATTCATGGTAAATTGGTAATCTAGTGGTTGACAGGTTTACATTGTTAGTTTAATAGACCATGTATTTCGATTGCGATTTTAATCATAGTTTATAAGAATAACTATACTCTTCCAAATCCCAAAAGAAAAAAATAGTTTAGACTTCAATTCATGATCCACCTGTAACAATTTGTTTGGAACATCCCATCCGTAGGTACGGGGAGATATTCAAGACGCACATATTGGGATGTCCATGTGTGATGATAAGTAGTCCAGAGGCGGCTCGAATGGTCTTAGTTAGTAAGGCACACATGTTCAAGCCAACTTATCCTCCTAGCAAAGAGCGTATGATTGGACCGGAGGCTCTCTTCTTCCATCAAGGTCCTAACCATTCCACACTAAAGCGGCTCGTGCAGACTTCCTTCATGCCTTCAGCTCTTAGACCAACCGTCTCTCACATCGAGCTACTTGTCCTTCACACTCTCTCCTCTTGGACATCCCAAAAGTCCATCAACACCCTCCAACACATGAAACGAGTATGTCCCTTTGGTCTATTTTGGGTCATGGACGGTCCTTGAGGGATGCCAAAAGATTTCTAATTTGCGGGCCTCACTTTATTATTAACAAAAAAAACATATGTGCTTACTGTTAAGGTTAAAGGATTTAACCACTTTACAAAGAATTATTTTAAATATACTAGTTATTAGTTTATGAGCAATTTATATTTTTCACTAGAATTCTTTAAAATATATTTTTGCTTATTTTGAACTGTAGACCCTTGTGTTTTAAAAATCCCCATGAAACCCCAACGATTTTGTGTATCGAAATTATGAAAGAATTGATTTGAAAGGGGGATTGGATTTGTGGGTGTAGTATGCATTCGATGTGGCGATTGTGTCAGCATTTGGGAACAAAGAGGAGCCCACTGAAATTGAAGCAATTAAACTTCTCTATCAACGTCTCGAAAAGGGTTACAACTCCATGCCTCTCGACCTACCTGGCACACTTTTTCATAAATCCATGAAGGTGTGTATATTATAATTTATGAACTATGTATATGCGTATAATACATGAAGCTCGGGATCGTTCTAGATAGAGATGATTCTTTGAATCCTCTTAGACAATTTGTACGTGACAAGTCTTTGTAGAGTCGTAGAATATTACAAAGATTAGAACAAAATAATTGTAGAGTTTGGTTTTTGGGGACCACACATATGTTAGATTCTTTTCACGAAACATAAGACAAAGTCATCTTCAAGCGTAGATGTTTAATGTGTTGAAAATACTCCATTCATGTAATTCTTTTTTTATTGAAATTCTTAAAGATTATTAAGTGATCATTGATAACTAATTTGTGAATTTAAAACAATAAATAGTTTTTTTTTTAATTGAAAAATGAAGGCAAGGAGGGAATTAAGTGGGCAATTAAGGAGAGTGATAGAGAAGAGAAGAGCAAGTGGGAGAGAAGAAGGAGGGCTATTGGGAATACTTCTCGGAGCTAAGGATCAGAAACGCAACGGTTTAAGCGATTCACAGATCGCCGACAACATCATCGGCGTTATCTTCGCCGCCACCGACACCACCGCTTCTGTCTTAACTTGGCTTTTTAAGTACTTACACGACCACCCCGACCTCCTCCGAGAAGTCTCCGTAAGCAATTTTTCTTTTTCTCTAATTAAGTTTGTCCTTTGCATGTTAGAGATATATTGTAGAAATGTATTAAATCGCATCTCATATATAGAAATATAGTATCGCAGCAAAGAGTTTGAGTTAAAGTATTATAATAATATTTGTCTCTGCTTTTTTATTATCAATTACACTACCATGCATATTCAGTTAAGGAGGGAATTATGTTTTAGCCGATTCGTTATGATAAAATAACAACATACTGGTATTCTTGGAGTATAATATATTTTGCTTTTCCTTCAAAAGAGGGAACAAGTCAGCATTCGACAGAAATTAAGGGAAGAAACCCGAGGAATCTCTTGGGAGGACACAAGAAAAATGGCACTGACCACAAGGGTATATCCCATTTTGATATACTACAAAATTAAATTGAGGATCGTATAATCAGTTAATGGAATTTTGATAGGTGATACAAGAGACACTAAGAGCAGCGAGTGTTTTGTCCTTCACGTTTAGAGAAGCAGTACAAGACGTTGAATTTGAAGGCTACTTGATCCCAAAAGGTTGGAAAGTTCTTCCTCTTTTCCGGCGAATCCATCACTCTCCGGAATTCTTCCCCGAACCCGAAATTTTTGATCCTTCTAGATTCGAGGTATATAACCTATAAATTTAGTTTAAGCAAAAGGATAAGATTATCGACTATGTACATATGTGCATGGTACAGACATGACTTTCAAGTTTCAACTAACCCTATGTATATGGATATGGTTGCGTTCTACCTACAAATTGTTGTGGAAAGAACAAAAATGTTTGGACTCAAAGTCGAAACTTGGGTTTAGTCAACTATGTGGGGACTTTGATGGAGTTATACATTGCATGTAGATGACATCTTGTAATGTCGACAGGTGGCACCAAAACCTTACACGTTCATGCCATTTGGGAATGGAGTGCACTCATGTCCAGGAAGTGAGCTGGCTAAACTTGAGATTCTTATCCTCCTTCACCACCTCACTACCTCCTTCAGGTATTGTTTTTATTATTATTATGAACGAGTTCCAATTCTTTTTGGAGGTCTAAATGCCAATTTTTTCCATCCTCCAAATCTTTCACTTTTTATATAACATATTTATAAAGTTAAGAGTTTTCAATTTCTAGATTTCTATGTTTAAAAAAATTTTAGTTCTAAAAATCATTCGCTTAGATTACATATATGTCTAAGCGGCTAAACCTTGTGAACATTTTAGTTTTAGCTAAATCGAACAGGAAAATAATTATTTTTGACTAAATAACAGATTGATATCTAATTTTGGACAATTTCCAAAAATACCATACTTTTAAATTTTTCTTTCCAAAATACAATTTTTTTAGTTTTTTTTCCAAAAATACCACTTTTTAACCAAAGTTCAAAAAACACCACAAAATTAAAATTTACTTTTAATATTCAAAACTAAACTCTATAACCCCAACCCCAAACCCTATCCTCTAAAACTATATCATAATTTTGGAATAATTAATCCAAATCTAAATTGTTTAAATTATAAATCTTAAAAATCCTTTTAATTTTGTAGTATTTTTAGAATTTTTGACGAAAAATGATATTTTTGAAATTTTTGAAAAAGTGTGGTATTTTAGAAGAAAAAAAACTTCAAAGTATGGTATTTGAGAAAAAAATTCTATAATTTTCTCTTATACACTACTGGAAAAATACTAAAAACAAGTGTCAATTAATTGATTAAAAGCTAACACAATTCTCGTCTTACTGATAGAACGAAAAGAATATTTCTCAATCTATCCTTACTCCAAAGCTATTCTAAGACGTCATCAGTTTATGTTGTCATATGCATTAAAAGAGTTTTTGTTCCATTTACTATTACGTGTTTTATTGGAGATGTTTAGTTAAACTTGTGATGCTAAATAGTTGGAGAGAGATTGCCAGCTGTGCATATGAATTCTAGCCAATAGTCGTATAAGAATCAATCTTGGATTTTGTTTCTATCCTTGCGAACTTATGATGAGTAGATATTTGTTGATAACAATAATTAGTACGTAGTACCCCCAAATAATTCGCAAAACATGTAAATCGGCGACCTTGCAAATTAATGCTTGCTCTATATATGGTACAACATAAAAAAACAAATGTGAATCTCGGTTAACCTATATAAGTTTCCTTTATATATTAATCTTCTTATTCATCAAATTATGGTATATGAGTGAATAATAATGATTTAATGAAGTGTTTGGGTTTATAATTTGCAGATGGGAAATGGAAGGAGGCGATGAAGGAATACAGTATGGTCCCTTCCCTGTACCCAAGAAGGGTTTACCGATTAGAGTAACTCCAATTTGAGCCTAGGCATAATTGGATTATTATTATTATTTTATTTTTTTTGTTACTCCGGTAACTTAGCTTTAGTTGCTCTACCAATAGATAATTAGTTTGTTCAACTTTAAAATCTACCTCATTTAAAACTGGCCTCCAATTTGGCCCGTTATCTTTTGTAAATGAACTATTCCCCAAAATCTTATGTAAAGTTGCAATTCAGTTGCTTGAAAATATATATATATATATATATATATATATATATATATATCTCTGAATTCTTTACATCTTCAACTAATATAAAATACCATGTTAATATATCGGATATTTCTTTAAGATTCCATTCAGACACAAGGAACTGAGGTAGACGTAAATTGTTTGTACGGGAAACAAACGTATCTCTATATATTTAGTTTCAAAGTTATAATTGGACGTATTAACAAATAACGAGATATACAAAATTATAGATAACTAATCGTATTTACGGAAAACGAAACGCCTCGTATTTACTATTAAGACACTGGATTATATAACAATTCTCATTTTATATCGTGTCACAAACACCGAAGTATATAAGGTTTCTTTGAGCCATGGGAAGGAGACAGCAACACATACAAATTTTTAAGTCTCGTGATAAAATGGGTCGCCACGTGTGACGTGTCCACAGTCGGGTACTTGCATGCGACGACTCCACCTAACACTAACTTGTTACTAAGCTTACGTGGAACACTCGATTTCCATAAAAACGAAAAAGATTGATTTGAATCTAATTCATTGTCCCCGATTCGTCTCTGTCTAAGTCAGAAGAGAATCAGAGCTTTGTTATAGAATAAAATGACTTTGCATTGGTCCAGACTTGAGAGTCTCTAAGCTATTCCGAAGGTTTTGGTGTGAGAGATTTAACATGCTCCAACCCTTTCTTATCCCTTTTGTCTCCCTTTTCTTTAATTGAGTCTACCTCTCAAAGTTTTCACATGATTTGTTTCTTGGAAATGTCTCTCTCAATCTTTTTGGTTTCTTGATTTTCTTTATGAAAAGGGATATGATTATTATGTGAGACGACTAAAACGTGTTCAAAGAAAAAGATAGTATGAGAGTAGTAATTAACATGATATTCATTTGGATTAGATACGTGAAGTAGCGGAAACCTTTAGGGTTTAATCTATATTTTCAGTCTTTTTTTTCTCATCTAAGTGTTTAGTTTATTCATGATTTAAGTTTAATGAAATACAGAATAGCCCGGTAAAGAACAAGTCTTTTCCAGGAGAAAAACTAGCGGGCACATAAACTCCCTTAAAGCTAAAAGCTTAGGCATGGAAGAGTACAAAGCTATACTACAAACCACAACACTTAAAATTAAATATAAAAACATCACGCCAAGTCTATATTTTCAGTCTGATTAACTTATATGAGATGACTTAATAAATCTTTCAAAATATCTTTTTACTATGTAACTGTATCAATAAAATACATATATAATTCGTCGGGAATATAATATATCGTTACGATGAATAAGACGCTATTGACACTTTATATTAAAAAAAGGATAGTAATGACACAAAATCGATATTTATAGGATGAATTTGTGGAATAATTATTAAAAAATATGATATTTTTTTATCTTATGTATATTATTCCGTAAAGCAACAAACCAAAGTGTTCAACAAATAGAATAGGAGAACGAAAGCACAACATCAATACCTAGTATAAATTCCAAAAGATGTTAAATTATTGCTTCTCGAATCAAAAGATCATGAAGCCAAGTATGACCATCCACCTCCAAATACGAGTTAAAACAACCATCTCGAATAACACTAATGGTTGTATCTCGAGTCGAGGAGTTCGCCTTAATCGATTCCATCTCAAAAGAATAATACTGATTCTACAGTTTTTCTATTCTCTTTAAGACTAATTTTTTTCTTCCGATGTAATATTAAAATCCAAGCTGAATTACTTTGTAAAATACCACAAATCCCACTAAAGGAGAGCCACATATCCCGCTAAAAGAGAGCCACAAATGAATTACGAGAATTAAAAAAAGATAGAAAATCAAATGATCAAAGGAGAGCTGATGAGTAGACATAACCACATGATCTTATTCGCCGTGAAGGATGAAAGCAGATCTCATCACCTACACGGCCATCTAAAGCAAAGATATCAAAGAACAATAGGGATGAAACGGATGGGGAAGACTAATCCGACCGACGGTGGAGCTAAAGGAACCTATGACCATCGGTCGAGAAACTAGGGAATCGCACTTTTTGCCGCCTTTTCTCTCGTGCGTCTTAGCTATATGGTTTTTTTTTAAATAATATAAAAATTATAATATAAGAAATAACATATTGAGTAAAGAGAAAGAAATAAAAAAATATATATAATTTTTAAATTATAGCTTTTTGTATGTTATTTTTTCTAATTATCCATATTCATATTAGGCGTTTTGGTCATACGCTCCACTACATTAGAACAAAAAAACTTCCACTACATTGTGAATGAGGGAGAGCACAAATTATGTTATGGTTTTGATTCATCATGTATATTTTTAATGAATATTTTGTTTGTTTATTAAAATCTACGAATCAAAAAAAACCACAATTCTCAAACTGATAATTTTGCTGATCATTTCTTTGAGATTGCTAGCTGTAGTATCTATTTATTTAGGTCATGGTTAGTAAAACTGGAAACAAAAGATAAACCAATCTTCTACAATTCTACTGTGAAGTTGTGACAGGGAAAACAAACCCATATACGTTGACCAAAAAAAAAAAAACAAACCCATATATCACACATTACACGAACTCTCACTCCACCGTATATTATGGTCATGTTCAGTTTGGGTGATATATATGATGGTATCGGGTTTGTTCCAAACCGACTCAGAATTTCGCTAAAAGAGCACACACACTAGGTTCATAAAGTTCGACTTAGCAGATGGACTCGTCCTAGGTCCATAATATTCAACCGACTTACTGTGTTTTGAAAAAAAAGGAAAAATCAATATCAAAAACAGAAAATCCTTTAGAATTAAGAGATTTATATGTATATTTTTAGAGTTTACTTGACCGATGTAAAATTGTATAAATCACTACAAGAAATAGATCGGATTTCAACGACCGATTTCGTCAAAAGATGGTCGGAAACACCTCTTTCCAACCACTTTCCGACCATTTAATATGGTCAAGAAAGCTTCGACACAAAACTAATTTGGTCAGAATATGGTCGGAATTTCCTAACCATTTTAGTGGTCAGAAATTTCGTCGGAAATAGTCGTCAGAAAATAGTCGGAACTTTTCCAACCACTTCCCGACAAATTTCCGACGACTCAACATTTAATTATTTATAAAATTATGAATTAATTAAAAGAGCTCTTATAATAATAATACAAAAATACTGAAAATTATATTGAAATCAAATAACTTAAATTAAAAATGAATTGAAAAATAAAAATTGAATTTGGAAACAGAAGAATAAGCATCTCTTAAAATATAATTATAACCTTGTTATTGTTATCTCTTAAACTTGAATTATGGAGCTAGTCTCGGATTTCTTCTGTCATTCTATAGAAATAACAAGTCTGGAAATTTGTCGAGCATCAACTTCGTCATGTTTATCAATACTTGATTTTCTTGTTCTTCTCGACCTTGTATTTTTCCAGTCTCAATCGTCATGGTTGTTATTCGCAAACCATGCATCTTATTCCAAGTTAGTCGGGAAAAGAAGCTCACCAAACTGTTCCAACAAAATTTACAACAAGAAAACACAAACATTAATAAGTAAACTAAACACTTGAACAATAACCAATTGTACGAACACAAACAATTATCAAATTAGCTGTAGACATAACAAAAAAAGATTACAATATAAGAAGCCACATACTTAAGTCATAATTTTTAGAAATCTAAATCAATTGGCGTGATGTTGATACTTGATATTCACATGCTCAATCAAAGAGAAACTGATTTCTTTCACTAGTTTATAGTTTCATACAAACCAAAATTGAAAAAAGAAACTCGTAGGGTGTAAATCAAGTCCAACCAAATTTCTCTTTGATCCAACAAAACTGAAAGAAATCAAGACTTATGCTGTTAGAAACTTGGAGTTCAAACACGAAAACAATTCCTAAACGCGAAATCGATTCATATCTCGCACACACTCATACTCTTTAAATCCATTTTCTTCAAAACCATTAACAATCTCGTATCTATACATAAAATCAAACAAATACTTTAACACACATAAACGAAAAACTCGAATCTAACCTAAAGGAACCGTGGCGGCAACAAAGCTGAGATGGACGGTGGCGATGGGAGCGAAGTTTCTCAAACGTGACCTGCAATGAAGGAAAGAGAAGAATAAAAAAATTGCAAAGGAGGTTCTCATTTGTCCTTGTTTTTCTCTTCTTCCCATAAACAGTGGAGGAGACAAACGGTGGTCGATTGGTGGTTGGAGTAAAAGAAGAAAAGGAGTCTTAGCGTAGTGGAGGAGACGAACGGTGGTCGATTGCTCGGAGTTGCCGCTGCTTCAGAATTAAGGAGGAAACAAATGAAAGGAGAAGATTTTAGATCTAGGTTAAATGAAAGATATGGTCGCAAAAATTTAAAACTTTTCCAACTATTTCCTGTGATAAGTTCATTTATTTAGTAATTTATTAAGTGTGCTTTTTTTTTACATATGATTTTACTGAACAAAATTCCTTACAATCTCATATGAGATGTTAATTTATTATTTAGTAATTTAGTAAGTATGCTTTTATTGTGCTAACTCTATTTCTATTTAATTCGATTTACTCATGTGTTTACATAAATTAGTGTTTATAATGCAATTGATTTTTATTTATGTCATAACTAGTAAATATCATTGAATAGATTGAATTTTGATTGTATTCCAACCAAAACATCTGGTCAAAAGTTGGTCGGAAATATATGACCAATTTCCGATCACTTTCCTACCACTTTTTCGACGATCATAGTATGATCGGAAAATGGTCAAAAGTTTTTACCAATTTCCAATCACTTTGTTTGGTTGGAAATTTCTAACCATTTTCCGATCAATTTTTAAAGTTCTCACAAAGTGGTCGGAATAAGGTCGGAAAATTTTCTGACCACTTTTGTTGGTTGGAAATGTGGTCGGAAAGTGATATGTTTTTTTGTAGTGAATATACAATATAATTTTCCCAAAAAAGGGATCCACAACTTATACAAGATATTGCTCTTAATACCATAAATCCTTTCATTGTTCTTCGATTGTCATTATAAAAAAATCTAGCTCTCAATTGTTTGGAAAGGAATTTGAATAGCTTATACGATCCTGAATCACCAATTGGCATTTTATGAAGAGACTTAGCCAGGTTTTTTACACAAAAATTCTAAAAGACTTGTTAGAATCTCGTCACAATAATTGAATTGGAGAACGTCGTTCGTAGCACTTTAAACTGCCGATAATAACGTTTAAAATGAACAAAAATCAATCAGACGTGAATAACCGTCAGATCGATGACAACACAAAGGAAACTGGGAGAATGGAGGTGACGACAAGCCGCATTCGGTGACGCTGCAAATCACAATTGCACAATTGGATGTTACAACCCTTCTAAACAATCTACTCGAGACATTCGACAAACAACAAGAGAAAAGTCACATAATAAAAGAACATATATAACACTCCTAGTCCACCCAGATGATGGAGGACTCCCTATAATAAGACAACCCATCGATGTGCACAACGCGGAGAGGCCCAAGCGTCTTAACCGGATTTTGTTCCTTGAGATTCTATCACTACCATCACCTAATGAAAGAATGTGTTCATTGCAGCAAAAGTCTCTAACTGCTTTTTTTTCTTAAACATTCAGCTTGAGTTTTTATCTCTGGCATATCAACAAAATCATATTCATCCTCATTATCTCAATCCATTTTAGAATTTAAGGTAGCTTTTTTTTTGTTGAGCATTCTATTATTCTCCTCTACTCAAAGTAGTGGTACCAAATTCCTCTTCAAACACATCTGTATTAGAAATCAACTCTTTTTTTGTTATTTTTTAGCATTGGACCACTCGTAATAACAAAAATAAACAAGAAATATTAGCCAAACGAACTAAACAATTTAACTAAACTAGCTTATATCCTATCTTTTTTGAACAAACCATAACTTCATTCGATTAAAAAACAGTTCTTACACAAAAGGAAGACTAAGCAGCCTTACAGTTTCTTTTGCTAAAGAGTTTGCGGGTACATAGACCGAACAAACTACATAGAGAAAACGGATAGAAAATGAAAAGGTTCCCAATAGACAATACATGTCAAAGAGAAAGCTTTTCCACTCTATAATCACACCACTGCTGATGAGGAGAGTGATTAAAGAATGAGAATCAGATAACAAACATAGTTCTTGAATCTCGGACTTTGAAGCTGCAATAATGGCGGCTTTGAGAGCAAGGTCTTCAGCAACCAATCCCGAAGGAGCAGACCGGTACGAAGTAGATCCTTGATGCAGAATTTTAACTAAATCTGCCATATTCGAAGCTGCATCCACAACCCAAAGATGCCACATTCCAAGCTGCATCCACATTCAGATATTAAGTAAACGAGGCATGCATACTGCAGTAAGTGAATTTGATTGAGACTTACATACAGCCATAACGCATCACATATATGCGATATAATTGCCAACTAAGGGCACAATGGAATCAACAAAGGAACCATATACATTCGGATCAATATAACGCACGGCTGAAGCTACCAAGACCATAGCTTCACACTCAGTCAACATTCCGAATTTTCCTAAAGAAGGAGAAGTAGAAGATGAGGAGCAGAAGCATACCTTGTTGTAAACAAGGTGCATGAAAGATGTTCCACATGAGAAAGGTGCTTCTATCCTATCTAAAACTAGTTTTTGTCCTTAATCCTTAGAGCATCCACAACCAAGAACTTGGTGTGGATCTCATCCCATTGAATAATAATTAATCTAAGTATTAGTTTAATGATTGAGACTCATTAAAAGTTTTATAGTTTTTTGGTGTTTAATCATGATACTTAAGTATCAAAAGAATTTTTTTTTTTATAATTTTACAAAAAATAAAATGAAAGAAAATTAAATTAACATATATGAATTCTAATTTTTTTCTTAAAAACTCGAATTTATTAAGTTTCAAATATTTTTAAACGCATATTACATTCCGTAGAAACAAAGTAAAACATAAAATCGCATAAAGTTATAAATAGAAAACATAAATAACTCGGCTCTAGTATCTCCAAATTTGTTCCAAACATGCTCAACCAAGTCTGCTTTTAATTGTTGATGCATTTTTTTCTCACGAATTCGAGCTTGATTGGCCATCATATTGTTCACATTTGTAGGTGTTGTAGAATAGAACGTGTAGTCCACTTCTTTCTATTTCTACGAATGATTCATTGTCTTGGTCTCGTTCGTCTTCTACTATCATATTGTGAAATATGATAGATGTTTTCATTATGTTACCAATTTTTACTTTATCCCAACTAAGAGCTGGATTTCTGACAATTGCAAATCGAACTTGTAGGACTCCAAAAGCACGCTCGACATCTTTTCTAACACCTTCTTGACGTTAAGCAAATAATGAAGCTTTAGGACCTTGTGGCAAAGAAATTGATTGGATGAAAGTTGCCCATTTAGGATATATACCATCTGTGAGATAGTAAGCCATATCGTACTGGCGTCCATTGACAAAGTAACTAACATTTGGAGCTCAACCTTCTAATATATCATCAAAAACGGGTGAGCGGTCAAGAACATTAAGATCGTTACAAGTACCTGGAGCTCCAAAAAATGCGTGCCAAATCTTTAGATCTTGTGAAGCCACTGCCTCTAAGACGATTGTTGGTTTTCCATGTCCACGTGAATATTGTCCTGCCCAAGCCGTCGGACAATTCTTCCACTCCCAATGCATGCAATCAATGCTTCCTATCATCCCGGGAAATCCTCGAGACTCTCCTTGATCTAGTAATCGTTGGAGATCATATGGTGTAGGTCTTCTCAGGTACTCGTCTCCGAATAACTATATAATTGCATCCACAAAATGTTCTAAACATTTAATTATGGTGTTTTCACCGAGGCGGAGGTATTCATCCATCGCATCGGCTGCCAGACCATATGCCATCTTCCGAATTACGGCTGTACATTTTACTACGGCAGAGATGTTGAATCTTCCAGTAGAGTCTGGTCTCCGTTTAAAGAATGGTACATCATTTGTGAGTCTGTCAACAATTCGCAAGAACAATGGCTTGTGCATTCGAAAACGTCTACGAAATATATGTGGAGGATAAACAGGCTGCTCGCTAAAATAATTATTCCATAATCGATCGTCGCCTGCATCGCGTCCTCTTTCAATAACTATGCGTTTTTTCTTGCCTTTTTTCTTCGCTTGACTTTTAGTGCTTCTCTCAATGCATTCTTCAACACTCCTTTGATAAAAATGATCAAATTTTGCATCTAAATTTTCTTCAAAATTATCATAATAACTGGAACTAGAACTAGAAGAATGAGGATTGAAAGACATAATTTTTGTGGTTTTGTGAAACAAAGAAAAGAGTGGTTTTGTGAAACAAAGAAAAGAGTTAAAAGAATTGTATATTGATTCAAAGAAGAAGAAAAGAGTAGTAGAGTGATTCAAATAACAAGAAAAGACTTGTATTAATGTTTCAAAGTTACCAATTTCGTAATAACAAGAAGAAACGAGTAACAAGAAGAAGAGAATATGAGTTGAAATAAAACCGAAACACCTTGCATATATATAGATAGGAAGTTACAAAATATCTATTACATAAGAAAACCAACTCTTGTGACAGAAAAAAACACCGAAACACAACTTGTGAAACAAAACGACACAAGCAAAATCGAAACTACAAGCAAAGTAAATAAGAGAAGTACACTTGTGACACATAAAGCCACAATTTTACATAACCAGACTGAAGCAAAGCCAAAAGCATACAAGTCACATGTGAAGTAAAGTGACTGAAAGCATAAGACTCCATGTTCTCGTCTTTTATGAACCACTTGTTCCTGCAAAAACAACAATGAAAAAACAACCATTTGATCAGTTATTGTCTAAAGAAAAAAACAATGAACATAATTTAACATGTTATGAAAATGATAAAGCATTAAAACACAAACTAAACTAGTTCAAACACAAACTAAACTAGTTCAAACCAAACTTACCTAGCTCAGTACACATTTGAATCATTAACTTGTTTTTCAAAGTTAGTTCAATGTCAATTAGTGGCTCTGTTTTAAAATGAGACTATCAAATATTAAGCGGTTGGATTGTCTCTCTTTAGAAACCAATTCCTTCTCCTTCATCATCCACACCTGCTTAAGCATCATCACATTAGTTTCATCTGTTTCTTCAGTTTCCCCCTTAGGTCTCTTTTTCCTTCTCTCCATTGCTTTCGCAACCTTAACACCCATAGGCCTTTCCTTTGTTCCTTCCTCGCCATTAGCACCAGAATCTTTAACCCTTGATCTTTTGCCACTTGTAGAGAGAGTACTTCTTGCTTCATAAAGAGAGGTCCATTTCTGATCAAACTGCAACAGCCTCCAACAATGTTCTAGGTTGAACTTCATCTTCTAATCTTGGAAGTATAACTGGTAAGCAATCACCATTTCATCAATATCTTGTAGCCCACTCTTTGGAATCCTAGTGGCGCACTCTAAACATCTGACAAACTTGCTCACACACCCATTGACTTTGGTCTAGTGTTCTAAAACGCGGCCTACGCGGGTGCCCAGGCGGCGTCTAGGCACTATGCGGGTGCCTGGCGCCACGATTTTATATTATACGGTGATTTATGCGGTTTTTAAAAATGCGGATGTTTATGCGGTTTAGGAGGACGTTTAGGCGGTCTAGGCGGACGTTTACGCGGCATACGCAGATATTAGGCGGCCATATAGAAAAATAAAGAATTTTTTTTTTTTTAATATATTGTAAACTAAATTTTTTTCATAAGTAATATTTATTTATTTTTAGTCTATAACTATTAAACATATTAGTTAAATTTATTTCAAAAATAGTTTAGAAATTATATATTTATAAATTTCTATATATTTTATGACTATGCTTTTTAAATTTATATTTTGAGATTTATGTATATTAAAAATTATATTTTTTTTACATAAAAATTTATTTAGTTTTATATCTAAGACTATATTTAAACTCTTTCATTTCTAAATATACGATATATTCATTTTAATAGAGATATACACCTAAAATATAATTATCCGCCTACGCCCCGCCTATACTTCCGCGTATACAGTTAGGCGCTAGGCCCTCCTTAGCCGCGTAGGAAGCGCCTAGCGCATTTTAGAACACTGCTTTGGTCCATTTCTGCTTACATGTGTTGGGCGATCTCTTTGGAAGGTGTGCAACAACAGGACAAGCAGCCCAATACTCTGCAACTCTCTCCCAAAAGCTCCCCTGATTGCTGCCCCTTTCCAACTATTGGATCTTTAGATGTGTTTAACCAAGCACTTACAAGAGCAGTCTCTTCATCAATAGTCCATCTAATCTTGGCTACTGCATCTTTAGATGGCTGACCTAGTTCTATTGGGATAGAAGGTGAAAGTGGTTGAGAAAAGTTTATTTGGGTATTGATCCCTTGTTGGCTATACAAGAGATCTGTGAAGTTTGGAGAGGATTCAGTGTCTTTGGTAAAATCCATATTCATGGCCATAAGCAAAGAGTTTGAATAACCAACCTAATCGGTGGTATGGTTTAGGGTTTAGTCTCCAAACAGATTTGAAGTGATTATAAAGGCAAAGACTCACTAACTGAGCAACCTCATCTATATTTAAGCCGTGTTAGGTATTGCTTATTAACTGACTAACTTAAACTACTTCTGCCTACATCACCATGAATTACCATTAAGTTTTAGTTTACATCACCATAAACTACTTAAAAGCATACAAGTGAAAGCATACAAGTGATCAATGTAATCAGAGAACTACAATGTCATTTTCATTCCATGGCTTCAAATATCATAATTAGTTTTAGTTGTCTATTAAATTGAAATACTGATTTAATCTACTTGTGTCAACATCACCATCAATTACCATTAACTATGACTAAACTTTTGTAGTTGAGTTGTACTTCACTGTCACTTAATGTTTACTAGAGTTGAATTAAAGTTTTGTTCTATTTGACTCAACTAACCTACTTCTAACAAGCAAACAAACCAAATCTCATTACTTATTACTCACTTACCATTTCTCTGTTTTGATTACTTATTAGAATTACTATCAACTACCATGTTCAATGCATACAAACAACCTAATTTTATGTAACCCAGTTATGAGAAGGAAACAAGACTGACCTGTTGCTTATTCACTCATGAGGAAGGATTTTTTGATCATCAGTAGTATAATCCAGAAGGAGGTATACCTGATCATTATAAGTTGGCGCTATATGAGAACATGCTACTGTAAGAGTTAATAGATTAGATAATGGTGACAGGAAATGTGGTGATCACTCACTTGAAGAGAGAGCACGTGTCCTCGTGAATACCTCTTCCAACATATAGTTTTGGCTACAAGATGTAAAAGCATAGAGAAACAAAGATCACAAAAAGAAAAACCAAAAGTGGATATTAGTATACTTAAGAACCACAAGAATAGTTTAATATTTACCTGAGCCCACCACATTATAATCTTGAGTAAGCAATTGGAAGCAGCACTGCCCACATAGCTGCTACTGCGAACTTCAGAACGTACCGCGATATCTGGGAGAACTTGAATTTCTTCCACGCATTGAAATTAAGGATAATATCTAGTGCAACTATTTTTTAGGAGTGAAAAAGAGGACAAAGAACGCCATTAGACCATCAAATAAGAAAAACTCTTCACTAATAAATAACAAAATGACAAAGGCAATCACAACCTTGTAAAAGAGTCAAATACGCTGAAGTAATAAAAATAGTTAACATCGTTTTGAATACATCCTTGTCAAAAATACCAGCAATGGACCCAGAACCATTCCATCCAACTATTACCATAGCCTACAACAAAGTTGGTTTTAGGCTTGCTTTTCCCATAAGTGACTTGATTCAGCCTCTGCAATACATTAAGCCTACATTATCATGTTTCTGTAGTATAACAATATGTAAGGCTTACAGAGAGATCAAAATGTTCATATTGCACTTTTTCTAAAACTACATGCAAATAACTTCCACAATTACAAAGTCTCATACCTTAAAATGCAGCTATTAAAATGCAAATGAAATATACCTCGTTCTGTGGGGTTATCTCATCAGAGCTTAGAAAAAAATCTGCCTTAAGGTCCAGAGGCCATCCTATCTTGAAGCATTTCCTAGACCTTCAAATAAAAACAAAGATTTCACCGATCAGAAACTATACCAAGTAGGTATGTATAAATAGTAGGAAAGAAAATCACCAAAAGTATTCGTTCAAATCATCATAATTCCTCCATTGTGAATGGCTTGTTGTGCCCCCCTTGTTCCTTCTAGCTTCCTTTAAGGTAAATACAATCATTTTGAGTCAAAAAATAGTGTACAATATCGAATAAGAGTATACAACATGAGTGACCTTGGTATACTTACATTGCATATGACCTGATAGATCGGAGTTATAACATTTCTCAGAAACGATTCTTCATCAATAACTTCTTCTGTTTCATATGACTCACCACTTACAGCTTCAACATTGTGAAACAGAATCCCATATACATCATTTGCCATCTTAAGAACAACAACAACAAAAAACAGATAAGAAAAGCATTTCAAACCATTTTAGAACCTGAAGAGAGTTAGGGAAACGTATGCATATCTAATTCACAACTGAGAAAACTTACATGATGGAAAATATAGCAGATACATTATGGCATAAATTTAACATTTGAGGCTTCACCCCATATTAAAAGGTACATGAAAGTATAGATAAGCTGCAACTGCTGCACATTACAACCATCTGGAAACCTTTCAAGAACGAAATTAAAGCGAATCATCCAACGTCAGATATGTGAACCAAAGACAGAACATTAAAATCACTGGAACTTATCACAACATCTAGATAAAGAATATAACATACTTGAGATTAGGCTTTAAGTGCAAATATTTACACCATGAGGAATAATTTTCAAAAGTCTTGTCCATCAACTCGGTCACTGTACTTGGTTTCAACTGCAAGAAACTTACAGCATTACTAACAATAAGGGTTAACAGGAATGTGTGTAAGAGACATACAAAGAAACTCAGCAACAATGCTCACCTCATCATATTCTTCACTATTTCTTTTTCTAATATCAGCATTTGCAAGAAGCAGTATGATGTGCTCCCTCTGGTTTGCCACGTTCCCTCTCTTCAGTCACCATATGAAGTAAAACAACAATGAATATGCAACGCTTTGCAGAAGAAAGAAGGTAAAGAAAAGGAATTGCAAGAACATCTAGGAAAGGATTCTCAAACCGTCTGAAGATATACTAAAAAAAACTTAACTATGTGACACTCAAAGTCGACATGATTCCAAGTGATTACTCAAAGTTGGCATGTTTATGTCTTCTACATTATTTTGACAGACACTGTAAAGCTAGTGGTATTGTTCTCTATATACCAGTATACAGAAAGTAAACATATTACGAAATTAACTCATTTTAGAAGGGTCACAAAACGCAAACACTACACGAGCCTAGCTACCAAATCACATAACCACAATAGGACTTATACAAAATAGAAGTACATAAAGACAGTTAAGTAGCACATTACCTGAAATCCGAACTCAGATAATTGTTATCATCAATATACAGAGTCGATCGCCTCATAACCGCCGTCGCAGACGAAGGACGACGAGGAGACGGAGACACAAATCGTCACTGACATGCGATCTGAATTTAGGGTTTCGAAGAGAGGAGACGAATCTGACGATTCGATTTACGTCGATTCACAGCGAGAGAAGAGGAGGAGGAGAGGAGAAGAAAATCGTTTCCATCGCCGGTAAAAATCCCGGCTAAGATCGCCGGCGATTCGATTCGATTGGACTCGGTGTGAATCGCATCACAGCGGAGGAAACAAGAGAGAAAAATCTAGTTTCACGCAAATGAAATACGATTTTGGGTTTGGGCACGCGAAAAAAAACTGTCCAATAGGCATCTGACACGTGGCTTGCTGACTCACCGAAGAAACGTTTTAGCCAACTCTTATGCGTGATCCGACTTTGGCCCAAATCAGCAAAAGCTCAAATTTAATACAGTTTAAACAAAAGAAACCTATAAAAAATGATGGTTAAAGATGCTCTTAGTGTCGTGCTTACGGTATTGTTGTATGTAGAGATATACAGAAACAAACAGCCTTACTTTAAAACTTGGAATCAGCTGAAAGGTTGTGAAAGAAACAAATATTCACTTACTAGAAAAGCCAGCCCATATGTTATCTAAGGCCCAGTATGTATAACAAACTAGGCCATACGGTGTGGCCCATACCTTCCGCTTATCAAAACTGAAGGCAATAAGCTTTTAATCAGCCATGAACCGGTAAACAGAGCTGATTCTGTCAATGTAGAAACCAAAAACCGGTTTAAGATATTCTATTCCACAGAAAAAGAACAAGAACAAGTAACAGGAACGCGTATGTGTTTTGTCTGCCAAGCAGCTCTTAAACCTTTTCTCTCTCCGATAAAAAAAAAAAACCCAAACTTTATCATCAGAAACCCTAATTTGATTTTTGATTGTAATACGCAAATCAAATCAAAAGTTGTCTTGGATTTTCCATTTCTGAATCTATGCGAAACCCCTTTTGACAATGATCTTCTCAAAGCTTGGTCGCTCCATCTCTCGTTCAAGGGTTTGTTCATTTCTTCTCAGATTCGTCCTTAATTTCTCTTCTCTCCTCATTTTGTGTGTGTGTGAAATTAGGGGTTGCTATACGGTGGTGGTGTGAGATCGGCGAGGCTACTTGCTCCTCCGGCTCTTGAGGTTAGTGAAGTTGAAAGTGGATTAGGGTTTCTGAGGCGACACTTTGCTTCGTTGTCTGCTCGGAAGGGTCTTGTCAACAATGATCTGACTGGTGTTTTCGCTAATCCGAGAATTCGTCGATTCTTCTCTGACGAAGCTCCCAAGAAGAAGAGTATGTTGCAACAACAACACAAAAAACTTTTACATTTGTTGACAAGTGAGTTCTCACGAGTGTTTTTGCAGATTATGAGAACTACTTTCCTAAAGATGCAAAGCAAACACCCAAGAGTGATCAGAAATCCGACTCTAAAGGTCACAACACTTTCTTTCCTCATTTAGGAAGGATTTCAATTTAGACTGTTTTGCTTTTTTAAGCTCTTGTATAAATCAAGACATGATGCGGTCTCATTTGTGAGACAGCTTTGGAGATTAAGGAAAACCTTTGAGCTTTCTCTTTGGTGTTTGGAGTAACATATGTCTTTGAGAAATGTGAATACAACTAACAAACAGTGTTTGTTTGCTGAGGAAAGTGAATAGACCGCTGGATTTTGTTTTGTTACTCAATTATATGATTGATCACCAAGTGTATTAGTAATTTTATATCTTGTATTGGAAATGACCTTAGAGTTATATCTCTTGTTGCTCCAGTGAGAGTTAGCCATTTACTCATGTGTTGAGTATTCAGGGATGTATTGATTTATTATCTACTTCATTTGCCGGGGTCTAGATTCTCAACAGTGAAAATAATCTAGCTTTTTACAAGTTATGGTCGATATTTGTGTAGCTAAAGTCGTTTCTATGACAATCTATCTTTTTTTCTTTCACTTTTCTTGTTTCGAGACATGTTGGTGCTACCGAAAAATTGTAATAACTAATTATGTTTTTGCTTGCAATGCAGAGGGTTCTGAGAAGAATGAAAATGAGAACTTGGGAGATATGTTTATGAATCGATTCCAAAATTTGCTTATTCCTCTGCTGGCTCTTGGTGTGTTCTTTTCGACTTTCTCATTTGGCTCTGGAGACCAGCAACAGGTTAAAACTACACTATTTGATATCGTGGATCTCTATTCTAATACTATGATGTCTGTGGAATTCCGGATTTGGCCTTTTCGTTTGTTTTCCACTAATATCCGGGGCTACCTGTTTGTTTCAGATTAGTTTCCAGGAGTTCAAAAATAAGCTTCTTGAGCCTGGTCTAGTTGACCACATAGATGTTTCAAACAAATCAGTAGCAAAAGTCTATGTGAGAAGCACACCAAGAAGCCCACAAACAACTGAAGACACTGTTGGCAATGGTAATGGAATTCCTGCTAAAAAGAGTGGTGGTCAGTACAAGTACTACTTCAATATTGGTAGTGTTGACTCTTTTGAGGAGAAACTCGAAGAAGCCCAAGAAGCATTAGGCGTTGATCCTCACGAGTTTGTCCCTGTCACCTATGTCTCTGAAATGCTCTGGTATCAAGAGATCATGAGGTTTGCCCCAACTTTATTGCTCTTGGGTACTCTCGTCTATGGGGCGAGACGGATGCAAGGCGGATTAGGTGTTGGAGGAACTGGTGGGAAGAATGGTCGTGGAATTTTCAATATTGGCAAAGCCACAATCACGAGAGCGGATAAAAATTCCAAGAATAAGGTTAGAATTTCAAGTTTTGTTTTTATGATCCTAAATAAGATTAGAACTTACAAACTGATTATTTCCTTGTTTTGTTTGCCAGATTTATTTCAAGGATGTTGCTGGATGTGACGAGGCTAAACAAGAAATTATGGAATTTGTACATTTCTTGAAGAACCCAAAGAAGTATGAAGATTTGGGTGCTAAAATTCCAAAAGGTGCACTTTTAGTTGGTCCGCCTGGAACAGGAAAGACTCTTTTAGCAAAAGCTACCGCAGGGGAATCAGGTGTGCCGTTTCTGTCGATATCCGGTTCAGATTTCATGGAGATGTTTGTTGGTGTTGGACCGTCGAGGGTGAGACATTTGTTCCAAGAGGCTAGACAAGCGGCACCGAGCATTATATTTATTGATGAGATCGATGCGATTGGTCGGGCAAGAGGACGAGGAGGTTTAGGTGGTAACGATGAGCGTGAAAGCACTCTGAATCAGTTGCTAGTTGAAATGGATGGTTTTGGTACAACCGCTGGAGTTGTGGTTCTTGCTGGGACCAACAGACCAGATATTCTAGATAAAGCTTTGTTACGGCCTGGACGGTTTGATCGTCAGATTACCATTGATAAACCTGATATAAAAGGCCGTGATCAGATTTTCCAGATATACTTAAAGAAGATCAAACTCGATCATGAGCCATCGTATTACTCTCAAAGGCTTGCGGCTCTCACTCCCGGGTTTGCTGGAGCTGACATTGCGAATGTCTGTAACGAAGCAGCTCTTATTACTGCTAGACATGGAGGAGCTACGGTTACAATGGAACACTTTGAATCTGCAATTGATCGTGTTATTGGTGGTCTTGAGAAAAAAAATCGGGTAATATGCTTTTGCCTTTTCAACTGCTTAGTTGTCAAATGTAAAAATAATAATCATAAACACTGATTTTGAAATAGAAAATCAGAAGTAGCAATTTGGTCTTGCTTTTCCCAAAAGCCTTGGGAAATGGAATTCATTATGCATTTTTTTGGATATGAACAGGTGATAAGCAAATTGGAACGTCGAACAGTTGCATATCATGAATCAGGGCACGCAGTTGCTGGGTGGTTCTTGGAACATGCGGATCCATTGCTGAAGGTGACTATTGTGCCACGTGGCTCAGCGGCGCTCGGGTTTGCCCAATACGTTCCAAGTGAAAACCTTCTCATGACCAAAGAACAACTCTTTGATATGACTTGCATGACCCTCGGTGGACGTGCAGCTGAGCAGGTAGATACCCAAGTCCCTAGTTTGAGATTTCATTAATTTGGATAACATGCGTCCTGTGTTTTATATAAGAACGAAATGGGGCAATATTTTTCATTAACAGATATATGCTTTATGTTTCTGGTGTTTTTCAACGCAGGTACTGATAGGAAGAATCTCGACGGGTGCACAGAACGATCTGGAGAAGGTGACAAAGATGACGTACGCCCAAGTAGCTGTGTACGGTTTCAGTGACAAGGTTGGGCTTCTCTCGTTTCCCCCAAGGGACGATGGCTACGACTTCTCTAAACCGTATAGCAACAAAACTGGTGCAATCATAGACCAGGAGGTTAGGGAATGGGTGAGCAAAGCTTATGAGAAGACTGTGGAGCTAATCGAGGAACACAAAGATCAAGTGGCTCAGATCGCTGAGCTTTTACTGGAGAAAGAGGTGTTGCATCAAGATGATCTTTTGAAAGTGTTGGGTGAACGTCCGTTTAAGTCGGCGGAGGTGACCAATTATGACCGGTTCAAGTCCGGATTTGAGGAGAGTGAGCAGGAGCCAACTACCACGACGGTTAACCCTGTGGTGGATGAAGGAGCTCCTCCGCCGCTTGAACCGCAGGTCGTTCCGACCTAAGAGTGACTTCACTGTTACAATTGTACATTTATTTATGAATGCAATAAAACAATTACCCAAAAAAACCACTCTTGTTCTTCAATGTTTTTAGTGATGGGGGACTTTGTTAGCAATGAATATTTTTTCTAAATTATTTGCTTTTCTTTTATCTTAATTTCACTCTGTTCACACTTTGCATTTCTGTAATAAATGATTGGTGTTATGGTGACCAAAGCATCACAATTCACTATGAATGAGAGAGAAAGCAGTATATATTAATTGGAAAAAACAAAAACTATGATCCCTGGTCGAAATATCTGAACTTTTGACGATTTGTCAAATCTCAAAGCATATCCTATGATATGAGAAAATGATTTAACCCTTGAGTGAGTATTTCTTCCCAGTGAACACCTGAAACTTAGCTTCTTCGGATTTTGTTGAAGTCTCTTGCTCGATGTTCTTTGGATCAACCTATACATTTAGATGCCATACATCTTTCAATGGATGGTGACTAACGGGATCTACATGAATGGAAATATTCCAGAGAAGAGACGTACTTTTACAGTTTCTTTCGCAGCTGGTTTGCTGTTTGAACCAAAGACAAGCTTCCCCGATTTTTGGCGTGGTGTGGTGCTTGCCAACTCCTCATTGTCTTTTCCGTTCTCAGTTGCATTTCCCTGTTGTTTTGCATCTTCTGGCTCAGTTGATTTTGTTTGTGTTTTTCCATCTAGACGTTTTCCCGACCCAGTGAACGGCGTGAATTTGGAAACTTTGCTTGTTGGTTCCTCTTCCTCAACTGCAAGCGAAAAACGTGAGGCTATTATTTAAGAAAATCGATAGCCGATAGAGAAATTCCAAATGAAGTCAAAAAAGAAAACCTTGACGAGGTCGCTTTTTTAAGGGAGTCAACTTTTGTGGCTTCTCAGGTTCTTTGTAATCAAGAGGAGGAGCAAAATCAACCTCACAGTCCGTTTCTATAATACTAACAGCTGAAGAAGGTTTTGTCTCAACCACATCAATAAAATATTTCTTCTTGTTATAAGGAACCATAATTGTATCGCCCGTTGTTAAGCAAGAGTAACTCCTAAGCGTAGTCTCCAAGCTGCAATGTAGGAATGTAAGAAAGACATTCTTCTTGATTAGCTTGAAAAAACCCAAAAATGAATCAGTATCAAAGGTACAAACATGGCTTTTGGGTTGGAAATATCCAAGAAATCTTGGGTATGAGGCTGCAGCTTGATATAAGTCCCTTTAACCAAACTGGTACTCTTGATTTGCACAGCATCTCCCTCTTGAAGAGACATGTTTTGCATCATCTATAAGTAATAGAGAAATTTGAGACAAAGAAGATGCAAAAAAACAAAGTGATCAAGTAAGTATACCCAATAAGGCAAGTAAACAATGCCTTCGTCTGCAATGAATTCTAGTACACCGCAATGTGTGGTCTTCCCAGCACAAGTAGTATTACTCAGTTGAAACAACATTGGGTATTCAATATGCATGGAAGCTGAGAATGAGAATACAGAGAGATGATTATATTGGTAAGACAGAAATGAGAGAGTAGAAGATGCGATATCAGAGGCTTGCCAAGACGATCAAGAGCGGAAGGAGGCATGATAACTGCAGAGATCACAGATATTGTCAGAGAGATAATTGTATCAAAGAAGCTACGTAGAGACTAAGGGAAGCGAGTAATTTACTTTTGTCACCCTTCTCAAGATGTGCCTGTGTTTAAAAAAAAAAAAAAAAAAAAAAAAAAGTCTAAAATTAGAATCCCTTTCTTGCTAAGCACACACAGGAGTAGAAGAAACTCAGACATGAAAATATAAATCAGACCTTGTCAATGAATGTGACTGGGTAACAACGGTAACACTGTTGGAAGGTAGAATCAACTCCATTCATCTCTACTGCCACAAATCAATCAAAATAAACAACTTCAAGCCATTGATTGAGGCAAATCGTCTAAAACCTTGTGGGCATAAATAAAAACAAACTTATGTTTTCTCTTAGCTTCAGGATCACATACGATGGTCAAATCCGAATTCAGACCCAAAAAGATACATCTTTGCAGACAAAACAAAAAAGAGGCAAAACTTTAACTTGATCAACCGTACCAAGCGATCCAAGTAAAGGGGTTTTTTTTTTTGTGCAGATTGAAGATCGTAGAAGCTTTGATTCTGCTTCACAAGGAGTAGTAGTCAATGGCAGATCGGAGCTGGAAATTTGGGAAGTTGTTTTGATTCGCAAGAGATCTTTTACAATGAGGATTCAATAATTGGGTTTTTTACTGCCTGACGAACTCAATTAATCCTACGTGGAATTTTAACAGAAGTTATTTATGCAAACAGAGAATTTTTTAGTAAATTAATGTTTAGTATATCCAACTGTCTATATAAAAAATATATAGGTTTCTCCTATTAAAAAAAAAAAGTTGATGGAAGGTCTATTGAGAAAATTTGTGGAAGTGGAAGATATTTTCGATATTTGTTAAATTACTTCAAAATATATACAATATATTATATTAAAACCCGCTTAGTACACAGATAACCACATTAAAAAAATATTAAATATAAAAGTTATAAAAGTCAACATAGTTTGCTCATGTTTTATCTTTGATGCGTCAAACATAATAATTCACAAGATCACGACACGTGTCAAATCGATCGATCGAGATTTTGACACGTGTCACTTTTTAATAACTATTAATTTTTATTTTATGTTTTGTATCTATCTTAAAATTTCCTAATTACGTTATATGTTTTTGTGATTTCCTTTTCTATTTTGTAATTTGTCATTCTTCTTTTTAAAATTTCCTAATTACGTTATATCTTTTTGTGATTTCCTTTTCTATTTTGTAATTTGTCATTCTTCTTTTTTTCTTACGTTATATCTTCTTCGTATAATAAAATAAGATTAATACATGTCTAATAAATTATTTTAGTCCAAATAGATTTAGGTTTACAAATCCAAACTCTTTAAGGATTGCAATATCTTATCTATATAAGGTGCTTCTGTGATTCCTCAATCTTCTCACCAAGCAATTTCAAATTTCAGTGTCAAAAAAAAAAAAAAAAAAAAAAAAAAAAGCAATTTCAAATTTCAATAATCTATTCACAAAAAACTCTTTTTCCATCATTACATAAACAATGGCTGCTCAAATTAAGACAAACACCAATTATTTAACCCTAAACCAGTTAAATAAAAAACGTGTTTATCGTCGTATTGTGGTACGTCTCATCAGAAAGTGGGAGGCCAGAAATTTTAATAAAATTAATGAACTCATAGGAATGGATCTTCTGTTACTTGATGAAAAGGTAAGTCTTTTTGTATTTTATGCCACTAAAAATCTTCATCCATAATTAATTATTTGATTAATATTTAACTACAATTTGGTTTTGTTTTAACATAGGAAAATACTATTCAAGGCTCAGTGCATCATTCGCTTCTTGGAAAATTTGGAAACAAATTATGTGAAGGAACTTTAATTGAAATTTGCAATTTCAATTTGCAAGATTGCAGTAAAAGTTATCGTGTGTCTGACCACAAATTTCTAATAAGATTTAGTGAAAGCACAACAGTTGCTTGCATGGAACATCAAGTTTGTCAAATATCTTTAAAAAAGTTTCGATTTCAAAATTATGATAATTTTGCTAAACTCAAAGATACGCGAGATGATCTATACGGTAATATTCATAACTTTTAAATTTAAATTTTATATATATGAGTATCTATGTCTAACATTGGTTTCTTCCTTAGATGCAATCGGTTATATTAAAAGTATGGAAAAGTCGGATGTCCGTACGCATAATTCATCAACTGTTCGAAGAGTAATTTTGACTCTGTTGTTAGAAAGGTATCATATTACTCAATTTTACGCATCATATTTTTCCAGCATAATTTTACTCAATTCTTTTGTCCCTTTCTGTCGTTACATGTATTGTCTAGCATGTTTCAGCATGATTATTGAATTCTAAACTAACGTTACATGCATGCATTAATTAGTAGGATGCATGTATTAATATATTATTTTCCATGATGACTTTTAATAAAGTAATTTATTCTCTTTTACTAATAAACAGTAGCGTTGAAATACAAGCAACCATATGGGCTGAACAAGCAGAACAATTTGAAGATAAATATCGTGGAGTTAAAAGTGACAACATCATTCTAATCATGACAAGTGTTTTGATTAAGATGTATCGAGGTTCAATCTGTTTGTATTTAAATCAAGATTTTGATTCCGTTGTTGCGTTTCGACAAAGGTATGCTATTAGTAATTTTTCTTTAACAATTTACTCATTAAGATTAAACAAATATATTGCACTAATAATAATTTATTGTATTCATTCAGTTTAAAATACGATGGTGGTTGTTCAATTAATCTTGGCGGCATGATTGAACATCATGAACCGAATAATACCCGTCCTGAAATTCAACACTCAATTAATGATATTTGGGAATTTTACACATCTGCTGAACCTCAGGTAACAACTAATTTTTAATTATTTAGTTATTTTAACCAATTTCCTTTCTAATATCTCTTACTAAATCTTTATAATATTCACACAATTCTAACATATGTGCTAAAATTTAAATGCAGGACAAGATATTTGTGTGTAAAGCAACCATTATTGATATTGTATTACGTAATGGTTGGAATTACATATCATGCTCATCTTGCTCAACAAAATTGCTAAAGTCAACATCTTCACTTAGGTGCAACAAATGTGGTAAATCACAATCTGTAGGAGTTTTGAGGTATTATTCATTGTACTTTTAATTTTTAAATTTACATTGTCCATATATATAAGAATACTAACTAACTAAAACAAATCTATTGTTTTCAGTTTTAGAATTGAAATAATAGTAGATGATGGAAACGACTCTGCAACTTTTGTTTTATTTGATGCTGCTGCTTCAAAAATCACTGGCACAACGGCTGAAGACGTAAGAATTGTTTATATTTATATATATAGTTCTCCACAATAAACTAATCTATACATTAGTGATGCTGACTTATATTTCTACTGACTCTTAAACCATTGTTAACACAGATCAAAAATAATTCTAGCGAGCAAGGATTGGAAGATATTCCCTCAAGTGTGCAGTCAATTGTAGGAAAAACTTATTTGTTCGAGGTTAAAATCAAGAAAAAAGATTTTGAGGCATCCTATCAAAATTTCACAGTTATAAAGGTTCTAGACCAATTAGAGGTGAAAAATATTTTACAACTTTGTCTTTACAAGATATCGGTTCATTCTATTATTTTATTTAACACAATGTTTTTTTGTCTCTTTATGTTTAGACAAATTCGGATGACAAGAACTATGAAAGCAAAAGTCCAGATTACGGAGAACACGACGAACCCACCGGAGCTTTAGTGAAGAAACCACGAACTGAAGACTGAATTTATCTTTGATCTTCTATAATAATAAATAAGATAGTTCTCCTTTAATTATTTCTTCCTATCAAGTTTGTCTCTTAGATGTCTATTATTCTAAGAAAACGATAGTTTTAACTTAGTGGTTTTATTTTATTTGTCCTTTTTTCAAGAATTTATTATATTAATGCAAGGTTTTAATAAAAAAATTATCGAGCCTGATACATAACACTTATTTTATTAAGAGATCAGATTTACATACTTTTGATACCATTATATATCCAAATCATCATAAGACAAGAATTTATTATATTAATGCAAGGTTTTAATAAAAAAATATCGAGCCTGATACATAACACTTATTTTATTAAGAGATCAGATTTACATACTTTTGATACCATTATATATCCAAATCATCATAAGAAACAAAATCTTTCTACTTAAATTAGATACTTGATCTTATTTGATCTCACGTTGATCATTATTATAATTCAAATCTATCTTATATATCTTATTAAAGTTCCCTTCATGTCAATTTTGGGGAACACAACAATTTAAAATTCCGTTTCAATAATGCATGTCATCGTCAAAATAAAATAATAAAATAAATTGAAGTAAGAAAATGTATCGTTGCTTAAGATCATTTTTATATTTTTACAAGTACAAAGTTTAACCACTAATTCTACTGGCAAAAGGACTATGCTATTCCTTTTTCTGGATAAAAGCAAAATTATTATTTACGTAATGCTAATTATTAAAACATATATAAAAGTGAAGTAAAAAAACATATAAAAGTGAAGTAAAAAAATAACATAGGTCCCTGACACATTATGCGTTAAGTTATTGTTGACATTGATTAAAAACAGTATCGTTGCTTAAATCAATTTTATTATTTTTTCCAATTCGAGGTTTAATCACTAATCCTACTGGCAAAAGGAATAAACTTCCTTTTCCTCGAGAAGCAAAATCATTTATTTACCTAATGCTATTAGGAAAAAGACATCTACTAATCTATATAATAAGATTAGACCAAGAGACGTTGCAATAAGCTTAAATCTCAATTGTGACATTAACCAACAACTCTACAAAGAATAAGAGAATTAGTGAGAAATCAGAAAAATCAATGAGCAAAAGAAACCGACGTATCATGAATGATGATCAGATTGCTATGATCGAGAAGGTGCTTAAAGATGAACCTAATATACGGTTGAATTTGGAGAGACTTCAGACATGGGTCCACAATCTAAACCAATGGGTAAGTATAAAACTCAAATTTTGTATGATTTATATTTCAAAATTCATTACTCTAACTTTACTTTACAAAATATAGGGTCCTGAAATTACAACTGCGCAACTTAGAAACTGGTAAGAACCGTTTTTATATATCTAATAAGTAAATCCCAGTTACTACTTTCACATCTAACAAAAAATATATAGCAGGATCAACAACAGAAAAGCAAAGGTAGCTCGCACTAGCAATCAATCAAGCCCATCAAATTCAAGTTCAGATATCTTTCAAGATAATCTTAGAGAAGAATGTAAATCCCACAACAGTTTTGATGGCAATCCAGACGGGGGAAAAAATATAGCCGGAATAAAAGGGCGATGTCTAAGAAAAAAGAGAAAATACAATCGTGGTAAGAATCTCATAAATTAAGTTCCAACAAATTCAAACTAATATTTCTCATTACGAATATTTGTTCTTCCTTAACTCAAATACGTTATTGTTTTAATGTGTGTTATTCTTTGTACAGGGATAAATGAAAACAGTCAAGAAAAAGCCAACAAATTGGTGACGTGTATGTACTGCGAGGCTTTAGTGTGGAAATCAGAAAGTCTAAAACTGAATGGGAAAGAATTAAAATTTTCGATATGCTGTCAGCAAGGAAGAGTTGAGTTGCCGCCATCTAGGAAACCTCCTGATTACTTAGAGTACTTATTATCACAATCAACGTCGTTTCGTAACAATATACGAGCATACAATTCAATGCTTGCCTTTACATCAATGGGAGGAAAAATTGACAACGATATCAATTCAGGTTATGGTCTTTACACGTTTCGTATGCATGGTCAGAATTACCATAAACTTGAATCCCTACTACCAAAAGAAGGACATATACCACGCTTTGCGCAGCTATACATATATGATACCCTCCATGAAGTACAAAACCGTCTCACTGCACTAACAAAAGGAAAGGAACATCAACTGAATGAAGATATCTTAAGAGGATTGATTCAAATGGTTGACGAGTTCAACGAGTTAGCTAAAGTATTCAGAATGGCTAGAGATAGATACGAGACTGAAAGAAGTGAAGAATTCTCAATTAGACTCATTAAAAACAAAGAACGTGGCAGACAGTTTGACCTTCCACAAGGAGAAGAGATTGCGGGACTTATTGTGGGTGACATGTCTATTCCAAATTGTGACAGGGATATAATAGTGCATCCTAGAACGGATAAACCTCAATGGATTAGCTTTTTACATCCATCGTACATGCCACTACAATATCCTTTGTTATTTGCATATGGTGAACAAGGTTATAGCGAGAGAAGCATTCCATATAGTTCTCGGGGATATGCTACCAAGAGATCATATGTTACAATGCGAGAGTATTATGCATACCAAATACATACGAGATTAACATCTCTAGGAACAATAGTTCGTTCAGGTCGCCTTTTCCATCAATACATTGTTGATGCATATACTGCTATCGAACAAGAACGTATGAACTTTTACCATAACAATCAAAAAAAGCTTAGAGCAGATCTCTACAATAATGTATGTGATGCAGTTGTACAGGGGGACGCAGATTCTACAAAACTAGGCAAAAAAGTAATTCTTCCATCTTCATTCACAGGTGGACCGCGATACATGGTAGAAAATTATCGAGATGCAATGGCAATATGCAGATGGTATGGAAATCCAGACCTCTTCATTACTATTACTGCAAATCCAAAGTGGGAAGAAATCAGTGATCATATAAAGAAGGCTGGAAACGAAAATGCAAATGATAGACCGGATATTGAATGTCGTGTATTCAAAATGAAGTTAGAAGAACTTCTTACAGACCTACAAGATGGTGTCTTCTTCGGTCCTATTAAAGCAGGTACAAATATCATTTATAATAATAAAATATAATCAATCTTTACATTTTCTTACACATCATTTTCTTTTCTTATAAACAGTTGTTCACACAATCGAGTTTCAGAAATGTGGTCTTCCTCACGCACATATACTTTTGTGGTTGCAAGATTCAAAACAAATTCCAACTCCAGACGATATCGATAGTTTCATTACATCTGAACTACCAGATAAAGTGGCTGACCCAGAAGGTTTTCAGTTGGTTGAACAACTTATGATGCATGGGCCATGCGGACGAAAGTGTATGGATGATAACAAATGCACAAAAAAATTTCCAAGACCGTACAATAACACCACAAGTATCAGTGAAACTGGCTATATAACCTATCGTCGGAGAGCTGATGATACAAAATATGTCATGAAAGGAGACACTAAGCTTGATAATCGCTACGTAGTGCCTCACAATCTCTCACTCCTAAAAAAGTACAAAGCTCACATTAATGTCGAATGGTGCAATAGATCGTCTGCCATAAAGTATCTATTCAAATATATCACAAAAGGAGTAGACATGGCTACAATGTTGATCGAGAAACTACAAGTAGTGGATCAGAATGCAGAAGATAAGTCAAAAGAAGAGATCAGTGAGATAAAAAACTATTTGGAATGTCGTTACCTCTCTGCATGTGAAGCTGCATGGCGAATCTTTGCCTTCGATATTCATGCACGTAAACCTGCGGTAACAAGGCTACCGTTGCATTTACCAGACCAACAAACAATCATTTACAATGAAGAAAGCGATCTTGAAAATATTATCTCAAAAGATGGAATTCATAGAACAATGTTGACAGAGTACATGAAGATGTGCAAAAGCTGCCCTGAAGCAAGAAAACTTACATATAGTCAGTTTCCTACAAAATATGTGTGGGATTCAGATGCAAAAATTTGGACAAGAAGGCAGAAAGGATTCAGCATAGGAAGAGTAGTGAACATTCATCCAAGATCAGGAGACTTATACTATCTGAAAATGTTGGTAAATATACTCGAAGGTCCGACAAGCTTTGATGATATACTAACAGTAGATAATGTAAAACATACCTCATTCAAAGCAGCGTGTTATGCACGAGGGATGTTGAATGGTGATTCAGAATGGAAAGAGGCTATGGATGAAGCAGCACACTATGCATATCCTTTCCAACTTCGCCATCTCTTTGTGACATTGATGCTATATTGCGAATTAAGTAGCCCTCTTTCTTTGTGGGAGCATTGCTGGCGTCACCTAGCTGAAGACATACCTAATAAACAAAGAAAAACATTCAATTTCAGTGGTCAACAATTCTCCGACGAAGAATTACAAAGTTATACACTCATAGAGTTAGAGAAAATCCTGGCGCAGAACGATAGATCATTAACTGAGTTTGAAGATATGCCAAAGCCAGACAAGGAATTGTTGAAAAAGATGAAAAACTCAATGGTCCAAGATGAAACAAACTACAAAATTCTAGAACAAGAAGAAGAACATTGCAAGTTAATCAAAACGTTAAATGACGAGCAGAAGAACGTCTACGATGCCGTTATCGACTCGATTGAGAATAATAAAGGAAAACTATTTTTCCTCAATGGACCAGGTGGAACAGGAAAGACTTACGTGTATAAGACGATCATCTCAAGGCTAAGATCACAGCGAAAAATTGTTTTACCAGTCGCTTCATCCGGAATTGCAGCTACACTTTTACCTAACGGTCGAACTGCACATTCACGTTTCAAGATTCCAATAGATCTTCATCAAGACAGCATGTGTAACATAAGTCGTAATACGATGCTTTCTGAATTACTTGAACAAACAGACCTCATCATTTGGGACGAAGCACCTATGTGCCATCGGTTTGCATTTGAAGCTCTTGATAAGAGTTTACGAGATTTACTCTCAATGTCAGATCCAGATGCAGCAACCAAAACCTTTGGAGGAAAAACAGTGCTCCTTGGAGGCGATTTTAGACAAATTCTACCAGTGATACCGCAAGGCAGCAGGCAAGAAACAGTTATGGCAACAATAAACCGGTCGTATTTATGGAACTATTGCAATATATTCACTCTTGAAAAGAATATGAGGTTGCACCAAGCTGAAAGAGATTTTGCAAAATGGATATTACGAATCGGTGACGGCACCGCTCCTAAGCCTGCAAAATATAGGAAAGCAAACAATGAAAATGACATAGTCGAAATAGACAACAAACTGCTTTTACAAAACAGTGGAGATCATGTTGAATGCATTGCAAAGTCTACGTATCATGATTTCGATGTTCTTTTTAAGGACAAGGATTATCTAATTGAGCGAGCAATTCTAACTCCAAGAAACGAAACGGTGGACGAAGTCAATAACTACATGTTATCTTGCTTAAAAGGAGATCTAAAAGAGTATTTGAGTTCTGACAGTATCGGAGACGACAAAGAAGAGGTGGCAAATCAACATATTCTTCACCCCACTGAATTTTTGAATACTTTGAAATTTTCAGGTATTCCTAACCACCAACTAAATCTCAAAGTAGGTGCGCCAGTCATGCTGCTAAGAAATATAAACCAAAGAGCCGGGCTTTGCAATGGTACAAGATTAATAATAACTCGCCTAGGAACAAGGGTTATCGAAGCAGAAATACTTACTGGAACTAATGAGGGAGTACGGGTTCTTATTCCTAGAATTAGCCTCACACCAACAGATGCAAAATGGCCTTTCAAGTTAAAGAGGCGTCAATTCCCTCTTCGAGTCTGTTATGCAATGACGATCAACAAAAGCCAAGGACAAAGCTTAAACAAAGTTGGTTTATATTTGCCCAATCCTGTTTTCTCACACGGACAGTTATACGTTGCGCTATCAAGAGTGACAACAACTGCAGGACTACAGATTCTTAAAGCTGAAACAAAACACTACGACAATAACGTTGTGGAAAATATTGTATTTCAAGAAGTTTTCAACAACGTCTCATCTACAAGACAAACAGAAGAAAGAATTGACAGCGAAGAAAATATTGATTTGTTTTTTTAATTTTGTTTTCTATTTTATTTTTTATAATGACATAGGCTTCTCATACAATTTGTGAGTTTAAATGTTATTAAAGTCCCAAACTTCCAGTAACTTCAAAATCTGACTTTGCTACTTACCGTGATTCACACCAATGTTACCAGTGTTGGAATGCCTTGATACCTTCAAAAAAAAAACACAAGCAAACAAACTCAGACAGTAACCAAAAATCAATAATGGGCACAAAATTTAGAGCAACACGAATCAAAAGAGAATAAATTTAGAGTTAAACAATAGAAACATTGCAATCTTACATTACGCATGTCAAGTTTCGAGGCTGCCGTTCCAAAAACCAAAGTGGTTGAGCCAAAGATGATAACAGTAGCAGCTGCGAATGCTTTTCCAACCGCAGAAACCAGAAAATCAGGGCTCATAGATTAAGCACACTTTGCAAACACTAACAAATCAGACAAAGACTCTGCTCTGTTCCTACACTAGCAAGAACAAAAGACAATCTCATCTTGGTGGCAGTTTCTACTTTTCTATACACTTCAAACACCTAAGGTTTTCTTCTCTAGAAGCCCATTGTGTAACTATAAACAAACACATCAGCAAAACTACAGAAAGATACTTCATAATACTAAAACTATAACCAAAATTGCCAAGAATTGCTTGATTACTTTTCCTCACAGTCAATAACACACACCCAAAATCACAATTTTATCGATTTAGAGAACGAAGACTAAGGAGGAAATGGAAGAAAAGCGAAATCGAAAAATTACTAGAAGCAGCATCGATCGAAACCCTAGCACCACCGCGACGATTGGCCGAGAGATGGATAGATAATCCCGTCGGCAAAATGTTACATCGACCAAGAACTCTACGTTTTGTTTCTCTGTTGGGTTTTTATGGCTCGGTTACATACGAATATTAGATCTTACTGGGCTTAAAATTAATATCATACTTTCTATTTTCTTATTTTATTAATTTCCCATTTTGATGTCCGTGTTTTATAAAGAGAGTTTTCATGTCCGAATTTTGATCGATCAGTTTCCATAAGCATTGTATGTATTAATTATTGAATAACAATTCATTTAATATTTTAAACAAGATCTTTTACTCTACGATTATCGTTTATAGCTATTTATTGGACAATCTCTCATCTATAAACTTTAACCTTCACTTTTATTCTATGTATTAAACAAACATATCAATAATTTAATGATAAATAATAATTCAAACAACAAACCCGTGCAACGCACGGGTCCTTCACCTAGTATATATATATATATATATATATATTATATGATAAAGTAAAAACAGTTCAAATATTGTACAGTTAAACTAAAAAATTACAAGTATTTACAAATATAATTTTGTTAAACATTACATATGAATCCTTAACTATAAATATATATTATTGATGTCATTTTTCTCACGGAAATCTATACTCGATAACTTTAAACATTCTTCAATTGTCATAGGTTAAAAGATTATCATTTCTTTTGTGATATTTCATAAATATTATTAAACCTTTATTTTTCTTATATACAAGCAGAATTCTTAATACACTTAATGATACATTATTTTAACATTTTGTTGTAACTATTATTGAAATTCGAATAATAAAAACTAAATTGAAAAATATAGGTAAATATAAGTAAAACATGAGCAAAAGATATAAAAATATAAGCAAAACAAAAATCTGGTCATTAGGATTGTGGCTTTATAGACTATTTGTCCATCAAATCATTTTCCATAACACAAGGAATTTGAAAATTGCATCTTTGAGCAAACCGACGAAAATCAATTAAAACATACTCACGTCCATATAATAAAAAAAAAAACTTTTCTTTTCCTCTATAAATCTCTTCGCCAATGTTTGCATTCCTTCGCAGATCCAGTAGCTGCTCACATCCGACCTCTCGAATTAAGAGATTAATATCTTCTATATTTTTCTCTTTTAGGACGATAGATTTGAGAAACGATTCATTCTCCTCTACATGAAGGGAGTTGGTTTGATATATTAGGCTTCTGAAGATTGTAGTTTATTATGATAAAAGCAAGGGGCAGAGGAAGATGGAGAGGGCTGATTGATAACCGAAAGAGTGAAGACGTTTCGACAGATTTTCATGATACGTGAAGTGTAAAACAAAATTTGTGCTAACGTATCATCACTTGGAGAGATTTACCTTGTACATTCATATATATGATTTGATTGGTTTATTTTACTAACCATGTAAAACATTCTACTCTAACCTATTTACTCCATCGTTAGACACCATTCACAGCCCCTTTACTTTTATTGCTCTTTCTTTAAATACCCAAAAAACATTTCTGTTTCCTTTTTAGAGGAAATTTGTAAAGATATTCTCAAAATTTTATATAGTTTGAAAAGTAATTCATGTTTTAATTTTTTTTGAAATTAACTTTTTTATAACATAGATGTTTTAAAATAATTTTATTTTATTTGAAAAGATATTCTGAAAAATATATAATTTTATTTCACTATTTTTTCTTTATAGAAAATAAAACAAATTAACATAATTAAAGTTCCAAAAATTAAAAACAGAATCTTACATAATTTTAATTCTTAGATATTATACTATTATTAACCTTCGTAAAAATAGTATAATATATAATTCTAAAGTACTTTTTTATCACATCATCTTAATTTCTTGAAGACATTTTACAAGTGACAGTACAAAATTATCATGTGTAAAAAAAGATAATATAAAATTATATAATTTTTGTTTGATAACTAAATATAAGTGATAGTATAAAAGTATTTAAGTTATATTCAATTTGAACATTTGTAATAAAAAAATATAGTGAAATATAACTTGGTTAAAATGACCTTGAATAGAATATGTAACAAAACGAAAAGCCAAATATAATTAAGTTTATTTTTCTAATATAACCATGAATATAGTAATTGAATGATGATAGAATTAGAAATAGATTTAATAAATACGTATATATTTATTTGTTTCCTTTTTAATAATATTTTTGTATATATGTTCAAAATGTGTATTAAAATAAACTTAAATATATCACAACATATATCTTAATTAATATATATTTGTTAAGATTAGGTTAATTTCGAAAGTGAAGAAAAAATATATTTTTTAATTGTAATTTGTCTAAATTTATCAGGTTATTATTATTTTTTTATTCAACAATAATTTTTTTTTAATGAAACAAAGGTTAGTTTTCAAATTTTATAAAGTTTTTAGAATATTCAACCAAGTCTCCCTCATTTTTATTTATCTCTCCAATCTCCTTTTTCTTTTTTTGAGAAATTTTTGGTAACATTACATTACGATGAGTTACGGAGGTCAAATACTTGATTTGCCACGTGGATACCGATTTCGTCATTCATCCTACAGACGAATAAATTATTACTTACTACCTCAAAGAGAGTTTTTTGATAGTCAAGTCACTTCTACCGTTGTGGGAGAAGGTTACTTTAACATGATTTGATGTAGGAGAAGGGACATACAAATTAAGATATAAATTGATTTTTAATGATTTAAATCTGTGTTTAAATAATATTTTAATAATTTAACTGATTATTAATTAAATTTAAATATTAAAATAATTATTTTTAGTGTGTTCATTCGTATATTAATACGGATCCTAATCTAATTATATATATATATATATATATTTATTTTGGTACCTTTGTAAGTGTGTATGCTTGTTAATTTATTGACTTATTTTTTTTCAATTGTAAATAGCCAAATAAGAAATCGAAAAGTATCATTTGTATGTGTTAATAATTTAATCTACGTGTGTGAACTCTGAACCATCCCTCAATTGTGTATTCAGTTTTTATTTATGGTTATGAAAAATTAAGTTACATAATTTCAGATGGCTTTTAAGGACACCTCCATTCCTTAGTCGAGGTGATCTAAGCTCCACTAAGGACAATTTACTATTCATTAAAAGAAAAAACAATTTACCAAAAGTTTTTCGATTAAAATATTAGTCCGCGGAATCGTTCAGCATATTCGTAAACTTTAAACGGTTTGCACTAGGATTTGAAGTTTTACTACCCATTTCTAAGATCTGCAAAAACAAAACCACCGCCGTGTAGACTAATAATCCGTGGATTAATTCGAATTGACAATATGGTACTAAAAAATTATATGGACCTTAGATTCGAAATATTTACGGTTTATCAAATCTTTATCAAAAGAAACGTAGTAGGAATGTGCCTCCAATAACTCTTTTATGTAAAAGAAGTGAATTTCTATGTTGATGTGAACAAAGATGGACGATAGTGAATCGGTAATGTTGTCGCAAATAAACCACTTTCACCGCGGGTGTGAAGTAGCAATGCATCTCGACCAATATGTTCTAGAGCCAATAAGTTTCGGCAACAACATTTGCAACCCAATTTTACTCTGCTTCCGCACATCATTTGTTGTATTTTAAAAATCCAGGCTAATATGCATTTGTATACGCCTTCAGTGTCATCAAAATCTAGAACAAAAACCAAAAAAGTAGCCAACATATCCTAATCTTACATGATATTAGGTAACTAAACAACAACAACACTAATCACTAGGCAGAGGAACCCAAGAAGAAGAAGCATAAAGTGTCCGACCTTTCCAGCCTTGCAACAACCATTTACTATTTTCATCAACCACAAAGTCTTTATGATAACGCCATCTCTTCATCTTTTCCCTAAACAACTCAACCAGCTCTGCCTTCACCGGTTTCTGCCTAAACCCTGCCCTTACCATCCTCACCTGCCACTGCTTGTAAGTCTCTGGTCTCTCCACCCGCTCCGCTTCCTCGCAAGCTATCACGTTCATTGCCTCTCTCCCGTAAAACTCCCTCTCAAACCTAATCCTTTCTTCGTTATCCCGAGGCAGTGTTGAATCAAACATGTCGAAGAGGGCGGAGTAATGGTAAACTGCTTCTTTGAACCTCGAGGTGAAGAACGGTGCGTTGAAGGAACCGTTCACGATAGAGTGGACGAAAACGTCCGGTTTCATGTTCCTTATCAGCTTCAAGACAGCGTCTCTCGGGCAGTTCTCTTCGCCTCCCGTTTCGTCTAGAAGATACTTGAGCCTGAGCCCAGCATTAACTGCTAGGACTTCGTTTGGTCTTATATCGAGATCCTCGATCCGGATTGTTTCCCAGTTCTGAGATGCAATGGCTTTGTACTCAAACGGGACGTTAAACCTTTTACAATACTCCGCCAATCTCCGTCCTGTCTCCTCTATTCTTTCCGCCGGGCGGAAACCGCGCTGAGGCAGCTCGATACCGGTGATCCGTAGTTTCTGTGGTACGTCCTTTCGACCGGATATGTATTGAATAAACATGGGCCATTGAAACCCATATAGAATCCCAAAATCGACTATATGAAGAACAGGAGAATCTTTAGCCGCCTCGAGAATCATCTTGATGGAGAAGAAATACATCAAGGTCACAAACGGAGACGAAGACAGATAAACTCTGTATGCTTTAAGTGTGTCTGCAGCAGTTTCCTTCAATGAGGTTATAGCATTGTAATAAGTCTGAATCACTAGACCCGTGGTTCCCTGTAAACGGGCCTCGAGGGCGTTGGCGAAACAATGAGCGAGTCTCTGTGAGGCATCACCAAGTGGCGACGACTGTTGCCTTATCTGCAACAGCAACTCAAGAGCCGTGGTTTTATCCCCTGTAGAGATAGCTTGTGCACATTGAGTGAGAAGTGTACGGAAATCAACGACCTGACTCTTTGTCTTGGTCTTCCCTCCTTTCTTCTTAGTACTCTGAATTGCTCGAGTCTCACCGTCTATTAGCGGATCGCATTCGCGGTCAAGTAGCAAAACCTTGTCAAACATATCCGTTATCTTCCCGTCTTCCACATTGGCTGCAGACTGCTTACTGCTCCTAGTTTCTTCCGAATCGAGCATTTCCCTCTTCTTAACCCTCTCTTGGCTTCTCTCATTGATAACCCATTCTTGGCTATTGGGAAGGAATTTCCTAGCTTCTTCAAGACCTTTCTTGAACTGTAGAGCTGATTCAGCATCACTCCTAACCACAATCTCATTCAAAGGTGGCTCAATCAATAGCGTAGCATCATCAGCGGAATAAGCAGATTCGATGGTTTCACTGGTGGTAATCAGGGAATTAGGACTAAGAGAGTGAGTTTGGGAATCGGTAATGACTTGCTGCAACATTTCTTCGGTTTGTCGTAAAGCGAGAGAATCATAGAACATGGATTGCTTATCACCAATACTCTCTTCCATGAGGATCTGGCTCACGTATTTCAACAAGGTATCAGAGGAATCGGGAGAATATTCGTCTTCTCCTCCTTTTAGATCCCAAGCAGAAGAAATAAAACTAGAACTAGGGTTTTGATCGAAAAACGAATCGGGATTGGGATTGAGTAAGGTTTTCTCATCAAAGCGGTTATTGGGATCCATCGTGAAACAAACCCCTAATCGAGGGTCAAACGTTAATCAGAAAAGGAAACAAACTTTGGATTACATAAGCAAATGGAGAAACACGGAATACTATACGAGAAAACACGGGAAAAACGGGTAATCGATGTCACTGCTTACCTCAGTTAAAACAATGATCTTTACAGACACATTTGGGGTTTGAGATTTGGAAAATCTCGCAAATGATGTTTTTAACAGATGAAAGAACAAGTGGTCGAGAGGGAGACAGGTCTTCCTACTCCTCCCCCACAAGTCAAACTAACCTTGATCATGGTCATGCTTATTCTTTTGACTTTTCTCATTTCTCTAATTTAGGCCCAATTCTTTGTTTCCATCATTCCATTGGTAAAATGCAGATTTTACATTAGGGGTCCGATTAATAACATGAGTAAGTACAATTTTTTTGAAAGTACAACTAAGAGTATAAAACTGATAGTACAATTTTAATCGGTACACGTAATGACTATATATGATAGTACAACAAAAAGACAATGATAATATTTTGTGCAATGACACTTTACTGATTGGTTACACATGAGAGAGTATAGATTTGTAATGCAGGAATATTAAGTGGTACCATTCAAAATCTATATCCACTTTTGTTGTTGTTTTAATGTTAAGATTTTATACCAAAAATGAAAGATTACATACTACTAAACGCACTACTAAACTTACCCTTACAACTACTATAAGTCAGATTGGTCACTCCGTTTCCACCGAACAGTTTTATCTTTTTGAGCGGTTCTACTAAAGGTCGTTTGAAATGAGGCGGTTAAAACAGTGGTTAAACAGTGGTTAGAAAACATATATTACAATTATTCATCTTCAAAATAATAAATGTTTAATATTTTCTTGAAGGTGGCATTGAAAATGCTTCACTATTTTGTTGCGCAATAGCTAAAACCCTAGCATCATGCACTGAACATGGTGCTCCGTTCTATATATATGTGAAATACATTTCTATATTACATATAACCAAAATATACACTATATAATCCATACATACAACCATTTTTTAAAATAAGTCAGATTATATAATTAAATTTTGTTTAGCTAATTTAGAAATATATATGTATTAATAAATAATTTAAAATTAATAACATAAATTATTTGTAAATAAATGTATATTACAATTATTCATGCATTAGAACATGCATGTGTCTAAAGAAATAATTTTATAGAGAAAATATTTATTTATAAGTAAAACAAAACAAAACAACCATTTTTACTAGCGTTTGAAAAGATCTTTAGAACCGCCTCTTTTCTCGCTGAAACGACTTTTTCAACCTTTTGTTTCAATCGTGTATTTCAATCGCCCGTTCTAACCGCTTATCTGAATGGTAACACTACATCGTTTCAACCACCTCCTTTCTCCAATCGATGCAACCAATCTGAGCCTATATGTACTAACTCATAACTGAAACCAAGCAATTTAGAGATTATTTTTCATGTCGGATGAAAAATACAACCAAAGGAGAGAGGAAGAATTCCTACCCCTCGGTGAGAAGGATATAAGTCTATTTCGCATCATCATATCCATCAAAGCTTTGATGAGAGTCGGTGAAGAAGTAATGTTGGAGAAGATCCTTGCGTTTCGCTCACGCCAAATTGCATAATATTAAACTGATTTTCTCATTAATTAATCAAATGATTTACAAGTAATGTATATATAAGCTTAATGTGGTCAACGCTTTCTATGTACAAGTCAACATAGTTTGTTATCAACAATATAACAAACTTATCTTATCTTTATCTATCCTAATACACCCCCCTCAAGCCGAATCATCGGAGCATCTATGCGGAGAATAGATGCTTGAAATACTCATACGGTTGAGAAGAGAGTAAAAGGGACCAGAGTGTAATGGCTTACTTAAGATATCAGCATGTTGGTTGGAAGAGGAAACATGCATCAGCTTAAGAAAGCCATTTTTCACCTGATCTCGGACTGTGTGACAATCGACCTCCACGTGTTTAGTCCGTTCATGGAAGACCGGATTAGTAGCAATATTCATTGCTGATTTATTGTCATAGAACAATTTGGCAGTGTTAGACACTCAGATCTTCAAATCTTTGAGTAATTGAGCCAACCAAAGTAACTCACAAGTCGCATGAGCCATAGTCCGATACTCTGCTTCAGTACTACTTCTACTAACCACATCATGTTTCTTAGTCTTCCAAGTGACTAATGACTGACCAAGATACACACAATACCCAGTGACAGACCTTCTAGTATCTGGACAAGTAGCATAGTTAGCATCAGCGAAGGCATTAAGGCAGGACTCAGAGTTAGCAGAGAAGAAAAGACCTTGACCAGGACTGTTTTTGATGTACTTCAAAACTCTGTAGGCAGCCTGAAGATGTATATCAGTCGGTGCAGACATAAATTGAGTCAATGTGCGTACCGCAAATGTGATATCAGGGCGAGTTACAGTGAGATAGAGAAGTCTTCCCACTAGAGCTCGAAACCGAGTAGGATCAGTCAAAGGAGTGCCACTCTCTTTACTGAGCTTAACAAGCGGATCCATAGGCACTGAACTAGGTTTGCAACCAAGTAAACCAATGTCAGACAAAAGTGTCAATGCATACTTCCTCTGACAAACAGAGATGCCCGAGGAGTTCCTTGCAATCTCAAGACCAAAAAGAACCTCAAATCACCCAAATCTTTTATCTTGAACTGAGAATAGAGCACATTCTTCAAAGCATCAACAGCAGAGGGAGAGTTACTTGCAATCATAATGTCATCAACATAGATAAGAACTGCAGTAAAGGCACTACCATCTTGCTTCACAAAGAGAGTGTTATCTGCCTGAGATTAAACAAAACCAGCAGAAATGAGAACCAAAGAGAAGCAATGGTACCACTGCCTTGAGGCTTGTTTAAGTCCATAAATGGACTTATGGAGACGACACACATGATTGGGAGGTAATGAACCAGAAGTTGGTGTATAACCCAAGGGTAAACTCATGTAGATTTCTTCATCTAACTCACTGTGAAGAAAAGCATTAGATACATCCATTTGGGTTAGGCTCCAACCCTGTATAGCCGCCAAGCTGATAAGAAGTTTAACACTAGCTAGTTTTGCAACAGGGGAGAATGTATCAGTGTAGTCAACTCCCTCTTGTTGTGTAAAACCTTTCGCTACTAAACGAGCTTTATACCGCTCTAGAGTCCCATCTGCCTTATACTTCAGGGTATAGACCCATTTACATCCAACTACATTCTTACCAGGAGGAAGAGATACAACAGACCAGGTCTTGTTAAGTTCCATAGCATGTAGTTCTTCATTCATCGCCCCATTCCAATGAGCAGATTTCATAGCTTGTTTAAAATTAGTTGGCTCTGATTCAAGTGAATAAGAAAGAGCATAGGACTGATAGAAAGGTTGTAAATGGGAATATGTAAGAACAGAAGAAAGAGGATAAAGAGAAGTAGAAGTAGGAGGAGGAGAAAGTTGAGTAAGTGAGCAATAATACTCAGATAGATAACCTGGAGTTTTGGCAGTGCGCTTTGGTCTAGTAGCAAGCAGCCTGCCTTGACCTGTACCCATTGACACAGTGGCTCTCGTAGAAGATGGCACCCTAGAGTTAGGAGGAGCAGATGATGCAGATGAATGCAATGGACTAGATGATGCATTGTGATTATGAGAAGATGCAACAGGAGGTGAAGATGCATCAGTGTGAGATGAATTTGGAGGAATAGAGGATGCAACAGGAATTGAAGATGCATCAGAAGTATCAAATAGAGGATCTAAAGTAACAAGAATAGGCAATGGTAAAATGTAATCAGAGAAAAAATCAATGTCAGGATGTGACAATGCATTTTTAAAAGGAAAATTATGTTCATGGAAAACAACATTACGAGTAATGCTAATCTCATTAGTTGTTGTATTCAAAACTTTGTAACCTTTGATTCCAGAAGAGTAACCAAGAAATGCACAAGGAACAGCCCTAGGAATAAACTTGGTTCTATCCTTTTGCAAAGTTGAAGCATAACAAAGACAACCAAAAGATTTAAGAAAACTATAATCAGGTTTCTTATGCATGAGTAACTCATAAGGAGAGCAGTTACCAAGAAGTAAAGATGGAATCCGGTTAATGAGAAAAACTGCAGTGAGGATGCAATCACTCCAATATATCAATGGAATATGAGACTGAAAAAGAAGAGCACGAGCAACATTTAAAATGTGCTGGTGTTTGCGCTCAACAACAGAATTCTGTTGAGGAGTATATGCACAAGCAAAATGATGAACCATACCACGTTCTTTAATGAGTTTAGTAAAGGCTAATTCAGGAGCTTGATCACTACGAACAACTTTAACAGTAGCATGGTATTGAGTTTGAACATATTGAAGAAATTCAGGAAATATAAAAGAAACATCACTTTTATTTCTTAACATGTAAACCCAAGTGACACGAGTACAATCATCAACCAATGTTAAAAAATATTTGTAACCTTTTATAGACTCAACTGTAAAAGGACCCCAAGTATCCATATGAACTAAGTCAAAAGGTGTGGAAGACAGATTATTATGAGATATGAAAGGGGGACGCTTCTGCTTAGCCATAGGACATACAGGACAAGGACTAGGACTCGATAAACTTGACTTAGAAATAGACAAAGTACCAGATAATTTTTGTAACTTGACCGTTGATGGATGTCCAAGGCGTTGATGCCAAAGAGTACCATCATCTATCAAGGATCCACAGAAGTTGGAAGATGCAGAAAGGACACCAGATGTAGAACTAACACCAGTTTCCAGTATGTAAAGATTGTGCACAACAGTTCCTTAACCAAACATCAACCTCTGAGTATGCTCCTGGATGAAACAAGAGTCAGGATAGAAGTGAGCTGAGCAATTATCATGTTTAAGAAGAGTGCTCACACTAATCAGGTTAAAATGAAATGAAGGAACATGCAGGACATCATGCAAAACTAAATGCTGTGAAATATGCACAGTGCCAATGTGGGTAATAGGAGCTCTAGCACCATCTGGAAGAGAGACTGTGACATTGGACACATGTAAAAGATGACTGAACAAGGCTAGATCAGAGCATACATGCGTTGTTGCTCCACTGTCAACTATCCAAGCATTACTAGGAATATAATTTTGTAAAGTGGAAAGTGTTTGGTGTTGAAAAGTGAGGCATTTATTCTGGAAACGAAGACTAGTATATGGAAATGGAAAAGAAAGAATACCAGCCGAAGATTGACAAGCCATGTAACCATGCTCTGAAATGGAACCTAATGAATTGGGAACCATAGTCTCTGAAGACTTAGCATGAACCTGAAGCTGCTTAATCAAAGAATTCATCTGATCTGCATTCATCTGACTAAAGTCAATGCTCACACTGTTGACAGGAGGTGACACATATAAAGCCGGAGGTCCAGAAGTCACATTAGCAACAGAGTTCTTCTGTGGTGGAAATTGATTCTGGTACTGATTTTGTTGTCTAGGAAAAGTTTGAGAGGACATTCCTCGAAGAACAAAACCAGTTTGAGAAGAACCTTTGGGATTATAACCACTAGGAGAAGGATTCTGTGAGAGCTTATGACCTGGAGGATATCCATTGATCTTGAAGCACTTTTGAACAACATGGCCGAGCTGACCACAATAGGTACACAATGGCCTTTGTTGAGGACGATAATTGGACTGATGAGCCGCTGCAAATAGTGTATTATCAGGCAGAGAATTGTATGTTTCAGCAGGAGGACCAGAACTCTGGAAAACAACTTGATCCATCTTAGAAAGAGGCTTGATAGACTTTTTCCGCTCATCTTGTGTGACCAAATTGAATACATCCTCAATAGTAGGAATAGGTTTCAACATCAAGATGTGCCTTCTTGTAGGCTCATACGCTTAATTCAATCCCATAAGAAATTTGGTAACTCTACTGAAACGACCCGACCCGTTTTTTTTTTTTTTTTTTAAAACAATAAGCTCTTAGTCTCAGACTAGCATTCCCATAAATGCTTGTCCTCCACAACCAAGCCACACAAACAAGCAACCAGCGGATAACACACTAAAACCAAACATGCAAATTCCATTAAATTACTAAACCAGTTCAACTCAAATTCCAATACAATAAAACCAGCAACCTAGCGGAGTTCTAAAACAGAAATGAAAAGCAATACAACCACACAGCAACATTAAACCGAGACCCTAGATCATCTCCCTCTTCGTTGCCATGATTCCACGATCACAATTTGCCTTTACCTGCACCACATGGTTAAAAGAGATGCGTGAGTATTATCACAAATACCCAGTGAGACGGTCCTCCCATCTACGACTGCGCACACAGACGCGATGGATCCGCTCAGGCAAACACGCATCAAACAATACACAAAACAAACACAACAACACGGCTCAACCACAGCCCAACAGGCAGCCTGTCGATCGACACTACCTCTAGGTGTCGATCGACAGCCCTGTTCCCACCTGTCGATCGACACACCCACGGTGCCTGTCGATCGACAGCTCAACTGGACCCTGTCGATCGACACAACCTCTAGGTGTCGATCGACAGCTCCTCGATCACCTGTCGATCGACACAACCTCTAGGTGTCGATCGACAGCCTCGTGTGACCCTGTCGATCGACACACCCTAGGGCTGTCGATCGACAGGTCGTCGCATATTCATAGGAGATCGATCAATTATCCTCTCGGATCGATTCCTCCTCTGCGATAACACGAAACCTGCACAACAAACACAATCCAACAATCCATACACCACAAAACACACAGAAACAACATCAATCATCACAATCAACCAGTTTTAACCTACCACCATACAACCCTAACGAATCCACCGGCCCAGAAGCCATGGTCACGCACTCACCTTAGATTTTCGGTTAGATTATGGTAAAATTGAGGCTAGACACGAATTCAGCAACAACCACCACGAAATTCCACCTCAAATCGATCAAGAACGAAACCCTAATCACAAACTATCAGGAACAAGAGAAACTCCTCTCAAACTCTCTGTTTCTGATTTTTGGGACTTTGGTTCGCTCAAATGCGGCCAAAAACTCTTAAATACGAAGCCCTAGGGTTTACCCAAACCGGCCCGGTCCAATCGAACAACTTAAATCGAACCAGAAAACCAGCCAATTCGAGCACTTGTCGATCGACAACCACTAGGTATGTCGATCGACAGCCCTTAAGAGCCCTGTCGATCGACAGACACTAAGTGTGTCGATCGACAGCCCCTCCATTTCCTCAAAAAAAATGGTTTACGGGCGTCACAATTCTCCCCCACTAAAACTGGATTCGTCCTCGAATCCTCTAACTCTACTCAACAATCTACCCTGGCCTAACCCGCCATCAACACCGGAGACTACATCTCCCAGACCCTCTCGAGGTTCACATCCGTCCTATGCATATAGACCCGTCTCAGACATTGATTGCCCATAGCCCATAACCACCATCTAGCTTCGGGATCGTCACCCCTCAGCTCTAGGTGTCTAGTATCGACCCACCTCAGCGCGCAGTCCTGACGGTGTTCGATACTCTACCATCTCCACACACCTCAATCCATCAAGACACACAGTCTATCAAGCTCTCGGTATGCAAAGATCTGCCAGAGGTCGCAACCTCCAAAACCATCCCCATACCCTCACGATCTCAGTCCGCGCAGTCCTGACGATCGATCGGTATGCAGGGAACCCACTGTCCCCCGGAGAGACGCATCTCTCAAGATCTGCCAAGAAAGACCGAGGTCTAACTCTGAGCTATGCAATCAATTCCTAACGTCTATAATGCACCTCTGACCGGAACTACCTCCTAAGGTCTCACATGATATTCCCCTCCCGGAATACCATCACAAACGTGATCATCACAGATCACCCGGACCATCCCTCACCCCGGATGTCCCCGCAGAGTCTACCCGGAACTAGACAGTTCTAACCACCGTAAAACTTCTATTCCGAGACTCTCTCTCACACACACACACAACCCGCTAGAGTCTCCACCGAAACTGGCAAGTTCTATCCGCAGTAAAACTTCCATTTCGGGGTTCTCTAACCACAAACACATGACTCTCAAGTCAAACACATAAGAAAAACACTTTCTTATTCACTGGAAAAATGTCATAATCATTACAACTTTAATGAAAATACAAAAATCCACAACCAAAACCTCACCACACACGGTGAACACAACACAAAACTGAAACTGGAAACCACAAAGAAAAACGAATTCACCCTTCTGCTTGCTTCTCGAACCACTTCTTGAACTTCGTTTTCATCTTTGCCTCTGGTTCCCAAGTCTCCTCCTGAATACCGTCACAGTCCCACAAGACTCTCAACAACGGCACTCTCTTCCGGCGCAGAACCTTGATACTTCTCTCAAGAATCCTAACCGGCCTCATCCCAACAGTCAGATTTGGCTGAAGATCCGCAGGAATCGTCACTGCTACCTCCTCAGAAGCATGCAAGCATCTCCTGAGTTTCGAAACGTGAAACACATCGTGGAATTTCTCCATAATCGGAGGCAGCTCCAACCGATAAGCAACTGGTCCCACACGTTCCACAACCCGGAACGGACCCATGTACCTCGTACTCAGCTTATCCTCGGATATGGACCTGTTCAGACCCCGCATCATCGCCATCTTGAGATACACTCGATCTCCGACTGCAAACTCCAACTCTTTCCTTCTCCTATCGGCATAACTCTTCTGCCGATCCTGAGCCTCTTTCATGTTCAGCTTCACAACACGGATCTTCTCCGTCGTCTCCTGAACAAAATCAGCCCCAAAGATGCTCCTCTCCCCCACTTGGGTAAAACATAGCGGAGTACGACATGGCCTCCCATACAACGCCTCAAAAGGAGCCATTCCGATACTCGCCTGAAAACTGTTGTTATATGCGAACTCCACCAAACTCAAGTGATCCGCCCAATGACCACCCCAATCCAGCACGCACATCCTCAACAGATCTTCCAGTGTCTGAATCGTCCTTTCGGACTGCCCATCCGTCTGCGGATGATTAGCTGTACTCATGTGCACCTTAGTGCCCATCTCAGCCTGAAAAGCTCTCCAGAACACTGAAGCAAACCTCGGATCTCGATCCGACACAATACTCGCTGGCACTCCATGCAACCTCACAATTTCCTTCACATACTTCTTAGCCAAGACCTCCGCTCCGTCTGTCTTCTTAATGGCCAGAAAATGTGCTGACTTAGTCAGACGATCCACAATCACCCAAATCGCGTCATAGGTCCGAGAAACCGGCAACCCTACCACGAAATCCATAGTGATCATGTCCCACTTCCACTCTGGAATGGGTAGACTCTGCAATAAGCCACTAGGAACTTGGTGCTCAGCCTTCACCAACTGACACACATTGCAAGCTGCAACCCAATCTGCCACATCTCTCTTCATCCCGACCCAATGATAGTACCTCTTCAGATCCCTATACATCTTAGTCGCTCCCGGATGAATCGAAAACTTACTCGCATGAGCTTCTCTCAGAATTTCCTGCCTCAAGTCCTCATCCTTAGGAACACAGACTCGTCCATGCACTAAGATAGTCCCGTTAGCAGAAACCTGATATTCGGAACCAGTAGCCTTGGAGAGACCTAACAACACCGGATCCTGCTCCTGAGCTACTCGGATCCTGCTCAATAGATCCGCCTGATCTGCCGCCGCTAACCCCAACGGTTCCTCTGAAGTAACACATAACCTCAAAGTACTAAGTACACTCACCAGATTCTCCACATCCCGCTCCTGAGATGAATCATACCTCCTCCGACTAAGGGCATCAGCTACAGTGTTAGCCTTACCCGGATGGTAAACAATGTCCAAGTCGTAATCAGCCAACAACTCCGACCATCGCCTCTGTCGTACATTTAAATTCTGCTGAGTAAAAATGTACTTCAGATTATGATGATCAGTGAACACCTGAACTCTGCCACCATACAAGTAAGACCTCCAGATTTTCAACGCGAAGATCACTGCAGCCAGCTCTAAGTCATGAACAGGATAATTGCCCTCGTGCTTCCTCAACTGCCTTGAAGCATAAGCAATCACCCTACCCTGCTGCATCAACACACAACCCAAACCAACTCCCGAAGCATCTGTGTACACCACATAAGGCTCACCCGGTTCAGGTAACGCCAGTACTGGTGTACTAGTCAACATCGTCTTCAGCTTCGCGAAACTCAACTCACACTCAGCCGACCACACAAAAGGAACATCCTTTCCCGTCAGCTTCGTCATAGACTGAGCCATACTCGCAAAACCCTTGACGAATCTCCGATAATAGCCTGCCAACCCAAGAAAACTCCTGATCTCAGTTGCATTCCTCGGCCTAGGCCAATCTCGGATAGACTCAATCTTCGCCGGATCCACAGAAACTCCTTCTGCAGAAACGATGTGACCTAAAAATCCCATCTCTCTCTGCCAGAAACTGCACTTACTCAACTTCGCAAACAGCTTCTGTTCCCGCAACTTCTCCAGAACTCTCCTCAAATGAACCTCATGTTCCTCCAGACTCTTCGAATAGACCAGAATATCGTCGATGAAAATGATTACGAACTCATCCAGATACTCCCGGAAAACTCCGTTCATCAATCTCATAAACGCCGCAGGTGCATTCGTTAACCCGAATGGCATCACTACAAACTCAAAATGCCCATACCGAGTCCTGAAAGCCGTCTTCCGAACATCTGCTTCGTCGATCGGAATCTGGTGGTAACCGGATGCCAAGTCAATCTTAGAAAACCAAGTAGCCCCTCTCAACTGATCTAACAACTCATCAATTCGCGGAAGAGGATACTTGTTTTTCACAGTGACTCGGTTAAGACCTCGATAATCGATGCACAACCGGAAACTACCGTCTTTCTTCTTCACAAACAACACCGGTGCTCCCCACGGTGAAGTACTTGGTCGAATAAACCCCTTCTCCAATAAGTCCTCTAACTGCTTCTTCAATTCTGCTAACTCTGCTGGAGCCATTCGGTAAGGCGCCTTAGAGAACGGCGTCGTTCCGGGTTCTAACTCAATCGTGAAAGGATCCGACCGAGATGGCGGTAATCCTTGCAACGACCGAAAGACATCTTCAAAATCCCGAGCGACCCGAATATCTCTCACAGCAACCCCACCAACAGCTTCCGGCATTACAATCGTGGCCAAGTAAGCCTCGCAACCCCTCTCAATCATCGCCTCAGCTTGAACAAGGGAGATCACAAGACTACCTGAAGTCGGTCTCACTCCTTGATAAACCAACCTGCCACCTTCACGTTCAAATACCACTCGACCCCGATGACAATCCAGATGGACTCTGTACCGATTCAACCAATCCATACCAAGGATAACATCGTACAGTTCCACCGGACTAATCACTAAGTCAGCTGGCATCAACTCTCCCGCTACCAGAATATCCACCTCCTTCGCCCGGCCATGCGTAGCTAGAAATTCACCTCCAGCAACCATAACCGGTCCAGTCCGCTCACCAGCGTCACTCCGGATACCACTTCTCTCGGCATGGTCCGGAGTAATGAAGCAATTAGATGCTCCAGAATCAAACAACACATGGGATTCACACCCACCTACGAACAAGGTCCCTACACAATTCCCAAGTGCTAAGCAACCTAACTTTCTATCACAGGCAAACAATCTAACACAAGCACTAAGCAATTCTACACTACTGAATTTACAAAGTCTGAATTAGAAAGTTACCCGTGATCGGTCTAGAGCTCGGTTCTCCCGGCGCTGCAATCGCCGGCGGACGCTCCATCGCCGCGATCTGATCCAAAGGCTGCACCGGCCCATACTGAGCTACTGGCTGGACCACTGCCACTGCCAACGGCTGCAACTTCGGACAGTTCGGTCTGATGTGCCCCGACTCACCACACTGATAGCACGTCCGAACTCCTCGAACCTCACTCCGCTTCGGGCAACTCGCCCTCTGGTGGTCTAGACTCCCACAAATGTAACAGCCTCGGCCACCTTGGCCCGATCCCGAAGTACCTTCCCACCTCCTCTTATGTCCTTGCGCAGGCTTGCCGCCTTTGCCAGGACCTGCCTGCTGCACCTGCTGCTGCTGAGGCCTCCGAGGCTGAACAGCTGGAACCACGATCGCAGCCTGCTCCCTCAGATCCTCCTCGATCTGTGCAGACACCTCTACCAACTCCACTCTGCTCGCGAACCTGATGCCTCTGCACCGAGTCCGTAAATCCGGTCGAAGTCCTCGCAAGAACCTCCGAACCTGAGCCTGCTCATCCTCGAAGCTCCTACCAGCATAACCCAGGAGTCTGTTAAACTCCACGTCATACTCCCGCACCGACCTCGTGCCCTGAGTCAAGTCCAAGAACCTCGCCTCTAAACGATCCAACGCCTCCTGAGGAAAGAACTTGGAGTTGAACTCCGTCATAAAATCCGACCACGCCATCGCAGTCCCGGCCCACCTAGCCGCTACACTCCTCCACCAGAGATGTGCATCACCGTCCAAATAATGGACCGCCAAGTCAACCTTGTATCCCTCGGGACACCTAATCGAACGAAAGTTCCGCTCCACTCTCATCCGCCACTCATCAGCCTCCTAAGGCTTCACACTACCCGCAAAAGAACCCGTACCGATCCTCTGCATCTGCTCCATCATACGGATATATGACGGAACCTCCTCAGCAACCGCAGCCCTCGGCTGCACCTCTGCCACTCGTGGCAACTCTGGAGCCTGCACTGGTACCGCACCCGGTAACCGCTCCAACAACTGACTCAGCAGATCAGCCAGACGGTCATCTCTAGCTTGGGCTACACCCGCGGCCGCAACCGCACCCACAGCTGGAACAACACCACCAGCACCACCAGCCTCAACAGGACCCAAACCAGCCCCTACAGGACCCACACTGGCAGTCACACTGGCAGTCTGCCCATCATGAACCGACTGCTGACCTGCCGCAGGCCCATGCGCGGAACTCTGAACCTCACTAACCACTGGCTCCTCCACGAGTCCGCGACCCCGGCCTCGGCCCCCACGACCACGTCCTCTAGTAGCTCTAGCCATCTCACTGCATTCACAAGCAGCCTAACTAAGCACTAGAAAGACTCAAAACACAACAATCAACACTTACCGTGGAATCTCTTTAAAGGCTCGAAGGAAGATGATCTAAAACCCCCAAACTCACAGAATTGCAATTTACCAAATTCAATCCTAGCAGTTCTAGCCCGTCCTAAAACCGTAAGGGCTCTGATACCAAACTGAAACGACCCGACCCGTTTTTTTTTTTTTTTTTTAAACAATAAGCTCTTAGTCTCAGACTAGCATTCCCATAAATGCTTGTCCTCCACAACCAAGCCACACAAACAAGCAACCAGCGGATAACACACTAAAACCAAACATGCAAATTCCATTAAATTACTAAACCAGTTCAACTCAAATTCCAATACAATAAAACCAGCAACCTAGCGGAGTTCTAAAACAGAAATGAAAAGCAATACAACCACACAGCAACATTAAACCGAGACCCTAGATCATCTCCCTCTTCGTTGCCATGATTCCACGATCACAATTTGCCTTTACCTGCACCACATGGTTAAAAGAGATGCGTGAGTATTATCACAAATACCCAGTGAGACGGTCCTCCCATCTACGACTGCGCACACAGACGCGATGGATCCGCTCAGGCAAACACGCATCAAACAATACACAAAACAAACACAACAACACGGCTCAACCACAGCCCAACAGGCAACCTGTCGATCGACACTACCTCTAGGTGTCGATCGACAGCCCTGTTCCCACCTGTCGATCGACACACCCACGGTGCCTGTCGATCGACAGCTCAACTGGACCCTGTCGATCGACACAACCTCTAGGTGTCGATCGACAGCTCCTCGATCACCTGTCGATCGACACAACCTCTAGGTGTCGATCGACAGCCTCGTGTGACCCTGTCGATCGACACACCCTAGGGCTGTCGATCGACAGGTCGTCGCAGATTCATAGGAGATCGATCAATTATCCTCTCGGATCGATTCCTCCTCTGCGATAACACGAAACCTGCACAACAAACACAATCCAACAATCCATACACCACAAAACACACAGAAACAACATCAATCATCACAATCAACCAGTTTTAACCTACCACCATACAACCCTAACGAATCCACCGGCCCAGAAGCCATGGTCACGCACTCACCTTAGATTTTCGGTTAGATTATGGTAAAATTGAGGCTAGACACGAATTCAGCAACAACCACCACGAAATTCCACCTCAAATCGATCAAGAACGAAACCCTAATCACAAACTATCAGGAACAAGAGAAACTCCTCTCAAACTCTCTGTTTCTGATTTTTGGGACTTTGGTTCGCTCAAATGCGGCCAAAAACTCTTAAATACGAAGCCCTAGGGTTTACCCAAACCGGCCCGGTCCAATCGAACAACTTAAATCGAACCAGAAAACCAGCCAATTCGAGCACCTGTCGATCGACAACCACTAGGTATGTCGATCGACAGCCCTTAAGAGCCATGTCGATCGACAGACACTAAGTGTGTCGATCGACAGCCCCTCCATTTCCTAAAAAAAAATGGTTTACGGGCGTCACATCTACTACGTTGCTGCAACTTCTCCCATAACACAGCAGCATTACACTCACACTTACCACAGGTACAAACAGGAAGTTCTACATAATTCTTGTATTCCTCCCATAGAGTGACTAATTCCGTATAATATGTACTTATATCCATGGAACCTTGTTGAATATGACTCAATCGTTGTTCTATTTCATAAACCCGAGGTGCATCATCCTGTTTGAACCTAGACATCAAATTCTTCCTAATTGATTCAGCCGTAGACATGAAAAGTAAGCTCTGACCTATTTTCTTTGATACAGAATTCATAAGCCAAGTCGCGACCATGTCATTGCATCGAGACCAAGAACCTGCATCCCTATGACCATCTGGTGGTTTAGAAATCGTACCGTCTATGAAGCCGAGTTTATTGCGAACGTCGAGAGCCATACGGATCGAATGACGCCAAGAGTGGAACTCAGCACCTGAAGATAATCGATCAGAAACCAAAACCAAACCATCATGATCGAAATTGTGAAGGAAATACGGATTCTCGTACTGATCCAAAGATTGGCGAGAAGAATCAAGAGGATTCGAAGATGTAGCGAAGGGAGAACCATTTGTAGCCATGATTTCACCAGAAAAGCTTCAAGGAGTTTGAAGCAAAGAGGAATGTGCCGGAGAAAATGTAAAACGAGATTGGCAACAAACGGAGGTCAAAGAAAAAGAGAGAAAAGTATCGGACAAGCAGAAATGAAGAAAATGATTTCTATCAAGAAAGATATCAATCGGAAGATGAAATCAAGAGCAAAACGATTATAACAAACACTCATTGAAAGCAGATCAGAGCTTAATCGGAGAAGAAGAAGTCCGGCGAAGCTCGATGAAGCTCAACGAAAGTTTGTTAAAAGAGTAAAGCGGAAGAGAGAGAGAATCTTGTTAGGCTCCTGATATCATATTAAGCTGATTTTCTCATTAATTAATCAAATGATTTACAAGTAATGTATATATAAGGTTAATGTGGTCAACGCTTTCTATGTACAAGTCAACATAGTTTGTTATCAACAATATAACAAACTTATCTTATCTTTATCTATCCTAATACATAAGTGCTGAGAAGCTTTAAGATGGCCTAACTAATCTGCGGCTGCAAGATGTAGTTGATGGATGTCATGATATGCGATGGACGGTTGCTTACGAGCCTTCCAACAAAGCCTGCCAAAGGGACCGTGAGAAGGCACATTCGAAATACAAGTGGGCATGGGTCTCTGAATCCGTCGAGCAGAGGGGACACAAATGGGAGACATTCATACCCCATTGTATCAACCTTTCCCTTGTCAGGAGGCCGCGAAAAACTGCCAAACAAAGGATAAACGAAGCACGAGGGATCAACTCTTTAAACCAGACCACTGGAGCCAAGGAACTAGTGGAGACACAATCCTTAGTTTGGTGAATATGAACTAGTCGGAGATCTCCAGAGGAAAACGCCAGAGGAAAAACCGTTGTCAAATGGATCAGGAGGTTTTGTAATTCCTTTGATCTTACATTAAATCCTTATTTTGCCATTGCATGTTTTTTTCACTAGTGTTTGGCTATCAAACAACTTTCTTCTTGTCTAACATTTTCAATAACACATTGAAAACTTTACAAGTAAAATACTGTTGTACAACAAAGACGGTTCCAACTGAAAAAGAAAGCAACAACTCTAAACCTGTACCAATATACAAAAATCTGAAAGTCATGTGTGAAGAAAGAGATTATATAACAACAACAACAAACCCCTATACAGAGAATTAGTTACTTGAGATGCAAGACAGAACTTCTACAAAGGAACCCAAGTAGATGAAGCATACACAATCCTGCCTTTCCAGCCCTGAAGCAGCCAGTTACCATCTTGATCAACATCAAACTCTTTGCTTTTGTATCCACTTTCCACCATCAACTTCAGTTTCTGAACAAGCTCCTTCTCCACCGGAATCTGTCTAAACCCAGCTCTCATCGCCCTCGCCTGCCACTGCTTATAACTCTCTGGCCTCTCTACTCTCTCTGTCCCCTCGCAAGCCACCACATTCATTATCTCCCTTCCATAGAACTCTTTCTCAAACATAACCCTCATTGGGTCTTCTCGTGTCAGATTTGTGTCGCACATGTCATACAGAGACGAGTAATGAAACAGAACTTCTCTAAACCTCGTGACAAAGAAAGGCGCGTTGTAGGATCCGCTGAGGATTGCAGGTATGAACACGTCTGGTTTTATCTTCTTTATCAGCTTTAGAACCGCATCTCTCGGGCTGTGCACTTCTACCGTCTCATCTAGAAGGTTTCTAAACCGAAAAAGAGAGTTTACCGCCACAAACTCGCCTTCTTTTAGCTTCAAGTCTTCTAATTTGATTGTTTCCCACTTCTGTGCAATCGCGTTGTACTCAAATGGAACGTTGAACCTCTGGCAATACCTAGCCAAGCGACGACCAGTCTCAATAACTCCCTCGGCTGGTCTAAACCCACGTTGAGGCAGCTCTATACCAGTTATCCGAAGCTTACACAATCCACCACGTCTCCAAGCAAGGCGATGAATCAGAGGAGGCCACTGGAAACCATAAGATATCCCAAAATCTATGATGTGGATGGTTTTGGCATTCATAGCCATGTGCATAATGCTGTGGTTAGCAAATATGATTGCAATTTTCTTGAATGGACAGACCGATATATACGTCTGATAAGCTTTCAACATATCAGAAGCAGATGTTTTCTTCGAAGATAAAGCGGTATAAACCTGCGTACCTATCCCAGCTAAGCGTGCTTCAAGACTGTTGGCGAAGTAATGAGCTAATCTCTCTGTCCCGTCGCCATAAGATGAAGAATGTTGCCTAACCTGTCTTAACAGTTCGTCAGCAGTTCTACGGTCATTAACGGAGACAGCTTGAGCACAGGAAACCAAAAGGGTCCTCAAGTCAGGTGTCTCTTTCCTAGAATCGTTCGCACTAGCAACCGGTTTCTTTCCACGGAGTTCGCTCGCCAGTGTTGTCTCGCCTTTATGACTCTTACTAAACGATGAAGCTTTTGCGGGTTCCTTTGGAAAATTCTCGTGAAGAATGCATACAGGTTGCTCCTTAGGCCGGCCAAATAACAGAATCTTGTCAAACATTTCAGACAATTCAGTTTCATCAACATAAACAGCTGATTGCTTCTTACTTCTTTGATCAGCCAAATGTTCATCTTCGCGGAAATGGATTTTCTTTCCGGTCAATCTTCGCGCAGACTCATTCTCCTTGGATCCTAAACCCGGGATGTAGTTATCCACATCGATAACCAACTGAGAACTCTTAGGAAGGAATTTACTAGCTTCCTCCACTCCTCTGTTGAATTGAAACGCCAATTCGCTATCTTTAAACATATTAGGAACAAAATCATCACTAAAACTTGACCCCAAAACCGCGTTACTGCGACCAACAGACTGCGGACTACATCGAGAAGAAGTGGACTGGAAAACAAAGTTGTTGGGGATGGGTGTATGCAGCCAAGAAGGCCTATTATTATCCAAACAATCAAAACTCCGTAGTGAATCAGAGGAAGTGGTGTTGGTGCTTGAAGCATAACCTGAAGAAGAACCATCAGGACTATCAACCAACTGAGTAGTACTAGTAGTTAGATTGAGAGAGTCCGGGTACTTTTCGCCGAGAGCTTCATAGAGAGACTTCTCAGCTGCTTGAAGAGACAAGGCATCGTGAAACATACAAGGCTTCTCTTCCATGTCCTCTTCCATAAGCACTTGGCTTATGTATTTCAGAACCGAGTCAGAGAAATCAGCATCCGGAGAAGAAGCAGTAAGATTCTGTTGGGGAAGAGGAGGCAGAGAAACAGATGGAAGATCTAAAAAAGGTTGATCATCTAAATAGAATCCGTTACCCAAATCGGAGAAATCAAACTGGTTATTGTAATCGAAGGAACCAGAGTAAGAACCCATTTGAGCCCTAATAAAACCCTATAAATTGTTCCACAAGAAAAGACACTTCCTTAAACCTCCAAGTCTCCCAGAGAAAACCCGTCTCAAAGGTTGAAACTTTTTTCCTTGTTCCTGATCGAGAGATAGTGAACCGTAAAAACAGAGGATCTAATAAACACAAAAAGGTGAGTTTGTGTTTTTTTTAATCCCAAGAAGATAAAATTTGGTTTTTGGTAAGAAACAAATCTTGCAAGCGTACCTGTTGGGATTATGACGCGCCGATGCAGATACTTTGGAAGAGATGTCTTTGTGTTGGAGGAAATGGTCTGTGTAAGAAGTGGTGGAGATGTATTTGTTTTTGTATAAACTATACAGAAGAATAAAATGTATGAGAGATACAATTTTTCGATTATTTAATAACAATACTTATTTAATATATGTACTATGTCCTCTTTATATGAATCAGAAATCCACTTGGTCAGGAAACTTCCAGCGGCATTCGACTCTGCAAGAGGATCATGTAGGAATTGTTTTTAAACTTCGTTTGTGTTGTCTCTCTTAGTGGATAATTGGAGTGATTAGTATCTTAGTACAAAATCTATTAACTAACAGTAATCTCTATATAGCCTCTCTTGATGGCTCCAAAATTCTTGATTTATGGTTTAGCGTTTATGGTATTTGGGAGACCTTTTACACATTCGAAGTCTACATGTTGATTGACGGGTACGCAGTGGCGGAGGCACATTGAGGGTAGGGGGTCATGTGACCCCTATAAAATTATTGTATTTACAATTTTTAGTGTAAATTTGATTATATTTTTTAAAATATTTGGTTACAGTTAGCGTTTGACCCCCTCCTATTAATTTATATATTTGTTTCGTCAATTATTGTTATATCATTATATTTTATTTTATATGTCAAATTTATTTATTATAATTCCGGTGAAAAAAAATTTTGTAGCCGCCACGGCGGGTACATACCTAATAAATGAATTTTATCTCGAACATTCATCAGTTAAACTTTTTTGTAAACAAAATTGTAATCTTATTTAGGATGCTAACTCTTTTTTCTAGAGAAACTTTTACATGACCAAATTTGTATTGTATACATCGGACTTTCCAGTATGTTTTTAGGCATTGGTTATGAAATTGTTATTTTTTGGCAATTCGATGACTACAAATCAATCGACTTAAATAATCAATCGTAAAATTTAATTTGCGAAAATAAAAGAAAACGAAAAAACCTGTTCCAAAATACCTAATATAAACTCTATCAAACTATTGGAGAGAGCGAATCACTCAACAAAAAGTTGCAACATCTTGATCAACTCCGAGCAATGTGTTTTGATGTCTAAAATTTATAGCCTTCAAAAGGTTTTGATCAACTCAGTAAAATATTACACCATATATTTACAAACTAATACAAGATTGATTATCTTCGGTTATTTGCAAATCCAAAGTACGGATTGCCTATTGTATTATATTATTTGTTCCATTGTTTTACTTGGAAAAGTTGGATGCTGGTTGGATTATCATATCATATTAGCACTAACCATGTAAGACACTAAACATATAATTATATACTCTACCTTTTAAGTAATAAAACTCTACTTTGAGTTCCCACTAATGTTAGGTAATCGTCCCTGCTTTTATCACCCGCTTCATTGTCTCTGAATCAACTACACAATATAAAAAGTTATTTTAAGTTGACTCTTAAATGAAATTAAAGTGACTTTCTGTGGTCATTTTTTGTGTAATTTTGTGTGACAATTATAGCCTGTTCTTTTCATGGCCGCTACGACCAGCGTCTGCGGCACCAAAAAGCGTTGCTTGTAACACAAGAATGTGGAGACTAATGACGCCGGTGGAGACGCAGCGATCGTTTATGAACAGAACTTTTGCCGCTTAAAATTTCAGCGGTAGTTTTGATTGCTTGCGGCAACTCTTTTCACCAACTGTAACGACACCTTTCCTCTCACCACCATGTCATTTATCTTTGCTAGCCTTCATATTTCTTGCCGCCGACGCTGGTCGCAGCGACCATGAAAAGAACAGGCTAGTCACTTCTTTGGTTTTAAAAGCAAATTTGGTTGTGTAAATGAATAAATAAACGAAGTAATAGTTTCATACTGAAATAAAATTAAATAGAATTTAGATACAAAACTTCTGTTAGATGTAAAACTTTTGTTAAAACTTTCTCTTCATCTGTGTGTTTCATTGTATAGATATGGTCATCCATATGCAGTAAAACAAGAAGTCGAAGCAACAATGATTTGAAAGAACAATCACAAGTGAATGAACAAATCTTTCTCTTCCCAAGACATTGCTACTTTCTACAGAGATATATAAATTAGATGTTTCAGTGGTATTAGCTGCATAACTGGGAACACAACCGCTGAATCTGAGACGGGTTATCGCCTGAGAGATTATACATCTCTGTTCTCCCGTTCGCCATACATGTTAAGTTCATCCGCTGCCCGATTTGGCTCGACTGCATCAAATCACCACTTCCACAATTAAAACAAAAAATCCGAAACATGGAAAAGTATATACAGTATCTTCTTTTAAGTTTAGTCAGTGCAAAATTGTTATATCAATGCCACATTCATACGCTCAAGTGTAAGTACAGAGCAAGAAGAGTGGAATGAAACATGCAAACAGAATATAGATTAATTAGATATGATATAACAAGTTTTTACCTCACAATAAACATTTTGAGATTTACAGCTCCATAGCGACGTAGGAATACAGCTGAGATAATGGCACCATGAACAATGCTTGTTCAAATCCGTCCCTCGCAGAAGCACTACGAGTCCAGTAGTATATCTGAAACATATTTCATAAACTTGCATCAAAGATTAGAGTGGGACCTGTATTTCATTTTGTAATCGATTCATGGTGGAAGAGAAGGGATGTACCCTGCTATCAAAAGCACTAAAGAGGTGATCCAGAGAACGTATTGGTATGGCTTGTGTTTGGATTTAGAAGACGCTGCAGCATAACCCCGAGGATTGTTCCTCTGGTTGAAGTATCCATACTGAGGACGGATCAAGAAAACAAAGCCTAGAAGAAACCCGGAAGCGAATCCACCAAGATGGGCAAAGTTGTCTACATGTGGAAGAATACCTACTGCTAAATTAATGGCTATGATGAAGATGAGAGTCAAAAGAGCTGCAAACTGCAAACCGATGAAGCTTTTAGAGACATCATTCATGGAGATGTGAGAAAGTTAAAATTAGTGAGGAGCTCTGAAATTATTTGGCTACCTTATTTGCATAAATAGTCCAATTAGTGAGGAGCTCTGAAAGCATAGCACCAAGCAAACCAAATAATGCTCCAGAGGCACCGACGGATATACCAGCCCGGTTAAAAAGCGAAGACAACAAACTTCCACCAAATCCAGAAATCATATAGAGCAATCCAATGCGTACTGTCAAAGAAAAACAAAAGGATGAGAATAAATGGACAAAGATGAAAGCTGAGGAGGTTTAATATGCATACCAAAACCAAATTCTTGCTCGAGCCGAATACCAATAAAGATAAGACTCAACATGTTAGCAAGGACATGAAAAACCCCGGCATGTAGCCATATACAAGTGAACAAACGCCACACCTGGTGCTTATGAACCACTCTTGATACATCTAAAGCCCCCATCTTCTCCAATCTGGTACAAACAAACGCGTAATTGTAACACATTAACGATATTTAAGCCTCCACATCCGAAAACAATCGTCCACAAGTGAAGTCTTAGTAAACATATACATGAAACTATCACCTCAAAGTCAAAACTAAAATTTGTACAAGCAGTGATAATGAACCCACCACCATTTAATAAATCCAATCATCAGAAACCAAACAAGAAAAAAGCTAGGAGATTTAGGTTACCGACGTGGTGGAAGAAGGACCCAAAAGAGGATTTTCTTTCATAGGCTGAAAAGCGAATCTACCAAGAAACCTAGCGGAGCAATGAGCAGAGTTTTGGGGACAATTGTTGATAGACATCGAAATGACGAAGAGAACAATGTTAGCCACCACGATAGCTGGAACCAGCCATGGAAACCAAAGCTTGAAAGGTCGAAACTCCTCGAAAGAAGTACGTTGCCTCCGCCGAGACACACCATTATTCGTCGGCGGATTCATCATAACCTTGATCTCCACACCTTCGCGAGCCATTCGCAGAGAGGCCAAATCTCTTCTTTGATCTGATTCGCGAAAACAGAACCTAAGTGAAAGAACAAGACATTGTTCCGACAAGAAGAGAAGATGAATCAATCGGCTTTCCTCTTTTTAGGCATGCCTCGTGAACAAGCTAATTCTAGGCATGTTTTAGGAAACTATACTTATTCATTTCATATTTTTTTATCACATATAGATTCGAATATTAATTGCCCAACAGTTGCTTGATTAATCACATGACTAATCTGATTATATACTAGTTGCATAAAGTAGGGTTGAAAATTAGAAATTATTCCTTTCCGTTTCTTGTAAATCCAGAAAATATGTTCCTTACCTTCGAATCCAAATGTTATTTTGACTTGCTTCTCAACCCGTCAAACACATTTCTATAGTCATGGTTTATTAACTTATTTGTATATTATAATCACAACATCCACAATTCATAACTCAAATCAAAACACAAGTATTCAAATTTTAAAAAAAATTAAATTTTCATTTCAACCCGAAAACTCTAAATTCAGAAATTGCAAAATCCTCTCTTTCTTTGGTCCTCGTCCCGAGGTAGCCGCCACTGGCTAGTTTCTCTGATCGGAATAAAGTCTGGTAGGCTACCGCGTTCGCTCAGTACTAAGGAGATAATAGCTTCTCCATTCGTCGGTGTGGTTTCACCGGAGAGATCCACTCAACTTGTCTCTCCCCCACCTAGCTTCCCCCTATCGTCCTCCACTGCCGAGCTCCTCTCTCCCCACAGTGGCATCTGTTGCGACCTCTCCTCTGCCACGGACGACGTTCTCCGTCTCATCTCCTCGCAACTTCGTGTTGTCAGCGTGTGGTACGGCGAGGGATCCTCCTCCACCCGAGCCACCTGACCCACCAGACTCAAGCTCTATATCGTCGTATGAGCTCAACCTACACAAGACTTACCACCGTCTAGATCTGAACGGCACCGGATCTAGACGAGATCCGTTTTACCCCCGTGAGTCGTCCTCTCTACTCGTTGCGAGGCTGTCGTGGATCTTCCAAGGATTGTGGATTCGAGATGTTTCTCCTTACCGTCGTCCTCCGAGTTCAATGGCTGCTCCTCCCTTCCGATGTCGACCACATGCGAAGTGGCTACACCCCTCCATCTCTCAGAACCATCACCTCCCCCCCCCCCTGCTGATTTTCCGACCACAACTTCGCCGGAAAAGTTGTGTCACTCGCCAGAAATGAGTTCTGGTCATCGCCAGACGTACTCTCCATCACCAAGCGGTCGTGATGGTGTGTGTGTGAAATTAGGTCATGGTAATGAGCTCTTGGGCTTTCCATGGCTTATTTTGCTGAAACCCAATAGGAGTTTTCTACTCATTAATATTGGCCCAGTCCTTTTTGATCCAAAAATCAGATTTGAAAAATCAATTATCCTTATGAGTTGATTGGCTCCTCTCCTTTGAGTAGTCTAAAGTTTTATGGATTCTCAAATCGTGTAATCTACTTTCGGTGGGAGAGTTTAGTTCCACATTTTTCCATCTCTTTGAGAATGGTCGAATCCCCGAGCTTTATGCCGGGAACTTCAAAGTCACATGGCAAAGTGACTACCCAGAGACTCTCTAGTTTTGTTGCGAAGTCACTCTTGACGCATCTGAGGCATGCTTTGGATTCGCTCTCCATCTTTCGCGATGATCTATCTGTTTTATGTTTTAAGTTTTATTGCATTTCAATTATGTTGTAGTAACTTTAAAGGATGTTTAATATTCCCTCCATTTGTACTTTGATCATTTGAATGAACGAATGAAGTAAGCTTATCGACAAAAAAAAAAAAAAAAAGTTGCAAAATCACTATAAAATTCATCCTTCTTGTTCACCCTCCCATCCCTAGATGTTCCTGGCCAAGGATCAGAACAACCACAAAGCTACTAGCCTTCTTTTGCTTGTCGACATCGTCTTTATGAGCAAAGTCTGTTGTGTGCAACGCTCTTTAACTGGTGTTTTTTGCGTGCTAACTCCCAACCATTTTTCTCAGATAAACTAGAAACCGTTCATATAGCATGCTAAATTTCCTCTTTCTTACCTCGACCCAAATATATTTGAACACATAATTCATAACAAGTACTGGCTAAATGAGAGAGAGAGCCTAAAGCAGTGTTTTCAGTGATTTGTCGGCTTCTCGTACCTAATATTCACCTTCACTTCATCACCATTATCAAATGGTATGATTGTAGTGAAGACTAAATGATTAAAACCGTTTATAGTTACTCTCGAAAAGCCTGCATCTTCATCCACTTTTGGCATGACCCATTACCCTCCCCACAACCCTTGTGCAATTTGAGTATCACAATATGAATCCAAACACCAACATGTGCAATATCCATTGATGATAATACGTTTTTAATCCACTTCAACTCTTTTAACGCAACAACCATAACTTGATACTCTACTTCTGCAAAAGAAAGAGCCACTATATCCTGCCCTTTTAACTTCCATGACACTGGAGAGTTTCTCAACTTTATCAACCATCCATTCAATGATGTTTTGTTAGAGGATATCCAACCTAATCTTAATCACACCAAACTGTGATGAAAATTATAGTTAACCTTCAAAATAATTCTCATTCATGGACAAACAAATAACAAACAACTCTCAGTGCATCCATCCAATGATTTTTCCTTGGCTTATGCATGAATTGAGATAAAAATATGAACCAAGTAAGCTAGATTTGGTCTAGTCGCAGCCAAATAAAGCAATCTGCCAACAAGTCTTCGATACTTCTCCGGATCGTCAAGCACTTTTGTCATTGATTTCGCCAATTGATGGTTCGGTTCCATCGGGAACTCTACTGGCCTACCTCCAAACAACCCAACACCAACAATAATATCAAGAGCATATTTTCTCTGGGAAAAATAGAAACCCTCCTTGATGCATGCTACTTCCAATCCAAGAAAGTACTTTAGGTTCCCCAAATATTTCATACGAAAGCAACCACTCAGATATATCTTGAACTTATGAACAACCTCTGGACAATTCCATATTACCACCAAATCATCCACGTACACCAGAACGTGCAAGTGAACCTTACCACGAACTAATGAGAAAAGAGAATAATCACCTCTATTTTGTGTGAAATCATACTCCAAAAGTGTATTTTTGAGTTTTGCAAACCAACATCTTGAAGCCTGTTTCAAACGGCAAACCATTCCATTATGTGGAGAACGACAACCTTAACGTAATCTCATAAACATCCTTTCCTCCAAATCTCCATGAAAAAATGCATTGTGTACATCAATTTGATGCAATTCTTAGTTCTTCCTAGTTGTAACTTGAAGAACCAATTTAACAATGCTCATTTTTGCTATTGGAGGAAATGTTTCTTCATAATCAAGCCCTTCTTGCTGCCCATTTCCACATGCAACAAGTCTTGACTTATATCTTGTTCCATATGCATTATACATGATCATGTAAATCCACTTAGACCCAATAACATGTTCACCTGATATAGTGTTTAATCACCCATGTTTTATCCAGTTCATGTGCTTCAGTCTCCAATCTCATTGCTTCTCTCCATCTCATATCTTTCTTTGCCTCAACAAAGGCTTTTTGCATCTTTACTCTTCTTGATTTCAAAAGCACTTTTCGCAGCTCCCTTCTTCTCAATAGTGATTGAACACTATAGAAATGTATTTTCCAAAATTTCTAAGTAATGCCATTCTTCTCATCTAGAGATGGACCTCCAGAAAGATTTTAATTTAAAAAAAAAATATTAGAATCATATTTTAGTAGATTTTCTTAGCTATGTTTGAATATTTTTATATGATAAATATTAATTTATTATGTTATTGAGACTATATATTCACATAAGAATTTTATAATATTTATTATCATATCGAATTATGTTATATTTTGGACTAAACCAAAAATTTACTAATTTATGAGTTTACTAATTTAAAGTACTCCCTTCGTTTCATTTTATAAGATGTTTTGACTGAATGCGCGGTAATTAAGAAACAACAATTATAAAGAAAATTTCATTTAATAATTAACTAATAATATAATTTAACCAATCATATACTCCCTCCGTTATTTTTTATTGATGTTTTAGAGTGATTTTTTTGTTTTGTTTAGATTAATGTTTTCAATTTTCTATGTAAAATTAATTATGATTTTGAGTTTTTGACTGTTTAAATTCTGCAGTTTGTTTTTTTATTGGTTGATTTTTTTTGGAATTGATGATAAAACATGTTTTGTTTTGAAAAAATTAAAAATTGAATGATTTCTTAATTTGGGTGTAGAAACCTTAAACATCAAACAAAAAAAAACGGAGGGAGTATAAGATTACGGAATTTAAAAGATCAAAACTATTAAATAACATTAAAATCTACATAAAAACTAGTAAAACATCTAATAAAATGAAATAAATAAAACTCTCTTAAACATCTTACATAATGAAAGGGAGGAAATATTACTTAAAAATAGTAATTACTAATTACTTTATAGAGATTAATTTGTTGAAAAGGCGGCTTTAATTTTGGAGTATGAAGACATATTAAGGAGTAAGGACCCATGTACCAGAAATTCTTGATTAATACATGCTTCAAAATGTTAGTATTAATTAACGCTTAGTTTGTTGGAAAAAGACGCATAATTACTACAAAACCTATACACCTTTGAACGCTTCAACACCCTCTCAATCTCCCATCTCTCTCACGGCGTCCATTCGTTTTCTGAATCTACGAGAGATCCATTTTGCCCTAAATCTCTCATTCCAGACTCAGAGATCGACACATCCTTCCACGATTTCTTGTGTAGCAAGCAATAAATCGGGTTTTTGGAGGTGAGATTTGGCTGATGCATGAGAAAACCACAAAGAAGAGGAGCCATGGCGATGGAGAAGTCGAGCTCAAAGTACAGAACACAGTTCTGGTACGTGGCAATGGCCTCTTTCCTTCTCTGGCTTTTCTTGCTTTACCTTTTCAATTCCTCCGCAACAACCGTTCATAACCACGAGAGATTGTTCCGAAAAGAAAACATCATCGATCTCGGCGTCGTGCCACAACACCACGAATCCGATCAAGGTCCTGTTGTTGTCTCTCGTGTCGATAACAGCTCTCTTCCTGTCTCCGTTGTTGATTCGCCTCCCGATGATCAGATGTCAGAAGACGCCAAGGTTGTTACCGATCTCGTTGAGGAATTGGAGAACGAAAAGGTTGAGAATGAGAAGAAGAGGGTTGATTCGGTTTCGTATGGTCGGTCCACGAGGGCTAGGAAAGGACACCAACGTGATTCATCGCGAAAGGGGAGATCTTCGGGTAGACTGGAGGCAGATAAGAGAAGGGTTCGTCATAACGATGATGATAATGAGAGCAGTGTGGAAAATACTAGTGATGAGAATCATCAATCATCCGACAAAGAACCAAACTTTTTCGAGTCTAAGAACGTCGTGGAATCACAAAAAGAGCAAGTTGGTGATACTGAGGACGATTCTGAGAGCAAGAAAGGTAAGGACTTGCCGAATGATTGGTCCAATAGTGATCTAGATGTTGATAACACCTCTGAAATAGTATCCCAACCAAAAACTCAGAGAAATAATAATACTGCTGAGACCAAAAACAGAGTAAATTCCAGGAGAAATCAACCTAGGAGAGTTGGGAAAGTCATGGTACGGCCAAGAGCAACGCGACGCAACGATCCTTGTGCAGGAAAATACGTTTATATGCACGATGTTCCAGCTTTGTTTAACGAAGAGCTTCTTAAGAATTGCTGGACACTGAGTAGGTGGACCGATATGTGCGAGTTAACATCGAATTTTGGTTTAGGCCCTCGTCTACCAAACATGGAAGGAGTTTCTGGTTGGTTTGCCACAAACCAATTCACATTGGAAGTGATATTTCACAACAGGATGAAGCAGTACAAGTGCTTGACCAAAGACTCGTCTCTGGCTTCCGCGGTGTATGTTCCTTACTATCCGGGCTTAGACTTGATGCGGTTTCTGTGGGGACCATTCCCTTTCATGAGAGATGCAGCTGCGCTTGATCTGATGAAGTGGCTGAGGGAGAGACCGGAGTGGAAGAGAATGGATGGTCGAGATCATTTCATGGTGGCTGGTCGTACCACTTGGGATTTTATGCGCACACCTGAGAATGAATCCGATTGGGGCAACAGGTACGTCACAAATTCTATTTGATGGTTTAGTAAGGTGATGATGAATAGTAGAATAACGCAATATCATAATACAGTATGATTCATCATAGGAAACACGAGCTAGTAGGTTTTACTAAATTGATGACGTTTCGTTTTTACTAGTTTTTGTGTAGTTTTTCGAAAACGTAGAACCATAAGACTTTGTAGATTAATAATGTAGATGGGAAAGTAGTTGTATAATGTAAAAATGGTGTACTAGACTTTAATTGCCAACACTATGGAATGACAAAATTAATCATGTTTTACTTCTTATTAGACAAGCTTGCTCATTGTTGTAACTCTTTCTCTCTACCTAGCCAGGTTAATGATCTTACCGGAAATAAGAAACATGACGATGTTACTAATCGAATCAAGCCCATGGAACTACCACGGATTCGCGGTTCCTTACCCGACCTATTTCCACCCTTCAAGTAATGCAGAGATCCTCCAATGGCAGAACCGAATGAGAAGAATCAAACGCCGTTACCTATTCTCTTTTGTCGGTGCACCGCGTCCGAACCTTGAGGACAGCATAAGAAGTGAGATCATGGACCAATGCAAAGCTTCTAGAAGAAAATGCAAACTTCTAGAATGCGTTTCGGGTTCTCAAAAGTGCTACAAACCTGACCAGATCATGAAATTCTTCTTGAGCTCAACGTTCTGCCTCCAACCACCGGGGGACTCCTACACGCGACGCTCCACTTTCGACTCGATCTTAGCCGGTTGCATACCAGTTTTCTTCCATCCGGGGTCAGCTTATGCGCAATACGTATGGCATTTACCGAAAGATATAGGGAAATACTCTGTTTTTATACCGGGGAAGAACGTGAAGGAAGGTAAAGCGAGTATAGAGAAGGCTTTGAGTAGGATCCCAAGGGCCAAAGTTGTGGCCATGAGAGAAGAAGTGATAAAACTGATACCGAGGTTGATGTATTTTAACCCGTCGGGTAAACGAGGAGACGCGGGAAGGTTTGAAGATGCGTTTGACGTTGCGGTGGAAGGAGTGTTGCAGAGAGTTGAGGGATTAAGGAAGAGGATTGAGGAAGGGAAGGAGGAGATATTTGATTTTCCGGAGCAGTTTTCATGGAAATATAATGTGTTTGGGAATGTTGAGAGGCATGAGTGGGATTCTTACTTCGATAGGCCCTGACTGATTGATGTTAGATTGTGTTTGATGAGTGTGTGTTTTCTTCTTTCAATTGTTGGGAATTAAGTGAATGTAGTTGTGATTGTGATGGTAGAAAGAGTCACATTTCTGAACTGGTTATGTTCGAGTCATACTTATTCAAGGGGATTAAAAGTGTGAATAGGTGAACGACAGAAATCGACCACAAGATTGCCAAAGCAAAGGTAGCTAGTTTTAATCGACAGAATTATTTCCGTGACCAATAACCAAAATGAGGCGTGTTGTGGAGGTGAACTAGTTTTTTTTTTTTTTAACGTCTGAATTTATTTCATAAAATGATGAAAGAGTTTTAAGACGTCAAGATTTTATCAACTTTATTGAGTACAAATTACAATTAAACTTATGGTTAGGAGTTAGGATAATGCCCTTCCAAACCTTTGCATCAAAGCGTCTGTAGTCCAACGGTTAGGATAATTGCCTTCCAAGCAATAGACCCGGGTTCGACTCCCGGCAGACGCATTGGATTTTGATTTTTTGTTCACCGAGTGTTTTTTCCCCATTGGAGAAACTGTGGAAAAATGCCATATCTTATAGTAATACACACATAACCTTCCATAGTACAATGGTTTCATTAAAGAAAAATAGTTGACAAAATTCTTTTAAGGAAAACCACATGTTCGATTGAAGATTTGAAATTCTACCAATGCCTTTCCTAGTTCAAAATACAAAAGCATCAACGTCCAATACATGCATAGATTTGGTCTAACTGCAACATTCGTCTCATATTCAAGCTCGCATTGATTTACGCTATCTTACTGGAGCCTTTCAAAATTTTGAAATAGGTGGAGCCATCCGAGCAAGACTTGATCCTCTCTCTGGTAAGCAGCGTATCTCTTCCATCTTCTGATTCATTAATATCCAAACTGCTCTATGAAACTCTCCAAATTATTATAGCTATAATTGCTCTGTTTTTATGCTCGGTAAAAACTCTTACCACTTTTTTTCCTCTGTACCGTTTAAATCTCCTATTATTATTTTTTTTTTGAGAAATAAATCTCCTATTATTACTGGCCAGAAAAACGTAAAGTAGAATGTAACTGAAAAAACTGTTGGAACCAAGTTATTGCTTAAACAAATGGGCCTTGTATTGGGCATTTGTCTAACCCAATTTTGGTAGAAAAGTGAATGAGAAAAGCCTTTTGGCTTAAGTGAGTGATATGCAAAAATCCCACATCTAAAGTTTGGGAACTTTTTAAGTGGTATATAAGGAGCCACACATATACCTTTGTTCAAAACATAGCAAAGGCTATATACCGTAAAAGAGAGGAGGGAATCCCCACACGCGCGACCGACCGACCGAACCGGGCTTTGGCTTTGGCTTTGGCTTTGGCTTTGGCTTTGGTTAAAGGGCCGTTGCCGGCCCAATTAAATATCTTTTTGGACCAACTAAATGAGCTGATAAAAGCCCATCTCGTTGGCCCATTAAGCATTAAAAGGCCTGGCCCGAAACGCTGCGTCGGTTACCTTTGCGGTTTCACTAAACCGGCGGCAGTTTTAAAACCAACCTCTGCGGTTTCCGGTTTTGCTAAACCGGAGTCAGTTTTTAAAACCAACCGACGGTTTGAAGAAACTTCCTCTCCGCCAGTTTTAAAAGGAAGTCTTCTTCTTCCTTTCTTCAGACAATTCTGACACACCGGAAAACTCACAAAAACTTCACAAAAATTCTATCAAACAGATTACAAACAATCTCTCTTTCGTTTACAGTAAGTCTCGAGAGTATCGTAGATATTAGTTCGTTAGAATCGGTATTCGAGTGTTTGCGAATTCGATTATCAGTGGTTTTATCCTGGGACTCGTGAATCTATCAAAAAACCCGTCACACTGCGGGAGATTCTTAGAGTTAAGGAAAGATATTTCGTATCTCGACTCCACTCTATCCATCTGATCTCTTCCCTTAACGCTTTTCTTATCGCAATTCATCTCCAATCACGTAGTGTGCCAAATTCTGGTCCTACAAAAACAAGCAATGTCAAATGTGTGACACAAGTAGGGGTGTCAAAATGGATCAAAACTCATGGATCGATGCAACCTAATCCAATCCATCAATCCTAGTGGATTGAATATTTTGATCCTAATGGATTGATGGATCCCATGATATAATGATATAATGAGTAAAATGAATATAAATTAAATGGTTTAATGATGAAAATGGATTAATGATGAAAATGGATTGATCCTTCAACCTTTTTTTTTCAAAGCTAAACACATGATTTTGTAAATTTTCCACAAAAACATGATTTTGCTATTTTCACGGTATAACGTTATTTATTTTAAAAATTCTGCCAAAAAAACGATACCATAAAACTCTCCGCACAAAAACGTGCTTCATCAATTTTTCCTCCAAAAACGTGATTCCGTAAATTTTCCGCCAAAAACGTTCTTCTGTCAAAACATAATTCACTAATTTTTCACCAAAAAAGTGTTTCATCGATTTTCCCCACCAAAAACGTGATTCCATAAATTTCCCACCAAAAATGTTATTCCATCAAAACATAATTCTCTAATTTTCCACAAAAAATGTGATTCATCTTTTTCCCCGCCAAAAAGTGATTCCGTAAATTTCTCGCCAAAAACATTCTTCCGTCAAAACATAATTTACTAATTTTTTGCCTAAAATACGATTAATCGATTTTGCGCCAAAAAAGCGATTTCGTAAATTTCCCGTCAAAAACATTATTCCATCAAAAACACGATTTTTTAATTTTACACCAAAAACATGATTCCATAAATTTCCCGCCAAACATGTGACTCCGTAAATTTCCTGTCAAAAATATATTCTGTAACATGAATCCGTTAACAAATAAAAGTAAATTCCCAAAATAGTTAATATTCGATGAGATAGTCGCTCCTCTTCATAGAATCCTTTTTCTACTGCACCTTATCATAGGTTTCAGAGATGTATTTCTTCACGAAAAATCGTATTTTCGTATTTGGATTAACATAGAGTATTAAAAAAAAGAGAGGACGTTTGTAAAAATATTACCAAAAATTTGTGTATTTTGAAGACTAACCTATGTTTTCAAAAGTTTGAAAACTAACCTTTTACATCTAAATCTATCAAAGTATTTTAAATAAATCAAATAAAAATTATTTTTAAAACAATTTCTATTACCATTAGCTATATAATAATGAGTTATTTAGCTATAAAATCGAGGGAGATGTGCTAATTAACTGTCTGACCAAATTGAGCAAAAACGAGGTTTTCATCCTTCCTCTGAAGCTGAAATTACACAAAAACCTTCCACCTAGAGCAACGAGTTAACGTGGGGAAGACAAATAAATCAGGTAGCTTACACACAGTATCTTCGAGCTGCAGACTATCAAGTAGGTGGCGGCGTGTTTGGGGTCCACATCGTCTGACTTCTTCGGCTTGCATAAAAACTGGAGATATGGAAAGATTTTCAGATAATTATTTACCCAAATATATAACTATACAAATATATATACAATATAGTGGTTACCATCTATATATAACATTACCTTACTTTTTACTCTTTCACTCTCACATATCCTTTCATATTTGCTTCTTCTACTCCATTTACGACATCTGATTGCTTGACAACCACAAACAAAAAAAACATAAATATCCAACTACCTTCAAGAAATCGAAAATCATCACCAATGTTTTTCAATTCGCAATACGTGGTAAGGAAAACTTCTTTCCTCAAGTAATAAATTCCACGCTGATTTTAACTGATATTTCATATCTCCTTTTCATCTTCAATGCATGCATTTATTTTGATGTTCTATTAACATATTTCGTCGTTGTTTTTAATTATATATAAAGGTTGGTAGATATGTTCGTCTTCTCCGAGGGAATTGGGTTAAAGGAGGCTACGGAAGTTGGGTGTTTTGTTGAAATCCTTCATATCTGGGCTTCGGCGTTAGTGTGCGCGATACAGAGAGGCTTGAATCACTTAAAGATCTCGTTCGTAGAAGGTACTACCTTGACATAACCACGCCTTTTGTTTTGACATTTCGCGAGCCTGATGTCAACTCTGGAAACCAAGAATCCCAGACACCACTGTCTCATATTGAGTCGAACATTGACTTGGCTAACTTTATGGCGTTACTCGACTCTAATCCGACTCTTACCATCTTTGTTACTGTCGGCGCTGAAGCTGTAGCAACACATGAGTTCCATTGTAGAACAAGACAGACCACTTATCTTCTTGAGCACGACAACGAGGAAGCGAGTAACCAAGCCTTGGCTGCTTACAATGGTACGAGAACTTATGTTTGTTTTATTTATAATAGGTTGAAAATGCTTACTAAAAGGTTTTTTTTTTTTACAGAATTCATAACTGGAAGGACAATACCTGAAGCTCGAAGTGCTTTAAAAGCTATTTTCACGGAGGAAGAAGTGGTAATTATTTACCGTGTCCACTTGTAAATGTTGTATTCCAACCCGCTGCAAATGCCAAGAGAGCGTATCCCACCAAGTAGTCGTTCCATGACACAGATAATTGTGCTAGATGGAGAAGATGGTCCTGATACGGCTAATGGAAATGATAACAACAACGGTGCTGCAAGTGATAGAAACTCGAGGCCACATGGTACGTTTTTCGTATTGTTTGAGTTTTATTTTAAATTAGCATTAAACATACCTCGTATACGTTTATAACTTATATATTTTCTATTGTATGTGGTAATGTTATTATTAGATGTTATTTCTCTTATATGTAACATTAAATTTTTAATATCAAGGTCCTCCATCTAATGGCGAAAATGGAAATCAAATTACTCAACCTCAGCAGAACGTAGGTAATCACAACCAACAAAGGCGAGCCTCCGAAGGTGTGGATACCGAGATGCAAAACAATGGGCAGCACACTTTCATGAGTGAACATGAATCTCGCATATACTGGGAAAATCTTCTAGCAAGTGGCAACATTTCCTCTGAACCACCTACCATGGAGGATATTATGTGCATCGAAGAAAACTATGATTTTCAAAGGAGTCCTGCTGGCCATCTACACACAACAACTACACTTTTCAGTTCTGAACCTAGTGAAGAGATTTCGGCTACTGCCTCTTCTAGCATAATTTGTCTCACGCCTGACATCGAGGCAGAATTGGACAAAGCTCTCTTGGAACCAGTTGCAAGGGTTCAAACTTTAAGGGGCCACGGTAAGTTAACAAAACTCGTTGTTAAACAAAATACAATTCCTTGTCGTTTTGATTTTTATTTGTACTGACTTATATTTTAATTAAACATTGTAGCTTTATTACCCAATGGTGTTGGACGCCTTCCACAATCACTTGGCGAAGTTCTAGAAGCAGTACCTCTAACTGTTGTTCCACCAACTCTCCCAATCATCCATTCCACTCCTCTTGTAGAAGAACCAAGATTTTGCGCCACTTCTTGCGGGTCCAAATCGTGGCAAAGTTGATCTTAACCTCTCCCTGAATATCGGAATATCATTGCTTAAGAATGGTTACCAAGGTTCAAGTGGCAACGTTCCAATGGTTGATCATCTCTTCGATTCTTCATCTGACGGCGACGAAGACCTTGGTGGGTTTTTCTAGAGTGGTTCTCAAGGTTTTATATAAAAGTTGTATTTTTCCTTTTCTGTTAAATATGCTATGGTTTTACCGTCCTATCCACACTTGGACGTGTTTAAAATATTTGGATGGCTATGTGGGCCTATATTCGGTTATGTGCAACGAATATGACCAATATTTTGTGTTGTGAAATATATTTGTAGTTATCCGTTCTTTTCATTGTTGGACGGGATTATGTTATTTAACCGGATATGTATGACTTTGTTCTGTTATGTAGACTTTTGTATCGATACAGTTTTAATGGCTGGCAAGTCTATCTTTTGTATAAATTATGTTATGAAATGTTTTTCTACTTTGCCTTGCTTTTAAATGCTTATACTAATAACATAATTAAACGTGTAGGCGAACACATTAATCCGTAAACTGAGTTACACGTTAGAATGGTCTTTGCAAACCGCGATTCCTTTAAACAACATATGGCAATATATGCACTACACAATAAAGTACAATACTGGAATTCAAAGTCTTCACCCGACTTAATGGTACTAAAATGTCATGGACTATCATGCCCATGGAGAGTATACGCTTCATGAATGGATAACTCAAAGAAATTTGTAATAAAAGTCTCCTCAACGGTCACGTTTGCACGATTGATGAGCTTGGTGATTTTCAACGTCAAGCAACAACAAGTGTAATTAGTGCTCTCATGCAAGCAAGGTATGGAGGTTCGACTATTGGTCCAAAACCTTCCGAAATAAGAGATATTATGCGAGGATAACATAATGTTCGCATCTCGTATTGGAAAGCGTGGAAGGGCAGGGAACTAGCTGTAAATGCTGCTAAATGTTCATCGGAGCAAGGGTACTCCAATCTACCAAAATACTTGGAGAGGTTAGTAGCTTGTAACCCATGGACACTCGTAAATCTTGAAACATTCTATGACAAAGCAATACGCCAAAGATTTAAGTACTTGTTCTTCGCCCTCTATGCATCAGTGGAAGGATACTCTTACATGAGGAAGGCCGTGGATGGAACCCATTTAAAGGGAAAGTATACCAGGTGTTTGCTTACGACATCAACACAAGATGGAAACTACATAATATTTCCTTTAGCTTTTGCCATTGTCGATAGTGAAAATGATAAGGCTTGGGAGTGATTTTTTAGATAGCTTTCCGCGTTTGTACCAAACCATGAAAATGTAGTGTTTGTATCTAATCGCCACGCATCTATCTACTCCGGCCTCAATAAGGTAATCAAGTAAAATTTGATTACCAAATATTTTTCATTACTTGTCTTCATAACAAACACTCTTCTCGTTGATAGGTTTATCCTTCGGTCCACCATTACGCATGCATAATACACCTAGTAAAAAACATCAAGAAATATTTTCGTGGCGACCACCTACCTTACCTTGTCTCAACAGCCGTAAGGTCATTATGCCTTGCTGATTTTTACAAGACTTTTAATGAAATCAAAGAGTTGGACCCAACATGTGCACAATACCTAATTCAAGTTGGATTTCCACATTGGGCAAGGTCTCATTTCGATGGAGAAAGGTATGATATCATGACTAACAACATAGCCGAATCTTGGAATGCTGTTTTACGTGAAGCTAGAGAGTTACCAGTTGTTGGTTTGGTGGAGTTTATTCGGACCAAACTTATGAGTTGGTTTGCTACCTATAGGGAAGCCTCATCAATGCTCACATACACCGTAACGCCCAAGGTTTTATCACAAATTTCTCTCAATTTTGATATATCCGCTGGGTTTGATGTACACGCAGTAACAAAGACAGAATATGAAGTTCATTCAAAAGAAGGAGTATCTTACCACGTCAATTTCCTAAAGAATTCTTGTAGCTGTTTCAAGTTCCAGATGTTAAAGTTTCCTTACCCGCACGCGATTGTAGCTGCTATTGTTTCAAAGAGAGAAGTTGCTTCATTAGTCGACACATCATATAGCGCATATTCTTGGAGGAACGCATACACAAAGGTTATCTATCCAGTCACTGACTTGGATGGTGGAAGCAATTTTTCCACACCAGTGAACGAGATAACACTCCAACTTCCTACAACAAGACGTCCACCTGGTAGGCCCCGGAAAACCCGTTTCATGTCACGAAGCGAGAAATTGGTAAGTTTCATAAACTTACACACATTACTGCTAATAAATAAAATATCAATTACATATATTATTTTCGTATATTTGATTCGCCGTGTCCGACGCAAAACATCCTGTACTAGATGTCGAAAGGCTGGCCATAACAAAGCCACCTGTAAGATGGCAATGTGAGTAAGTTTGTGTATAATGTGAGTTCCTAGTAGTTGACGATGTCGTCCTATCCTATGTTGTACCTGGGTCAACATAATTCTGTGTTTAAAGTGTAAGATACTAGATATCATCCCAGATGTGAAAAATTCCAACTCTATGTTATAAATAAAAAAAACTCACCATCTTTATATAACAAGTGTTTTTGGTTATGATTACGATTATAAATGTACATTCAAATACAACACTTGATTATCAACTGTAAAATTATTTGGCAACAAATAAGTTACATGTTTGCTTGTATTTTAGTATAAAACATTACCAAATTTGACAAACTATTGAAAATATGCTAAATCAACAGTTAGCATGACTAACAATTATAATATTCGAGTAACTTGAAAATTGAATAACAAACTCTAATATTATTTGATTAAATGGTCAACATAACTCTGTGTTTAAAGTGTAAGATACTATGTATCATCCCAGATGAGAGAAATTCCAACTCTATGTTATAATCGTAAAGGAAACTCACCATCTTTATATAACAAGTGTTTTTGGTTATGATTACGATTATAAATGTACATTCAAATACAACACTTGATTATCAACTGTAAAATTATTTAGCAACAAATAAGTTACATGTTTCCTTGTATTTTAGTATAAAACATTACCAAATTTGACAAACTATTGAAAATATGCTAAATCAACTGTTAGCATGACTAACAATTATAATATTCGAGTAACTTGAAAATTGAATAACAAACTCTAATATTATTTGATTAAATGGTCAACATAACCTTATGTTTAAAGTGTAAGATACTATGTATCATCCCAGATGAGAGAAATTTCAACTCTATGTTATAATCGTAAAGGAAACCCACCATCTTTATATAGCAAGTGTTTTTGGTTATGATTACGATTATAAATGTACAACCAAATACAACACTTGATTATCAACTGTAAAATTATTTGGTAACAAATATGTTACATGTTTCCTTGTATTTTAGTATAAAACATTACCAAATTTGATAACCTATTGAAAATATGCTAAATCAACAGTTAGCATGACTAACAATTAAAATATTCGAGTAACTTGAAAATTGAATAACGAACTCTAATATTATTTGGTTAAATGAGTAATATACAATCTGACATCATCGATATGAAGACTTTGAAAACTTGTTCATTAATGATTCGAAAAATCGTAGCACGAATAACAATCTACATATCTGCCAACAATTTGAATGTCAGTTTCATGTTTAAGTAGCATAAATGTTACGATAAGGTGATATAAACATTCGACAATAGAAACACCATTACCAACGAAATAGTTTTAAACCACAAATCATTCTCAAACCAAAGTCTTTGAAAAAAAATGAAAAAAAAACATAACTGTAATCATTTGAAGCTTGGTGGGACCAAATTACAAAGATCCTCCATTTCCCTCGTACAACATCACCATTATCCGCTTACCCTCCATCATAAGAATGTCCGAGGTGATACAACGACATACCTCTACACCACCCAACAACATGGGCATGCATTAATAACACAGCAGTTACACCTGAATCAACGTGGCGACTATTCTGAGGAATACATTTTGGTCTCTCCATAGACAGTGGTTTCAAGTCTCTGCCGGAATAAGAGCGACCACTTTGCTTCATGAGGAAAAGGAACATCTGACATAAGGGAACCATCTCCTTACCAATGGCATTGTCATTGCGAATGGACATATCAGAATCGAGAATGCAGATGGTACCCGCTACACAATCTACACAAATGCTTGTCCAAAGAGTTTTATCAAAGTTGAAAGAGAAATAGAATCTTTCTGCTTCCACAAGCTTGCCATTTGCATTCTTTAAGGATTGCATAACTTGTTTTGGAAACTGGTATGATTCTTTGTCCGATGACTTTAAAAACTTTGGGAAATTCTTCAATAAAAGAGATACAAATTTGGTATCACAAAAATGAACCTTTTTGGCTAACATCGAGTTCCCACCACAAAGTAGGCTTCGAGTGTGAAGAACAAGCAAATCCATTATCTGATAAACAAAGCAGATCTTCGTTAGAGACGTCGTAGTGACCATACTTAAGAAAATAAATTTCATTATTACTTTGGGAGAGGCATTTTTACTATGGACTACAATGTCAGCAAGTTGACACAAGAAACCCATCAAAAGAAATACTCCTATAAGGCAAAACAAGGATAAAAACAGTGAGCAAACGATTTTGTTATGCTCAGTCTTAAAATAACTATTAATAATTTAATTACCATATAACATATCAAACTATCAATAACATTTTGGAACCCATTTAACATTCAGAATGGTAACTAAATTTTGCCATAACAATTAACAAAAAAAATTAAGAACACTTACGGAGTAGTTTTAATTTTCTCAGTCAACATCTCATACTTCAGGGTGTATGCCTCAGCTTCCTCCTCAATTTGGCCAATATGATGCACTTTCCTCATCCTTTGCAACATTAGCTTATCACACTGATAATCAGAAACAAGCGAAGCAGGTAGAGTTTTTAATCGCTTGCTTTTACGATTAATAATGGCAGCTCCAACTCCATCAGGGACATCACCACAATCATCATTAACATTAGTATCAGTGTCAGGCAACGCTCTGTTCTGGATACAAGCCTGAGATAGCCCAAGTGAGAATGAAGAAGACGAAAACAAAAGAACGGAGTCAAACATCTGAAACTAAGAGAGCATATATTAATATGATAATATCCATATTACAAAGTATAATTTGCAGCTTTATACTGACCATCAAATTATTATCAGTGCAAGCGTTATGGAGACACTGATTTTCACCTACTTCTGATCCTTCATGCATATTACATGTGATATGATTCTCACTATCTGCACCCTATAGAGAATAAAAACAAATATTGTACATAAAACACAAACACAAACAAATATCAATCATGTTTAATAATTCAAATTACCTTATTTTGGTAATTGGTTGATCTAGTGCCATTTAAATTTGAGGACTTCCTTTTCCCACCATTAGCATCCGTTGTAGAATGAGGGACTCCTCCTCTGGCCAAAGACACGGCAGAACTTTCCAAATAAGAGACAACACCATCAATAACATCTGATTTAATACTTTTCATTCCTTGGGAGACCTCAAATTCCAATTTATTGAAATAGGATTTTAACAACTGAATTTCACCAACACAAGAATCAGCTTTCTCTTCTAACAACTTGATTTTTCTAAGACATGAATCAGCCTTCTCTTCCATTCGGTCATAGTCATTCCTAAGTTTATCAGCAACACAAATAGCCATGCCTCAACATCGACATCCTTGGAAGCTTTCACATTCTGAGGGTCACTACATTGCCCTATTCCTTCTACACTTCCACCGCCTTTCTTCAACATTGCCTTCTTTTCTTTCGCCTCTTTAATCATTCTAAGAACATCAACTGTCGTTGCTCCACCAATAAACATGGCATTGGTAAACATATAGTCCTCGTTTATGAGTTGTACCATGTTTGTGACTTTTGGATCATCTACTTCATCAGACCATTGGAGCTCCTTATCATCAAAATCAATCTCCCCATCATCTGAAATAATGCAATCCACTGCAGTCTACAATATTAAGAAAATTAAATCAATTTTAAAGAAGGTTTCCCACGATTTCAGTTAACAAATGATCTTTCATTCAAAAATTATAATTATACCTTTGGATCTTCATATAATTCTTTCGCATGGCTAGGGCTCAAACTGATTTTCTTTTCCCGCGGGTGATCATTAACCCAATCCCCATCAGACTCACAATCAGATGTTGAATTCATCTGAACAACTTCAAGTAAAGATGGAACTGCTTCAACCATTACTAGTTGAAGAGCATGAACGAACCCTTTAATAGCTATAGTATTCTGAGATAGAGTTATCTCATTCTTCTCCCTTATACTAGATATCCCCATTTCAAACGAAAGACGTCCCCAAGGATATTTAAAAAAGGCATCCAAATCTTTGATTTCTTCAACATATTCTTTCGAAATCTTCTGTAAATGTGTGGTTGGCAATATGACAGATGCAAGAAGCGCCAAACAAGCATATTTAACTCTAGTATATGTATCTTTCACAGTCTTCTTCTTCAACATACGAATTGCTGCGGTTACAGTGACTGCTTCTAGTTTCCCGAAGAGAGAAGGCTAATAAGGTGTCTCTGTAATATTGTTCTTCATCTTTTGCTTCGACTTCTTAGTAAATTTCCCGCAGGGCAAACCTGTTACAATCGCAAATTCACGAAGAGAGAACCGCACTGGTTTTCAACAAACAATACCTAAATCTCGTGCTTTTTCGAAACCTTCAGTAGCCTTGATAGGATGAAGCGACCAAATCTCCCAGAGTACTTTGGCTTCTCGGTCAAGCTTACAAACTTTCCAAACGAAGATCTCCGAATGATTTCTCTTTCGTTTTCTTCAAGCGCGTTAAAAATCTTGGTAATTCCAGAAGTAGCACCGTACGCTGTAACCCTAATACCCACTGGCTCGTGGCCCACCGCGAACATCCGGTGAAGAAGCTCTACTTGATTTTCCATGTCGTAGATCTGAGAAGGAAATTTTTAAAATTGATTACAACCAAAGTCGGTAATAGTAGTTAAGACAAAAATTTACATATCAAACTTAAATTATCAGGAAACAAACTCGATTATAGATGGAAAGAATGGATTTTACTTACAAACTAATTAAATTAGCTCGAATTCGGCGAATCTTCTGTGGTTATCACGGCGACGCAGAAACCAATAATTGTTTTTTCGAAACCAAAACTCCTCCAAACCGTCTTTTTTTTACAGCGACACTTGAAACCAAGAATGGTTTATATGCTAGCAAGAACTCCGGCAATCGTCTTTAGTTTAACGGCGACGGAGAAAACAAGAATGATTTATATGATGGCGGATATATCTTAGAAACCTACTTAATCTCTCACCTTCTCTATCTACGATAAAGCTTAAAACCAAAAAGGAGTTTTGAAAACATAATTTACTGAACAAATCTTTGGAAAAGATATTGCCTATATCCACCTGACACGCAGTCTAGCACACGTAATAGGTGTATCACATGTAGTCCCTAGCTATGTAGGGGCACCGGTGCCTTATTGGAAAGATGAATAGTCCCTTGGTCAGATCCCTAATTATACCAATAACGGTGTATAGAGAGCCAAATTTATGTATAATAATTTATAAACAACTTTTTTATGTTACTTATAAGATGAGAAATGGAGTTGTAGTTTTTGGATTGTCAAAACTAGTTAAGAATGACATAAATAGTGAAAAAATAACTAATTATAATGGTGGAACTCATGCAACTAATGTGATGCTATAGGGAATTATTAACCAATGTAGAATTGTTACATGAGAAAGATATGAATCACTAATTTTTTTTTGACAATAATGTATGGAAAAGTAATGCTTGTTAATAAAAATGCATGTATAGAGGAATTCCCTCATATACCACTCTTTGAAGTATTTTTCCAAAAATACCACCTTAAAGTTTTATTTCCAAAAATACCACATTTTTTTCCTAAGTTCCAAAAATACCACTTTTAAAAAAATTGATTTCTAAGGTTTAGAATTTAATTTTTTTGGGTTTGGGTTAACTATTCCAAAATTAGGGTATAGTTTTAGGAGGTAGGGTTTGGGTTTGGGGTTTAGGGTTTAGTTTTGAATGTTAAAAATGAAGTTTTTTAAAAAGTGGTATTTTTGGAATTTTGGAAAAAAAACTTTAAGGTGGTATTTTTGGAAATTACCCGTAAGTATAATAGACTTAACAACTATAGATTTTTCTACAAATGCTTGATTGAAAATCGATTTTATAGATTTATTGTATTTTAATATTTTAATACCATTTGAAATAATGCGTTAAATATATTTTTCTTATAAATTAAAAAAGTTAGTTTTTCAAAAATTTAAAAACATAGATTAGATTTCAAATTAGATAAAACTCAGAGAATATTAAACCAGAGGGAAATTAGGTTAAATGACCAAGAAAAAAAACATATTAAAAAAATTAACCAAAATCCCCTTATATGGTTAAATCATAGCCATTAGATATAGGGTTTTTAGTTAGCTTTTTAGATATATTTTTTTTGGCTAAAAAAAAATTAATGAAAAGAAAAACGCTTCGAAATCTCTTATTCTATACTCCATCTGTTCCTAAATGTAGAATTTTTTACAAAAAAATTTTGTTCCAAATTAATAGAGGTTTTACAGTTTTCTATGCACTTTTACAAATTCCAAAACAAATATTGAAATACTATTGGTTAAACTTTATTGAAAACTGTAAATCGTAGAAATCAATGCGTTTTCTTAATTACCGTGCATTACCTTAAACATCTATTAATTAGGAACGGAGGGAGTAGCAAAGTTGCAAGTTTCAAACTTTGGTATTGGAGACAAATCTCCTAGCCGCCATGAAAAGAGAGAGATAAGAAAATTTCACTACAACACTGGATCTTCTAGCCGCCATGAAAGCAGCGTTGAAACAGCATGGGCGTCACTTAGGGTTACAAAACGGAGGAAGAAGACTTGAGATGACCCGAACACAAACGCAGATCTGCTTCCGATTGATCTCGTCATGGAGATACTCAAACCCTAGCCAGATTCCTCTGCATATCGAAGCTTTGGGCATCCATCATTCGCCGCGAGATTTCATGAAATCGTTCCTTTTTCACTTTCAATCATAAGGAAGTTTGTTTCATCTTCTCTTCGCCTCAAACCCAAACTCCAGGTGATTTCTCTATAGCTACTTACCATGGGACGCCTCATGCAACTCCAAATGAGTCCAATATCACTTGCTCCTCTCTTCACGGTTTGATTTGCTATGGAACTTCTCATTCCTCTCGTCTTTTGGTGTACAAATCCATCACCAGAAGATCCATCACATTGCCCGAATTGGAGCCCCGAAGTTTTGACGTGCAACCTTTCTTGGGATATGATCCTATTGATGGTGTTTACAAAGTGGTATGTGTGACCCGAACAAACCTTGTTCATGGGGAATGAGAACTCGTGGAGGATGATTGCAAATAGTCATAACCACCTCATTCCTGGAAATGACCAGATCTGTATCAATGGTGTGGTATATTATGAAGCTTATGGTGGCCGGGAATATGCAGTCATGAGTTTTGATGCTAGGTCCATCTTATCAAAGGACCTGGTGGTACCGATCATCGTTATCTGCTTGGCCGTCTATTGATTAGGTATGAGGGGAAGCTAGCCATGACGTCCTCTGAAATTTCTGCGAATGGTAGTATGGTTTTAGAAGATGAAGTGAAACATAAATGGTTGAACAAGGTTTTTGTTTTGCCTAATTTGTGGACAAGTTTGGCTCGGCCCACAAGCACATCTTCACCTGAGCGTCTACGTTTTCTTAATGTCACTGAACCGGTTTGGTTGACTGCTTCACCATAGTATGTTCTCTGTTATGATCCGAAAAGAAATAGTATTAGAAAAGTCGTGATCAAAGGAATCGCAGGGCATAAGCGGTTACGTTTCAAGAAACAGCTAGAAACTTGTGTATTTTTGTATCACTTCTCTAGTCAGGTTGAGAGTCTTATGTTTCTCTAAGAATCAATAGAAATCTGACCAAACCTGTCTTTTGTTTTATGTTGGTGACTTTGAGTGGCAATGATATCTCCTTTTGCAGGTATGTGATGGATGATTTGGGTTCAACTTTGAGGCATAGCAATGAACCCAGCTTCAAAGTACTCATTTCCTTTTCATGCTTTCCAGGAATCTAAAGTCTTCTCTGAAGTATAAATATTTCAGTTTTTCCCGCGCTGCTCCATATTAACCTTTTTAATTTAGTTCCTTTGGGTGTCAACACTTATTATGGTGGTGTAGCAATAAAAGTTTAATGTGGATTGACATGCGCTTCTTGATCAAGGCTCATACATGTTGTATGGAACTAGTTTCCACAATGCGCCCTATCTTTATCTACTAATTTAATTCTTTATCTGCTTCTTCTATATGACCATGTATGATTTTTTATGTACTATTTTTTTTTATTTGCTTATGGCATCTGCCAACATTGTCACAGCTCTGCTCAGGCTGTTAAGATATGACAATGGTAGATTTTAAAATACTAATTGGTCTTGAAGATGGGAACTAGCATTAGTAGGTTTCGAAAATTTTCAATGGAACTTGGTTCTGTGACTACGACCATTGGCCGTTTGTTAAAGGTGGCAGAGGTCGTTATAGCTTTGATCGAGAGAGTTCCGTGACCGCGACTGTCATTAATAGATTCAAAAGAGCTTCAAGTGGTCGATAATAAGATAAAATAAACGGTTTTCATTTATTTTCTTCTTTCCGGATGCAAACACGTTTTTGGGAAATTTCCCTGACCAATAAGGCAATAACAATAACCAACCCGGCTTGACTAGGCGAATTCATTTTAGGTGGTCAAACGTTATATATTATTTTTGATTACTTATTAGAAATTGCAAGTTTTTTGTTGTGAGCATCAAAGCGTCTGTAGTCCAACGGTTAGGATAATTGCCTTCCAAGCAATAGACCCGAGTTTAAAATGATGACATATTTTGGATTAATTGTGACATGGCTAATCCCCCTAAAATAATTGGATAACTAAAACAAAAATACTATTAAATAAAACAAATTTAAATAAAAAAAAACGAATAAACATGGTCAAAAAAATAGTAAAAAAATTGTAAAGAATCGGAAATTTCCAATCGCATACTAAAATGACGAAGTTTATAATATAGATTACTAATCGCATACTTCATTAGTTAGCCCGATAATGATGACAAAGTCACCAATCACATGTAAGTCATTAACTCCTGCATATGAAATACTTAAATTATGATTTCAAATAGTTTAGTGGGATTCAACAAAATTATAATATCAAACTTACCCATCGAATCTTACCTAAACCACTAAAACCAAACACAAAAACAAAATATTTATTCAATATTCTACAAAAGTAAATGGTAGAATCTTTGAACAATTCCAAATATATTATCTACTATATTGTCAAAGAAAACCATATATATTTATATACTTACAAGATTACGATGCTTGGAATACTTTAAAAGAATATACCAAAAACAACATATCAGAAGCAAATAACTACCATCTAATTTTGCAAAAACCATAGTTAGTTATCATTCGATTTAGCAAGAGGATTTAGAATATTCTATTAAATAAACTCAAAACAATTAATTGTGATTGCATTGTTAACTTCAATATAATACCCACGTAAAAATCTCATCAAAAATTTGTTCTCATCCAATATATTTACTTAACCAACATTTAGATCATAACCATCTACTTCTATCAATATATATATATATATATATATATATATATACTAGGTGATTTGCCCGCACCGTGTGCGGATATACACACTTTTTGTAATATGTTTGATTGTAGTATTGATGGTATTATAAATTATGAAAATTTTAAGGTTTTTTCATAACATATAAAAGGAGGAAAAAAATTATATAGCTAACTCAATGATATGGTGAAATGAAAGAAGACATATAACATAAGTGTGGTAAATAAAACTCAAATAAAACAAAAGTCCAATTCGTAAAACCGATGAAAGTTGAGAACAAAACAAAAAGTAATGAAAATTTTGAAGCATTATATTTTAGACAATATTTATAGGCTTTTCTGGATTTTTTCTTCGTTGTCGGTTATTAAGATTTTCAATCAAAACCTAGATTTTACCCTTGATATTGCAACATATAATTGTCTATGAGAGAACACATACCTAGGTAGAAACACACCACCATTTTGTAGTGTATATCCTTGACTTTTATTTATTGTAATTGGAAAATCCAAAGCCATGTACAAACTTTATGGAAATAAAACTAAGTTTCCAGTGGGATAACAAACATCCTACGAATTAACTAAAACTTTGTCGCTTGGTTTATCATTTCTAATTATGATTCAACCCTCAATCACAAACCGTGTCAGCTGAATAACAATAAGTCTAGTACACTACATAACCTTTTTTTAGGATCAATGTTACGAAGATACATGATAGGAACACAAACATTTTAATGTTTAGGCATTCCAAATACTTTGATATTGTCCAAAAACTTGGTTGGATATACGACGTTACCCTTTTGAGTAAGTATATGATGAAACAATCTTATCTGAACTTAAATATACTTTATCTTCACTTGCATTGATTACATAAAATTACTTGAGTACAATTCATTTCAAATTATAATGGATATTTTTTAGTTGTGTTATAGTTAACAAAATTATAAAATTGGTTACCTGGTAATTTTGAAAGCATTTAATCATTGATCTGATCACTATATTTGTAGAAATCAATATCAGTTTGAATTTTCAAATGACCTTTCGTAGATTTCTTTTACTATAGTTTTAATTGGATCTTTGCACTCAGTGATCAACAAATTTTTTGGGATGTCAAAAAATGTTTCTCTGCCATTTTGCATGTTGATCTTTTCATCACTAAAAGATGATTTTGTATGGATATTGTTTTAAAAATAATTTTTCATGGGAAACCTAATGATTTTATACGAAACTCGTTTGTTATTTGAAATTAAAAAAAATCTTTTTTCTTTTGAATTCAAGAAGTTCGGGGCCGAATCCCGTAATCCTCTAGACCCGGAAAATTATAATATTATATAACAGTTGTTACTGATTGATTGATATTGGGGGGGGTTATTAAAATTTTCAATGTTTTTGTCAACTCTTGAGCACTTGGCACTGATCCCATTTCCCCTGAAAGTATGGAGTTTTAAAAATTGAGGATTAAAAAATGGTATGCTCTAAAACTATGCTCTATATTATATGTTACTTCAAAGTTTTTATCTCTGAACAAACTCTCAAACTCGAGTTGTGTATTGGTGAGTTCACTCCGAAATGAATCCACCTTAATTCTTTTATAAAAGGTATTATGAAAAATATACATTGATGCTATTTCAAATTAACAATTAACAATTTACATAAATAATATTTGACCCAACAAATACATAATTGGTAAGGGATTCTCTCTCCTAATTCTTTTTTTTTTTCAATTTCCTCCTCTTTCTCTCTTCCAAGAAAGAAAGCAAACTTCCCATTACGTTCGATCTAACCTCATTCAAATATTTAGTCATATTGTACCCTTGTATTGGTATCATCATGGTTGGTCAAGCTTATCTCTCCACGAAGATCCTACATATAGCCTTTAGAGTTTTAAATCTCGTCTACATAGAGTTTTAGACAACTCATATTTACACGGCCTGGTATTCCCTTCTTTGATCAATAAAATCTAATTCAATCGATGGATGATCTCCTTGTTCTTTGCATTCATCGTTGAAACTTTCAGTTTATTAGTTTTTATCTTTTGAAACAACAAACCAAGTAAATTAAAGTTGATAAAATTATCTCGTTCATACAAAAAAGCTAAACAAACTAAATCACGAAAAATGGTTTTATGAAGAAAAAACAAAATAAGCAGAAAAAGAAATAGTAATCCAAAACAAAACAAAAAAACTAAATGAAATAGTTCATCAACAACTTATTGAAAACGATGGAACCAATTATTTTATTTTATTTGATCATTAGAGCATATGAAAAAACTGAAATATATAGAGAATATAGTTGATCAATTTCTTTACACACGATTTTATCATGAACAATGGTTTAGGATCCTATATATAATATTTATTGTAATTAGTTTATTGGTTTGTTTGTTCCTAAAAAAATGGGTGGCTCAACAATATTATTTTCTATTGAAGTGAGAGTTTAATATTTTTGTTTGATTTTAACTAAGAAAAAAATCTATTTAATTAGCCTACTATGCCATGTCATATTTTTAGCAAAACCATGTCATCATTTTGGCTTGACACGTCATAGTTTTCAACCAATCAAATTATAACGTTTAGTGAATCTAAATAATTCGACTTCGCTTTTAATAGGAAGGGGATATATATATATATATATCATTTTCCTTCCAAACACTTCTTACGCTTTATTTAGTTTCGTTCTTCCTTTACCTACAAAATTTTTTTCGAAAAATAATGTCTTTGTGGGATGTTAACAAATTGAATTCATTCGTCAGTGAATGGAGAATGAGAGTGAAATTACTCAAAAAATTCAAAATTTCTTCAGGAGGAAATGAAACACTCGAGCTAACCATCGTTGATGAAAAGGTTTGTCTCACTTATTTTCCATTATTTATTAGTATATCCCCTTCCTATTAAAAGCTAAGTCACATTAGTTGTTTTTATTAATTGTTATAATTTCATTGGTTAAAAACTATGACATGGATTGAAAAATGATGACATGTCTTGACAAAAATTGTGACATGGCTTAATCCTCTAAGATCATTGGATAACTAAATATTAACAATTAAATGTTTAAGATCTTGGAAACAATTAAAATCTGAAATAACATGGATTGATTTATAAAAGAATCAAAATTAGTTTGCAACTAAATTCTAATAAATCTTTTCTTTATGAACTAACGAATCTTTTGATAATATTAAAATAAATATAAATCCCTTGTTGAAGAATAAACTGGAATATTCTAAAAAAATCCAAACAAAGCTATAAACTAATTAAATCCCCTATATATAACAGAATTCTAGACTATCATCATTTGTCATCATAAAATTCTACCTACCTTTTTTCATATGTTCAAATGGTCAATTTCTAAAAAAAATAACATTGTAAATCTAAATAACACCAATCATAGATGGAGAATTAGTTTCAAGGTATTTACAGAAACTATACTTCATTTTATCTACCTTCTCCTATATCATTTATTATATCTTAGTTAAATATAATGGTACAACGTGCATGGTGGAATGGTTCAACCAAAGCTTAAAAAGATAAGATTTTATTTTTTTCTGATGAACATGTAAGTAAATTTTAAATATTTTTCCAAAAGTTACTATATAAATTATTTTATTTCTAACTAATTTATTTTCTTATGTCGATTTTGATAAGCTATTTATTACACTCCAAAATGAAAGAAAACAAATAGTATGAAATCACTAAATTCATAGTCTTACCACATCCAAATGGTTGGAGAAGAATTATAAATCACATTTCCAAACTCATGTTTAATCATTTAATTGAGATTGTAACAATTGAATCGGAAAGTCCAAATTAAATGAGTACTTTGATTTTGTATTTTTCCTGAGGTATTCATACATGATACTATCAAATTAATTTTTTCCTTGGTAAGTTAAATGTTTTTTGTCTACCATTTTATTATAGTATGTAATATATAATATATAATATATAATATATTAATTATATTTTCTTCCATCACCTAACCATTATATGTGTTAACTTCATGATATTTATTAGCTTGTTGATTTGATTGAGAAAGTTACAAAAGTTGACAAATTAAAGTTAGGGGAAGTAAACTATAAGATTACTGAAATTATTAAAAATGATTTTAGCTTTGAAACCATTGTAAGATCTTATAAATTGAAGTTGAATTACCAACACATTTTTGTACATGATACCAATCAAGGACCCACGTTTATCAAGTTTGAGTGAAGGAACACAAAACAATATGTTTGTTTATTTGAGTGGTGGTTTAATAATCATTTTATTATTGCTATTCAAATCTTTTTTGTGTGTTGGAAGTGTAAAATTTCATGATCTTTATTTCTATTTTATTTTTTGAAGTAATATTTTATACCATTTAGATTACTCACTTGGATTACTTAATATATGTTTAGGTAAAATCCGATTTTAAACACAAATTATATCGAAAAGAACCTAATGAAAAGTAATTGTCATTTTATATTGGATAAATGGGTTTAAATTTGACAAATCAAAAGTCAAAAATGATAATAGATAGTAATAGAATAATTGGGCACCATTTACCCACGAGCATTGATATTGTAAGTTGAAAGATAATTCGTGCTTTGCTTTGAACAAAAATGCATGCATGCATTATGTAGAGTGCCATCGATTAATCCAGTAGAGTCTTTCTTACACATATTGCATGCATCCAAGAGCGGTGCTTGCAATCGAGTAAAGTCTATCGAAAAGATGCATGCCGCACTTGTTTAGTTGGTTAAAAAAAAGGGAAATGTAATATTCCTTATATGATTTTCTGGTGATATTGTTTTAGATTTTATTAATAAATCAGGATAAGAAAATGATTTGATACGTAAATCTCGTGCTTATTCCCAATATTTTTACGAGTCAAAAAGAAATTGCAAAGGAAAGATCAGCTTAAGCTCTTATTGCATTGCTGCTTTAGATATTGATCCATATGATTTGGTGTACTCAACAGAGTTTTTGAACAAAATCCAAGTGTCTTGAACGTCTAATTTGATTGTTTGAGATGTAGTGTTGGTATTCCTATCATGTTTCTTCGTAACATTGATCCTAAAAAAATGTTATATAATGGGACTTACGCTTATCATTACTCAATTGGCGATACAATTTCATAAAACAGTTCATACCCGCACACGGTGCGGGACAGTCATCTAGTTTATCATATACAGTATAACCTCTACAAATTAATACTTTATAAATTAATAATCACCATAAATTAATAAAATATTCCGGTCCGAAGTCGGGTCGATGTAAAAATTGATGAAATTCGATAAAATGATAAGATAATAATTTTTTTGAAATTCTTATGTAAAATATGGTTATTAGTGTAACATAGTAATTATATATAATCATGCATATATATATATAACTATGATAATGTACTAAAACATGGTTTAATGATTTTTGTTTTGACTTTAAGTTGAAATATCTTTAGAGCTTATCTTTAACTTTACTTGTTGCATCCAAAAAATTTAGGATTTTTTTCTCGGTATGTATCTTAAACTTGTGAAAAGTTTTAGACAACATAATTGATTTTTTACACATAACTATTTTTAAATGTATACATCAACATTACAAATAATAGCCATATATGTACAAATATGTACATAAGAACGTATATCATTTCAATAATTAGATAGTCTATTATGATATTAACATTCATTCTATTGCGGTAATTAAAAAATTTACTCATAATTTCAAGTTAATGTATTTCATTTTTGTAAATGGCTTCATTAAATTATTTAAAGAGAATTTTACTCCTAGAGGTACTTTTCTACAAACTTTTAACCATAAAACATACTTTTTATCGACGCCATACTTTTTGCCTATCTACATTTCAAAAATACCCCAAACTGCCCTTGATTTTCGTTTTATCTTCCAAGGGAAGAGTTACCTTGCTTTAAATCCAAGCCGTTCATTTGTTTTTACCTTATGCGATATCGATCGTTAATTAGAATTTTCTTAATCTTCTCCATCCTCTCTCCTTCTCATTTCCTCATCATCGTTCTATGCTCTGTAGCAGAAAAAGAATCAAACAAAATTAAAGCAGTTTTAAATGTCGTCGTCTCTGATTAGATGATGGGTTTAATCGAGAAGAAATTTTTTTCTCATTCGCCTGCAGGATATGAAGCTCGTTGATTTCGACTTTGGGATTTCAAGCTCATCTTGCTCTTATAGTGAATGTGAGAAAGAAATTCACAATTTCTAATCGTATGGGTTTGGAAATCTAATTATTTGTACTTTGTGGTCTTCACCATCAGAGCCTTCTTCTTCGCTGCCATTGTCATGGCTCCTCTGTCAATTTAGCTTCATGAAATCAATTGGGCTTTTACATGTTATAATTGTGCATCGATATTCTCATTCTGAATAGTAAATTTCCTGATTTCAGAAAATCCACATCCACGCAACGCCATCCACAAGCACGGACCCCAAATCCCTGTCAATTTAGCTTCATGAAATCAATTGGGTTTTTACATGTTATAATTGTGCATCGATATTATCATTCTGAATTGTAAATTTCCCGATTGCAGAAAATCCACATCCACGCAACGCCATCCACATCCACGGACCCCAAATCCGAAACACCCATCATCTCTTATCTACAAATCAACAACTTTCGTGACCATCGAAGGTGATAAGTTCCCAACAGATTTCGTGACCAACATGTTCGACTTCTATATTGTTCAATAAGTTGCAATTTAAAGGAATTAAATCGAAAGTGATAAGTTTCCAATTGGTTTTTTTAGCTCTGGAAACAGACTTGGATAAGATGTGGTCAAGAAATAAGATGTGTATTAACTGTAACACTAATGTCGTGATTTGGATACATTTGAAATTCTAGTCTAAGCTTCCTCTTGTTCAACCAATTTGATTTTTCAAAACAAGCCTAATGTCGTGATTTGGATGTTCAAATGGATAGAAGAGAGATGGGGTTACTTAAGGTAGATCTTTGCCTCACATGTTTTGCCTGGTCTAAACGTTTATGGAGATAATTACGGCACTATGGGATCAATTTGGAGTTTATATTGATGATGTTATGCATTATGTATTGTTATTGGTTACGAAGGATGGTAAATTATGGATGGTAAATCAAGTGAGTTCTCTCTCTATTATTTTAGTATGCAATGACTTATTTGCCTTTCTGTTTCTTAAGCTAGTTTCATCAAATGCCATCACCTGAAATATTAGAGAGTATTAAAGTGAAAGAATGAGATGTCTAGATCAATTTTGAGATTTAAGTAACTCTCTTCTATGTTATTACTGATCGTTTATAAGTAAAACTTTGTTTGATTTTGGCACTTCGATGGTAATGGTCAATGTTTTGTGGCCAGAGTTTTATGGTTAAAATAAACAAGGTATGAAAAACCGACTTTTTCTGGTTACAAATGGTCAAAGGTTTTATGGTTAAGAATAAGGTTCGTGGTCAGGTTTTCTGGTATCGATGGTAATGATTCCAGAAACATGACAATTTAGATATCTCTCTTTGAACATATAAGGTTTACATTTGTCCAAAGCAGGACAAAACTAAGAAAATACAAGCTTGATTCATTCAAGAATTACCCACTAAACATGACGCAAACTGGATCAAAATCTCAATATAACAAAATGCCAGAAGAACACAATGGATATGGACACGTTCGATTGGTCATATCTCATCGACGTAGCCCTAAAAAGAAAAACCACATTCACTTTGTGAAACAAGAAAGAAGTAGTTCAAAAAAGGAGTACATCAACACATGTACAAGCAATTTACAATAAGAATCTTAGTCAAAGTCTCAAAGTTCTGAACTTTCCTCCACTGTGAACACCAATTGATCCAAAAAAACCTCCAATCAATCTACAAACTTGAAAACAATTAAATCCACACAAACTTGTTCATCAAATCCTAAGAAATACTAATAATTGTATCGCCCATAAAAATATGTCCACAAGAAGACACAGTGGTGAGTTTGAAGAAGGTGTCATTGATGAAACAACAAAACAGAGGAAGACACGGTGGCGGGAGAGGAGGAGTATCAACACCGACGAGATTTCTCAACACTCCACACAAGCTTGCGATTAATCCGCCTCCCGGATTCTGGAAAACTCCCAACAATTGGAATCTTATCCTTTTCGATCAAGTCCTTCGACTACTAAAACACGAATCCAATCTGAAAAATACAAAAATTGGGGCAAATCATTAATAATCGGAAAAAGATAAACACAAATCTCAAAAGCCCATAGATCAATCGGAGAAGAAGACGTAAGAGGTCTTCAAACCAGAATCCAAAACCAGCAAGAGCTCTATCAGCGACTTTGTGGATAGTTTTTACCTGAAGTATCACCACCTGCCTGATTCAACGCCGTCACGACCTTCTATTATATCCGTCTCAAACACCGGAAATCGCCTCACATATATAACAAGCGGCGGCCAAGAACTAAAAGCCCTAGCGTTTATTGAGAAATGGTAATTCGTTAGGTTGTGAGTGGTAATTCCTGCTTATTACTAATATTACTGTCGTTTTAATATATGGGCATTGTTGTCTTTACACACCAAAAAAGTATACCAACGAAACAAAGTATCTCTTTTGCAACGAAAATTTACGAAAGTACCTCTACCTGTAACAAACCCTTCTTTAAATATAACATCATTCGAAAAAAATTCAAGAAAATTATTATCTAAAAAACAAAATTTCTCTATAAATTAATATTTATTAATTTTTTGATAAATTAATATCTCTTTAAATTAATTATTTTTTAACTGTATTGTTTTCTTGATTTTATCAACAACTAGACTAAGGCCCGCGTTTTAACGCAGATAATTGTATTATAAATTATTCATATAAATATTTTAATTTTAATTAATAACCCGCTGAATTACTAAAATATTTTGAATAACTATTTAAACATGAATCTTAAATCATTAGTGTAAAACTATTATCTTAATTTTCATATTATGTGGACCATATATATATAAGTGTAATTACACTCATATTCATAATAACAATGAAAAAAACTATATTCTTATCTATAATACAAATATAATAGTTATATGATAAAATCGTTAAAAAATACAAATAATGTAAAGTTAAATTAAAAAAAAATGTAATGTTCATAATCTCATAAAACCTATAAAACTATTTTAATATTAAATATATTGTTATCATTTTTTGTAATATTCTATAGTTACGTATGTTGAAAAGTGTGTTTAAAGTTTTTTGTGTTCTTTGACATAGTTGTGAATATCTTAAACTTTTAAATTTAAATATCTATAGCCTTTGTAATTATTTTATGTTGATATATTCTATTGTTTATCATTCTTCTTCTTTTTATTCTTTCGATTTGTTGTTTTGTTTTTAACGATTGATAGTCTGTCTAAGTTATTGTTTGCTATTTATATTGTCTCTACCTTTGTTTTACGACTTATATTATTTCGATTTTTATTAGTTTTTTTATAATTAGTTTAGACTATTAGAAATTTTATTTATTTTAAAATATTTATTGTTATCTAATTAATTTAGACTATTAACAGTTTTCCTTTTTTACAGTTTGGTTAGTTGCTTAACAATTATTTTGTGTGTTTTCTTTTTTTGTAGAAATTATCATTTTTACAATTTGGTTAGCTACATAACAATAAATTTGTGTCTTTTCTATTTTTAATTTTATTTTTTCTTAATTAATTTTAATATTTAATGCATGTCATCATCTCGATCAATATTAAACACGTGTCATAATCTCATGAGTTAAAATTTAGCTTACGTGTCGCGCTCTCATCCAGAGAAGTCTCCCTTAAATTATAAGATCAGCTACAAAATAGTTCATGAGTGAGGAGTGTGTCCAAAATTTGCAGAATATATGAGAAAATGCCATATTTTAGAATAAAGACATAATAACCTTGCATAAACACTAGTTTTATTTCACCGAATAGTAAATAAAAGAAATCTCAAGTTGGATTATGCTAGCTCCCATCTTGAGAAAACAAAAGCATCAAGAGCAACGTAAAGAAGAATGTAGTCGGATAAAGCATGAAAGGCACCGCGTTCTGCTAAACTTCTTCCGAGCAGGTTAAAGCAACATAAGAGCAAGACAGTGTGCGTCTCTCTATCAGAAGCTCGACAAGCTATACACCAGAATCCACGCAAGCTGAAACGAAATGAAGAGAATATCTTAGGGTAGAAAAATGAGGATAGAGAATGCTAGTGAGAGAGAGAGGAAGAAAAAATCAATACCAGGAATACACTTAGAGATGCAAATAGACCATCCTGGAGGAGAGCTGCATGACCTCCATAGTCTTCTTCATCGATCTTTAGAATCAATGCATAGTAACCGTATACTATGCCTGAAGAGATGGCAAGAAATCTGCCAAATTTTACAGTCAAATGATGTTACTGGTAAAGAGAAATCAACTTAAACCGGCTTAAGTAACATACAAAGGTCTGCTATGTAATGTGATTGAAAAAGAAACATCTAAATTCTATGAATGTCACCGAAAACCCTTATAGGTAAACTTAGCTCAAAGTCAAGACTCTCAACTAAAATCAAGGGCAACGAAAACTAAAAGGTTTTAATGGTAACACATCCCTCTGTTTCTCTGTTTATGACAAACTAAATTACGACTAGATCTACAGTATAAGTAGCACCGGAAACTGATGAGCAAAGCCAGGGAAACAAAACGAATGTCTATAAACACCAATTCTTTCTAGTGTAAACTGCAAAAACAAAAAATGAACAACTTACAGAAGGAGCCATATTCCTCCAACCAAAGGAATAGCACCCCACAGCAATCCGCAGAGTAATCCAACTACTTGTCTGATCCAATGCAACACATCTCCTAGTTGATCCTGTCCCAACAACAACAACCATAGAATTGTAAAACCAATCCATAAGTAGTTGAATCTCAAAGTAGAATAGCGTACCTTGTCCCAGGAAGCTTCAGAATCAAACAATTGGGCGAATTTGAAAGAGCCCAAGTGACTCTTTTGGTGGTAAATCTCTTCTTGCTGATTCAACTTGCCTTCTTTCATGATTTCCGATTCAAAACCCACTTCACAAGACCGGATTCAAGTGATTAGACTAGGATCGAACCTAGGCTTCTTACTTTGTGACTTCTGTATTCCTGATTCAGATCTACAACTACAACCACCGGAATGGAATGGCCTATTATCATTTGTTTTTTATTTATTTACCTCATGTGCCACGCACGTGATAATAAAAGCTAATAATTTGATTTTGTCGAATAATTTTTCATTTGGAATAAACAAAGAAGAAAGTGATTCCAGATCAATGAGTAAAGAAGAAATCGAGCAAAACAACTAGCGTGCAATAGGGGTTACTTCGGTTCCGAAATCTTTAGTCAATTCTGATGAGGAGTTCTTTGAGTCATCATCTTGAATCTGTCCTTGTGTCCTCAAATTTTCAGAAACCAAACATTCTTTAAGCAAGTTAACAACTTTCGACATGTTTGGTCTATCATGACTCACGCATGATATTGCTACTTCAAGAATCCTCCAAACTGTATTAGAGTCATAATCTCCACCAAGGTTTGGGTCAACTATTTTTTCAATATCTCCTCTGCTTATAAGAATCTTTACCCATTCTGCTATATGTGCTTTTTCTCTGGTTAGCTCAATCACTGATTGGTTTGTAATGATTTCTATTAGTACAATTCCGAAACTGTAGACATCACTCTTCTCGTTTAACCAATTCGTTAGGTAATATCTGCAAAACAAAACAGTCTTATGGAAGTAAAACCAAGTTGAAGTTACATTAGTTTTCTTTGAATCAAATTAACTTACTCAGGATCAAGATATCCAGGAGTTCCTGCAACTACTGTTTCCACTTGAGTTTCACCTCCAACAGAAAATGATCTTGAAAGTCCAAAATCCGCGAGTTTGGCTTCAAAACGACCGTCCACTAGTATATTTGTACTTTTGACATCTCGATGAACCATTGGCGGCTCACACCCAACATGCAAATACTCTAGTCCTTGTGCTGCCTCGACGACTATTTTTAGTCTACTAGCCCATTTCAAAGTAGATCCAGGGGTTTCTCCTGCAAATGAAAATGCTAAATCCTTACAAGTTAAAGACACCAAAATTATTAATTGCAAGACCAACATAGACATGTCTTGTATGAATGTTTTACCTGATAAATGTTGTTTAAGGTCTCCATTAGCCATGTACTCATATATTAGTGCCAAATGGCCTCCTTCATCACAGTAACCCACAAGACTTACCAAGTTTATGTGGTGAACTCTTAGAAGAAGCTCCACCTTTTTTCGATAATAATACAAAACTCTCGATAAGGCATAAATAAAACAAGTGCAAAAACTTATGGATATAATAAAGTTAACATACCTCTGCCTTAAATTCCTTATAGCCTTGAACTGATGACTCAGAGAGAACTTTAACAGCTACTGGCTCGGTTTCACTCAAAGAACCGTGGTAGACAACACCAAACCCTCCTTCCCCAAGAACTCTTTTGAAGTTGTCTGTAAGCTCTACGACCTCTGAATAAGTGAACTTTTTCTTTTTGGCAAAGATTGATGACTTTCTTGGTAACTCACGTGTAGCTGTAGAAGCAAAGATCACAAACAATGCCATTATATACCATGGAGCTGAATACTAGTGCCTTTGTGTGCTTCTTGATCGATGAGTCTATAAAATCTATGTACCTTCTGACAAGGGCTTTTTCTTTCTCAAAACATATATGAGAACCAAGAAGGCGATAATAACCGCGACTGAAGCAACAGATGCAAAAACTGGTACTAGGACTTTCTTGTTGTTGTTGTCGCATGAGTCGGAGAGACAAAGATTTGGGTTTCCTTGAACACTATAGATCAAGAAGGTTACTGAATGTACAAATTCATCAGGAACAGGAAATTATTAAGGGAGAAACTTACACCAATTTTAGCCCTTTCTTTTCTCTATTGCGAAGAGCTTGAGGAAGTGGACCGGTTAAGCTGTTCCACCCTAGGTTTCTGTCAAAGCAGAGAAGAACATTATTATATATACATCATCCATAAATCTGGAGAAAATAACATAATGTCTTGTTGTTTAGCATAAAATATACTCACATGCTCAATAATGATTCCATGTTGGCTAGAAATTCAGGCACTTCTCCTGTTATATTGTTATTCGACAAGTCCCTACAAGACGATTAAGATAAACAATTAAGAAGAAATTCTAACAAAAATAAATGCAGTTTCTAAGGATAATATTAACTCACAGTTCTTGTAGATGGGTTAGATTTTGTATGCTAGGTGCTATGATCCCTTTTAGTCCACTTGATGATAAGTCTCTGGTTATAAGTACAGAACACAAAATTTCACTGACTATAACATTCAGAATATCATTAAATCTGTGATGAAATTGTCTTACAAGGAAATGATTCTAGGTGGAATAGAAGCATTTGTGTAGCTGCAGTTTATACCCTCCCATTTGAATAGTCGAGGAACACATGGATCTCCTTGCCAGTCTATTCTATTCAACTCATAAGTACCTCGAACATTTTGGATTGCAGCAACTGCGAATAAAACCGAATCCATATTCAGATACATGTATATAATAATCGCGAGAAATCGGTACTAGTGATTATTGACTAACCGTCTTCTGGATTAGTTTCTGCATCTTGGAACTCAATAATCATGTAAGCTTCCATAGCATTGATCATTGGTGGGAGAGTTGAGCTCTTAGTCATAATCAGCTCAACTGTACATTCCAAAAACCTACATTTCATCGGCGATGTGTTGTATAGAGTCTCTAGTTGTAACTTTTGAGGACGATCCCTTTCCATACAATGTCGAATTCTCTTGTGTCATTGTCTCCTAGTGTTTGTATCTCAGCGAAATGAAGGAACATGAGAGCTTGATCGTCGCGGTTATCCACAATCCAGTCGAAAGTTAACTTCTCGGTCACGTTTTTGTTAACAACTGCCTTTGAAATGACTTGTTGTGGTAGCTCATAAGGACTAGAAGAGTTTACATTAAGGCTTGTGTTTACAAACTTCAACCCAAAAGACAGACTTATCGGCTTCCACTCACGATCATATACATCTTCAGGATACCTGAACATTATATAAAATTATTATGTTTATCGAAACTCTGTTTCTTGTAAAGTAAGTAAAGCTAAATTACCGAATAGATGGGCCTAGAAAGTCGCTAGCGTAATAGCGTTTTAAGAGTTTCATGGAACCATTGGTAGTGATGTAAGTGTCATCTCTCAAAGGTCTTAGCTCCAGTGCTGAAATGAGTGGTGTAGTCTTGCCTGTTTTAACAAGACAAATCTGCAAAGAGCTTGACTTTGGGATGTGTATGATCTCCTCTGTTTTAGAACCTATAGAGCTTTTCAAATCGACCGTTGTCCATATGTTAGGACCAAGATGCAGATCGAATTTCGGGGCATCGTTAAGCCCGTCGTAGTTTCCGTAGAGGAAGAGAGCTTTAATAAGATATTTTGTGGATAGAGTAACACTCAAGTTATAGCAATTTCGTATCCCGTCTGGAAAATATCTTAGAACTGTGAATGGCTTGTAGGCTTCTTCCCAAACCTTTTGGACTCGGCCACTTTGACCGCCTTGAGTGAAGTTGGCATCCGAATTGTATGTTAATCCGGTTAATGGTTCGGTATAAGGAGATATTGCGGGGTGTAAACCGCAATCCAAGCTGATGAATTCTGGTAAGAGACAGACAAAGAGATCGATGTCGGATATATAGAAGATCAATCAAATATATTTTAAGGAGCATAATGTCTAAAAAAGTGTACCTTTTGGATCATGCTGGGCTTGAATTACATGTGTAGTAGTGCCAAAAGCCACAATGATCAGAGCTAGCAAAAGTCCTTGAACACTCTCCATTTTTGAAAGGTTTTAAGACAAGAAAACAGTTTTCGCTTGTCTCTTCATTTTTAAGTCAAGATTAAGGTTGATCGTTGACTTTTGGCTTTTGATTATAAGTGGTGGTTGACAGAACAGAAACACCCTGGATAATTGGTCTGCATGACCACGACGTGCGTGCAACCATATATGCATTACGCAGGATGTTTCTTTACTTCATCTGGAGGCTTGAGGAGCTATATATGAGTTAAAGCTGGTACCAAGAGTGGACAGTTCGGGTCAGGTGTGCGCTGTAACTTTTAAAGTGGATCCCGAGGCCAAGAAAGAGGGAGCGATGCCAATGGTTGGGAGTGTCCAGAATTGGTCTCAACAAATCTGAGGCCTACTTGTTCCACAGATATTGTTGGGCATAGATTTGGATGTCAAAGCCCATCAGAAGCTGAAGGCCCAATATTTATTAAACTAAACCATAGTGCTTTTCTCATTTAGTTACTTTATGTAACTATAGTTGCATTAAACCTTAGATCATTGTAACTATAAATAGTTGTCACATTACTTGATGTGACAACTTATAAAAGAATACTCAGACCAGAGAAATACGACCGCATTGTGTTCTCTATACGACCGTTATCTTTTTATACGCTCATCTTCTCTGTTATACGATCGTCTCTCTTACATACGATCGTATCTCTTTAATACGAACATATTATATTTCTACGATCGCGTTTACTTTCACTTAAACAGACATCTCGGCCTCTCATTATATACGAACACACATTCCCGATCGTGAGATCAACAATTGGCGCGCCAGGAAGGGGGCTTCAGAGATAGTCTTAGACACCGAAAATGGACCCGATCGTCGAACCCGACCTCCCGTCGCAAGAGGTCGTAACACCGACCGAAGAAGATACAAATTTGACAACCGTCCAACAGGCTCTCGTCAATGAACAAACGACCGTCGTCGAATCCTCCAACCTCCAGCGGGGAACAATCAGAGTCGCTGACGAGCAGGCCGACCTATCTAGAGTGATGAACGCCATCATGAGACGCTTGGACGACCAAGAACAGTTGACAAGGCAGACCAATTCTCGGCTCGAGGATTTACGACTCTCCCGAACGACGATCCGCGACCGAGCTGAGGCCGGCACTAGCCGACCCAATAACGACTCCCCACAGCTCGGAGCCAGCTCGTCGCAAACCATCTTTGACAGGTTGGGACGACAGACGGATGTGCTCGATAGACTCGGCCGTTCGACCGACGTGTTCGAAAGGATAGGGCGCCCATCGGATCAGAACCGACCAGTCGTCCATTCGGACGTATTCGAAAGACTGAACCGCCCAGCTGACCAAATCCGACCAACCGCGTCTCCAGACGTTCACGAAAGATTGGGCCGGTCATCTGAACAGAACCGTCCGATCATCTCTTCGGACGTTTTCGAAAGGTTAGGACGACCGTCAGACCAAAACCGACCAGCTGGTCCCGCTCTAACCAACTCATTAAGCTCGCAACGCTCAAGGCCGACCAGAGCCCGGTCGCAAGAACCAAGGACCGACCGAGATTTCGAAATGGAGGATCTCCGAGCAAGGCTTACCGAAATAACTTCGAAGGTGCACCACGCAATCAGCTCTGCCCCAGAAATCGAACGGGTGCTGGCAGAGACGCAGCAAACTCCCTTCACCGACCGCATCATGGCAACCCCGGTCAGAGACTCCAGTAAACTCCGCATTTCGCATTACACCGGAGACACCGACCCGATGCAACACTTAAGGAAGTTCAACCTGGCGATGGGACGTACCCATTATCCCCCAGAGGAAAAAGACGCTGGTTGCTGCCAACACTTCGTCGAGCATCTCTCGGGACCTGCCCTATAATGGTTCGCCCGTCTCCGTCCACGATCGATCGACAGCTTCCCACAACTGTCCCAAGCCTTTCTCAAGCATTACTCCATGTACCTCGAAGAGGGCATCTCCGACGCCAACCTCTGGTCCCTAGTCCAGAAGGAGGACGAAACACTGCGAGGATACATGGACAGATTCAAAGCGGTACTCTCGAGGGTCATGGTCAGCGACAACTCCGCGATCTCAGCACTGAAGCAAGGATTGTGGTACGAATCAAAGTTTAGGGAAAATCTCGTCCTCACCCCGCCGACCAGCCTAGAAGACGCGATGCATCGGTCTACGCGATACATCCGTCTTGAAGAGGACAAGACCATTAACACGCAGAAACACTCTCCTGCGAAGCCTCCAGCACAGAAGGCAAAACCAAAGGGCGACGGCGAATACCAAGAGCCCCGACAACACTACGACCAGGAATACAAGAGCAAAAAACTCTTAGTGCACCAGGTTGGAACGGACCAGCCGCCTCAGAGACAGTTGAATAAGTGGATTCGGGGACAGGATTCGAAAGACACTAAACTCTACTGCGATTACCATCAAGTATTCAGTCACTCTACTACACAGTGTCGTGGTCTCAAGGATGCCCTGCTCACCAGTTATCAACGCGGAGAAATAAAAATGGACAGCCCACCCGAACGCGGAGAAAAACGGAAAGGAAGGGAGAGTTCTGGGCAAGGCGAACAGCGGAAGAACAACAACCCCGCCCAACCATTACCACCAAAAGAAGGTCCGCGAGACGGACCACCGACCTCGAAAAGAAGGGTACTCGTCATTATGGGCGGCCTCCAGCCAGTTCACGCCTCTGTACAATCTCTCAAGAAGTACGAGAAGATGAACCAGGCCGACCAAGATCGTTACGGTCGGGCAGAAGTTGACATGCCGATCATTTTTTCTGAAGCTGATACTAAGGATCTTGCGATGCCTCACAACGACCCCTTAGTCATTGAGCTTAAAGTCGAAGACTGCGATGTCACACGTGTCTTGATCGACACCGGGAGCGCGGTGGATGTCATTTTTAAGGATACACTCAAACGAATGGACATACCGGACGGCAAGATTAAACCAAGCGTTAGGCCCTTGGTCGGTTTCGAAGGAATCACCACGATGACCGTAGGAACGATCAAGCTAAGGGTATACGCTGGAGGCTTGATCAGGGATGTCAAGTTCCTGGTCGTAGATAAACCGGCGGTGTACAATATTATCATGGGAACCCCTTGGTTATTCTCTCTCAGAGCAATTGCCTCCACCTACCATCAATGTGTCAAATTCCCGACCCCGACCGGGGTTCACACTATAAGAGGAGATCAGAAGGCAGCCAGAACCTGTTTCATCACCGGGCAAAAACTGCAGAAGTTCAACCTACACATAAGTAATCCGGCAGAGCCGAACGCAACCGAGCCAAGGCAAGAACTTGCAACCCCGGTGAACATCGATCCGCAGCACCCCGAGCGATGCGTTAATATCAGCACCGAGCTTTCCGAATCAATCAAGACAGACTTGACCGAATTTCTGAACGAGAATGTCGCAACGTTCGCATGGTCGATAGAAGATATGAAGGGCATCAACCCGGCCATCACGAGCCATGAGCTTCACGTTTATCCCACCTACAAACCTGTAAAGCAGAAACGGAGAAAGCTCGGTTACGAGAGAGCCCGCGCTGTCAATGAGGAAGTCACCAAGCTGCTCGAAGCCGGATCGATTACAGAAGTTCAATACCCCGAATGGCTGGCCAATCCGGTCGTAGTTAAAAAGAAGAACGGCAAATGGCGCGTCTGCATCGATTTTACAGATCTGAACAAAGCGTGTCCAAAAGATAGCTTTCCCTTACCCCACATCGATCGCGTGGTAGAAGCTACGACCGGGAATGAGTTATTATCATTCATGGATGCTTTTTCCGGATACAACCAGATCGCAATGCACCCCGACGATCGCGAGAAAACGTCTTTCATAACCGACCGAGGAACATTCTGCTATCGAGTCATGCCTTTCGGATTGAAAAACGCCGGAGCAACCTACCAGAGACTGGTGAACAGGATGTTTGCCGACCAACTGGGAGATACGATGGAAGTATACATAGACGATATGCTGGTAAAGTCTCAAAACGCCACCGACCATGTCGGACACCTTCGAGACTGCTTCAGAATTCTCAACGAGTACGGGATGAAGCTTAACCCGACCAAGTGCACGTTCGGGGTAACCTCAGGCGAGTTCCTTGGTTACATTGTTACACAAAGGGGAATAGAAGCAAATCCAAAGCAGATCACCGCAATCGTCGATCTACCGTCTCCGAAAAACAAAAGAGAGGTACAACGGCTGACCGGCAGAATAGCGGCGCTCAACCGCTTCATATCTCGATCCACCGATCGTAGCCTCCCTTTCTATCAGCTCCTCCGCGGGAACAAAGCATTCGTTTGGGATGACAAGTGCGAAGCAGCTTTCAATGAGTTGAAGGCGTATCTAACAACGCCTCCGGTTCTGTCGAAACCCGAGCACGGCGAAACATTATATCTCTACGTCTCCGTAACGAACGCGGCAGTAAGCGGTGTATTAGTTCGAGAGGATCGGGGAGACCAGAAACCAATTTTCTACGTCAGCAAGTCGCTCGATGGAGCAGAGAGTCGGTATCCGACCTTAGAAAAATTGGCTTTAGCCATCGTTGTCGCCGCTCGAAAACTCCGTCCCAACTTCCAATCGCATACGATCGCAGTAATGTCCGCCCAGCCGCTGCGAACAATCCTCCACAGTCCTAGTCAGTCAGGCCGCATGGCAAAATGGGCGGTCGAGCTCAGCGAATACGACATCGAGTATCGTAACCGCACGAGTACCAAGTCGCAAGCCTTGGCAGATTTCTTGATCGAGCTCCCCCCGGAAGCCATTCCGATCACACCGACCAGCCAAGACTGGAGCCTGTACATCGATGGGTCGGCATCCCGACACGGATGCGGAGCAGGGATACGATTGATTTCCCCGACCAATGAAATACTCGAACAGTGCTTCCGACTCGAGTTCAAGGCCACCAACAACGAGGCAGAGTGGGAAGCCCTCATCGCCGGGCTTCGCCTGGCCAAAGAGGTCGGGGTTAAACGAGTACACGCGTACAGCGACTCCCAGCTCGTCACTAATCAATTGAATCACGATTACGACGCGTGAGACGAGCGCATGAACGCTTACTTGAAACTCACCGAAGCTTTAATCCTCTCCAATTTCGACAGTTTCGTTATCACTAACATCCCTCGATCAGAAAACTTCGCCGCTGACGCCCTATCCTCATTAGCAACAAGTTCGGACTCCGACCTAAAACGGATCATACCAGTCGAAACCATTCCCGACCCGAGTATCGATTTACCGTGCGGCGCCAGCCGGATGATCATCATCATGAACGACAGCGAGGGTGGCGGCATAGAGGACGATCTCGATCGAATCGACCAAGTCGACCAGGTCATCCAAAACAACCGTACCGATAGCACCGAGCATCCCGATCAGGCCGACCAGATAGATTGGCGGGACGAAATTTCCAACTATATCAAGGATGGAAAGGTCCCAGAGGACAAGTGGGCAGCACGTCGGCTCAAATCAAAGAGTGCGCATTACGTAGTAATGGGAGGAAAGCTATACAAATGGAGTGCAGCGGGAGTTCTACTTCAGTGTGTCAATGGCGATACGATCAGCGCCATTATGACAGAAACTCATGAAGGCGAAGGTGGCAACCACTCTGGTGGGCGAACCCTCGCAATGAAAATCAAGAAGCTCGGTTTCTATTGGCCGACCATGCTCACCGACTGCGCAGACTACTCCCGTCGTTGCGAAAAGTGCCAGCGTCATGGTCCAATGATCAACTCCCCGACTGAGCCTCTGACGACCGCAACCTCTGCCTACCCGTTCATGAGATGGGCGATGGACATCTTCGGTCCACTCCCAAGGTCCAAACGGAATCGAAGCAATGGCTCCAGCCGAAGTCAGCGTCAACAGCCTATGACGAGAGATGATGACAACAGACCCCGTCCTCAACGACAGAATGCTCGTAGACAATTTGGACCACATCGAAGAAGAGCGCGGTCAGGCTCTCATCCGCATACAAAATTACCAGCAGATAGCCGCACGATACTACAACAAGCGCGTTCGTAGCAGAAGTTTCACCGTCGGCGACCTCGTCCTCAGGAAGGTGTACGAAAACACAGCTGAGTACAAGGCAGGGAAACTAGGCGCCCACTGGGAAGGACCATACCAGGTTTCTAAAGTCGTTCGCCCCGGCGTATACGAACTAATGACCATGGATGGAACAATGATTCCGCGGTCTTGGAACGCGATGTCCTTAAAACGATACTATTACAATCCACTTCCAATCAACGAAGTACAACCCCGACCACGAGTCTGCTAAGTCATACGATCGTCGCTCTTCTATGATAATTTCAAAAAAAAAAAAAAAAAAAAAGATCGTAGTCTTACCCCAGACTACGACCGTCTCAATCACGAACTACGATCGGCTTGATCCCTCACCTGGGTACGTAGGCAGCCTCACTTGAGGTCCAGCTCCCACAAAAAAAAAAAAAAAAAGATCGTAGTCTTACCCCAGACTACGACCGTCTCAATCACGAACTACGATCGGCTTGATCCCTCACCTGGGTACGTAGGCAGCCTCACTTGAGGTCCAGCTCCCAAAAAAAAAAAAAAAAAAAAAAAAAAAAAAGATCGTAGTCTTACCCCAGACTACGACAGTCTCAATCACGAACTACGATCGGCTTGATCCCTCATCTGGGTACGTAGGCAGCCTCACTTGAGGTCCAGCTCCCACCAAAAAAAAAAAAAAAAAAAAAAAAAAACGACTATCGGCATTTCCCCTCACTTGGGTATTTAAGAAGCCTCGTTCCCTACGTTCGATGCCCTGGCCAGGCATCTGACAAACAAATACGCGTTCGCTTCAACGCAGTAGGAAAACCTACGACCGTAGTCTGGGGACCTTGAACCCTGACCGGTGAAAACTTGTTAGCCAGGCCCCGACCTGCAATGAATCTAAAGAACGTCTAAGTGCAGTAAGCCGACCACGAGTCGCACACTTAGCCACGAGACGGATTCCGTCTTAAGCCTGGTCCCGACCAGCAGACAAATTAGCCTGGTCGTCCATCGCGCGAACCGACCAGGGCTCCGCAAAGCGAAAACTGGAAGAAAATTCAGAACACTAAACGAGAAAATACTATTTCATAAATTGAAGAAAAAACCCGACCATCAAGGGTCGGGGAACAGTACATACACGCTCGTCACGAGCAACAACAAAAAAAAGGGGGGGGAAGAAGAAAAGAGTACAGATCACATCCACTAAACTCTCGGCTACATCAGTCCGACCAAAAACAGCTGCACAAATCAGAAGTTGACGACATCAACATCATCAATCCCAGGAACCTCAGGAGTCACGACCGGGTCTCCAGCAAGATCAGCAGCCATAGAAGGTCCCTCAGCAGGCTTGGTCGAAGCTTCAGCAACCTCCGGAGGATGCTCCACGCTTTTCGCACGATCATCAACTCTCAAAGAACCCTCGTCCTCGTCGGTCTCAGACACATGAGAAGACCCGGAACCATCCCTCCCACCGACTCTAAGTATGACTCGAGAGGACCGCGGATCGACTTCACCATCACCTCGAACTTCCTCTTCGCCCGAAGAATCCCACTCCTCACCGAGGCCATATCGACCAATCCTGTTCGGGGTGTCCACGGGAAAGACGAGCTCCTCGCCTGGGATCCAACTAGCACGGTCGGGGAAGGTGAAGTCTTCATCAGATATCTTCTCAACTTCGTGAGCAGCAGCCATCTTAAGGTACTTCTCCAGGTCTTCCTGCAACCTCTCCACCGCGCCCTCAGGAGCCGACCCTTGCTCTTCATAGAACGAGAGGAAGGCTTTGATCTGCCCGACCGTCGACGATATCTGATTCATCTTTTTGGAATCAGCAATATGACGACGAATCTTCTCAAATTTAGCTTCGACTTTCTCCCGAAGCTCGGTACCGACCTTCTCGATCGCATACTCCCCGAAGTTTGTGGTTGTGTCGCTACGCGAAACCCTCAGGCGTTTCATCTGCGACTTGGCTAGCTGGTAGATGGACTGTTTTTCCCCCATCATGCTCTGGACCTCGTCCTCCCACTTTTCCGCCTCCACCTTCAGCTCTTCATTCTGTTGCTCCAACGCCAAAATACGACCAACCTTCTCCTCGGCAGCAATGGTCATATTTTTCATCCTCGACTTAAGGACCCTGTTCTCCATGATGAGCTCATGATTCTTCTGCAACATCCCCTCGTATCTACTCCTCATGAAGTTGACGTTGCTCACCATCTACCAATATACGACCATCAACACTTAGCAAAAAAAAAAAAAAAAAAAAAAAAAAAGGAACACGTACTCTGGTCAGGTCGACGGAAAAGGCCCCGACCAGCGAACTGGAGATTGAAGTCGTAATCGTTCCCAAACGACAAGGTCGCACCGACCGCCGTTTGATCACCGACCCGTTCCTCAGGATCTCGTTCCTCGGGATTAGGACGCTCGACGTTTCCAATTTCAGAAACGACCAAGCCTTTATCTTTACCCTTCTCCTTTCTGCTCTTTTTCGGATCAGACTCAGAGCGCCTCCGATCTCCCTCGCGATCTTTCCTTTTCTCCGACCGCCTCGCTTCCGAACCACCGATCGCTTTCGAACCCTCAACGGGCCTCATCGGGGCAGCAGCACCAACTTTCCTCGAAGAATCGTCGATCACGATCCCCTTCTCTATCCTTCTCGCAGCAGGGGGCGCAGCAACTTTGGCCGACCCCGAACCTACGTTGTAAACTACAACGTCCAAGTCTTCAAGCCCCATGCTTCCTGCTTCTGAACTCTGTTTCTTGGACGGTCTTTTCTTTCTATCCTTCAGTGGCCGATGAGTATACGGCCCGACCTTCGCAAGAGGAATGGTAAAGTCACCTGAAATACGGTATAATAAAATCAGGAATCTACGATCGCTGAAATAAGAAGCAATCAAACACACCGACCGCAAACTGACCTGTTGTACCGCGGCGTCGACAACGTCTGATCCTCTGTTCGATAAAATCTCCCCACTTCTGTTGGCCTAGCTTCTTCAACTCGTCAATCAGGGAGAGCGCGCCTTTGGGAACTGGTTCTAGCACTTGGAGTTTCCTACCTACAAAACAAAAGAGAGATTAACTATCAGCTAAGACTAGAGGTCGGATATAAAGAAGTAAAGCATACCAATCCTAGAACTCCATCCGGCATGAATTAAACCGGTGAAATCTCCGATCGCGTATTTATTGATCCTCACGAAGAAATATTTGTTCTTCCAACGCTCGATTCTACTGCTAACCCCGGTCAAAATCATACATCCCGACCTCATTGAGGCGTAAAAACGACCACAATCCCCGGACTTCGCGATCCCTACCATCTCTTCAAGCTGAGCTAGATTCACCGACCGTCCCAATTCAGCAGCCATAGTCAGGATCGCGCAGATGTTGCGATATGAGGCGCAAGTGAGTTGAGAAGGTGCAACGCGTCGAGCCTCGCAATATTCGAGCGCAAGCTTAGGCATCGGAAACCACATCCCACCGTGATTAAAGTAGCATTCGTACAGGCACATGAAACCTTCAGGAGGAGACCAGGGACGCTCATGAGTGCGAGGGATTCTGATATCAACGCCCGACCAGTCATCATCTCCCCGAATCCTCTCGATGGTCTCGTAGGAACTGGAGGACGCGATATCATCACTACTTCCGGGGAAGAGATCGCGTGACAGCCCCGGGGCTCGAGGTATACGTGCCGGTAACGCATGATCGATGGCTTCTTCACCACCAGCTGCCTCTTCGACGAAATCAACCAAAGCTTGCTTTTCAAGCTCCAGATCTTCGCTCTCTTCGATCGATAGATTGCGAATGATGTTCCAGCGTTCGGCGTCCAGACCATCAGCACTCTCAATGGCCATACACCGACTGTCCTTTACTTGATCCGCATGAACCGGTCTAGAAGACGATGCACCCCCTTTATCTGACAACCGCATCTGATGAGATTGATCGATCGCGAGTGAGACTTCCAAATCTTCAGAGCTAGAACCGGAGTTTGAATTCGAAGAAACTATGACCGGAGACTTCATTTTGTGGTGGTCGGGACCAGGCGAAGAAAATATACGATCGTATAAATGAACGAAAATACGATCGACTAAAAGTGCGGAACGAACAACGAAAATACGATCGACTAAAATCACAGTTAAAGCTAAGAAAAATATACGAGCGGGGTTGAGAGAGAGTACCTTCAGAGGAAGCTGCAGAGAGAAAAATGTGAAAAATGAAGGAGGAGATCTCGTTTTTATAAGAGCAGGAAGTCGAAAAAGCGCTCGGCTCAAAACCCTAGGCACCTCAGCGAGCGACCACTCAGAGATCGACGTCCAAGATGGGCTTCTTAAACGTCATGGGCCAAGTTCGGCCCGACCTGCAAAATTCAGCCCAGTTAATTTTCAGGCTTTGGGAGGGGGCCTACTGTTGGGCATAGATTTGGACCAAATCTACTTCTTATGTCAAAGCCCATCAGAAGCTGAAGGCCCAATATTTATTAAACTAAACCATAGTGCTTTTCTCATTTAGTTACTTTATGTAACTATAGTTGCATTAAACCTTAGATCATTGTAACTATAAATAGTTGTCACATTACTTGATGTGACAACTTATAAAAGAATACTCAGACCAGAGAAATACGACCGCATTGTGTTCTCTATACGACCGTTATCTTTTTATACGCTCATCTTCTCTGTTATACGATCGTCTCTCTTACATACGATCGTATCTCTTTAATACGAACATATTATATTTCTACGATCGCGTTTACTTTCGCTTAAACAGACATCTCGGCCTCTCATTATATACGAACACACATTCCCGATCGTGAGATCAACAGATATGTGATGTTATCGTTTTACTCTAGGCCCTAGCCATTTCAAGGACTGATGATGGGAAGAGCCCTTTGATAACTCTAAACATGTACTCCCTATTTTCTTTAAAGATTGATGTTCTAGAAAAAAAATTTGTTTTAAAAAGATTGATTTTTTACATTTTCTATGCAATAATAATTATAAATTGTAGATTTCAAGACATATTAATTGATTTTATTGGATTGTTATTGGGTCAAACTTATGGAAAATTGTTTAGTACAAAAACCAATACATTTCTAGTCAAACATTAATTTGTTTTCTTAATATGTGTGAAAACTCTAGAAAATCAATCTTTAAAGAACGGAGAGAGTATTTGGTAACAGGATGCTAATCGATACTATAATAACAGAAGTGCCTCTCCAGAAGAGGACACGTCAGCATTTTATAGTGACACGTGTATACAAACAATTTCTTCTCTTTTTGTCATTTTCCTTTGCATTAATTAATCCAGAAAACTTGACAGATGGTCAAGGTCAAAGACATTAACGTATCCAAACGTTTTTCCCAAATAAATCGAGTTCCAAGGTAGAACTTTCATCTGTAACTTGAATGAAAAAAAATCTAAGCGTTGATGCTTCTTCGTCTCCGTTTTCATCGGTTTATAGATTGGAATAGAAGCGACGCTTGATTGGACTATGTACAGTGTGTGAGCTCCTAGAATGTCAACAAAACAATGTCGTGGACGAGAGGGTTTGGTGGCGCGTTATGGGATCGACGCTGAAGGAAGAACTCAGATGGAATCTGAGGGCGCAAAGCAACTCGGGCTTGATGATGGAGGATGGAAAAGCGGCAGATTTAGTCTTTTGAGAGGAATCATACATATTGAAGGAGGAACAGAGGAGACGAGAGGATTGTTGATAAGATTGGGATTTGGTAGAGATTGGGAAGACGAAGCGGGAGAAAGAAGAAGAGAGTTTTTAAATAATATGGGGGACTAAAGGAGGAGCATTTAGGGATTGCAGAAGTTAGGGTTCATAGGAATTGCTCTTTCCTCGAAGTTGTGAAGATGAACCCTTTTCTTCGGTCTGAATGCCTGATCCATCTTCTCGATGGTTTGTCTTTTTTTTTTTAATCTATTGTGCTCTTAAATTAAAAAGAAAAATTAGCAAGTTTTGGCGATACTGAACGCATACGACGTAGGGTGATGGGATTGAATCGGAGTTTCGACCGGAAGGTGATTCCGGTGACAGTGATGAGTCACGGAGGCCCGGGAGTGGGGAACGTGAGGTTCAAGGAGAGGATGGAGAAGCTGGGAGTGAAGGTGATGAGAGTGGTTAATGTGAACGAGAGTGCGCTACACGCTGATAAAGATAGCGGAGGGATTGTCGTGGTGTTACAGCCACGTGGGGGAAGAACTGGTGCTAGCCCACCACAACTCGCCGTTCCTTAAAACCTCCATTGATGTTTCTACCGCTCATAACCTTGAGGCTATGCTCCATCTCCTTAACGGCTCAGTCCTCTATTTTCTTTATATTTTTGTTTATAGTTTTTGACCATAGTAGTTGTTTTGTTATAATAATATACATCGTATAATGTTGATAATGAACCAAAATATCCTAATTGAATCAATTCTGCTTTTGAGTTCAGTATGTATTTAGCTTCACTTTTTCTCTTTCATGACAATTCTTCAACAGAAACCCGTAGAGCTTTTCCCTTTGTATATTGTTACCGAATAAAGTTTAATGTTGTAAACCTACAAGTTTATTTTTTGATCGGGATATGAATTCTAAAAATCTTGGGCAAATCCAAAGAAGGTTTTCCACTTTTCCTTTAACTATGACCAAATCAAACAAAAACTATCTTAAGAAGAATTTATAGTTTTATTAAAATGAAACAATGAAAAAATTGTACCATTGGATTACATCTCATAGATAAACAGCATGATCATACTGTTGTTGTTCAACGAGGCTAGAAAACACATGAAAGAGATTGATCGAAGTGTAACCTTGGATTTTCATGGCTCAATCGGAAAAAATTTCGCAGGTTTCATGGTTTGTGAGAGATGATAGCGCCAAAGTTATGTATCATGGTAGACGCTCTTTCTCACAAGTGGGAGCTTCTGTGTCATGGTAGACGCTTTGTTCCGAAGATCAAAAGCTAGGAATAGGCGTTGGAAAGCATGAGAAGTTTGAGACGGGAGAATGTAATGTATAACCTCGTGATTCGCCAGCCTATAAATATCACATTGCAGAGCTCTTAACCTATGTTCATGACAAGCCGTCGTGAGATATTGTGTTTTTCGAATTCCTGGAGTGTAACAAAGGTGCTTTTGAGATTGCAAGGAGTGTGGCCTTTGAACTACGATTGCCCTCATATGTAGGGATAAGTGAACCGAGTTGGTTTAGAGAGTAGTTCTTTAAGGAGAAGATGATTGTCGTATTGTAATTGTCTCTTGTGTATTGGTGTTTTCATTTGTCTTTGTGCTCTGATTTTGTTAAGAGCAAGATTGCTCTGGTTTGAGTCAATGAAGCTCCATCTTTGACAACAAAAAGGAAAAAATTATCTCCTATAATTAATAGGACTGATAGGTGTTCTTATATTAGATGTAATATATAGTATTTTGTTGAGAGACCTTAGAGGAATGTACGTGATGGGAGAGTGAATTTGTTTGGGACCTAATTTATGATCGTTGAAGGTGAATGGAGAAGTTATGGAGAGGGGGGCGAGCTCAATGGAGAATTGATGGAGAGTACCTGAAGTGGCGGTGGCGTTAGGTTGAAGAGGAGGCAGGTCGTGTGTGGTATAGATGGGCTTTGGTTATTTCATAAAGTAGATGGGCTTGGTTTATTAAAGTAGATAGATGGGTGAGGCCCAAACCATGGGAAAAAAAAACAGACGTGGCACATTGTAAGGAGCTGACGTGTCCATACATGGAGAGTGTTTTTCCCCTTTCATATTGTAGATATGGTCTTATCTTAATTAAATGAGTTTTGTAATGAAAAACCACCCCCGCTGCGTAGCGCGGGTATTCATCTAGTAATAATAATAAAAAGACTTATAAACGTTTGATTCAATGCATGCATACCCTTGTAAAAATCATGTGGGTAATATGGTTGTAGAAACAAGCAGGTAAAAAACAGACATAATTTGTAGTAAGATACATACGATCTCCTCTCTAGGCCTTTGCATCCTCTCAAGTACTTTGCATCCAATCTAGTCCTTTGCATCTGCAATGCCTCCTGGAGTAATCTGGAAAAGGTGCTTTCCACTGTTAAGGAAACAAGTCGTGGATGAATAATTGAAATCAATCAAGTAAAGTTTCAATGAGATAAGTGTTAAAAGGGTATTCCTTCATTTTCAGGGAGATTCAGAGCATTAAAGACTTGGCAGAGACGTTGCTCTCCTCTGCCTTTCCTGAATTTGAGCCTTATGGTGGCTGCGTGAGCAAGAACATGTCCACCTACTGGCTTCTTTGGATCTGATACGAACATTGCACCACTTGGATCAGCTATCACTGCAATCATCAAAATGAAACAAAGAAGATCCTTATAAGTTAATCACACCATGAAACTAAAACAAGTCATTTATTCTCTTTAGTGTATAGTGTTTGTATATACCTTGGTTGGTCATGTAGACAACAACGTTGAATTCCTCTGCGATTTCGATAAGCTTTTAGAGCATCTGAGTTAGTTTTTGCTACAACACAGAAACTAACCTCTTTTAATGTTGGGTTTGACTTCAGATACAACAGATTGGGCCGCAACAAGGCCTTGTGCGCATCAGGGGGCAGAAAGGAGATTGGGCCTGGAAAAAAGACGAAGCCCAGGATCACTTACACATTGTAAGTTGGTCAACGAAGAAGATGTTGACTCATCGTCATCATCATCACTTCTATCACTTCGAGCAATCGTAACGAACCAGAGAAGAGAGAGAAACCACCATTGATGCGATCAGAGAGTTGTTAATCGTTTTTTGCTCTTGATCGTCTTCTATCTCTTTAGATCTTTCTTCGTTGTATGTTCGTTCCTTCTTCGTGAATTTCCTTGTAACCATGTAACAGTTATGTTTTCCTTCTAGAAAATATCTCAATGTTAAATATGGTTTTCGGAATATTTTGTTGAGCTCTTTATCGACTCTTCCACTTTCTCCGGTATGGGTGATAGTGGAATCCGATGTGAATGTTAATCCAGTAGACGGATCACTATAAGGAGATTCCTCAACAGGAAATCCGCAATCCAAACTGATGAATCCTGTTGCGTAAAAAAGGAGAAATCTATTCAATAAAATGTATGCATATAGAAATATCTCCAACTCCGAAGAATATTTTTAAAGCAATCAATCACAACATCCTAGCTAGAGACAAGTGTCACGGAAAGCCGAAAAAAAAGGATTCTCCCATCTAATGGATTTGGCTGCACAGGGTCTCAGAAATCCTCTTCACAATAAATAAGTTTTTTTGCAAGGAAATTAACTAGGTTTTGAAAGCTCTTTTGTAAACACAAAAACTCATACTTGTATTAATATTTACATCTTCATATATGTAGACGGCTTTTCATCTTCGTACAAAGTTTATATCGAAATCAAGAACATATAAAATATCTCAAGTCAACGCAAGATCCTTGGTGTATACTCCCTCTGTTGCATATTAGTTGTCATTTTAGCCTTTATTTTTTGTTTCATATTACTTGTCGTTTTGTATTTCCAATACAGATTTATTATTATTTTTCCATCTTTTACCCTTAACTTTCAGCTTAATAATTATTTCTATCAAACAAAATAGTGTATTAATTAGGGGTAAAACAGAAAATTTAATTGTTTTTTTAATTTGTGTGAAAACATCTAGAATGACAAGTAACGGAGGGTGGGAGTAAGTATTAAGAGGTGTTAAATTACCTTCTTGTTTCTGAGCTCCAATCATAACGGCAAAGGTTCCAATAAATGCGAACAAAATATGACTCTTCATCTTCTTGCACAATTAGTATGGAAATCAAAAACACAAGAACATAACAGTGACCTGCTTAGTGTGAAATAAGAATGCTAGGTAAATGAGAAATACCTCATATACAACTTGGATAGATGGCCCTTTTCAAAAAAAAAAAAAAAAAACTTGGATAGATGATACGTACATTAAAAAAGTCAACTCAGTCAAGAAAATCAAAGAATGAATAATTGCGTAAATTCATTGACATATTCCAAGCCATCTCGTGTTTAATCAAAGAGGCTTTGTCGTTTATAGGAATTTATTGCACGAAGATCTTTACATTAATTCTTGAGAAAAAAAATAGATCTCTGATTACTGTAAGAAATAAACGAAAACTCTCGGTACACAAAGATATATAAGCTATGTTGCATGGAATCGGAAGCGGGTACGCGGAAGCGGAAGCGTTTGAAAACGTGGAATCGAGTTTTTTTTTAAATGAAGCGGGTACGCATTGGAAGCATATATATAAATTATATTATATATATGTATTTATGAAAAACCAAACATAAAATCATATTAAATATATATTTCAAAGATTTTAGTTAAATCGGAAATAAAAAATATAATGTTTGAACAATTTATGTTTTTTTAGCATATTTAAACAAAAATAAAATTTATCCAATATAAAGTTATGTAAAATTCAAAATGACTTAGAATATCTGTAATTAAATATGAATAAATATTTATACGAAAAATAAAATCATAGAAAGTCAATTGGACCATTTGGGATTAACTTTTGCTTTCTACCTACACGTTCTTGAGTTTATTATATAATGGAGAACCCCCTAAAAATATATAATGTAAATCTGAACTATATGTGAATTGCATGTAACATGCTGAGTATAGACATAGTTAAAAACTTATTATATTAAATGTTACGATTGATCTTAGCTTCCAGCTCTCTCTCAAAGCATAAGAGCAATCCATAGATAACGTATTACATATATTAGGGTACGTCAAAGGGGTGACTGATCTTAATTTATTTTCCAATACCAAGAATGTACATTATTGTGAGGATATTTCGATAATAATAAGAGGAAAGTCAGCAAAATATATGAAATCCACCAAGTTGTTGTTAATTAAATACAACTATACAAGTCGTTGGAAGAATTATAGCTATGGAGCTTTGACATTAGATCAACTTGGTAGGTTTAACATTGTTTAAACAAAGATAACATCATTACTATAATCTAATGTTCAGGTTTTTCCACAAATTGGAATATAAATGTATAGTATATGTTTTTTTTGGAACTTAAATGTATATATGTTTGTTAGACCATTTCAGACGCGCTGGAAAGAGTAACATGAATCGTTCTATTGGAGAGTTTTCCACGCTAACATTGAGATATGTGTTTTAAAACTAATTTTTATCAACAAAGTGTTTCTATTTTTACTATAAAATCAATATATTCTTTCATATAGTCTTGCGTATCAAAAATTTTGTATGTAAATTTGGAAATGGAGTGTTATCGTCAACTCTTACTAGCGTTGAGCTTTGGGGCTTTTGCCACTATACATCTTCAAGCTCAGCCTGACCAACAAGGTATACCTTATATACATCATTTGTTAATTGATTCATCTTCACTTGTAATTGACACAAAGAAAAAAATTAACTAGGATTAACCATGTGGGTGTAGTTAAGTTGTCTCTCTTTGTTGGTCAAGACCATCTATCAAATTTACTCTGTTTCTTGTATAGCGAGGATTTGGTTTAAGAGATTGATCATTCTCTTATTCTTTTTTTAACACTTGTGACTTGTGAGTTATGAATTCATCAAAAAGAAAACAAGAACACTTTTATTTGTCTTCCTTATAATAAGTTTCATGTTCTGACAAGAAAGTTAACATTATTTGCACTAACTAATAGAGTTTTATGCCTTGCCAGGATTCATCAGTTTGGACTGTGGTTTACCTCCTAATGAGTCTCCTTATACAGACCCAGTAACCGGATTAGTATTCTCATCTGATGTTGATTTCATTTTACGTGGTTTACGTGGTGAAGCTGGGGATGACGAAACCTATAGACAGTATAAGGATCTGAGATATTTTCCTGATGGAATACGAAACTGCTATAATCTGAAAGTAGAGCAAGGAATCAGCTATTTAATAAGAGCTGGGTTCAGATATGGAAATTATGATGGGCTTAACATATATCCCAAATTTGATCTGCATGTAGGGCCTAACCTGTGGACTGCAGTGGATTTGGACGACTCCCAAAAGAATCGTGAGATTATTTACATGTCAAAGTCAAGTATAATGCATATTTGTCTCGTCAAGACAGGATCAACCATACCAATGATATCAACTTTAGAACTACGTCCATTAAGAAATGACTTATATGACGCAACTTGGTCCCTTGAACCTCATCTACCGGCGGCACTATACTAGCAATTCTAGCGGATTTATACGGTATGTAAATTAAACTTTAGCAACTCTATTTGACCAAGTACTTTAGGTAGTCTATTTACGTTTCGGTGGTCTTTCTAAAAAAGGTTTAATCTGAGACCCTTAGTTTGAACCTAGCTTAAGAGGGGAGTCCATTTTCTGTTTAAAAAAAACGTGTATCAAACTGAATTAGGCAGCAATATATTTCGTTTTTCCCTTCTTTTTCTTTTTCATAATTTACGGTTTTCCTTTTAACACTACTTTGACTTTCTTCTATTAATAACAATAGAGTTGGACTCGCCCGTTGGGCGAGTTTTGTTTCTTTTGATGTTTTTATGTTATTTTCTTATGTTTGGAAACTATATCATATATAACATATACTGCAAAGTATTTATGTTAGTATATATCTTTTACATTCATTAACATATTATAATATCATATGTTCAATCATTAATTTGAGTGTGAAATTTTCTTTTCTTTTTTGAAATTATTCCAATTTGGCATTTGATTTTAAATAAATAATTTTTAGTTTCTAAAAACTTATTATTTTATTTTTAGTTGCTTCTATCTTAACCAATCATAATCGCGTAACATGCATAATAATATATTTACTTTTTCTTAAACACTTTAAAAGTAATTTAATTTTTCCGAGATTTTAGTGTTAAAAGCATTGATTCAAATATTGAATTATCAAATAGGTAATTTTTTTCCATCATGGTGTATAACTGCGTACACTTTTACATAAAAATCATATATCATTCTCTCTATATTTTGTTGTATAATTCATGAATAACGTGACCATTCATTTTTTAACTTTACATATATCAAAACTCAAGATTATTTATTTATTTTAAATTATGGTATTGCAACGTTTTTAATTTTTTCTTTTATACTTCCAGAAACTCAATTATATTGAATAAATTCTTTTTTTCTTTTGGACAAATCTTATATTCCAAATTTTTACTTTACTTTCTCCTAAATGTTTTTGATATCCTTTAGTGAAATCATATATCATATTTCTCATTAAATTATGATGCCTTAATAATTGAATCATTTAATCTATTTTTGTTTGATTATATCTCATGTCGTTTATTTACATTTTTATTCATTGCTCTTATATGTAAACTCATAATGTTTTGATTATTTTCTAATGAATTTTATTATAAATGATATATATTCATTATTGTATTTTTAGTTTAGAAAATAAAATACTCAAATAATCCTAAAACATCGTTTGCGTGATACATGAGTTTTATAATTTTATTAACTTAACAACAAAATTTTGATTTTACCATTTACAGTGTATACATCTTATCTTTCAAATAATGGTATTATAACACTTTAAATTTTGTCTTTCATCCTTTCATAAAATTCAAATATAACATAATGAGAAAATTGTATATTCCAAATTTTCATCCTATTATCTCATCTTTACTTAGATGGTTCAGTACCTTTTTAGTGAAATAGTATATATTCTTTTTGTAGATTGACAACTCCTTAACAATTGTTTGACACTGAAATTATTTAGGTTTTTTTTCTTTGATTCTTTGATGTCGTTTATAATTTTATCCATTTGTTTTTATATGTATATTTATTTTACATATTTCCAATTTCTTAAACTGATTATATATATAAAAACTTTTAAGCAAGAAGGTCAATCCGTTGTTTAGAATTTAACATTATATTTATTTTACTTGTTTAACCCATTTTTTACTTACTTGTTTAAACTCTACATATATATACTAATTTTCGTTTTTTTAATTTAATTAAAGTGTAGTAGTTATTAGTAACAATAAATATACATAAACGACATCATCTTTAGTGAGATGGTTCAATATCCTTGTAATGAAACAATATATATTATTTCACTTTAGATCAACAACATCTTAACAATCGTTTGACATTCAAATTATTTAGATTTGTTTTATTTGATTCTTTGATGTTGTTTATATTTTTATTCATTTGTTCTGATATGTATATTTAATGTACATATTTCCAATTTTTGAAACTGAATATTGTTATTATAAAATCCATTTATTTTTGAAATTATATTTACAACAATAAAATACTCAAATTAATTTTACATGTACTACTTTTAGCTATTTATTGACTTATTTTCGTATTTTATATTTAATTAGATTTTTTTTACCTATAAGTAAGAATATATATACATAAACATGAATTAAATGACACTTAAATTTAAAATTAATTGTAAAAAATGATTTGCCTATGTGGACACCTTAGATGAAGAGATGACTCCCTAATTATATATATGATTTATAGGACATTAGACCTACGCATAAAAATCGGACCAGAATACCCGAATTTGGATCCGACCTGAAAAAACATGTTCAAATTCATATATTGGTATATATACATTTTACCTTATTGGGTAAATTAGAGTTATACCTGCCGGTACAGGTTTGTGTATAGGTTCATATCGGCAAGTACATGTTCGGATACATGAACCAATATGGGTATATATGTTTTATCCTATTATATCTTTTGTCACATTTTAGTAGTTTGAATTTGAGATTTGATATCTTTTGTCACATTTTTAAGTAGTTTGAATTTTAGATTTGGTATTTCAGATGTTTTGTGTTGTTTTTGCTTCGGATATGTTATTTTAAATATGTTACCTGGAAAACAAAATTCAAATATGTTATTTTACTATTGAATTTAAAATTACTATGTTAGTTATTTAATTTTTTAGAAAATATTCGTGATAATAGTTTTCTACAATCTACAAATATAAAATATATTTATTTATATATACTTATAAAAAAATACCTATGTCCACCTATATGCGTATATGCTATTAGGGTGATGAATCACCCAATTAGCATATAGCGTATTTTAAAACTGTAAAAAGATCATTGTTTCCAATGTTAATAAATATCTTAAATCAACGTAAAAAAATTACTAGATAAAATATATTTTCTTTTTAAAACTATAGTAAAGTGATAAAAATAACAAAAATAATATGAAAAGTTAAAAGCACAACATTGGAGGCACATTTGTCTTAATCTCACTTTAGGCATCTGAAATGTTAGGGTTCGGCTTTAGATTCTACCGTCTTGCAAATTTACAATACCAACAAACCCAATAACGCATGTTGTAACATGATTCATTTACTTTTGTATGGCTAACCCAAATATCATTCCAGGTATCCTAATGATGTCTTTGATCGCATATGGAACCAATATAATGAATATGAAACAGAAGTAAACACCACTCTCACTGTGAGATCCTCTAACTCCTTTCAAAAACCAGAAGCTGTTAGTAGGTCCGGAATTACTCCCGAAAATACCAGCAGGCCATTGAGACTTTCAGTATCTCTAGATGACGACAGTGATTGAGTTAATGTGTACTTTCATTTTGCCGAAATCCAATCCTTAAGAGCCAACGATACTAGAGAATTTGACATCGAATTGGAAGATAATATCATTCAGTCAGCCTATAGGCCTACGTTATTGTTGGAACGTTTTTTCTTAAATATAAGGCCTTTAGGCCTTATTAAAAACATGCCTTATTAAAAACATGTTGAATGGTGAAGAGAAATGGGTATTAAGCCTGTTGGCTAAATAAGAAATTAGAGTAAATAAAAAGGAAGTGTATAAGTTTGACCCACATCTCTTATGTGTAAAATCTTCCTCCAGTATATAATAAAGGAAGCTCATGTTATATTTTAAAACATGGAGCTTGGGTGGAGATAAAACTCACGCGAGCCAACCCGGATTGAACCGAATCTAACCGGCAATGGGCGTGGGCGTGGGCGTGGTCGTGGTCTTTATTTGACATCTCGTCGCACTACGGGTGATTCAAAGGGTTAAGGAAAGAGATTCGTCACGCCTCCGTAACTCTATTCTTCCCTTAAACGTCTTTCTTATCGTAGTTTATCATTGATTCGTAGTGCTCCATAATTTTGGTCCTACAATCTTAACCCTTTGATATTCGGCTGTTGTTTTAAAAAACATCAGACGGATTGAATTGCGATAACAAAAACTCGATAATAGAAACGTTTGTTACAGAGCTCGTATCGCGATCGTCTCATAAACGTTTTCGTTGATTGCTTTCTGTTCGGGAAGAATACGATTTGTTTAACGTTTACGAACGTTTAAAGTCTTGTATTCGATAATTTTTTGAATTGCGATTCTGAAAGATTATTGTGTAATTTGATAATTGTTTTAAATTGCGATTCTAAAACTGATTATCGAGATTGTTGTTTTCTTTATAATATAGAAAACTTACGATTTTATTTGTGTATCACACTAAATTGAAACTGATTCCATTGTTTGGTCTCTGTTTTTGACAGAAAAAAAATGGATGCTCAGAACCAGAATGTTTCCAATGTTGATGCTGCTCTGGCTGCGGCGAGTGCGGCTGCTAATGTCTCCACCGTGAACACCAACGACGATGTCATTAGAAGCAGACTTAACGAGATGTTGGTAGACATGCAGTTCGGTTCGTTCCCGTCTGTCACTGTGGCGATTCCCACTACCGATGTGACGATGTATGCTCCTGCCTCTATGACTGTTCACGCTACATCTGCGATGGTCCCTCCTATGGCGCAAACCATAGTCACTCCGTCGTATCCAACGATGCAGATTCCTTCGGGAAATTCTGTTGGATTGCTTCCGGACAAGTTTGATGGAAGGTTCTTCAAGATGTGGCAGAAAAAGATGTACTTTTACTTGACCACGTTGAATCTCGAGAAATACGTCAAAACCTTAGAGTCACATATCCTGAACGGAGGAAATGCCTTATCTTTAACATAATTTCAACGAAGTGAAACCCCTTCTCTCGGCGGATAATACTGATTTTCGAGCACTAGCGAGTGTTCATGCCTGGGACCACGGTGATTTCTTGTGCAAAGGATACATCCATAGTCGTTTGAATGATCAATTATTCAACATCTACGCCAATGTTGAGACATCTAAGGCGTTGTGGGAATCTTTGGATAAGAAGTATCGCTCGGAAGATGCTGGTTCGCAGAAACATGCGGTGGCTAAGTTCGAACATTACAAGATGGTTGACTCTCGTCCGTTGATGGAACAAGTTAATGAGGTACAAAACCTTCTTCATGAGATTCATGCTGAATGAAACGACCCGACCCGTTTTTTTTTTTTTTTTAAAACACATTAACCCTTGGTCTCGGACTAGCATTCCCATAAATGCTATCCTCAACAACCAAGCAACACAGACAATCATACAACAGCGGATAACCAATAAATCATTCCATTAAATCTGAACCAAACAATTCCAATACAATAAAACCAGCAACCTAGCGGAGTTCTAAAACAGAAATGAAATTAACAACAACACACAGCACTAAACCGAGACCCTAGATCATCTCCCTCTTCGTTGCCATGATTCCACGATCACAATTTGCCTTTACCTGCATCACATGGAAAAAAGAGATGCGTGAGTATTATCATAAATACCCAGTGAGACGGTCCTCCCATCTACGACTGCGCACACAGACGCGATGGATCCGCTCAGGCAAACACGCATCAAACAACACATGAAACAAACACAACAACACGGCTCAACCAGAGCCCAACAGGCGGCCTGTCGATCGACACTACCACTAGGTGTCGATCGACACCCCTGTTCAGACCTGTCGATCGACACACCCACGGTGCCTGTCGATCGACAGCTCAACTGGACCCTGTCGATCGACACACCCACGGTGCCTGTCGATCGACAGCTCCACAGGACCCTGTCGATCGACACAACCTCTAGGTGTCGATCGACAGCTCCTCGATCACCTGTCGATCGACACAACCTCTAGGTGTCGATCGACAGCTCTCGTGTGACCCTGTCGATCGACACACCCTAGGGCTGTCGATCGACAGGTCGTCGCAGATTCATGGGAAATCGATCATAATCCTCTCGGATCGATTCCTCCTCTGCGTTAACACGAAACCTGCACGCATAAACATAATCCAAACAATCCACAAGCAACAAAACAAACAGTTTCAACATCAATCATCACAATCAATCAGTTTTAACCTACCACCATACAACCCTAACGAATCCACCGGCCCAGAAGCCATGGTCACGCACTCACCTCGAGTTAATTGGAAGGAAAACGGTAGAGCTGAGGCTAGACACGAATCCACGACAATCTCCACAAGAAATCTCCTCCAAAACTCTCAAGAACGAAACCCTAATTCTCATAAACTCACAGGAAACAGAGAACTCCTCTCAAACTCTGTCTGCTGCGTTTTTGGGACTTGGTTCGCTCAAATGCGGCCAAAAACCCTTATATACGAAGCCCTAGGGTTTACCCAAACCGGCCCGGTCCAATTGAACGACTTAAATCGAACCAGAAAACCAGCCAATTCGAGCACCTGTCGATCGACAACCACTAGGTATGTCGATCGACAGTCCTTAAGAGCCCTGTCGATCGACAGACCACAGGTGTGTCGATCGACAGCCCCTCCATTTTACCAAAAATGGTTTATGGGCGTCACAATTCTCCCCCACTAAAACTGGATTCGTCCTCGAATCCTCTAACACTACCCACCAATCTACCCTGGCCTAACCCGCCAGCAACACCGGAGACTACATCTCCCAGACCTTCCCGAGGTTCACAACCGTCCTATGCACATAGACCCGTCTCAGACATTGATTGCCCATAGCTCATAACCACCATCTAGCTTTGGGATCGTCACCCCTCAGCTCTAGGTGTCTAGTATCAACCCACCTCAGTCCGCGCAGTCCTGACGGTGTTCGATACTCAATCATCTCCACACACCTCAACCCATCAAGACACACAGTCTATCAAGCTCTCGGTATGCAGAGATCTGCCAGAGGTCGCAACCTCCCAAACTATCCCCATACCCTCACGATCTCAGTCCGCGCAGTCCTGACGAACGATCGGTATGCGGGGAACCCACTGTCCCCCGGAGAGACGCATCTCTCAAGATCTGCCGGAGACTAATCTCCAAGAAAGACCGAGGTCTAACTCTGAGCTATGCAATCAATTCCTAACGTCTATAATGCACCTCTGACCGGAACTACCTCCTAAGGTCTCACATGATATTCCCCTCCCGGAATACCATCACAATCGTGATCATCACAGATCACCCGGACCATCCCTCACCTCGGATGTCCCTGCAGAGTCTCTCCCGGAACTAGATAGTTCTAACCACCGTAAAACTTCTATTCCGAGACTCTCTCTCACACACACACAAACCGCTAGAGTCCCCACCGAAACCGGCAAGTTCTATCCGCAATAAAACTTCCATTTCGGGGTTCTCTAACCACAAACACATGACTCTCAAAGTCAAACACATAAGAAACACACTTTCTTATTCACTGGAAAAATGTCATAATGATTACAACTTAATGAAAATACAAAAATCCACAACCAAAAAACCTCACCACACACGGTGATCACAACACAGAAACCGAGACTGAAACCCACAAGGAAAAACGAATTCACTCTTCTGCTTGCTTCTCGAACCACTTCTTGAACTTCGTTTTCATCTTTGCCTCTGGTTCCCAAGTCTCCTCCTGAATACCATCACAGTACCACAAGACTCTCAACAACGGCACTCTCTTCCGGCGCAGAACCTTGATACTTCTCTCAAGAATCCTAACCGGCCTCATCCCAACAGTCAGATTTGGCTGAAGATCTGCAGGAATCGTCACTGCTACCTCCTCAGAAGCATGCAAGCATCTCCTGAGTTTCGAAACGTGAAACACATCATGGAATTTCTCCATAACCGGAGGCAGCTCCAACCGATAAGCAACTGGTCCCACACGTTCCACAACCCGGAACGGACCCATGTACCTCGTACTCAGCTTATCCTCGGATATGGACCTGTTCAGACCCCGCATCATCGCCATCTTGAGATACACTCGATCTCCGACTGCAAACTCCAACTCTTTCCTTCTCCTATCGGCATAACTCTTCTGCCGATCCTGAGCTTCTTTCATGTTCAGCTTCACAACACGGATCTTCTCCGTCGTCTCCTGAACAAAATCAGCCCCAAAGATGCTCCTCTCCCCCACTTGGGTAAAACATAGCGGAGTACGACATGGCCTCCCATACAACGCCTCAAAAGGAGCCCTTCCAATACTCGCCTGAAAACTGTTGTTATATGCGGACTCCACCAAACTCAACTGATCCGCCCAATGACCACCCCAATCCAGCACGCACATCCTCAACAGATCTTCCAGTGTCTGAATCGTCCTTTCGGACTGCTCATCCGTCTGCGGATGATTAGCTGTACTCATGTGCACTGTAGTGCCCATCTCAGCCTGAAAATCTCTCCAGAACACTGACGCAAACCTCGAATCTCTATCCGACACAATGCTCGCTGGCACACCATGCAACCTCACAATTTCCTTCACATACTTCTTAGCCAAGACCTCAGCTCCGTCTGTCTTCTTAATGGCCAGAAAATGTGCTGACTTAGTCAGACGATCCACAATCACCCAAATTGTGTCATAGGTCCGAGAAATTGGCAACCCTACCACGAAATCCATGGTAATCATGTCCCACTTCCACTCTGGAATGGGTAGACTCTGCAATAAGCCACTAGTAACTTGGTGCTCAGCCTTCACTAACTGACACACATTGCAAGCTGCAACCCAATCTGCCACATCTCTCTTCATCCCAACCCAATGATAATACCGTTTCAAATCCCGATACATCTTAGTCGCTCCCGGATGAATTGAAAACTTACTCGAATGAGCTTCTCTCAGAATTTCCTGCCTCAAGTCTACATCCTTAGGAACACAGACTCGTCCATGCACTAAGATAGTCCCGTTAGCAGAAACCTGATACTCGGAACCAGTAGCCTTGGAGAGATCTAACAACACCGGATCCTGCTCCTGAGCTACTCGGATCCTGCTCAAAAGATCCGCCTGATCTGCCGCCGCTAACCCTAACGGTTCCTCTGAAGTAACACATAACCTCAAAGTACTAAGCACACTCACCAGATTCTCTACATCCCGCTCCTGAGATGAATCATACCTCCTCCGCCTAAGAGCATCCGCCCCTAGCTAAGTTCACCGCGACGGTAAACTAAAGGAAAACTCAACCCGCAACAACTTCTCCCATCACTTCCGCCTCCTAAACCAAAGACCACCGAAAAGGAACCTACTCCACTAACCACTTGGTCATGGAATGAGCCGTACTCTCAAGGCCTTTTGATGCAACTCCTGAAATAACCTGCCAACCCGAGAACTACTACACTTAGTCTCATTCCTCGGTCTAGGCAAAATCTCAGCTCGATTGCATCTTAACTGGATCCACAGAAACTCCCCTGCAGAAACAGTAAGACCCTGAAAACCCATCATCACTTGTCAGAAACTGCACTTGCTCATCTTATCAACCAGCTCCTGATCCCGCAACTTCTCCAGAACTCACCTCAAATAAACCTCATGTTCCTCCAGACTCTTCGAATACACCAAGATGACATCGATAAAGTTAATCACAAACTCATTCAGATACCACTGAAAGGCTTCGCTCATCAACCTCATAAATGCAGCTGGTGCACTCGTCAACCCGACAAGCACCTTTACTAACTCCACCCTACTCATGACTCGTCAAGAAAGCCGTTTTCCTGATAACCACCTTATCAACAGAATCTGGTGTTAACCGGATGCCAAGTCATCCTTGAAGAACCAAGTAGCCCCTCACAATTGATCCAACAACTTATCAATTCTCGGAAGACGAAACTTGTTCTTCATAGTGACTCGGTTAAGCCTTCGATAATCGAAGCACAACCGGAAATTACCACAATTCCTCAACACCACACACCGGTTCTCCACACGGTGAAGTACTCGACCGAAAGAATCCTTACTCAACAACCTTATGGCTGCCTCGTCAGCCCTACCAACTCTGCTGGAGCCATCCTGTAAGGTGCCTTAGATAACGGCGTCGTCCCAGGCTCTAACTCAATCATGAAAGGATCCGACCGCGACAACGGTAATCCCTGCAACGACTGAAAGACATCCTCACAGTCCTGGACAACCCGAATATCCCTCACTGCAACCTCAACTACAGACTCCGCCAGCAAAACAGTCTCCGAGTAAGCCTCGCAACCTCTCAGTCATAGCCTCAGCCTGCACCCAAGAGATCACGAGACTCTCAGAAGTCGGTTTCACTTCCTGGCAAACCAACCTTCTCCTATTACGCTCCAACACAACACGACTCCGGTGACACTCCAGATGAACTATGTACTGATCAAGCCAATCCATACACAGGATGCCATCATACAGTTTCACTGGACTGATCACCAAGTCCGCTGACACCAACTCACTAGAACACTAGAAGTTCCACGCCTCTCGCCCGGCCATGAGTAACGAGAAACTTCCATCCCGCAACCATAACCGGTCCAATCCGCTCACCAGCGCCACTCCGAATACCGCTCCACCCAGCACCCTCCGGAGTGATGAAGCAATCATGCTCCAGAATTGAACAACACGTGGAATTCACCACTGCCCACTTCAAAGGTCTCCACACACTCCCATGTACTAAGAAACCTAACAACCTCACTAACTATGACCCATGCTTCCGCACCCGAAGCATCCCGGCCATTCTACCTCAAACTGGAAGTATCCTCCCACTTCCCTTTCTGCCCCTGCACAGGCTTGCCGCCATGCCAGGTATCACCTGTCGATCGACACAACCTCTAGGTGTCGATCGACAGCTCCTCGATCACCTGTCGATCGACACAACCTCTAGGTGTCGATCGACAGCTCTCGTGTGACCCTGTCGATCGACACACCCTAGGGCTGTCGATCGACAGGTCGTCGCAGATTCATGGGAAATCGATCATAATCCTCTCGGATCGATTCCTCCTCTGCGTTAACACGAAACCTGCACGCATAAACATAATCCAAACAATCCACAAGCAACAAAACAAACAGTTTCAACATCAATCATCACAATCAATCAGTTTTAACCTACCACCATACAACCCTAACGAATCCACCGGCCCAGAAGCCATGGTCACGCACTCACCTCGAGTTAATTGGAAGGAAAACGGTAGAGCTGAGGCTAGACACGAATCCACGACAATCTCCACAAGAAATCTCCTCCAAAACTCTCAAGAACGAAACCCTAATTCTCATAAACTCACAGGAAACAGAGAACTCCTCTCAAACTCTGTCTACTGCGTTTTTGGGACTTGGTTCGCTCAAATGCGGCCAAAAACCCTTATATACGAAGCCCTAGGGTTTACCCAAACCGGCCCGGTCCAATTGAACGACTTAAATCGAACCAGAAAACCAGCCAATTCGAGCACCTGTCGATCGACAACCACTAGGTATGTCGATCGACAGCCCTTAAGAGCCCTGTCGATCGACAGACCACAGGTGTGTCGATCGACAGCCCCTCCATTTTACCAAAAATGGTTTACGGGCGTCACACTGAAGGCATGAGGATTTGCGAGACCTACCAGGTTGCTTGCGTGATCGAGAAGCTTCCTCCGGGGTTGACAGACTTCAAGAACTACCTTAAATTGAAGAAGAAATGGATGAGTCTAGAAGACCTTGTCATGAAACTTCGCATCGAGTCTCAAAACTAGAGGGAACTCGAAGTTTGTGTGGTCTTTCGCGATCCCAATGTGAACGTGGTGGAGCACCACAATGCTTCTAAGCAAGCAAAGTTGCAGAATTGGGGAAGGCCAGACAAGGGAAAAGGAAAAGTTGCTCCTCAACACACTCAAAAGTTCAAGCATAGGGGTGGTGGTGGTGATACTTCGAAGTCGAGGTTCACTGGAAGTTGCAACATTTGCCATAAGGTGGGACACAAATCCTTTGAGTGTCGCACTAAGATGGTCCCTCGGTAATCTAACAAATACGAGGCCAATCTTACCGAAGCTGACATATGTGCGGTTGTCACCGAAGCAAACGTGGCCGAGAGATACCCAAAGACTTGGTGGTTTGATACTGGTGCAACTAGGCACATATGCATGGATCGAGAGAGTTTCTCGACTTACCGGAAGAATACGAGCAACGAGAAGCTCTTCATGGGAAACTCTGCAACCTCAAAGATTGCAGGTTATGGCAAGGTTGTTCTGAAAATGACATCTGCCCGTGAGCTCATCCTTAACAACGTTGCCCACGTTCCAGACATGAGGAAGAATCTGATTTTAGGTTCACTTTTGAGCAAGTATGGATTCGCAATGAAGATTGAAGCGGATAAGCGGGTCCTCTCTAAGTACAAAATGTTTTTGGGTAATGGTTTTGTTTGTGATGGGTTGTTTAAGATGTCTGTTGAGGCTGTGATTCGTGAGAATGATGTAGGCAATGATGCCATAATTGATGTAGGCAATAATGTCAAAACTGTTGTAACCGAGGCTTCCACCTCGAAGAAGAAGATGAATAAGAATTCTTTTGCTTATGTCGCTGAGTCATTTGAACTATGGCATGAACGTTTACGCCATGTTAACTTTAAATCTATGAGTAGATTAATGAACATGAATTTGATTTCTAAACAGAAAATAAGCAAACGTAAATGTGAAATATGTGTTGAAGCAAAACTCACGAAAAAACCATCACCGAGTGTTGACCGAAAAAACAGAACCTCTTGGTTTAATTCATACAGACTTGTGTGATTTAAAATATATTCAAACCAGAGGCGGAAAGAAATACTTCATAACCTTCATCGATGATTGTACTAGATATTGCCACGTTTATTTACTACGGAGTAAAGATGAAGCATTGGAGAAATTCAAAGAATATAAGTTGGAAGTAGAAAATCAACTTAATAAAACTATCAAAATAGTTAGAAGTGATAGAGGAGGCGAATATGATGGACCGTTTGAGGCGTTCAGTAGAGAACATGGCATCATCCATCAGACAACCTCTCCTTATTCACCTGAATCTAATGGAGTTGCAGAACAAAGATACTTGAGAGGTTAAAGTCAGTGAACCTCGGCTTCGAAGTATCACCACCACCACCACCCCTATGCTTGAACTTCTGAGTGTGTTGAGGAGCAACTTTTCCTTTTCCCTTGTCTAGCCGTCCCTTATTCTGCAACTTTGCTTGCTTGGAAGCATTGTGGTGCTCCGCCACGTTCACATTAGGATCGCGAAAGACCACACCAACTTCGAGTTCCCTCATGTTTTGAGACTCGATACGAAGTTTTATGACAAGGTCTTCTAGACTCATCCATTTCTTCTTCAATTTGAGGTAGTTCTTGAAGTCTGTCAACCCCGGAGGAAGCTTCTCGATCACGCAAGCAACCTGGTAGGTCTCGCAAATCCTCTCATAAAGAAGATTTTGTACCTCATTAACTTGTTCCATCAACGGACGAGAGTCAACCATCTTGTAATGTTCGAACTTAGCCACCGCATGTTTCTGCGAACCAGCATCTTCCGAGCGGTACTTCTTATCCAAAGATTCCCACAACGCCTTAGATGTCTCAACATTGGCGTAGACGTTGAATAATTGGTCATTCAAACGACTTTGGATGTATCCTTTGCACAAGAAATCACCATGGTCCCAGGCATGAACACTCGCAAGTGCTCGAAAATCAGTATTATCCGCCGAGAGAAGGGGTTTCACTTCCTTGACGTACTTCTCGAGATTCAATGTGGTCAAGTAAAAGTACATCTTTTTCTACCACATCTTGAAGAACCTTCCATCAAACTTGTCCGGAAGCAATCCTGCAGAATTTCTCGAAGGAATCTGCATCGTTGGATACGACGGAGTGACTATGGTTTGCACCATAGGAGGGACCATCGCAGATGTAGCAGCCACAGAGGCAGGAGCATACATCGTCACACCGGTAGTGGGAATCGCCACAGTGACAGACGGGAACGAACCGAACTGCATGTCTACCAACATCTCGTTAAGTCTGCTTCTAATCACATCGTCGTTGGTGTTCACGGTGGAGACATTAGCAGCCGCACTCGCCGCAGCCAAAGAAGCATCAACATTGGAAACATTCTGGTTCTGAGCATCCATTTTTTTCCTGTAAAAAACAGAGACCAAACAATGGAATCAGTTTCGATTTAGTGTGATACACAAATAAAATCGTAAGTTTTCTATATTATAAAGAAAACAACAATCTCGATAATCAGTTTTAGAATCGCAATTTAAAAAACAGTTATCAGATTACACAATAATATTTCAGAATCGCAATTCAAAAAGTTATCGAATACAAGAGTTTAAACGTTCGCAAACGTTAAACAAATCGTGTTCTTCCCGAACAGAAAGCAATCAGCGAAAACGTTTATGAGACGATCGTGATACGAGCTCTGTAACAAAAGTTTATATTATCGAGTTTTTGTTATCGCAATTCAATCCGTCTGATGTTTATTAAAACAACACCCGGATTTCAAAAGGTTAAGATTGTAGGACCAAAATTGTGGAGCACTACGAATCAGTGATAAACTACGATAAAAAAGACATTTTAAGGGAAGAAGAGAGTTGCGGAGGCGAGACGAATCTCTTTCCTTAACCCTTTGAATCACTTGTAGTGCGACGAGATGACTGATTCAAGGATCCCATGATACAACCACAAATCAACCGGATTTGCAACCACTCAAATCACTACGATACTCTCAGGACACAAACTTACTTTAGAGAGAGATTCCTGGAAAGCTTTACTTTTTGATTTTTGTTTTTGAGTGAGAAGAAAAAGAATCAGAGAGGTCATATTTATAACCTAAGGTTGATTTCGAATTCTAAACGTTTATGAATTAATAGGTGAAATAATAGTCAGTATTGATGGACACAGCATCTTTGACTGAATTTATTTGAATGAAAATTCAAACTTTAAAATATCATAATTGAAGAAAAACAGAGTTCAAAACTGATACGGATCAAAGACCACGAGACCCACGTGTCCCTAAGTGTCCTAAGTGTCAAATAAAGACCACGACCACGCCCACGTCCACGCCCATTCCCGGTTAGATTCGGTTCAATCTGGTTTGGCTCGCGTGAGTTTATCTCCACCCAAGCTCCATGTTTTTAAACTATAACATGAGCTTCCTCTATTATATACTAGAGGAATATTTTACACATAAGAGATGTGAGTCAAATTTATACACATCCCTTTTAATTACTCCAATTTCTTATTAAGCCCAAAGGCTTAATACCCATTTCTCTTCACCACTCAACATATTTTTAAAGACCTTATATTTTTTTTAAAACGTTCCAACAGGTATATCTAGGATGAAGCTCAATTGGATCCCCAAATCTTTACAAATATATCTCCATAGTTGGACATGCGGCTAGGCATCATTGATCCACGTAGTACATTTCTAGGACTTTGGATTTAAGGGTTGTGAAGATGGATCACATGGGAGGTTGGAAGTGTTCAAGAGTGTGGCAAGTGCTTTCAGAAGCTCACTACTTACCATGTGTAACACACGCTCCTAATAAACCAACCATTAGTATGTGTTTTTTTTTGGTAAATGTATTTCGTAACATGTAACTCAAGCTTCAATGTTCTTAGTATTACTAAAAAAATTCTCCTTTTACAAAAAACAAGAGATTTTGGATCAAACCCCGTAATCTTTTTAGATTCGAAACCACATCAAATTATATTAGTTTCGTTCTAAATATTATTCGAACTAGCGACTTTAAGATTTTACATGAACTTTATGACATTCACATATAATTGCTATTGTCTGGTGCGTGCTGCTCGAGAAATTATCTTTTCTCTATTTGTCTTTGTATTTCAAGAAACATTAAATTACATTAGTTTTGTTTTATGTATGGTGAGCTTATATAGTAATGCTTTGAGTTTACATGCTCCGTTGATTACGGTAATCAAAAGAGGTCCCAAAGTTTTACGTCGGACAAGTACACTCGATAGGATTCCATGTGTGTGGTCCCCGTCTTACTCATCCAATCCAGGCCTTCAATCATGCATTGTAAACATAAAACACTCTTTACTTTAATTTCGTCAAACATTTATATGTTTTTCTTTATACGATGTATAAAAAATGTGAAGTTGTTTGCACATTTTTAGGTAATCTCCTTCCATTTGTCAACAAATTTGTAATGTATAGTCCTATTTCTATCACATTTACACATGTCAATTGTACGTATATCATGTGACAACTTAAATTGTATAAGGTTCAAAAAAAAAAAAAAAAAACTTAAATTGTATGCTAAAAAATATTTGAATTAGGTGATTGAAAAGCTTTTAGTGTAAATATGAAAAACAAAAATAGATAACAAGGTTAAGAGTTTTAAGACTAAAACAATGCATTCAAACATATGTTTTGCTGAATATTTATGGTTTGCTCCAAAAAGATGCATGGTATTTTATTTCTCGGTTAAGATATATTGGTTAAGTGATTGATATAGTGCAAACATGCTCAAAAGCTCACTACCAATTTATAGTTTGGTGTCCATGTCTCGGTCATTAAACTGATATGAACTCGCGCGATAAAAACATTTTCGTTGACTTTGGGATTTTAGTTGATTTTTTTCTTTAATGCTGAAAAATATATTTTATTGGTAACCGATCATTGACATGATAGAGTAACAATGTTTTACAATACACCAATATGTTTTTAAATAAAAAGATAGGTAAAGATTCAAGGTGTAAGAAGCAACAAAAGCTCCACAACCGTGGGGTAAGTATCGTCACCAAGAACGAAGCGATGAAACTGTTAGGTCACGAGCTCTCGTGTCATAGCAGACTCGGCTAACAAGAGAGCTTCAAAAATACAATTTTAAACCCAAAACATGAGAAATACACCATGCCTAGGTTCTTCCTCTCAAAGAGTGAATCCATGTGAAGCATAAGAGTAATCTTACAATCGTAGAGAAACTAGGCTTCCACACAGGTAAGAGAGATCCACGACAACTTAATCTAGATCTTCACTTCTCTCCCGGAAACGCCTTTAAAGCCTCAGAAGAAGCCTTTGAATTGAACAAGATCTCGATCAGAACATAACCAGTCAAGGAGCAATTACATAACCATACGAGTCATATCGAACTCGAGACGAAAATTCTACAAACGACAAGAAAGAAAGACGAAACAAAACCAAACTAAAAACACCGGTGAAGATTCAAAACCAAAAGTAGATCTGAATCAGACCAAAACGAAAAGAGAAGCGTTTGCCGCTGCGAGCAGCACCATCGTCCCAACTGAGACCTGCATCATCTCTTCCTTCAAATCTATACACATCAGCACGACTACTCCACCACAAATACCAATAGAGAAACCCATGAGATTGAAGACTTGGATCCGAAACACTACCACCATGAAAAGATAAAAGACGAGGAGACCGGCCACGGTGCTATGGAAGCCACCGGCAGCCGGTTCGACAACAATCACGAACGGGGGAGGAGAGCTCAAGCGGCTAGGGTTATAATTAGATTTTATGAATTTTAGTTGATTTTGACTAGGTTATTTTCAAACACGATTGTCTCACATATCCACTCTAAGAAAACCATACGCTTGATCGCGAAGCTATACTAATTTGCACGAAAACTATGAACCAACACTTATATCTAAAAGATCCCAAAAAGCCCAATGACACACCAAGTATATTGCATCTTCCATGTAACGCATAACGACCATATTAGAAGGAATGATCTCCAAATCAAATCAAGTCCAGAAAAAATACTTGAGACGAGTTGTGTATCGTACGAATTCTAACCCATCTTCATTTTTGACAAACAACCCAAGCTTTTCGCTTAGGTGTACATGTTTGGAGATGTCGACCAATGAGATGATCGCTTTGGTAATCAAAAGGACATAATATCAAAACTTTGAAATATTAAAAGTCACCTAATGAGTGCTAGACTTCATTAAGACAATAATGTGTTTTCATTCTATCCACCAAAAGTTCACAATCCAATATTTTTGTAGTCTTTGTGGTAAGTGGTAACTCGAGATAACGTGTAGGTGAGGCACATAAGGAAGTACACATACGAAAAACCTCTATTATCATACTAACTAGATTAGGACCCGTATGCGGATATTAAATATTAAAATTGATAATTTGTATAGGTATACATATATAATTATATTCTAAATTAAAACCCTGTTAATATAGAAATAAATTACGTTTTGTTAACCGTGAGTAACATAATCAATAATGAGTTTAAATCTTCAAAAAATTATAGAAATAATTCAGCTAAATGAATGACAAGGTTTTAAATAATATTCGAAATCTTATATACTTTGAAACTGAATCTATTTTATAAATAAACATCAATTTTTTTTTTAAAATAATTCTATAAATGAATTTCTTTACAAATTTGATAATTTTTAAATAAAGATCCAGTTAGGAAAAATTTAAACTCTAATCTTTATATTATAACATGAATTTCAGAAAATACAATTATATACATTAACAAAATATTGTGAAAATAATTTCTGACCTCTCACTTTCGAAGAATTCATAAAATAGTTCGACATTAATCACAATTTCGGAAATTAAATATTTTTTACTGATTTGTGGGACGATGGTATTCATGAGTTGCAAATAAAACTAAGGATTTGGGGTGTACGTTAAATTATGGGACGTGTGTGTTATTATATAGTTTTTGGATTTGTCTTTTTCTGAAGTAATAATATTTTTGGAAAGTTGAACGTATGTTTACTTTTCTTTTTAAAATAATTTCTGGTTTAACATTTATTTTGCTTTTATATATAAAGGTTCGTTTTTGTGATGTAACATTTATTTTATTTAACATAATGGTATTTATATTTTGTTTTTTTTTAACGACTTATATAAGATTTGGTTTGGCTTTTAAAAATATGTTAATGAAACAATAAGAAAAATGTTAATATATTTTTATTTTATTGGTGTAACATAATTATATTTTTATTTTTCTTATTGCTTGATTTTAAATAAAGTATTTTAACATATGTCATCATCTCGATCGATAATAGACACATGTCATAATCCCGTGAATTACAATTTTGACAAACTCTACTTTATATAATAAGATATCACAACACGTCATAAAGATGAATAATTTAGAATCATTGACTTTTAAATATAAAAAAAAACTATAAAAATTATAAGAGAATGCTCGTATACCTCGAAGAGAATTGGAAAATTCATCGATATATAAATACCAAGATGTGATCTACAAAAATTGTGGATTGCTTCAATAAAAAGAGTGGTGGCCAGAGTTGTATACCAAATTAAGGTTTATCCCAACTCTTACTTTCTTATCTTTCACTAGAGAGGAACAACATGTTTAAAATATGGCTTGGTTCAATAGCAACATAGGTTGAACACATGTGGTCTACTCGTTCTTCTTAATCGCAAATTATAACCGTTATAGATGAGCTTACATTTTTTTAGTTATTAGAATATTTTTTACATATATAGATATATATATATTTTTTGAAATAACAATCGATTGCATTAATATTTTTTACCCCAATGCACTTTTCCTGATTGTCCAGCAAACAGAAGCTTGTCCAGATCCTTGGTACCCTTACTCAGCATCTTGATGTTCCGTAGTTGTTCATTTAAACGACCTCGTAACACTTCAGACTCAGCTTTTTCATCATCCAAGAGCTCCATCAGATGATCAATCTCCTTATACAGCATCAGATCATTGGCAATCGGCTTCTGATTTCTTTTTCTCTATCTTTTAACTCAAGCTTAAGTTGATCAACAGTGCCATGAAGATTTGTGGATCGGATCTCCTTATCAATCTTGTCATATTTTAGCACGCAGACACTTGATTGAGTCACTTAGCTGCTTGTTCTCACTAGTCAGCTCCCTGTTTGCATCATGAGTCTCAACCAGATGCTTAGACTGAAGCTTGTTATCCTCAATTAGTGATAGATTTGTTTCATCATTCTCAATGACACCAAAATATCCTTCACAACTCTGTGACTCATCTCGCTCCTTATCTTTTGAATCACTGCCAGACCATGTCACAAGAGATTTCTCATTCCCTTTGGGATTCCTAACACACTCGTCTCTTGTGTGACCCATACCTCTGTACTTTGAAAACTTCAGTTGTTCACGCCGTTTGGTTGTAGGATAATTTTTGACTAAGTGACCAACCCCTTGACATTTGCGACATTGTCCATCACTCTGCTTCAGACTTCTGTCAGCATCGACTCTAGTCTGACTGCTTCCACTTCTATGTTGAGACATAACACCTCTGCGTTGACCTTGATCCAACCTCTTGAAGTGCTTCTTCACATGTTTGAAAAATATTGGAATGAGAGGATACTAGCGTGAAACAATATGGAAAGGAAACTTCCTTGATCTTCAAGCTTATCCTTGATCTTCAAGCTTATCCTTTTCATATTGTTTCACGCTAGGATCCTCTCATCCCCTGCGTGAATATTCTCTTCAATATTTTCCAAATATGCAAAAAGGCAACTCCTTGTTCTTCAAGTACTTCCTTTCCATATTTGGTGCACACTAAGATCCTCTCATCTCCTGTGTGATTTACACTAAGATCCTTTCATCTCCTGCGTGAATATCCTCTGTCCAGCTCAGCACGACTTGACCGATAGCTTACACGCCACTCCAAGTTCCCTGCTGATTGAACATATCGCTGTTGTCCGAGCAGCTCTATGTTGATGCACAAACTCCTGTTCCGCACAGACGTCTGCATCTTCAACTTACATCTCTCTTCCTTTGTCGGTTCATTGCGATTCGAAACCCAAGAAGCTAAGAAAATTAGACCAAGCCAACAATCACGTTACACAAACATGTGATAATCAATTAGATATGTTGAGCATCAATACTTCCTTGTTCTTCCCCTTAGTTGAACCACCAAATTAATGTTTTTGGGGAAAAAAACCTTGGATCTAGTAATCAATCGAAATAGTTTTCGCAACAAGTATATGCATACAAAAAGAGTAAATTCAAGAGAGAGAAATAGATACATGATACACTTGTGGTTCAAATATGAAAATGCAAACAAAAAGAAAAAAGAAAAACAAATAAGGCATGCTTACATCGATTTTCTATCACCGTCTATGGAAATCTCGGCGGTTGGGACTTAGGATTATCGATGATGTCGGTGAAATCGTTGCAGAAATCAGATGTCTATAGAGTACAAATCTTTGTTTTATTTTCAATAGGCAAGAGAAAGTGAGAGAGAGAGAAAATGACGAGAGGGTACAATAGGATTAACAATATTTTGAACAGTTCTAAATAGTTGCCTTTGTCTTATGCCTAATTTACAACTGATCTGTTGTTTGTCACTCCAAATACCCAACAAAAAAATGATAAAAAAGGTTTGTATTTGGTTTAGTAGGTATTCAGATTAAGATAAAATTTTATGCATATATAGGATTGAATTATTGACGAAATGTTTAATATTTCCCTTGTTTTATTTTAAATGATATTTTAATATCTTTGTATATATATTTTATTTTTATTTTATTTTTCTAAACTAAAAAAATATAAATTGTCTTTTCTAAAACAATTTAAACAATGATAAATCAATTTGTATGATAAAAAGTAGGAAAATTTACTTGTAAAAGTACTTTCTTACAAACTTATTTCACCTAGAAGTACTTTCAAATAATGGTATACTTTTGTGTTGTTCTTTTACTCTTTTATCCTCTTAACCAAAGATATTCTCTCTAACTTATCTTTTACAACAATATATTTTCCCGATAAAAATAATAATACTAAGAGAACTAAATTAACTTTTTTTATTTGTTCTCTCTCCATAAATTCTTTTTCGATAAGATCTCTTCTTCTTCTCTCTTTCTCTCCCCATCTCTCCATAAATCTCTTTACAACTAAGCTAATATATGCAATTAGGTCATGAATTTCCCGCTGGAGAAAAGTATCCCACTGAAGATCCTATGGTCATGAATCAATCCTATTTTGACTCGTCATGACTCAAATTTGGCTATGTATCATCTCTCTTGTACAAGTAATCGTGGAAAGCTTGTGTGAACAAATTAGATTTATTGTATGTGATGATAAAGTCTCAAAAAATGTAGATAGTGATCTCTGAATGAGAATTATGGATGATGTGGCTAAGACTTGTTGTAGCTTTAGAGATTTCTTCTTTTTCCCCTAATTTTGATGGGGTTTTTTGTTTCATCATTAACTCTTATAAACATCGATTTGGAACATTAGCAAAATGATGGATATATAATACATGCTAAGGTCATTGGTCTTTGGTGGATTCCATAGATGAACAACTACTTGTTGAGAATCTGTTCATCCTATTGGAGCAAAATTGCTTGTCCATTTTTTCTTGAACACAATTGCTTGTCCATTTTGTCAGAGAATAATTAGGACGAAAGTTGGTTTCTTGGTGTGCTAATACGTGATATTTGTGTAATATGTGATTTCACTATGCTTAAAATTGATATGTTATACACTAAGTAATGATCATTGAAGGGAAGATTAAGTCTTCAAACAAAAACCGTCAATATACTACCATCGATATATGACCACCCATACGTGTCCATTCAAATGTGAACATGTATACTTTTGGCATTCAACCATCTATACGTGCCCATATGTGACCATCTAAACGTGACCATCTATATGCAACCATCTACACGTAACCATCTATACTTTTGCATTCAACCATATATACATATACATAGTAGAGCTTCAACCATTCGCAAAATTTGTCTTTACCCCAATCATAGCTTTCCGTCTTTCATCTCTAGCACATTTAAGAGAAGATACTAATGATCAAAACTAATGTCCATGTCGAGAAGAAAATTTTAGAGTTTCTCTTTACTTGGATAATTAGGTTATTGACCAGTTATTATTGTTTTTAACAATACGTCCATATCAATTTATTATCCACACAAACACATACAAAAACTCAAAATTATTGGTAACCAAAAGAAATGGGATCTAACGATTCTACCAAATTAATAAGAAAAAAATGCAATCAAAGCCTTTGAAAACAAAATTAAATAGATTTGATAGAAAAAGATAAGAGAAAATGCAGACAAAGGAAGGAGGAGAGGGCGATGAAGGAGGAGAAGACAACGGGTATGATGAAGGAGAGAGGAGAGAGAGAAGAGAGGCGAGAGGTGGAGGTTACAATAAAAAAAAACCAGATCTAATTTATTTACTGATATATAATTACAACCATAGATCTAAACCATTTACATTAAATCAACGGTCTAGATCAAATGTATCATAACTATTTTTGTCTCTAATTAAATGTTTCTCAACTCTCATCTCGTTAGGCTGCAGGGGCATAATTGTCCAAAAAACTAATTGAACCCCTCAAAAGTACCAAAAAAGTACACCATCCTTCAAAAGTATATATATTGCAATGAAAGTTTGAAAAAGTAGCTCTATATGTAAGAAACCCTAAAAAGTATCACAAAGAAAAATACATTCACTTTTACCATGAAAGTTGAATATAATAATAAGATCAACAGAATAAATAATAGGAAAAATTGATACGGCAAGACACAGACTTTAATATATTTAGGAAAGTAAGTAAGAGAAATTATATATACTATTCAATTTCTCATAAACCCAGCTTTGTCCCTGTCTCTCATCTCTATCACTATCTCTCTTCCTCTCTCTCCCTCTCTCTCATCTAATCGGATTTGTCCCTCTTTCTCCGATCTGCTACACACCACCGTGGCGGCTAGGGTTAACGATGGCGGTGAATTAAAGCACATAAAGCAAGTTGATGGTGTTGGCGGCTAATCGGATATGTCCTTCTTTCTCCGATCTGCTGGCGGCTAATCGAATTTGTCCATCTTTCTCCGATCTGCTACACACCACCGTGGCGGCTAGGGTTAACGATGGCGGTGAATGAAAGCACATAAAGCAAGTTGATGGTGTTGGCGGCTAATCGGATATGTCCTTCTTTCTCCGATCTGCTGGCGGCTAATCGAAGTTGTCCCTCTTTCTCCGATCTGCTATACACCACCGTGGCGGTTAGGGTTAACCATTGAGCAAGTCAATGGTGTGTGGTGGCTAATCGGATCTTGTATTGGCGGCTAATCGGATTTGTCGCTCTTTTTCCGATCTGCTACACACCACCGTAGCTGTTAGAGTTAACTGTAAAGCAAGTCGATGGTGTGTGGCGGCTAATCGGATATGTCACTCATATTAAGTGAAAGAAAAACGAAAGAAGAAACAAAGAGATCAAAGAGAGAAAGAAGAAGTATAAGAAGAGAAAGAAAGAAAAGATACTGAAACAAAAAAATTCATAATTTTGTTGGTTAAAATCGTCATTTTCACACCCTCACACTACAGTAATAACTCGTATTTTATTCTCTCACTTGTTTTGCTAATTATAAATCTCTCCATGTCTTTTTAGCTAATTGTCCCAATAATATCTTCAGAAAGAAACCGGCGAAAAATATATTATTAGACCGTATAGGATACTAAAACTTTTATAATCCATTTAAAGTATTAAAACCAAGTTTATTTTTTTGTAACAAAACCGGACTTTGTTAAGATTAATAATTCACCACAATTCGTTGTATAGAAGTAGAACTATAGAACTATTAATATTATATATATATATACTTAACTGAAACAAACAATATATCAACTTCTAACTGTTTTTAAAATTCAAAACTAGTATGCAATATATCTAATTCGTCTTAAATTTTTTTCTAATTCTTCTTCTTTTACAACAATGTAGCGATTCCTATTAACAATAAATTCGTATATCAAAAGCGTAATACATACACATACCAATAGTTATGATAGGTCCATGGCTATAAGGAATAGTTAGTAATTTTAGAAGGCGAAACTTTACTGATAGCAACTAGAGGATAATTTTTTACGCGCGCTTCAATGGAGCGTGGGGAAAAACTTCATCGAATTTGAGTGGAGTGACATCGTCAGTAACTCAGTATTCGTACACTAGTAACTGTGACTGGACGGTTTGTACCACGCGCTAGACCTCGCGCGTGATGTTGGCAGGAGACATCTTCTGATACACAGTAGAGGAGGGAAGAGCAAGACCCAACATTTAATAAATGAATTTTGTACACATGACTTTTGTATATGTCTATATGAGACAAAAAGTCTACTTACATACAAAATAGTAATACTCGCTACGTATATTATTATACTTAACATACAAAAATCTGTAAATGGTAATTGTGTAACTAGTAGTAGTAAGATACTAATAGTCATCGGAAGTTAGAGAATTAGGTACACAAAAGTTTGAAATTTCGAAGAAGAACATGAGCAAAATAGGAAAAAGAATGTAAATAATCTCATCTTTTGCAACGATAAAGATAGAGAACTCAATCAATAAAAGGAGTGGAAGTGAATAAAACAAATAAAAAATAAATAGCTAAATACGCTTTAAATTGTAATTTTACATATATACACCTTCATTTCCCTTCCCCACACACAAGAAAACACTCCAATAGTCAGTCTCCTTCCTCCTCCCAAAATCTCTCTCTTTTCTCTCTCACGATGGCAATGTTGGGTTTGGTTTTGTTGGTTCTTACAATCCTTGCAGATTTGACTGAAGCAAGAATCCCAGGAGTATACAATGGAGGAGGTTGGGAAACTGCTCATGCCACTTTCTATGGTGGCTCTGATGCTTCTGGAACCATGGGTATGTCTCTTTTCTTCCACCAAATAGTCACATTTCTCATCAATTTAAAACCCAATCTTCTAGTTTCAACAAATTGTTGAGTTTTCTTCTAGGTGCATCTTTCTATAATAATCTCTAATTTTTATGCTAATTTGATTTGCTAAAAATGTTTGTGGCTTCTTGATTTTGTACTGCTAAAGATTTCAACTTTAATACTAACCCAACTTAATTTTTTATCATTATGTTCATCTTTTGCTAACCACATTATCAAATTAACGGGTGTTGTGTTAATGAATCTTGAAATCAACTTTATTACCGACACGTTTGCTCTGTTTAATGTGACCAGGAGGTGCTTGTGGTTATGGTAACTTGTACAGCCAAGGGTACGGTGTGAACACGGCGGCTCTGAGCACAGCTCTGTTCAACAACGGTTACAGTTGCGGCGCTTGTTTCGAGCTGAAATGCGCAAGTGACCCCAAGTGGTGCCACTCTGGTAGCCCTTCCATCTTCATCACTGCCACCAATTTCTGCCCTCCTAACTTCGCTCAGCCCAGTGATAATGGCGGATGGTGCAACCCTCCTAGACCCCACTTCGATCTTGCTATGCCTATGTTCCTCAAGATCGCCGAGTACCGTGCCGGAATTGTCCCCGTCTCTTTCCGCCGGTAAGAACTCACTAATCACAAGAGCAATTTTGGTTGCTTGAATTAAGAAAAATTGGGTGAATTTATAACTTTAGGGGAATCTTGACATTCTGCATTCTGGAAAAGTAGGGTTAATACAGCGTTATTAAGTTTAGGGTAGTAAACTGACATATTTTATAAATAGTGGGGTGTAGTTGAGATTTGAGAAATTCTAAAGACTCGGGTTCATATCGGGGTGAGTAGGAAAAGTCTTTGATTCTTGGTGCAAGCATTTATGTCGTACGCGGCTATTTACCAAATCTAAAAGATCTTATTTTTAGCAAAAAGACGAAACTGTCCTTCCACAATCACTTTTTATGGGTAAAAATAATAATGAGTTGGTGTTTTTAGTCAACAACGCGTTTTCAGGAAATGACGAAAATGCCCTTCTCTTGTTTTTCTAATTTACAGAGTGCCATGCCGGAAAAGAGGAGGAATGCGGTTCACGATCAACGGTTTCCGTTACTTCAACTTGGTTCTCGTCACTAACGTCGCCGGAGCCGGGAACATCGTACGGCTAAGCGTGAAAGGAACACGAACTTCGTGGATGAGCATGAGTCGAAACTGGGGACAAAACTGGCAATCGAACTCGGTTTTGGTTGGTCAGTCACTTTCCTTTAGAGTCACAGGCAGTGACCGTAGAACTTCCACGTCGTGGAACATCGCTCCGGCTCACTGGCAATTCGGACAAACCTTCATGGGGAAAAACTTCCGAGTCTGAAATCGGAAAATCATCTATTATTAATTATTACTACTATTTAATCTCTAGCCGAAGGCATATATATATATATGAGATATTTGTTTTTCATGTTTCCAAGACCACTAAAAATGTCCAATTTTCTACCTCTGATGTGGTTTTTTTTTTTAATAATCTCTTGTTGTGATGTTCGTTGGAGAGTGTGAAAGTGGACAGTGGCTAAAATGGTTCATGGTGCTTTTTCTTTGTTTGTAGTGTGTGGGGTCTTAAATGTTTAATGAGTTTTCTTTTGGGGTAAAACTAGAAGTTTGTTGAAAGTTGAAGGAGCCTGAAAGCAGATGCTAAGAGTTCTGCTATCGGTTGGTTTATATAGTAAAGAAGCATTCATTAGTAGTTGTTTGTAATGCTTCTTGTAGACCTCTCTCTATATTGTACTAATTTTTATATAAATTTGGGTATGTTTTTTTTCTAAAAGAAAGACCAATTCAATTTAGCAACTCAACTCAATTTGGATAGTGAAATTTGTACACAAAAAATGAGATGAATACGAAAAGTATTAATATTGTTTTGTTGTTTATTCCTCTGAGCCAAACCTATACCATCCAGTAGAAAATTACTTATTATATTAAGATATACATAGTTTTCTTTTGCGTGTATTTTATGTTGTTTATATTGGTTAATGGTAGATTTGCATGTATTTTTGTAGTTTAAATGTCTAGAAACAAAAAAGAAGAAAAAAAGAGAGAAAAATGGTAAAATGAGAAATAAGAAAGGAGAGTCACATCAAGGAAGAAGGGTCCACATTGGGTACTTAACGAGAAGAAAGAAGATGAGATTCGCACATGGGTGGTGGGTTCTTTTTGTTCCCTCCCTATCTACCAAATTATACCAATGGACTATTTATAATCATCACTGTTGGAAATAGATTTTGTAACCTTTTTTTTAGTTTAAGTTTGGCTATGTATTTTTTTTTTTTTTGTCGGCAAAGATTTCATTAATGAAATCCATTACATGGAAGTGATTATGGATCCCATCCCATGACAATATAAAGCCCAACTAAGATAAGGATTAAAGTTAAAACGACACGTGTCTAATACGTGGAAGGCTTAGGAGAACGAAGACACAAAGCGGCGAAGTTTGGCTATGTATTTAAGTTTTAAGCAAGAATTTGCATAAAATACCGTTAGTTCAGTTTGTGTGTGTATTTTGTAAAATATAATAGCGACTCTTTTTGATTTTTCTAACCTACCGCTTTACAAAATATTCTCTCCGTTCTTTTTTATTTGATGTTTAAGGTTTTTACACACAAATTAAGAAATCATTAAATTTTTAATTTTTTCAAAACAAAACATGTTTTATCATCAATTCCAAAAAAAATCAACTAATAAAAAAACAAACAACAGAATTTAAACAGTCAAAAACTCAAAATCACAACTAATTTTGCATAGAAAATTGAAAACATCAATCTAAACAAAACAAAAAAATCACTCTAAAACATCAATAAAAAAATAACGGAGGGAGTATTTACTAGTTTGTCGGTTTATAAGCGTAAACCTTTAGGAAAAACCAAACAATTATATTTACAGGGGTGTATTCAACATATAATTTAATTTTGGTTGAGTTTTTCAATGATTTTAAATAATTGTTGTGATTTAATTGAAATCCCAAAAAATCTCATTTAAAACAATGTAATTTGCTTTATCACATTCTTAACTAAGGAATCCCACCAAAACACATTAAAATCACATCAAATCTCTTAAAATTCATTGTTTAACACATTTCCAATAACACTGGATGTTGAAGTATGTTTTAAAATCACAAGTACAATAACACTGGATTTGAAAATAGTTTTTAAAACTCATGTTTGAACAACAAAGGATTTGTCAGGTAAATACAAATCACTCTAAATTCCAAGTTGAATACACCCCTCTTAACTTCTTGTTCACTTAAATATGCATTAATAAAATATAGAATTATGTGAGGATTCTTTTTTATTTGAGTAAAAACACATTTGTTTGAAAAATCAAGACAAAAATATCAACAAATTATTTTTTAGAAGATGAAAATTCATGGCGATTTTTTCTGCGATATATTTTTGCTAGTTGGAGCAAACTATATTTTAGATTTTGTTAACTGATCTGGTGATAGTTATTATTCTCGTTGATTATTTGATACGGTCTACAAACATCACATGATTTCATCGTTATAAACACATTTCTTGGCTCTACCGATTTCTCCACCAAATTTCTCAATTTCAAGCAAAACGTTTCTTTATTTTTTATTTTATCTTCTCTTGGCAAAGATAACTGATAATATCAGAAGAGCCTATACAAGATCTTTACTTGGGTTTCGGTGATGAACCAATTCCACTTCCATTTGACATTGTTAATCAAGCGGCGACTGAAAATCGGTTCATCATAATCGGAAGACACGTATCATTGTAGTGCTACCAGGACTTAGGGGACAAAATGGGTTGGTTCATGGAAGAATTACTGAAGGCAATCACTTTCAATTTATATTCCCTTCGAAAGAGGCATTGAAAACAGTTCTCCACCGTGGTTCTTAGGCCTTTGCAAAACGGATGTTGGTGCTACATCGGTGGAGCCCTTTGGAAAACCCACCATTTCTCAACCTTATCCCAGTATCGATTCAGATTCGAGGCATTTCGCTTCAATATATGAACCAAGATGTTATTGTCCATATTGGAAAAGCAATGGGGAATTTGATGGATGTGGATTACAATGTAGAAAGAACAGCTCGTATGGAGTATGTGAGAGTTCCTTTGAGTTGGGATGTGTAGATTCATCTTCGCTTTCAGAAGCACTTTCTTTTCACTAGTGGTGTGAACACATTACTGCGATTTTGCTATGAAAGATAAGAAGGCTTTTGTGAAGTATGTGGTATGTTGACCCATGATTCAGGGAATTTCTTGATTCACAATGGTGGACATGGTGACCAACTTGATAACAATGATAGTGATGATGAGGATATTGGTTCAGAAGGCAACTTTCATCCATGAGTGGATACAACAAGATATTGATGTTTAACATACCGGTCTTGTTGATGAAGTAGTTTTTGAAGAAGAAGGTCCACCTCACAATCTATTTTCATGTGAATTAGAGATGAACAAATTGTTTAATCCCTGTCCTATTTACTTTAATTCAACAGGAGAGATACCGGGGAGGGAAAAAAATTCCTTCAAATTCGTCGAATGACTACACTCAGGATTTTCTGAGGAGGACATGTATTCTACAGCGTATGAGACTAATGCTAATGGGCATAGGAAGCGAAAGTTTGAAGTTGCAACTACATAAGACAAATCTAGTAAACAAAATATGCACGATCAAGGTGAATCTAGTGGTACAACTCCGACAACAACTCGGTGAGAAGAGTAGTGGGCCCTAATCCACCAACATATCCATGAGTACAACCGTTTGGAACTGTCAAGATCTGGGCATAGACCTTACAGTTTGACGCCTTAAGATTATACATCATATGTATCTTCTGGACATCATATGCTTATTGGTAACGTAGCAATGGGACAACATCATCTGAGATCTCTACTGTGAGTTAGGCTTCTTCTCCTTTTTAAATCCACCGGATCCAATTCCATATCCATGTTCTTTTACACCAATAATTTTTTTCGAATTTTTAGAGATAAAGATAAGATCTGGTAGAGAGAGAAATAAGATATGAGATGGGAGATAGAAATATTTGATCAAAAGGATAATCGAAAGAAAGAAAAATCTGAAAAAGTTAAGTGAAGAAAATGACAATTTGGAAATATTTTTTGTTTAAAAGGTGCCATGTTTACAATTTTTTTATAAAATCATTTTTTTTGTAAAATGGTAAATAGATTGTAGCATTTCTTGAAAATTTTAATGTTGTATAAAATCTTATTATATAAAAGAGAGTTTGTCAAAATTGTAACTCACGAGATCATGACATGTGTCTATTATCGATCGAGATGATGACATGTGTTAAAATGCTCTATTTAAAATCAAGCAATTAGAAAATTAAAGATATCATTATATTAAACCAATAAAATAAAGACACATTAACATTTTTTTATTGTTTCATTAACATATTTCTAAAAACCAAACCAAATTTTATGTAAGTCATAAAAACAAGCAAAATATAAATACCATTATGTTAACAAAATAAATGTTACATTACAAAAATGAAACTTTATATATAAAAACAAAATAAATGTTAAACCATAAATTATTTTAAAATGAAAAGTAAAATACATTCAATCTTATAAATATTCAATCTTATAAATGTTAAACCATAAATTATTTTAAAAAGAAAAGTAAACATACGTTCAATCTTCCAAAAAAAATATTACTTCAAAAAAGGCAAATCACAAAACTATATAATAACACACACACCTCCCACAATTTAACATACACCTCAAATCCTAATTTCTTTGAATACCACCTCCACAATTGAGTCAAAACTATTTAATTTTTGATCAATTAGATCGAAATCGTGTTTACAGTCAAACTATTGCATGTATTCTTCGAAAGTGGAAAGGTGGAAATCTTAAAGTAAATAACGTACTTATGGGAATAGAAGTTCTTCTACTTGATGAAAAGGTTAGTATATATCAATTATATCAAATTTTAAATTCTTCAACTTATCCAACACTTACCATACCTTCTTGATGTTGTAAAAAATAAATTTGTTAACCTAAGATAAAAAAAATTACAAAAAAGAATAGTAATATATTATAATTTTATTTTACCAACTTTTTAAAAATAATTGATGTTTATTTATAATATTGATTTAGTTTCAAAGTATATAAAATTTCAAATATGATTTAAAACCTTATCATTCATTTAGATGAATTATTTTATAACTTTTTGAAGATTTAAACTTATTATTGATTTTCTTAATCACGTAATTTATGATTATATTAACATGGTTTTAATTTAGAATATAACTATACGGGTATAACTAGACAAATTATCAATTTTAATATCAAATACCCGCATATCATAATCTAGTTTTATATAAATAACTAGATTAGGACACGCATAATATTCGGGTATTAGATATTAAATTGATAATTTGTGTAGTTACACCCGTATAGTAATATTCTAAATTAAAATCCCGTTAATATAGTTATAAATTACGTATTGATTATATTCTAAACTTGATGTTTTTTTACTCTTTATACTTTTCCTTCTTTTTTCTAGTGATATATAATCTTTACATTTTCAATCTTATAGTTTACAATTTCTTTTGTTTACACAAAATGGAATTTATGAACGATAAAAAATAAAATTATAATATATTACTAATCTATTTTGTAAATTTTCCATTTTATGTTAGGTTTTAGAAATTTTCTTTTTACAACATGAATAAAGTATGGTAAGTGTTGGATAAGTCGAAAAATTTAAAATTTGATATATTAACCTTTTCATCAAGTAGAAGAACTTTCATTCTCATATTACGTTGTTTGCTTTAAGATTTCTAGTCTCCCACTTTCGAAGAATACATGCAATAGTTCGACGGTAAACACGATTTCGATCTAATTTATCGAAAATTAAATAGTTTTAACTGATTTGTGGGAATGTCGTATTCATGATTTGCAAAGAAAATTAAGGATTTGGGGTGTACGTTAAATTGTGGAAGGTGTGTGTTATTATATAGTTTTTGGATTTACCTTTTCTGAAGTAATAACATTTTTGGATGGTTAAACGTATCTTTACTTTTCCTTTTTAAATTATTTATGGTTTAACATTTATAAGGTTGAACGTATGTTTACTTTTTATTTTAAATTAATTTATGATTTAATATTTTTTTGTTTTTATATATAAAATTTCATTTTTGTGATGTAACAGTTATTTTGTTTAACATAATAGTATTTATATTTTGGTTTTCTTTTGAACAACTTTACATAAAATTTGGTTTGACTTTTAGAAATATGCTAATGAAACAATAAGAAAAAGGTTAATATGTCTTTATTTTATTGGTTTACTCAAATATTTTAACACGTATCATCATCTTCATCGATAATAGACACATGTCGCGATCTTATGAGTTACAATTTTGACAAACTCTCATTTATATAATAAGATAGTAAATGTTTTGAAAGAGAAAAGGAAGCCCAAAAAAGCCCATTTAAAGCCTTATGTTGAATCGTTGTCTCCTTGTCCAAGTACATTTACTAGGATCAGGCGGCTTATAGCATTTCTCTGAAAATGATGAAACCAAAAGTTAGGTGAAGAAAACAAAAATCCATCGACTGGTCCAACAATTGATTAATAACAACAACTCCAAAAGTATAATTAATCAAAACTAGTAAACCCCTAGCGAGACTTGTTCAAAATCTTGGTGCTTGACGAATATCAGAAAATTCATTACTCTTTCTGAGCAAAACTATACTACTAAACTACACTAGAAAAAGAAATTTGGTTGCCATCAAGACCTTGAAATCGAACGGTGCGTTTACTGGACACGTCATCAAAAGTAAGTTAAAAACTATCACATGAGATCATTAGGCATCGCTTCAAAATTGTGTTTTTGTTGACTGAGTCGGAATTGTGGAGAAGAAGAAGAAGAAGAAGAAGAAGAAGAAGAAGACGAAGATGAAGTGTTTTCACTTCACCAATGGCGACAAGAGAGGAGAAGGAGACGAATCCGTCGTCTCCAGAGCTTCGAGACTCTCATGGGCTCGTTCTTTAAGCGTAGCTTCCTCAACTGCTTCAGACCCAACTCGCAGGTCCGAGTTTGACTCGGATTGGAGTTTGTCGCCGGAGCGTAAGCCACTGAGTCAACGTTGGATCGCCACCGAGAACGATCTGAAGGTATTCACATTCAGAGAGTTGAAATTTGCAACAAAAGGGTTTAGTAGAGCTCTTTTGATCGGAGAAGGAGGGTTTGGCTGCGTTTATAGAGGCGTTGTTGATTCCAAGATTGATGTTGCTGTGAAGCAGCTTAATCGTCAAGGTTTACAGGCATGACTCAAATCCTTTAGTTTTTGGTGATTTGTTATTATAGTCTTAGTCTTAGTGGTAAATCTTTGTTTTTAGCATTCAGGGGCATAAAGAATGGATCAATGAAGTGAATTTTCTAGCAGTAGTGAATCATCCAAATCTTGTCAAGTTAATTGGGTATTGTGCTGATGATGATGAAAGAGGGATGCAAAGGCTTCTTGTTTATGAGCTTATGTGTAATAGAAGCTTGGAAGATCATCTTCTAGGGAGGGTCATGGATGTGTCTCTTCCCTGGTTGACGCGGTTGAACATTGCTCGAGACGCCGCTCATGGCTTAGCGTATCTTCATGAAGAAATGGATTTTCAGGTTTGTTGTATCCCCTTCAACCATTTAGGGATCCTTGTTGTTTTGGTTTTTTAGTTTTATTATCTTGATCTTGCAGCTGATTTTTCGAGATTTCAAGTCTTCGAATATCTTGCTTGATGAGAGATTCCGCGCTAAACTCTCGGATTTCGGATTAGCTAGGCAAGGACCTCCTGAAGGACTTGGCCATGTCTCAACTTCAGTATGAACCTCTCTGTTAGAGCACACTCTCTAAGTTAACATTTCATGACTTCTTATCTTTTCTTGTTTGAAAGGTTGTAGGAACGATTGGTTACGCGGCTCCAGAGTATGTACAAACCGGGAGATTGACAGCCAAGAGCGATGTTTGGAGCTTTGGGGTAGTGTTGTATGAACTGATCACGGGAAGACGAGCACTGGACAGAAATCTTCCTCGAGGGGAACAGAAGCTTCTAGAATGGGTGAAACCTTATGTATCTGACTCAAAGAAATTCCATATGATTGTGGATCCACGGCTCCAAGACCAGTACTACTGTATGAAATCTGTTCAGAGAGTAGCTGCTTTAGCAAACAAATGTCTAATGAAACAACCAAAATCTAGGCCTAAAATGAGCGAAATCGTTTTACTTCTTGGGAGCATCATCGATGAAGAGAGGGAAAACGCTCCTCCTCCGACACTTACTGATGAAACAGAAGAGATCATTAGAGCCGAGGTAAACGGAGGAGAGAGTGAGCCTCACCTGACTAAGCAAGGGAGTAACTATTTGAAGAAGGTTCTTCATCTCAGGGATAAGATGAACTTAAACAAGTCGCTTTCAAAGCTAGACTGGCGAAACTGGAGACCCGGACTGGTTAGAACATGGTAAAAAGATAGTTTCTTGACTGTACATAAATCTTTTAGCCAAAGAACTGAATGTAACTAACGCAAAAAGTCTCTTGTTTGTTACTATTGGCTTTGCATTTACTTGTATATGTGTTTGCAAAGCATCTGTCTTTTGTTCTCTAATGGAGCTTAAAGTTGAAGACATGAGGGATCATTTATACTTATGTCAGTTAATTCTTGCATTACAAAGATCAATTCTCAAATCTCTACGTCATGTAAACGAGCCATGAACTGAATCCTTTTGGTACATAAGCAGAAGCAAAACTGTACACCCAATCCGAACTAAACAGGACATCATCGTTTCTTCCTCAGACAAACAGAGGTGAAGCCGACGGGCGTGGATATGCAGCTGCTACAACGCCCACAGCTGTTTGCTGAGCAAAACCCGCATTTGGCTTTTGGTTTATTGCAACACTATCGCTTCTCCTACGCATTCTTCTCTCAATCTTATCGTTGGTTTGTCCTCCTGCTTCATGCAAAGTTTGAATGTGTTCGAGGTGAGAAACAACCTCTGTCATGTTTGGCCTCAGCTTTATCTCTTTCGTGAGGCATCTCAGCGCCAGAGTAGCTATTTTACATGCTTCTTCCATTGTGTATTGATCTTGGAGTCGGTTATCCATAACTCGGAATACCTTTCTTTTGTTTGCAAGAAATGGTCTTGCCCAGTCCACCAGCTTCTGCTCTCCTGGTGGACGGTTCTTGTCCACAACTCTCCGTCCAGACAACATCTCCAAAAGCACAACACCGTAGCTATAGACATCACTCTTGGTTGTTAAATGACCTAAGGAAAGTGAAAGAGGAATGGTCATCACAAAGAAGTTTTCTAATCACAGAAAGAAAAGACTCTTGAGACTAACCAGTGGCAAGGTATTCAGGAGCTGCGTATCCGTAAGTACCCATGATCCGTGTAGAGACATGGCTTTTATCACCCATGTCTTTAGCCAACCCGAAATCAGAAAGCTTGGCATTGTAATCCTGTGATCATGTCAAAGAGAGATGGTATTTTCCTTGTCAACATAAACTCTCACAAGCTTTGAGACAGAAAAGAGCAGAAATATATACCGAATCAAGAAGTATATTGGAAGTTTTGAAATCGCGGTATATGACTTGAGTCTCGGCGCTGTGAAGAAAAGCAAGGCCTTTAGCAGCACCAAGAGCAACTTTCAACCGGAGAGTCCAAGATAACGGTTGGAAATAAGAACCTCCTGCAACCGCAAGAAACGAGACTGAATACTAAAAACATTTAGAAACCTGAGAATAGACAAAGATAAGAGAAAATACTTCTGAACAAATGATTCTCTAAGCTGCCTCGAGGCATGAACTCATACACAAGAAGACGATGCTCGTCCTCTAAGCAATAACCAACCAACTTCACAAGATGAGGATGTGAAAACTGCCCCAAGTAATTCACTTCCGCCTACATCAAAGAAACATACTCAAATTTTCAATATCTTGACGAAGTTCAAATAATATCAGATTGATTGTTAGCTTTTTGAGTTACCAGCCATTCTTGATGACCTTGCCAACCATCATGGTTAAGCTTTTTGACAGCAATAACCATACCGGTTCCCGGTTTAGAAGCAGCGAGAGATTGCTCATCAATCCATCCTTTAAAGACGCAACCGAATCCACCTTCACCAAGAACACTGTCTGGTCTGAAATTCCTAGTTGCTGATTTGAGCTCAGCAAAGCTGAAACTCTTGAGGTTAGGAGATTGCAAGATCTCTCCTTCGGTCCGAGGGCTTGTCCTTACAGACACAGAAGAGCCTTTGCTTCCTAAACTTTGTGTATCGTTGGCTTCTGAGCTCATATACTTGGGACTCGCACCTATGCAACCACCAAACACAAAGTTTATATACCAAAAAACGTTAGATTTCAATCTTTTCACAATACCCATTTCCCCAAAACTCATGGTTTTGTTGTTAGAGAGATCAGACAAATGTAAAACTCTACTCTGCATTTTCGTGCTTGTCTTTTCCTCTGACTGTAATAAGCCGTGAATTACCCAAACACGAAAAAGCAATCAATTATTAGCGTTTAGACATATAAAAAGCTTGACAGATTTGTCAAAACACTAAGCCTAACTTTTAAGTTAAGTCCCCTTATGCCCCAACCACCAAAAAACCTAACCTCGAATGGAAAAACAAAAATCACAGCTTTCAGAAATTATAAAAAATAATTTATTAAAACAAAATCTTACTTTTAAGACCCTACTTATTGGACTCTCAACAAAGAATTACATCTTCACAACAGAATCAAGATTTGAAATCAACATTTGCATGACTAGTGTTGTTTTATATTTGGAAAACATATAATTGGAAGAACATGAAAGGTTCAAGTACCTGTGTTACATGGACTCTCAGCTTTAATCTGGGCACTCAAGCAAATCCCCATGATTTGAGAACAAATCAAACAAAACCCTTTCTGTATCAATGGAAACAAGAAAGTTGAGATAGAAATTGTGAGGATAGAGAGATTATGCAATGTTTTTTTTTTGTTGGTTTTTGCTGGATAAAACAAATGATAAAAACTAGCAAATGAGAAAAGAACTAAATTCTTGCTCACCTCTTTTCTCTGTCAACAAAGAAATAGAGTAGAGAGAGAGAGAGAGAAGTTTCTATCCAACACTTTGCAATTTTGCTGCAAGTAGCTGAGAGGTGGCATTGATGGCGAACCGGCCCCGCCTTTCAACCCATCTCTTTACTTTCTTCCTCTTCTTTTTTATTACTTTCATTTACTTTCAGTGTCAATTTTGTAGCTAGCTTAAGCAAAATCTGTTAAGAGTACAAAAATTAGTGTTATTTCTATAGTTGGTCAATTGGACAGATCTTAAAAGTATTTGAGTTCGATCTGCATGAATAAATTGATAGGTCACCACCTCTCATCTCGAACGACGTGGTTACGGTGAAGAGTGATTAAGGCTGAGGGCTTGATTGGTTCACCCGCTACCATCCGCAAACGCAGTGGTTGCGGTTGGAAGTGTTTGACAACAATCATAGAAAATGCTTTCTACCGCTCCATATCGCTCAGTACCGCTCCATATCGCTCAGTACCGCTCAAATTCAAAAGCTACTTCTCTCAAATGTTTGCGGTTGCGGGTGAACAATTAAAAAAAATTGAAAAATAAACTAAAATTCATTTAAAAATATATAATAAATTTGAAAATGCAAGATTTGGATATTATAATTATAAACTATATAAATAATTTGATATTTCTAATTAATATTCAATAACCTATCACTACATTATATTTATAGAATCTTCAAACCAAAATTCTCTCTATAAATGTTGATAACTAAAATACATAAATCTATCAATTTACAATTTCAAAATCTAATATAAATCGCTCCAGAACAAATAATTTTTTCTTTAAAATCATAACTTTCATCAAATCATTTTTTTTAAACATAAACGTAAATATTATATAAATGGTTTTCACTACTAATTATATTGAATGAATGATTTTTATATTTGCAATAATAATATGGTTTTTAATATTTTTTATAACTATATAATGGGTTTATATTGTTAATTTAATGTTTAACCGCTACCGTTTCCGCTAGTCAACCAGTCATAAACATCCCTCAAACGCACCCATTTTTAACCGCTGCGCCAGTCGTATAAATCGCTGAGTAACGCTTGAAATCGCAATCGTCCGCAACTGCAACCTCTGCGGCTGAACCAGTCAAGCCCTGAATGATCAGGCGTAGATATAAAAATGATAAGTAAAATTAGTGGTGGGCAAAAAATCTGAAACCAAATTACCGAACCGAACCCAAATTACCTGATCCAAATCCAACCTGAATTTATAAAATATCTGATCGAGTTCTACTGTATATCACTAAACCCAAAAACCCGAATCCGAACATGGACCGAATCGATAATCGAACGGATATCCGAACTACCACAAATATAAATTAAACTAACGATATTTGCATGTAAAGTTGGGTATGTTCATGTATTTAAGATAATTTTTATAATTTTTTTGGTTAATTCGAATATTATGGATTATATTCAGATAAAAATATCTAATTTATCAACATTATTTGAATTTTTACAGTTTGTTTTTTGATATTTTCTCGGATATTTTTGGATAATTCTTGTAAAACTAATAAAATCGAGTTTCTTCTTTGATATCTATATTAATTTGAATTTTTGTTTTGAAATTTTTGATCAATTTGAGTTATTATCAAATTCATATTTGATGTGTATTTTCATATATTTGATGTGTATTTTCATATAGATTGTACATCGGATATAACCGAATGCAAAGTCATCCGATCCGAACCTTTTCCGAATTTATAAAATACCCGATCAGGTTTCAAACCCCATTACCAAAATACCCGAAAACCCAAAATACATGTTCGAATATTCGAATGTTCAGCCCGAATATCCGAATGCACAATCCTAAGTAAGATGCAAAATTTAGACGTATGTATTAAAACCCCAAATTAAGTGGTGATATCGGATCGAGTAACTTCTTGAGATCGGTCCAAAGACTAAAAGAATTAGGATTAAAAACAAAATTACCAAGAAAAATAAGACTTAAAAACTGTGTATAAAATTCTCTATTAAAATCGTTGTCCTTTTTTTGAAGAAATACATCAAGTATTTATAAAAAATAAAGGCGGTCGAGTAAACCCCTAAAGAATAAATGAAAAATCACATAATTCTAAGTTATTTCTATTTATTCGAGCTAAATCATTTCCTTTTTATTCAGATGCACCTATGTCGGCTGAATATAGTCGTGGGACGAGTCGTCCCTAATGGGTCATCGCTGACCCATTCTTCAAAGTTCCTTCCAAAGCTTCGAGTCAAACCGCATATGGGTCGGGCATGTTAAAGGGTGTTAAACCCGGTATTGCCAACTAGTCCCCCCTCAGTCCGAAAAACATTACTTTTAGTAGAGGTCGGCCAAAGCGTACTAAAGAAGTTTACCCAGACTCAGATCTTGAGTCGACATATCGGCTTTTCCCTACACATGGCAGACTTTGGACCGTTGGCTTTGATGAGACAGTGAAGAAGCACTTCAACCAGGAAAGCAGTGACGTTCGGCATGATATTTCCAAGACGTTTTCCTTCATATACTCGCTCCTTCTATTATAAATATGATGCCGTATTTTCCAGAGGTCCTCATTACCTCTTTTCTTATTTTGATTTCTGGTCGAGGTAAATGAAATGATCACTTTCTATCTTGCTCGAAATTTGAAATCATTTTTCCATCAACTTTAGGTTATCCTTCTGATTCAAACAAAAAATTTCTTCAAATCCTTTATGTTAACGGTATATACGAAAACGGTATTTTCATCTCGATGCAGATTTTTGAAAGAAGAATGTTCAGCATCACAGAAGATAATGAACAACTCCATGGTTCGGTCATGTCAAAAAACATATTCACAACATTCAGTCACGTCAGAGATCATATTCATACGTCGGGGATCGACGTTTTCCTCACGTGACCAATCCAAAGCTCGTCAAAGCTTCTTTTGTGTTGAGGTACTACGTGAGTCTCAATATGCTTCTCTAAGCGAATTAACCGTGATTAGGGAGATGGTTAGACTCGTGGCTTGGGAACTGGTTGTCCGAGACCAAGGTGCCCCAGTTCTTATTGGAGTGGTTACTTCCAAAACTTTATACGGAGCGGTTATGTCGGCATCCATCCATTGTTGTTGTGGTTACTTCGACAGCTAGGTCTCTTGCTAAATATTAGGATTTTTCTTGTAATTTCACTACTTACCAATAAGTTGGTTTTACTTTAAATTTCTCAATTATTTTTTATAAGAATAAGACAACCAATTTTTAGTTATTTTATTTTGTTAATATCTTCATAAAATCTAGTTCAATTGAGAACTTGTGAACAAATCCAATTTCAAATTTTTTGTTGTAAATATTATAAACTTATTTTTAACAGCTTTGTGAATTACACAAATTCAGCCTTTGGGGTATCTTAAAATTTTAGATGGTCGTGATCATATATAAGTACTCGATTTTAGATTTGTTCAACAAATCGTAGGTTGTTGTGAGCTATGAGCTCGGCTTATAAATCTTCACTTCGAAATTTCTTCAAAGAATCTTACGTTATTACGAAGTATGGAGCTCGGCTTATAAATATTCACTTCAGGATTTCTTCAAAGAATCTTAGTGATTGGGAGGTATGGAGCTCGACTTATAAATATTCACTTCATGATTTCTACAAAGAATCTTAGGTGATTGTTAGGTATGGAGCTCGATTTATAAATATTCACTTCATGATTTTTTTCAAAAAATCTTAGGTGATTGCGAGATATAGATCTCAGCTTATAAATATTCACTTCAGGATTTCTTCAAAGAATCTGAGTGATTACAAGTTATGGAGCTCGACTTATAAGATTCACAAATTCCTTCCAAATCTTTGCTATGTACGAGCTTGAAACTTAATTTTTAGGATATTCGTTCAAGTAGGAGATCGGGATCAGTTTGGGGTCTGAGAGTGGAAAGGACTAGTTGATATAAGCCATATTTTACTACCTTTTACTATTTATTGGTTTTTGTTTATATTTAACCAAGTGTTCGAAATAAAATTATTTTTTAGTATTTTTCGTTGGTTTTAATCATTATTAGGAAAATGGAGCAAATTGGGCCTAAATAGAGCAATTCAAGCATTTTTCCAAAAAGTCATATTCCTGCTACCAAATGTTGCGGCCTAGATGGAGATGATCCCACCAATGGATCGAGCCCAAATTTTAACACAGATAGAAGAGTATCTCAGCTTCACAACATATATTCACTTGCTCAAATCCAACAGTTAGATCTCGAGATAATCACAAAATATTGGAAATTGTTCGACCATATTCCAATCAGAAGTCGGTTTCGCGATAAACACCAGTGAACAACCGATCACCACAGGCGAACGATCGATCACCAAGCCCTTGAATTGACGGACACGCACAAATACACAGTGACCGATTGATCACATACTCGAGAAAAAAGAAAATATTCTGATTTTTCTTATCTTCTCCAAATCTTGAAGGGATTTACTTCTACTCCGAACCTACTGCTATAAAAAGAGAAGAATATAGCAGAGAGAAGACACACAACTAGTTATACAACTAGTAACACATCTAGTTATACAGCTAGTTACGAGGCCAGTTATGAAACTATATCAAAGATCTCACCAAAAGCTTAAAGACAACTTTATTTTCTAAACACATGTTGATTCGATTCCGGGTTGTAAGGGAGAAGAAGATCTCACCTTTTGTTATCCATTGAGAAGTTTTCTAAACCCTATCTTACTGTTTTATAAGAATGATTTGTTTCATCTGAACTATGTTTGAGTAGTTTGTTTGTTGGGTTCCAAGGGGCTCAATTCAAAATGATTTATGGTTCGGTAGATATAGGATTCTATTCCGTGGTGATTCATTGACTTGTTCTTGGAATTCTCTCGTTTAAATCTATTTTTATTGCATGTTTTAGGTTTGATCACCTTGAAACTGATCTTAGATAATTGGTGTTGTTCACCACTTCATCAATATTATTATACCCGATATACTAGCGAATTCGAACATGTGCCTACGATAGTTGTATGCTTGGATCGAATAAACAATTAAAAATGATCATCTAGATGCTTGTGACTTGTGTCATGGTGTACCATAGTTGATTTTGGGCACTATAGGAAATATTGTTGCGATAGTATGCATATTCTATCATAGTGTTCATGTTTAGAGAATAGCTTCACCTAGTTTGTCCTTAGTAATTCTAACCATAATTCTCTACAAATCCCTGAACACCCAACGTTTTTAATCATATTTATTTACAAATTCCAATTGCATTGATTTTAAAACCAAAACAACAAAAAAACCCCATATTTTGATTTAGTGTATTTCGATATCTCAAATTCTACTGTATGGTTCTTTATCTCTATGGATTCGATCCGTAAGTACTACGATTGATTGATTTTGCACTTGCAGCCTAAGTTGTATTATTTTGGGTAAAAATTTACACCCAATCACTAGTGCTTTGGTCTATCTCAACTTATGCCTAAAGACGAACATCAGTATGCGATCGAGAGTCGGCGTGTAATTTACTTAATTTTCCTAAAATTGGGTGCTGAACTAAGGCCTCATTAATTAAGTTTGTGGTTTATTTCACCACTGCACTTATGAGAAGCGCGTAGGATATCAAATTCTTGGCCAAGGTACCGATGCGGAAAACTAGACGAGATGGTCGTACCGATTTTTTTTAAATAGGTCATTCATTTAATCCTCGAGTGATCAAACTGAGTTTCAAGTGAATGACTTTGATCAAGTATTAGAGATTTTGTTGCAACAGAAAGTGCCAATCTTCGACTTAAGCCGAACTCTTGTTGGGTAATAATTTTTTTTAATAATGTCGTAATTGCACCATTCTTTAAAAAAAAAGATGGCTTCGTACCCACTTTTTTAAAGGAAAGATCAATTCACCAGTAATTTAAATACAATGAAAGCTCATTATAACGAGTTAGTGTTATATTTTTAGTAGTAATATTGCTTGAGGTTTTTAGCGTTTCACGATTTTTCGATCTCAGTTCCATCCATCTCTAGGAGTTCATATACTTCGGGCTTCACAACCTTGGATATTAAGTATGGTCCACTTAATTTCGAGCTTGCATGCCTTTTCCTCTTTTTTTGTTTTTGTAAACTTAGCAGAGGTCGAGATCGCATAATTGAAAAAGCGGGTTTGAAACCTTTTGGTTATGGTACTTAGCTACGAGCTGCTAATAATTATGTATTCTCAACAGAGCGCGGTCTTGGTTTTCTCCCAGATCATCAAGATGTTCACAAATTTTTTCATTGTTCATTTCGGCGTTCCAAATCATCAAGACTCGTCGCAAACTTTTAATGTGAGCCTCGGCATGTGCCAAAGCTTTCATTCCATGAGCCAGAAAGAAAGGGGTTTAACCTATCAAACGACGAAGAGTAGTTCGATGAGACCATACGACCCCATCAAACTCGTCAGCCCAGGCTCCCTTCTTTTAATCTAACCGTTTATTTAGTCCAGCGATTAAGGTTTTGTTTGTTTTCTCGACTAGTTTATTCCCTTGTGAGTAGTACGGCGTTGTCGTTGTTAGACGCATTTTTCATCTCATGCAGAAATCTTCAAAGACATTGCATTTTAAATTAAATCCATTGTTCATCACGATTTCGTAAGGGGTTCCATGTCGGCATATTATGTTTTTCTAAACAAATTTCTCCACGTTTGGTCCGGTTATCTCTTTGTAAGCCTCGATTTTCATCCATTTGGTGTAGTCAATCATTATCAAATATTATTTTCCGGAGAGATTGTGTGAGAGGTCCGACCGTATCCATCGCCAACCGTATGCGAAGGTGGCCGCAAAATATTCTTCTGGTGGAGCTAGCTTCATTTGGGCTTGTTTTTGACAAGATATGCACTTTTGTGCGTATTTCTGGCAATCTGTGAGCATCGTCGGCCAAAAGAAGCCAAGTTTCTAAACTTTGAGGGTGGGGGATCTCCCTCCAGAGAGATTTTCTCCATCACTTTGAAGAGTATCATGCAAAACATCTCCCACTTCTTCATGTGGATGCACCTCATCATAGAACGAGATGAGCTCCAACGATAAAGTTTTTCCTTCGAAGATAATTGGTGATACCGGATTGAGCAACAATCTGAGATTGGTCCAAAGAATAGAGGAACTAGGTTTAAAGGTAAAATCACAAAGAAAATATCAAGTAAAAAGATGTGTATAGAATTCTCTATTGAAGGAGATGTCCTCGTTTTGGAGGAATACATCAAGTATTTATACAAGTAAAAAGTCGGTCGAAATAACCCTAAAAGATAAATGGAAAATCTCCTAAGAGATAAAACGAAGTTATACTAATTCTAAGTATTTGCTTTTATTCGAGTTAAGTCTTCCAATTTGCTTGTATTCACCGAGGTCGGCTAGCGCTCCTTAACGGGCCGAGACGTCTACATGAATCTTCGCTGGCCCATTTCTCCGAGATGCTTCCCAAAGCTCCAAGTCGATTCAGATATGGGTCGGGTATGGTAATGGGTGCAAAACCCGGTACCACCAACTACTCTCTCCCCCCCCGAGTTCGGCGAGTATTACGTCAGCAAGCTTGGCCAAAACGTACCGAGGAAGATTTGCCCAACTCAGATCTTGATTCGACACCTCGCTTCGCCTTTACACGCGGCCCGCTCTGGACTGCTCGTTCTTGAAATGACACTGAAGAGATGCCTCGGTTCGCTCGCGTTTACCGCCAAAGTTTAATGATTACCTTAGACTTTCGCGCCTTAGAGTATAAATGCCGGATCTTTCGACCCTTGGATTTTCCTTATTTATTCGTCGTCCGAACAAGGTAAAATCTTATTTCTCCTTTCTCTCTCATCCTCTTTCCTTACTCATTTGCATTTTTAGGGTTTATCCTTTGCTCCGTACAACTCCGATCATGACAAACACTTTCAAATCTTTATCTACTTCTTTCACTCCGGAAAGAAACGTCAGTCTCGATGTTAACCACGAGGCTCCTCCGGTCGGTTTTGACCCTTCTCCTTCTTTGACAGAAATCAAAGCGTCAATGTCAAGATTCGCGCCGGTCTATACTTACACTTCAGAGCAAACCGGTTTGAACGCTGAAGCCTCTACTCCGTTCGTTGATACGAGTGATCGTACGGGAGGTGGATCTGGTGAACAGTATCCAAACGAACAGATTGACCAAGAACAGGTCGTTCAAGAACATATTGTTCAAGAGATATTGACTGTTCAGTTCGATACTTACAAGATTTCTCCTTCGCTATTAGATGAGAGGTCGCTGGACTCGATGAGGAGGGTTTGTCGTATGTCTGAGGAATTAGAATTCCTTGTCCCAAGGTCCCATGAACATCCATGGGATTGTCTTGCGGGTTACATCTGTATTCAAGAGCAGATGTTTATTGATTGTTTCATGTGGTTCCCGTTACCCTACATCTTCGTTAGGTATTGCGAGAATAAGAACATCTGCTTCTCACAGATGACGATGGTCGGGACATGTAATCTCGTGGCACTTGTAGTGCTTGGTGCCGAGCTCGGCATTAACTTTTCAGTCGAAATGTATGAACCAATTTATGTGATGAAGGAGGGTTGATTCCCCAGCCGTTTCTACAACAGTATGAAGGTTGGATGCAAGTTTATCGAATTGAAAAGCAAGATCGGCAAATGGTTTGACCGATACTTTTTTGTTAAGAAAAACGATGCCTCGGTCCAAGATACCACCAAGACTTATCATAATCGGTGGAATCCTTTTATGGGTAGATTTTCATAAATCTTACATGCATGTCTTGCCTCGGTATTCGTGATGCATTTTTCTAACACATTCGTGCTGAATTTTGTTTTGTAGTTCCTCATCCTCCGACTTCTCCTCTTACGGATTTACCGTTCAGAGAAGATCTTAACAGAATAAGGGAGTTGGGACGATTTGTCCTACACTCGTGTCCGTCTTGCTCGTGACAAACTTGGTAATGACTCTCTACGAGTTACTTTAATATTATAAAGTTTTTGTTCCTTTGACTTCGAAGTCTGACATCACTCTGGATGTTTATTGTTTTCAGATATCTGGGATAGCAAATACTGCGCCGCAGAGATGAGAGGTGATACTCCCGGAATTCCTACGTTCAATACTCCCTCCATTCCGAGCCGTCCCAGGAAATCTAGGAGACTTTCCGAAGTGTCGAAAACTTTGGAAGCCGAGGTTACGGTCAATCCGTCCGTTATAGTAGTTATCCGAGACTCTGAGGATAACACTGAGGGCGTTTCTCTTCCAAGTCAGGATGAGACCCCAGCTGTCAAAGATGGTTCCCAGAAGATTCCTTATGGGACCAATGCGGCCAATATGCAAAGGACCGATGATGCGTCAGCTCGAGGGTCGGTTCCTAGCGAGTCCAACGAACCAAAGGATCTTGGCGATGTTTCCCTTTCAAAGGGAAAAGGGAAAGTTGATTCCGTAGATAAGAAGGCAGAGAAGAAAAGAATAGCGGCTAAGGCTAAAGCTAAAGCCGACCTCGAAGCGGGAAGGATTCCCGTTGCTCAAAGTTTGGGTGTTACACCTCCTACTTCTCTTCTTGTCAGTTCTGACAATGCAGCTATTCCGCCGTGTCCAGCTGTTCAAACAGCTGTTAACGTTTCTCAGCCTCCTCCTATTCGTGCTCCTCCTCTCACTTCGTTGCCTAGATTAGCCTCGGAACTTTCGTCCGAGTTTTCTCTTTCAAAGAAGAGTCGTACTACTGAAGTACGTCGCCAAAGGGCTTCCGGTCCTGTAGGAAATTTGTCAGTTCGGGTTCCCCCACGTCATGATAATTGTTGATCATTCTCCCATACTGATGATGAGTTACCACTGGTTTCCTCTGACATCAAGATTGGGGCCGAACTAATAAGGAAAATTGGTGGGATCGGGGTCAAGTTTCCCACAAATCTTGAGGACCTCCTCGTACCAGATCGCTTTCTTGACTGGTCTCGTGACCTGCTTAACGTTCGTCCTCCACTTAAATCATTTTCGAATCATATCTTTCCATGGCATGATTTGATATCCTTTTTCTGCAGATAATCAACTCGGAGAGTCGTACTGTCGGTGTGTGTAATGTAGTGGTTGCCGAGAAGGAGAAACAAATCAATTCCCTGCTGGCTAGAAAGAGCTGGATCGCCAGAAAGATCGTGTTGATTCCTGTGAGGTTTCTGCCACCGCAAATTGACAAAGTGCGGATGATTACGCGGCTCAAGTCGAGGCGCTGAAAGAGGAGAAACAGAAGCTGGAGGGTGAAGTGAAGGAAAGAGATGTTCATCTCGAGGCGGCTTCTGCCGAGATAGCTGAACTTCGAGCTAATCTGGAGAAGTCTCTCTTTACAGAGGATTGTCTCAGGAAGGAGCGTGACGCAGCACGCCGCCGAGCTGATGAGATCGCGAGTGGCAGTTCTGCCCGAAGTGCAAGACATACGTCTCGTTTAGAGTGGATACATTTGTATCTCATAGCTCTTCGCGCTCAAGGAGAGGTAAAGGCTCAACTCTGTTACAGGCGTAGAGCCCGAATAATCTTGGAGAAGATGGTAGAGGCTGAGTATGAACTCCCTCCTGGTCTTCTTGAGAATTACACCAAAGAGGAAAAAGAGTATCTTGCTAAGGTCGAATCCTTTGACCCCCTTGGCGATGATACTCTGTTTCCGACTCCGCCGCCTCCTCCTGCTGGTCTTCCTCGAGATGTTGCATCCCAAGTTCCGGAAGGAATTAGCGAACACTGGTCGTTCCTCTCTCCCCAAGATAATCAAGATGGTGACCAAGTTTGAGCATCGTGTGGCTCGTAATTTTATTTTATTTTGCTTTTTGAACATGTTGCCTACTTTTGTGGGTTTTAATTGACTTTTGAAAACATTGCCCTTTTTTGAGGGTTTTCTTTTAAGTATTTAGTACTTTTCTTGCAATCTCTTTTTAGGAAATTGGCTTTTTTAGTATTTCATAAATACTTAGAAAATTTTCCTTTTCTGATGATTTCATTGGAGATCGGTTTTAAGTATTTTCTTAATACTTTTTCTTTTGCGATCTAAGAGATCGGCTTTTAGTATTTCACAATACTTTAATTTTCTTTTGCGATCTAAGATATCGGCTTTTAGTATTTGATAATACTTTGATTTTCTTTTGCGATCTAACAAGAGATCGGCCTTAAGTATTTCATAATACTTTGATTTTCTTTTGCGATCTAAGAGATCGGCTTTCGCGGTCTTAAGAAAGATCGGCTTTAAGTATTTCATAATATTTTGATGCAAATCACGTAGCTAGACTGTATTAACACGTTTTGCTTCTAAATAAGCTTAAGTGATTGCAAGCTTTATGGAGTTTGGCTTATTCTTTACAATTTGGGGTTGCTTTCTTAAGAACCCTTAACTGATTGCGAGCTAAGAAACTCGGCTTTAAACACTAAGATTACTTTCAGAAGACTCTTTAGTGGATGCTAACTATGTAATTCGGCTTATTAGAAGTAAGATTCCTCCAAGACTCTGCTGCTTACCAGCTCGGTAATGGTTCTTAGAATCTACACTTAAGTACGAGGTGGACTCGGTTTGGGTTCTGAGAGTGCAAAGGACTAGTGCTTTGGCCTAGCTCAACTTTTGCCTTAGGACGAAACTTTAGTATGCGATCGAGAGCCGATGTGTAATTTACTTGGTTGTCCTAAGTGCGATGTGCGGACTTGGCTCCGGCTTATTAGAGTTTGTGGGTTATTTCACCACGGCACTTATGAGAAGCGCGTTGATTGTCGGATACCTGGCCAGGGCACCAACGTGAGTAATCACAGTTCGAATAAAGTGAGCTCGGATTTTTGTAAGGGCATGCGTTCTTGCATCCGTCCGACTTTTAAGGGTCGGATTGTTCAGAAAAAGTTTATTTTCTATAAAAAAAAGTTTTTATTAAGGGTGTGACTGCGCTTTTGCCAAGAGCTGCCTACGTATCCTCATAGAGGTATCAAATCACTCGTAGTTCATACATTTGTATGGGCTCGTTTATAACGAGTAGTTTTTTTTTTGCGACCTGAAGTAAACAAATCGACTTTTATTCTTGACTCCTCGTCATGGGTCAGACTTTCTTGACTTCCTTTTCCTTCGGAACGTCGACCTCACCGTTCTTCAAACGTGCTTCAGGCTTGACCTTCAGTCGATTCTTCTTTTCAATGGCAAAGCAATTACGAGTTTCCTTTTGGTTGCCCTTGATTGTGTATGTTCCGCTATCAGTAAGAAACTTGACACATTGATGATAAGTCGAGGCCACCGCTTTCATGGCGTACAGCCAGGGTGTTCCCAAGATCGCATTATAGACTAAAGGTGTGTCTACGATGACGAACTTGACAAAGTGAGTAACTCCAGCCACGTAAACTAGAAGCTTGATCGTACCGATTGTCGAGGTTGTATCATTGGCGAAACCAATGAGTGGTCTATTCCCGAACTTGATGTCTTCGTGAGTCACTCCCATCCTCTCGAGGGTGTTTCGATAGATCAGGTCTACCGAGCTTTCGGTGTCAATCATCACACGACCTACTTTGCAATAATCGATGACGAGCTGAATTACCAGAGGATCATTATGAGGTCGATCCATACCCTTAGTATCCTGCTCGTCGAATGTAACAACAAGGTCTTTTTCGGCCGGCACCGGCCACTTTCGGGCGGTCTCGGCCCTCCTTTCATGTTATTGTATCGATCTCAAAGAATTGTTACATTCTTCAACCCCGCCCATAATCATATAGAGCTTCTTCCGAGGTACCGAATGATTCTTAACCCCATGCAAATCGTCTCGGTCCCGTATAGGGGGTAGACTCCGGGCGGCAGCTGCTTTGGCTGGCCCTGATCATCTTCCCGTTCAGTCAGGTTTGCTTTCCCGGGAAAGTTCCTTCTGAAATTCCATGTCAGGAACTCTCCCAGCTCGGTAGCGTTTCATTAACACGTCCAAGAGGTGGCGGCATTGGGCTGTCGAATGCCCTGATGTTTGGTGAAAGTCACACCAGCTCCGGGCGTTACTTTCCTCCACGAGTCGGCTATTTCTAGGCCAATGCTTCTGCGCGGGTTCTTCAGCGTCCTCGCTGATTTGGAATCTCTGTCCCTTCCTTCCGCGACTTGGTTTGTCACCTTCCTTTACTTCCAGCTGATCCTCTTCTAACTCCATAAAGCTTGATGCTTTGTGCAAGGGGTCTTCCAAGATAGCGGGTCGGTTAACGGTCAGTTCGTTTCGGAATAGACTTTTCAGGAGTAACGCTTTCTGAAGCGCATGGATCGCGGCATCGTCTGCCACAACCAATTTGGAAACGGTTCCTTTGAACCTTCCCATGAACTCTCTCAAAGGCTCTTCCGGTTGCTATTGAAGGGCCCAGAGATTGGCAGCCAACGTCATAACTTGTGAAAGCCGTCGATAACTAGTGAAAGTTATCGATTGAATTTTGGTCATGCTGAGAGAACGAGGCAAGAGCGTCGCCAGCAAGGTGTTCTACAAACAGCTGACAGTAACCGGCCTCTTTTTCCTCGGGAGGGAAGTGAGCTCGGCCCATAACGATGTTAAACGCCGTGAGATGCTGAGTTGGATCGGTCTTTCCTACGTAGAGCGCGATCCGAATCTTAGCGTTGGGTTTGACCAGCGTGTTTACAATCCGGGTGGTGAAGGGAGTCTGTTTCGTTCCCTCGAAGACTTTATCGAGCTCGGGAGCCGAGTTTACTACGCGATGCATCCTTGAGATCATCAAACAGATGGTCTCCTTCATGGCTGTTATTTTATCGTCTCTTTCCTCCAAACTTCGTGAAGGCGCTGTAACATGAGTCGCAGATCGGCCTCCCACCGATAAAACTCTAGGCGTCATCTCGGTTCGAAACAAATTTATTGAATTTGAGTCGTCCGGTTCTGGGAACTCTGATTGGTCCGTCCCATGAGGAGAGTCATCTCCTCACGAAATTTGTCTTGATCGTTCTGATGTTTATCGTACTTTTCCCGTAACAATTTCAGCTCAGCTTGATCATCAAGTTCCGTATCTTGGATCAAGATTACCTGGGGGTTTGACTTCTCTGATCGGGCCTCCGGTTGTTGATCTTTCTCCAGAATAGGGATCTCTGGGGTATGACCCTGTTTTTCTGAGGCTTTCAATGCCCCTTCAGGATTGCTTGCATCGGTTGGATTCTTTTCCGTTCCGGCTACGTTCGTAACAGGTGGAGTTAGAATTTCGTCTCCGGACATCTTTAAAGGATTTCTTTCGTGAAAGTTATGTAGTAAACCTAATCGGTCCCCTTAGTCGGCGCCAATTTGGTGATACCGGATTGAGCAACAATCCGAGATCGGTCCAAAGAATAGAGGAACTAGGTTTAAACGTAAAATCACAAAGAAAAGATCAAGTAAAAAGATGTGTATAGAATTTTCTATTGAAAGAGATGTCCTCGTTTTGGAGGAATACATCAAGTATTTATACAAAAACAAAGTTGGTCGAAATAACCCTAAAAGATAAATGAAAAATCTCCTAAGAGATAAAAGGAAGTTATACTAATTCTAAGTATTTCTTTTTATCCGAACTAAGTCTTCTAATTTGCTTGTATTCACCGAGGTCGGCTAGCGCTCCTTAACGGGTCGAGACGTCTACATGGATCCTTGCTGGCCCATTTCTCCGAGATGCTTCCCAAAGCTCTAAGTCAAATCAGATATGGGTCGGGTATGGTAATGGGTGCTAAACCCGATACCACTAATAGTGTAATAAGCTCTTCGAGTTCGTAACCGCCGAATTGGCCATTTTTTTTTTGGTTGCTTTCCTTTTGTGATGTTCTCCATGATTTTCGTTCTCCAGGGTTGGTATATTCGTCCATATTTTCGGCCCCCCTCCCGGTTCAATGTCAATGATTTCACTCACTCTTGGTTAAGATCAATGCTCGACCTCGATATACTTTCAGCATGAATAATCCGTCTAGTATCCGAGCTTGAAGTCAAGGCTTCTAGCGCATCAACCGCGACATTCTCGTTGTAAGAAATTTTTATAAGTTCGAATCCATCGAATTTGCTCGTAACTTCTCTTATTACCTTTAGATACGCATCCATCTTATCGTCCTTATGTTCATACGAACCATCGAACTAACTCGTAACGAGTTAAGAATCACATCAAGCTTTGATGCGCTTTGCCCCCACTGTAACCATTGGAGATGGTTTAGTGGTTGGACACACCAAAAAAATGTGTATTAAATAAACTTTTTTTTTTATAGGGTATGATTGGAAATATAAGATAATACAAAAAATTGATAGTACGTGCAAGAATACAAAAATAATAGTCCAATTATAAATAATACAAATATTATTAAAAGAGGATAGTAAAAAACTAAAAATTATTATACACATAAAATGTGTCCATTTAAAATCATAGCTTATTACCCAAAAGAATTATCATAAGTTCATAGTAAAAAACTCTTTTTTTTCTGTCACTAGTAAAATTCTATTTTTGAGTGAGAAATTCTCTCAAATACCACACTTTGAAGTTTTGTTTTGTAAAATACCATTTTTTTTCAAAAGTTTTAAAAATATCACTTTTTGTCAAAAGTTTCAAAAATACCACAAAATTAAAAGTTGATTTTAAGGTTTATAATTTAAAAAATTTGAATTTGGGCTAACTATTCCCAAATTAGGGTATAGTTTTAGGGGTAGAATTTGAGTTTGGGGTTTAGGTTTTAGTTTTGGGCTATTTATGGAACTTTGAACCAAAAGTGGTATTTTTGAAAAAAAAAACTAAAAAATGGTATTTTGGAAAAAAAAACTTAAAAGTGTGATATTTTTAAAAATTGCCATTTTTTAATCTAGAGTTAATAAGCTAGATAACCATACAAAATAACATAATTAATCAAGTAGCAGTGAGAAAGCGAAATTTAACCAAATAGCAGCGAGAAAGTGGCATCTTTTGTAGTTAATTACAATTTGCCCCATTCACTCTCTCTTCCCTCCTTATATCACGTGCTTTCTCTCTCTCCTACACTATTTCTCTCTCTTTCTCTATATATATATCTCTCTTTCCTCCTTATATATGACATTTTTTTTCACGGAAATTGCATCTTCTTCCACCGCCGGAGCTTGTCTCCTCCACTATACTTTTCTAATCAGAATGTTTAGTAGTTTTCTCTCTCGCTATGTCTTTGAATTAGTCATGTGGAGATGATATCATTATTTGTCATAAATAAGAATTTGTAAACCCAAATGGCCAATATTTACCTCCACAAATACCTCAATATATATGGATTACACAATGTGCAGCTAACAATATATATCTCTTACACTTATGTAGCTTCATCAACTTACTATGTAGGGGCAAAACGGTATTGATTTAATTTAAGTGGACCCATGGCTACTTTGCCAATTACTCTATAATCCTTTGCTACTAGCTCCAATTTCTCTTTAAGAGTTAATAAGCTAGATAACCATACAAAATAACATAATTAATCAAGTAGCAGTGAGAAAGCGAAATTTAACCAAATAGCAGCGAGAAAGTGGCATCTTTTGTAGTTAATTACAATTTGCCCCATTCACTCTCTCTTCCCTCCTTATATCACGTGCTTTCTCTCTCTCCTACACTATTTCTCTCTCTTTCTCTATATATATATCTCTCTTTCCTCCTTATATATGACATTTTTTTTCACGGAAATTGCATCTTCTTCCACCGCCGGAGCTTGTCTCCTCCACTATACTTTTCTAATCAGAATGTTTAGTAGTTTTCTCTCTCGCTATGTCTTTGAATTAGTCATGTGGAGATGATATCATTATTTGTCATAAATAAGAATTTGTAAACCCAAATGGCCAATATTTACCTCCACAAATACCTCAATATATATGGATTACACAATGTGCAGCTAACAATATATATCTCTTACACTTATGTAGCTTCATCAACTTACTATGTAGGGGCAAAACGGTATTGATTTAATTTAAGTGGACCCATGGCTACTTTGCCAATTACTCTATAATCCTTTGCTACTAGCTCCAATTTCTCTTTAAGAGTTAATAAGCTAGATAACCATACAAAATAACATAATTAATCAAGTAGCAGTGAGAAAGCGAAATTTAACCAAATAGCAGCGAGAAAGTGGCATCTTTTGTAGTTAATTACAATTTGCCCCATTCACTCTCTCTTCCCTCCTTATATCACGTGCTTTCTCTCTCTCCTACACTATTTCTCTCTCTTTCTCTATATATATATCTCTCTTTCCTCCTTATATATGACATTTTTTTTCACGGAAATTGCATCTTCTTCCACCGCCGGAGCTTGTCTCCTCCACTATACTTTTCTAATCAGAATGTTTAGTAGTTTTCTCTCTCGCTATGTCTTTGAATTAGTCATGTGGAGATGATATCATTATTTGTCATAAATAAGAATTTGTAAACCCAAATGGCCAATATTTACCTCCACAAATACCTCAATATATATGGATTACACAATGTGCAGCTAACAATATATATCTCTTACACTTATGTAGCTTCATCAACTTACTATGTAGGGGCAAAACGGTATTGATTTAATTTAAGTGGACCCATGGCTACTTTGCCAATTACTCTATAATCCTTTGCTACTAGCTCCAATTTCTCTTTAAGAGTTAATAAGCTAGATAACCATACAAAATAACATAATTAATCAAGTAGCAGTGAGAAAGCGAAATTTAACCAAATAGCAGCGAGAAAGTGGCATCTTTTGTAGTTAATTACAATTTGCCCCATTCACTCTCTCTTCCCTCCTTATATCACGTGCTTTCTCTCTCTCCTACACTATTTCTCTCTCTTTCTCTATATATATATCTCTCTTTCCTCCTTATATATGACATTTTTTTTCACGGAAATTGCATCTTCTTCCACCGCCGGAGCTTGTCTCCTCCACTATACTTTTCTAATCAGAATGTTTAGTAGTTTTCTCTCTCGCTATGTCTTTGAATTAGTCATGTGGAGATGATATCATTATTTGTCATAAATAAGAATTTGTAAACCCAAATGGCCAATATTTACCTCCACAAATAGCTCAATATATATGGATTACACAATGTGCAGCTAACAATATATATCTCTTACACTTATGTAGCTTCATCAACTTACTATGTAGGGGCAAAACGGTATTGATTTAATTTAAGTGGACCCATGGCTACTTTGCCAATTACTCTATAATCCTTTGCTACTAGCTCCAATTTCTCTTTAAGAGTTAATAAGCTAGATAACCATACAAAATAACATAATTAATCAAGTAGCAGTGAGAAAGCGAAATTTAACCAAATAGCAGCGAGAAAGTGGCATCTTTTGTAGTTAATTACAATTTGCCCCATTCACTCTCTCTTCCCTCCTTATATCACGTGCTTTCTCTCTCTCCTACACTATTTCTCTCTCTTTCTCTATTTATATATCTCTCTTTCCTCCTTATATATGACATTTTTTTTCACGGAAATTGCATCTTCTTCCACCGCCGGAGCTTGTCTCCTCCACTATACTTTTCTAATCAGAATGTTTAGTAGTTTTCTCTCTCGCTATGTCTTTGAATTAGTCATGTGGAGACAAGCTCCGGCGGTGGAAGAAGATGCAATTTCCGTGAAAAAAAATGTCATATATAAGGAGGAAAGAGAGATATATATATAGAGAAAGAGAGAGAAATAGTGTAGGAGAGAGAGAAAGCACGTGATATAAGGAGGGAAGAGAGAGTGAATGGGGCAAATTGTAATTAACTACAAAAGATGCCACTTTCTCGCTGCTATTTGGTTAAATTTCGCTTTCTCACTGCTACTTGATTAATTATGTTATTTTGTATGGTTATCTAGCTTATTAACTCTTAAAGAGAAATTGGAGCTAGTAGCAAAGGATTATAGAGTAATTGGCAAAGTAGCCATGGGTCCACTTAAATTAAATCAATACCGTTTTGCCCCTACATAGTAAGTTGATGAAGCTACATAAGTGTAAGAGATATATATTGTTAGCTGCACATTGTGTAATCCATATATATTGAGGTATTTGTGGAGGTAAATATTGGCCATTTGGGTTTACAAATTCTTATTTATGACAAATAATGATATCATCTCCACATGACTAATTCAAAGACATAGCGAGAGAGAAAACTACTAAACATTCTGATTAGAAAAGTATAGTGGAGGAGACAAGCTCCGGCGGTGGAAGAAGATGCAATTTCCGTGAAAAAAAATGTCATATATAAGGAGGAAAGAGAGATATATATATAGAGAAAGAGAGAGAAATAGTGTAGGAGAGAGAGAAAGCACGTGATATAAGGAGGGAAGAGAGAGTGAATGGGGCAAATTGTAATTAACTACAAAAGATGCCACTTTCTCGCTGCTATTTGGTTAAATTTCGCTTTCTCACTGCTACTTGATTAATTATGTTATTTTGTATGGTTATCTAGCTTATTAACTCTTAAAGAGAAATTGGAGCTAGTAGCAAAGGATTATAGAGTAATTGGCAAAGTAGCCATGGGTCCACTTAAATTAAATCAATACCGTTTTGCCCCTACATAGTAAGTTGATGAAGCTACATAAGTGTAAGAGATATATATTGTTAGCTGCACATTGTGTAATCCATATATATTGAGGTATTTGTGGAGGTAAATATTGGCCATTTGGGTTTACAAATTCTTATTTATGACAAATAATGATATCATCTCCACATGACTAATTCAAAGACATAGCGAGAGAGAAAACTACTAAACATTCTGATTAGAAAAGTATAGTGGAGGAGACAAGCTCCGGCGGTGGAAGAAGATGCAATTTCCGTGAAAAAAAATGTCATATATAAGGAGGAAAGAGAGATATATATATAGAGAAAGAGAGAGAAATAGTGTAGGAGAGAGAGAAAGCACGTGATATAAGGAGGGAAGAGAGAGTGAATGGGGCAAATTGTAATTAACTACAAAAGATGCCACTTTCTCGCTGCTATTTGGTTAAATTTCGCTTTCTCACTGCTACTTGATTAATTATGTTATTTTGTATGGTTATCTAGCTTATTAACTCTTAAAGAGAAATTGGAGCTAGTAGCAAAGGATTATAGAGTAATTGGCAAAGTAGCCATGGGTCCACTTAAATTAAATCAATACCGTTTTGCCCCTACATAGTAAGTTGATGAAGCTACATAAGTGTAAGAGATATATATTGTTAGCTGCACATTGTGTAATCCATATATATTGAGGTATTTGTGGAGGTAAATATTGGCCATTTGGGTTTACAAATTCTTATTTATGACAAATAATGATATCATCTCCACATGACTAATTCAAAGACATAGCGAGAGAGAAAACTACTAAACATTCTGATTAGAAAAGTATAGTGGAGGAGACAAGCTCCGGCGGTGGAAGAAGATGCAATTTCCGTGAAAAAAAATGTCATATATAAGGAGGAAAGAGAGATATATATATAGAGAAAGAGAGAGAAATAGTGTAGGAGAGAGAGAAAGCACGTGATATAAGGAGGGAAGAGAGAGTGAATGGGGCAAATTGTAATTAACTACAAAAGATGCCACTTTCTCGCTGCTATTTGGTTAAATTTCGCTTTCTCACTGCTACTTGATTAATTATGTTATTTTGTATGGTTATCTAGCTTATTAACTCTTAAAGAGAAATTGGAGCTAGTAGCAAAGGATTATAGAGTAATTGGCAAAGTAGCCATGGGTCCACTTAAATTAAATCAATACCGTTTTGCCCCTACATAGTAAGTTGATGAAGCTACATAAGTGTAAGAGATATATATTGTTAGCTGCACATTGTGTAATCCATATATATTGAGGTATTTGTGGAGGTAAATATTGGCCATTTGGGTTTACAAATTCTTATTTGTCATAAATAAGAATTTGTAAACCCAAATGGCCAATATTTACCTCCACAAATACCTCAATATATATGGATTACACAATGTGCAGCTAACAATATATATCTCTTACACTTATGTAGCTTCATCAACTTACTATGTAGGGGCAAAACGGTATTGATTTAATTTAAGTGGACCCATGGCTACTTTGCCAATTACTCTATAATCCTTTGCTACTAGCTCCAATTTCTCTTTAATCTATACGACATAATAAAAATTCCATCATTTTCAGTTTTCATCATTTGTCTTTTCTTTTTGACATTTTTTCTACCTTTTGGAGTAGGACTAGAGATATAAAGTATAATAAGCCTCCCCTTCCCTCAAAAAAGGTAAATCACGTTAACAGATGAAAATGAAATTGATCGTTTTCAACTTGTTCGATTTTTTTTTTGGCTAAATCATTTTGGACGGCTGATATTTATTTTAGTCAAATATAAGGCTTCAAATGGTAATATATGGTATCAAAATTGAGTTACAGTAAGTATTATAATTCGATGTAACTTGCAGTAAAAATAATGTGGTGAAAATTACAGTTTTATGTAGTGAGTTTACTGTATAAATATGAGTTTATATTTTTCTTGATACAGCTGACTGGTAACATTTTTTATGTGTCAGTTACGGTATGTATTGTTAAAAACAAATTTAATTTAAAAACTATAACATTTGTTATAAATTTAATAGTAAAAATAAAATAACTAAAACAATATTAACCTAAACATAGTAATAAGTATATATATACAAATGTAATTCTATGTAAAATAAATATATATATATATATATATATATATATATATTAAAAAACATATAGTATCAAAATCAACAATTGAGAAAATAGTACGAACAAAACTGTTTGAATTTAAATAGACTATAAATTTTACAAAAAAAAAGATATTACTAATAAACGAATCATTGGAATAGTGGAATGAAGCAAATAATATTGACAAAGAAGATAAAGAATCGTTGGATTGTTGTTTTTTTTGAAAAAATTATTTTTAACTCAACTTCTACCACATGAGATTTTCCATGATGTTGGGTTAACTTTTGAGTTAGTAATTTTACAAAGGACATAACTCAAAATATTAAGTTAATAATAACACATTTTAACTCAAATTCAAATATTCTAATTTAATTCATGATTGGTAACATTTTTGATTAACTATAAATTACATCCATAACTCAATCTTAACTCATGTTACCAATCACACCCTTTCGCTCATGTCGGCTTTGGTTTTTGTTGGATTCTCAAGTTTTAAATGCCATTAAACTTCTTTATATTTTAATTTACGTACATTTATTTACGATATAAAAAAACTTAAAGTTTCATTTTCTGTCATTTTTGTTATCGGGTCGCAAAAGGTGTTAATAGTAACGTTTCATCATTTGGATAAATATTTATGGTCTCTAGAATCATGATATAGACTACTAATAATCTATTCACGCTATAGGCACCTGAAAAGCAAGAAAAAAAAGCAAGAAAAAATCCTTCTGCTTTCTTGACAACTTTACGTGACCGTAAACCCAAAAAAAACTTTGATGTGACATTGATACTTCTCGTATATTCGAGTTCTGAGAGCATGTACATTTGTAATATTTTAAGGGAATCATTAGGCTTAGTTTAATACTAAATGTATTAGTTGATACTTAATTTGATATTTCTACATTTTAGTGTTTATTGGTGATTCTCAATAAGTTCATTAGAAATAATTAAAATAATAAATATTTTTTTTTTAAAAATATCTCCGTTTGAAAACACGAAATATTTTTTTCTGTTTGGAAACACGAAAACATGTATTCTGTTGGACTGAAACCATCATAATGGGAATCATACTTTTAGCCAAATTCATATCATAAAATATTGAATGTGTGCCAAAAACATCAAAACATTCACCACTCTTTTGCAACATGTCTGATAGTAAATGTTGTTGATTTCAGAAATTTGTATCCAAGATTTTGCAATCTTGAAACTTTACAATTAAAGAAGTGATACACACTCAACCAAATATCACCAAGCAATACTAATTAATGCAATAGTTATGATTCACATGGGACTGGGGAGCAGAAATCAAACCTCTCCATGGCTCCTTGGGATCATAGTAGCCCTTGCAATTTTCTTTTCAACAAAAACGGAGCACCAGTACTCTCTTCTGAAGCACTGACAAAAGTTCCTGAACTGTAACAACACACACCAAGCAAAACACTAAGGCTACTGAAGAACATTTGATCGAAGACAATGCAAAATGAAACTAGAATCAAGACCTTGTTCTAGTGCCTTTAGTGCTCTCAGTAGTCTCTCCTTTCCGTAAAGCCAAAGCAGAAGGTTTGAAATAACAATTTTCCTTCTGAAGCCATCTCGTATGCAACATGTTTGATATTAAATGTTGTTGATTTCAGAAATCTGTATCCAAGATTTTGCAATCTTGAAACTTTACAATTAAAGAAGTGATACACACTCAACCAAAGATCACCAAGGAATACTAATTAATGCAATAGTTATGATTCACATGGGACTGGGGAGCAGAAATCAAACCTCTCCATGGGACTGGGGAGCAGAAATCAAACCTCTCCATGGCTCCTTGGGATCATAGTAGCCCTTGCAATTTTCTTTTCGACAAAATCCGGAGCACCAGTACTCTCTTCTGAAGCACTGAGAAAAGTTCCTGAACTGTAACAACACACACCAAGCAAAACACTAAGGCTACTGAAGAACATTTGATCGAAGACAATGCAAAATGAAACTAGAATCAAGACCTTGTTCTAGTGCCTTTAGTGCTCTCAGTAGTCTCTCCTTTCCGTAAAGCCAAAGCAGAAGGTTTGAAATAACAATTTTCCTTCTGAAGCCATCTCGTATGTATAGTCATAAACCGTGGAGCCTTTGTGCTGCATTTAAGTAGAATGGATTTTTGAGAAGCAAAACGGAAATGAAAGTCATCATCAAAGTGTAAATTAACTCTTCCCATGAGCTGATGAAAGCAAGTAACCAATCAAAATGAAAATCTTAACAAAACATTCTAAGTCTCCTATAATTTTAAAAAGTATAAATCATTCAATTCATGATGTGTAGGAATCATTAGAGACCTGGAAAGTAATGGATAACAAAGTGTACATGCATTGATTTCGTTCATGGCCTTGCGTACAGAAGGATCGAGAAGAATGTCAACCATTAGAATGTGCTCAATGCTGTATCCATAAGCCCCCATCACCTGAATAAGCAATGCCAATCATGAGCACTACTACAGTCCTTAAAGCATGCTATTTGTATAGCAACGAATAATGGTATAACTTTCTTCAATGCAATCCAAACATATCTACTTTATAACAATGAGAGAATCAAACATAGAAAGAAAGAGACAATGAACATGCTACCTTCTCAAGTTCCTCAAGAACAGACTTGGCGACTTCTCCCTTTTGTTCAAAAAGGGCATCTAGCATCATCATATGGACCAAAGCTCTAACCACTATGATTGGAAACAAAGATACATACATGGAAGAATCAAAGAGAGCTTAGAAAAGAAAAGAAATCTAGAGTAGAAGTAAAAGTACCATCAAAAACATAGGCTTGGATCTGCTCTCTAGGGGTTTTGGAGCTCATAAAAGGCATCGTCATCACTAGTGCTTTCACTACACGATACTGAATCGAGCAAACCAGCTGCACAAATACATTATCCTGCAACCAAACAAAAAACCAATTTACACATCTTTCAAAACATAATAGCTAACTAATAACCAAGTTCCAATCTCGGAAGACAAAACATTCCCCCTCACTAGTCGATGAAGAGCATATACCTTAGTTTTGGTCTCGATTTTGACATCGAGAGAGTTGATCATGGTGGAGAGAACTCCGGCGAGCCACTGACCAGCGAGAGGGTTGAAGAAATGACATCCAGGTTCGGCTATATGCTCGAATCAACCCCAACGTTCGACTACACCAACGTTCGCTTGATCAATGCAACCTCCCCGAAGGCAATACGTATTCCCCATTTCTACACGCTTTCCAGAAGAAGAAGAAACCAGAGACCGATTCTCGTTTGTATCGGAATCGCATATGCGGTCGCCGTAGAGAGAGAAAGTTTTTTTTGTGAAATCACGAAATGAAACAGATTCACGGTCCAATGAGACGACGCAACATGTCCCGTTTACTGTACCTAGAGGATCAGTTTTCTGATACAAAATGGGCTGCAAAGAAACCCATAAACACTAAAATAATCAAAATGGGCTGGTGATTCCCTTAAAAGATCACTAATGTACATGTTCTGATAATCAATATTGATTGTACAAGTTTGTTTTCATAAAAAAAAACATAGACATGCTGCACCAATTAACATTACTAACTAAACTGAATCAAATATTCAATTTTATGTCATATTCGCACATTTTTTTCCATCTCTTTTTGAAAATTTCCAGTGCTATCAAACGGCTGAATTAATTTAGAAAATGAATAGTGATCTATATGCTATAAATATGATTCTCATTAGAAACAAAGCTTTGGCACCGTTGGGTAAAGACTAAATTAATAGTTGAATTCAGTGCCGGCTTAGAAGGTAGGCAAAGTAGGTATTTGTCATGGGTATTTAACAAAAAAAAAACACACTAAAAGTTATGCAGAAAATGGGTCATTTTGTTCAATTTTTTTTTTATTAAAGTAAAAATAGCTCATTTTTTCAGTAATTTTGTTATTATTACTAAAGGTTGCTATGGGCTCAGTTTTTAAGTTGAGACGATACTGGTTGAACTGATAGCATGTCACTCAGTTCTTGCAAAAATAGGTTTATTTTGGTCTTATCGTATAAAAATTTGGTATAGAATGTGCTTTCTTAATGGATTTCGTTTGTCTCTAAGATTAGTTGGACAGATTAAATCGATTAAAGTTGAATCAAATTCTAGTCATGGACTAATATGAGTTACCTAAAGTTATATAAAAAAAAACATATATATATATATAGTGAGTTGTCACCGCTTTGAGTTGTAACGTGAAAAGACACACTGGTTTAGCCATTTCTGAATTTTGTCGACCCAAGCTCTTTGTCCGGATTCGAACGAACCGTGAAGAAAGAAGAAAAGGCCACTAGCAAATGAGGAATATAGACTTTTGACTCGTTGACCATATCTTATGACATAAATTTTAAAGAGATAATTACTCAAAAGACCTTTTTAGATATATGGTTTACTCAAAAGACCTTTATTTGTTTGAGCTCTAATTTTTTTTGCTAAAAAAGGTTACAAAGACCTTTAAAAAATGGCAAAACCGTTTATTAACGGTTTTGCCACTAAAAAAAAAAAATGAACATATTAAAAAAAAGGAAAAAAAAACGTAAACCCAAAAAACGTTCTTCTTCTTCAACTTCTGCGTAACCGGCGACGATTTTGGCGATTGTTCAAGCGACGTTGATTTGACGGTAAGTTTCGATTTCTTTAATGAGTTTTCGCCTTCTCTATCCATGAGGAGCATTCGGTAAGGAGTTTTTACGGAAATTGAAGTAAATTTTGCGTCCGTCGGTTTTAGGTTTTCGAAATTCCGGCGAAGCAAAGTTCCGTCAAGCGGTGGGTTATCGATTTTGTGCATTGAAAAGAGGTATTCAGTTTATTTAACCGTTTTTGGTTTGGTTTGTGGAAGTCTTGTATGAATGACGAAAACCCTAATCTGAAATCTGTATATTTATTTCAGTTTCGGTTGTGAAAACCCAGATTCCGGCGTCGATATTCGCAGATAAAAGTAAGAGAAAAGATTGGTATCGTAGATTTGTTAATCTCTGTGGTGGTAGATTTATTTTAAGTAGCGGTAGATTTATTGTATGTGATGGTAGACTTATATTTTATGTGATGGTAGACTTATGTTTTGTTTAATGGGACTTATTTTCTGTTTGATGGTAGACTTATTTTCATTTGATGGTAGACTTATGTTTGTTTGATGGTAGACTTATTTTCGTTTGATGGTAGACTTCTTTTCGTTTGATGGTAGACTTATGTTTGTTTGATGGTAGACTTATTTTCTGTTTGATGGTAGACTTATTGTTGTTCGATGGTAGATTTATTTGGTAGACTTATTTTCATTTGATGGTAGACTTATTTTTGTTTGATGGTAGACTTATTTTCGTTTGATGGTAGACTTATTTCCATTTGATGGTAGACTTATTTTCTGACATGGTAGATTTATTTTATGTAATGGTAGATTTATTTTATTTTATGTTGAATAATTAATTTACTTTTCATTTGATGGTAGATTTATTTTGTTGTGATGGAGACTTATAATTACTGATTTGTGCAGATATGACTTCCTCGATTGTTCGAAAGATATATCCACCGAGAAGGTTTCCGGCTGGATTGGCACCATCGGGCCAAAGAAGCATGCATCACAATTGCATGTTGAACGACTTTGAGAAAATGGGGGAAGCGGTTGGTGAAGACGTGTACAATGATATAATGAATAATTCCTCAGTTGGAATTATTCTGAAGCTTGCTGCACGGAAATTCAATTTCTCAGGTGCGACGGTGACTCATTTCCTGGCTAACCAATTGAAAACTGAAAGGTTCTATGAGATGTGGTCCTTGTTTGGTGGTCGGCCAGTTAGATTTTCGTTGAATGAGTTTGAAGAGGTAACCCAGATGAACTGTGGTGAGGTTGATGCAAATGATGGTTGGGACATTGACCACACAAAGTTTTGGGAAGAAATTGGTGTCCCAGTTGGGGAGGGACCAAAGTGGTCTGAGCTGTTGGTCCTGTTTGAAAAAATCAGGACGTGGAGTGAGGAGAAGAAGAGAATGATAGCGCTGTTGTTTATTTTGCATGTTGGAGTGTATGGTTACGCTCGTGATAGTAGAGTCCCTTTGAAAGCTGCAAAAAGGGTGATGGATCCCGAGGCTTTCGAGAGGTATCCATGGGGACGAGTGTCCTTTCAATGTCTGATTTCGTCCATGCAAGTGACGGACATGAAAAAGATCACACTCCATGGGTGTGTTCATGCGTTGCTTGTTTGGATTTACGAGGCAGTTCCCATTTTAGGGGAAAGATTTGGGAAGAGAAGAGAAGGAGGTGTTCCTATGCTACGTTGGGGTGGAGGCCGAGGAAGGTACAACCTGGAACAGGTGATGGAGGAGGATAAGAAATCCTCCAACAACAACAAGGTAATATTCATTTGATGGTATACTTATTTTTGTTTGATGGCAGAGTTATTTTCACTTGATGGTAGACTTAGTTTGTTTGATGGTAGACGTTTTAGGTCTTTGATGGTAGACTTTTTAGCACTTTGATGGTAGAATTTTTAGCACTTTGATGGTAGACTTATTTGTCTGTTTGATGGTAGACTTATTTGTCTGTTTGATGGTAGACTTTTTAGCACTTTGATGGTACACTTATTTGTCTGTTTGATGGTAGACTTTTTAGGTCTTTGATGGTAGACTTTTTAGCACTTTGATGGTAGACTTAGTTTGTTTGATGGTAGACGTTTTAGGTCTTTGATGGTAGACTTTTTAGCACTTTGCTGGTAGACTTTTTAGCACTTTGATGGTAGACTTATTTGTCTGTTTGATGGTAGACTTATTTGTCTGTTTGATGGTAGACTTTTTAGGTCTTTGATGGTACACTTATTTGTCTGTTTGATGGTAGACTTAATAGGTCTTTGATGGTAGACTTTTTAGCACTTTGATGGTAGACTTATTTGTCTGTTTGATGGTAGACTTTTTAGGTCTTTGATGGTAGACTTTTCAGCACTTTGATGGTAGACTTTTTAGGTCTTTGACGGTAGACTTTTTAGCACTTTGATGGTAGACTTATGTGTCTGTTTGATGGTAGACTTTTTAGCACTTTGATGGTAGACTTATTTTCATTTAATGGTAGACTTTTATTAATAATGTCATTCTTTTTTTTTGCAATAATGTTCTTTATAGGTTCGTATCAGACACTTAGTGGTGAAGCCTCTGGAATTCATTTACCCTACATGGATTGATAAAGAAGATTTCAAACTTAATAACATGATCCGCGACATTCTTGGTGGATGCATGGATGAAGATTTTTGGGAGTTAGATGCTCCGGTTGCTAAGAAAAAGAAGACTAAGACTAAGGATGACTCTCCGGGTTATAAGAAAAAGAAGAAGAAGGCTAAGGTGGTTGAGGAAAGTGAGGATGATGATGAGGATGAGGATGACTCTCCTGTTCAAAAAAAAAAGAACATAGCGAAGAGCAAGAAGATGAAGGCTATTGTTGTTGTTGATGAAAGTGAGGATGAGTCTCCGGCTCAAAAGAAAGAGAAAAAGAAGGAGAAGGAGACCGAAGGTGGAGTTATTGGTGAAGTGCTTAAGCTCCTACAGGGAATGGCAAGAACAATTGCCAACTTTGATAGTAGGATTACAGCTCTAGAGGGAAAAGGGGATGTCTTGAAAGCTGTGGGAGATGAACAGTCAACCACGGGAGATGGCGGAGATGCATCTGAGGAGGATGATGATCTGGTACGCAAGACTCTACCATGTTTTAGACTTATTTACATGTTTTCCTGAACTTCTATGTTAAGGCGTGGTAGATTTATTAGTGTGTTATGGTAGACTTATATGAACTTATACAGCTGTTTGAACATTTTCCCTCTATTTTTCTTAACAGTCTTGGATGGAACAACACCCAACAACAAAAACAAATTTGGCAGTTAGCCGTGTAGTTAAAAAGCCGGATGAAAAGGCTACACGAACTGACCAGCGGAAAGGGAAAAGCAAATCTGTGCCACCTGTGGAGAAAAGCAAACAGAAAAGCAAAGCTTTAATAGCCTTGGAGAAGGTTGAAGCTAAAAAGAAGGTGGGAAGTTATTCTCCATTGTACTTTGATTTTCAACAAATTTTCTTACTACCATTCGATTCATTACTTATACATTGGTCGGAGCTGTAGAGAAAAAGAAAAACTCTTAAAGAGAAGGAGACGGAATCTACAGCGGATAAAAGGAGGAAAGCAGCTGAGTGTGTCGAAATCCGCGATCCGGTACGTATATAGATGACTTGTTTTGTGTTTGATGGTAGACTTATTTTTTGTTTGATGGTAGACTTATTTTCCTTTGATGGTAGATTTATTTGCCTTTGATGATAGTAGACTTATTTTCTCATTCCTTATACATTGTTTGGAGTTGTAGAGTAAAAGATTAACGTGGAAGGAGACGGAATCTACACCGGTTATAAGGAAGACAGGAGCTGACTGTGTCGAAATCCACGATCTGGTACGTATATGGAAGACTTATTTCTGTTTGATGGTAGACTTATTGTCTCTTTGATGGTAGACTTATTTGTACTTAGTGGTAGACTTATTTTCAGTTCTATGGTTGACTTTTTTCCTTTCATGGTTGATTTATTTTCCTTTGATGGTAGATTTATTTTTGTTTGCTGGTAGACTTATTTTCCTTTGATGGTAGACTTATATTCGTTTGATGGTACACTTATTTTTGTTTGACGGTAGACTTATTTGTACTTAGTGGTAGACTTATTTCCTGTTTTATGGTAGACTTATTTTACTCAATCCTTAACTTGTAGACAAAAGATGCTATTGCTGATGCTGGGAAAGAGAAGGAAAGATCTGATTCTGATTTTGTTACACCTCCTAGTAGGCGCAGAAGGATGCGTTACGCGTGCTCATCTTCATCTGATGATGAAATTGATATAAGGGCGAAGCAGGTCAATGATGCACTGACCATTGCTTACGATGCTATTACAAAGTTGTCAAACAAAGATGAATTCGAGGTTCCTCCCGTAGCTCGCAATAAAAATCTTGCTCCGTCTCAGAAGTCCCCATTTATAGGACACTCCGGGACCGTACGAATCATGGCTGGTACAGTTCCTTCTTCCGCTGTCTACGATCCTTTTGATCCGGTGGACGAGCATAGGCTGGAAAAGTTGACGGACTACGTGAATCAAGATATGTAAGTCATTTTTCCTTTTAATGGGAACGTCTTATTCAATGCACCAAAAATTTCATCCTTCTAAGCATTTGACATATGGTTCTATCAGAGACAACCCATTAGAAAACACTCTGCCACTAGTGGAGTTCTATTTGGGAATTATGACACCTAAAGAAAACTGGCCACACACTCGATATGGATGGTTGAATAGTGAGGTAATTAAATCTACTATTGACTTCTTTTCCTTTCATGGTAGACTTATTTTCGTTTGATGGTAGACTTATTTTCCTTTAATGGTAGACTTATTTTCCTTTGATGGTAGACTTATATTCTGTTTGATGGTAGACTTATTTGACTTAGATGGTAGACTTATTTTCCTTTGATGGTAGACTTATATTCTGTTTGATGGTAGACTTATATTCTGTTTGATGGTAGACTTATTTGACTTAGATGGTAGACTTATTTGCCTTTGATGGTAGACTTATTGTCCTTTTATGGTAGACTTATTGTTGTTCGATGGTAGACTTATCTATAATTTTTGTGCCAGGTTTATTTACTTTTGGTTAAATTATTTTTCAACAAATGGGGGCTGCAATGAACATGTTGCGAAAAAGGGCTATGCAACGTCCTACCCCTTTTACCAGTGAAAGGATAGCCTTTCTGGATCCGATATTTGGGAATCTTTGGTGTCAGGAGTACAAATGGAACTTCAAAGGTAAAGAGAAGACCTTTTTATTCGGCGAGGGGTATTTAAGCATGTACGCTGGCAGATTACCCTCGTATAATCCAACCCACCAGAAATGGGTAACGGATGTGGATACATTGTACATAGCTCATAATATCGACGACGTGCATTGGGTGGGTGTTGTGGTAGACCTAGTTAACAGGACTGTCAAAGTGTACGATAGCATTCTCTCGAGTTCCCAGGACAACGCTATGGCCGAGTCATGCAGACCATACACGAGGATGATTCCTAAGTTGCTTAAAGCTGCTGCACCACCAGAAAAAAAGATGAGTGAGGCTGCGTTTCACTTCTACAGGAAAAAATCAAACATACCCCAAAACATCCAATCAGGTGACTGTGGTGTCTACACTGTTAAATTCTTAGAGTGTCTAGCTCTAGGACATACAATGGATGGGCTTTGCGATGCAACTGTGCCTCCTATTCGTGTAAAACTTGCGGCTGATATCCTGGAGGAGGCACCACCTGTAGACTTGGCCATACAGGTGTCCGACCCAAACCCACGCAGTAATCCAGACGACAAAGTTCCGTTACAGACAGATTCTTTATAGTCGGATTTGTGTATGCAGTGGTAGATTTATTTTCATTTGGTAGTACACTTATTGGATATTTTGCATACTTTCGAAGGACCATGTTTAGTATCACCATTGGAGTAGATTTAGTGGTCCTTCTGTAGTGTATTGACAACATTTTCAGACTTAATTCCATAAACCTACAATCAGACCATTTTCCTTTCATGGTACACTTATTTTCCTTTCATGGTAGACTTATTTGCTCTTGATGGTAGACTTATTTTCCTTTGATGGTAGACTTATTTGCCTTTGATGGTAGACTTATTTGCTTTTTATGGTAGATTTATTTCTGTTTGATGGTAGACTTATTTGCTCTTGATGGTAGACTTATTTTCCTTTGATGGTAGACTTATTTGCCTTTGATGGTAGACTTATTTGCTTTTGATGGTAGATTTATTTCTGTTTGATGGTAGACTTCTTTGCTCTTGATGGTAGACTTATTTTCCTTTGATGGTAGACTTATTTGCCTTTGATGGTAGACTTATTTGCTTTTGATGGTAGATTTATTTCTGTTTGATGGTAGACTTCTTTTCCTTTGATGGTAGACTTATTTTCCTTTGATGGTAGACTTATTTGCCTTTGATGGTAGACTTATTTGCTTTTGATGGTAGATTTATTTCTGTTTGATGGTAGACTTCTTTTCCTTTGATGGTAGATTTACTTCTGTTTGATGGTAGACTTATTTTTTGTTTGATGGTAGACGTATAATCTGTTTCCTATGTCTTTCGCAAACATTATGTTAATCAAATTACATAACATAACATTCATGATTAAGCTTTGCAAGTCGCACGATTGTGGCCATGATGAAGACAGTTTGAGCACTTGGGTTCTTTCCTACTTCGTTTCCGAGCCATGGCTATTTCTAAAGCACTTTTAATCCGGGAAAGTCTTGGCCTACCTGGTGGTTCCCGCACAACCGGAGGTTTGCAGACTTTTGTTACCACAATTTCCGGCGCTGGAAGCGCAATATCTCGTGGCATAATACTTTTTGAGTAACCCTTAAACAAGTTCTTTGTATGGAAGTAGGGATGTGCAAGGGCGATCCGTGACTTCTTCACTGTTTCCGCTGCTGCAATGGCATGAACACAAGGAATTCTATCCTTGTCAAACCTTTTGCAAGTACAACTATTTAATGTCAGATTCACCACATGCAATGATGACCCCAACGTTACTTCTATTTCGTTGTCATTAATCTCTTGCACAGTCCAAACCTTAGCGTTCTCAACCCTATCCTGTTTCCGGAAAAAAGCAAACAATTCTACCATCAAACACAAAATAAGTCTACCATGACACAGAAAATAAGTCTACCATCATACAGAAAATAAGTCTACCATCAAACACAAAATAAGTCTACCCATAACAAATAATTTACCTGAAGCTGTTTCTCCACCGCAGTGGTCAAGGTTGTGGTCATTAAACTTGCTTTTTTTCTTCTTGTAGCAAACCACCTTGTCAACATCGACCTAATAGTATCCAGAAGTTCCACTATTGGATACCCGCGCGCAGGAGATAGGACCTTATTAATAGATTCCGCTATGTTGCTTGTCAGGAAGTTATATCTATGGCCGGGAAAATGCACACGAGTCCATAAACGAACATCGGCTCCCTCTAAATAAGTATGAAGAGCAGGATACAACGACTCAATCTGCCCAAATAACTCATTAAACTCTTGAAGTGTATATGCCTTCGCTGCCTTCTTCACTAGTCCGAATGATTCTCCACCTTTGAATTTCAGCAAAATGTTTTTATGCAGATGATATGTGCAAATACCACGACAAGCACGCGGGTATACCTTCCCAATCGCCTTCGATATTGATCTATGCCTATCTGAGATAATCGCAAGACCTTCATCATCTGCTATTACTCGGCTTAACTGTCTAAAGAACCACTCCCAAGACTCATCATTCTCAGTATCAACAACACCGAAAGCGATAGGAAATATGTTAAAATTTCCATCTTGTGTCGTGGCAATCAGTAAAGTACCTTTGTACTTACCTTTCAAATATGTCCCATCCACCACAACTACCTTCCTCATATACTTGAAACCATGTATGCTTGCACCAAATGCAAGGAAAAGAAACTTGAACCTATTTTCACCATCGACTTCCAGCTTTATAAGTGTCCCTGGATTAGCTCTCCTAATCATGTATAAGTACGTGGGAAGTCCTTCGTACCCATTCTCAGCGCTTCCTCTAACCAATTGCCTTGCATACTTTAATGCTCGATGGGCTTTCCAATACTCAACCTGTAACCATCCAATCAGAAACAAAATCTACCATCAAACAGAAATAAGTCTACCATCAAACACAAAATAAGTCTACCATCAACATCAACATGAAAATAAGTCTACCATCATACAGAAAATAAATCTACCATCAAACAGAAAATAAGTCTACCATCATACAGAAAATAAGTCTACCATCAACATCAACATGAAAATAAGTCTACCATCATACAGAAAATAAATCTACCATCAAACAGAAAATAAGTCTACCATCAAACAGAAAATAAGTCTACCATCAAACAGAAAATAAGTCTACCATCATACAGAAAATAAGTCTACCATCAAACCGAAAATAAGTCTACCATCATACAGAAAATAAGTCTACCATCATACAGAAAATAAGTCTACCATGACACACAAAATAAGTCTACCATCAAACAGACAATAAGTCTACCATCAAACTAAAATAAGTCTACCATCGGTTAAAGTACCTTTATTCTGAAACGTTTCCTTATAGCATCGGCAACATGACTTGGCAAGACTGTTGGTCCAACACCACCAATGAAATCTTTGTAGAGACGACCTAACACCTGATACGTTGCTTTACGAGCACGGGTTGAACGATCAGTCACAGAACAAGAGTGGTTTCCATTATAAGTCTTGATATGGAAACTGGGACTGTCTCCAATAGTTGAAGCACGAACCCTCCACGTACATCCTTCCACCCAACAACTAACCGTCAACAACGTTGGAGTTGAGTGTCCGACGTTAAAGTCAAACTTACGTGCAACAGAAATAATCTCCAATCTCCTCTCCAACTCCTCTTTTGTGGCATAACGTTGCCCAACCGCTAAGTCTACCGACATCATTTCTAACTTCACGCCATCTGGAATCGATGGTAGACCCCTTTTCTTCGGTGGTAGAGTTTCCATGGCGGCGTCGTCGTCATCATCTGAAAGTCTACCACGCCTCCCGTATTCATCATCGTCCGAGCTTGCACCGTCTGAATCGTCGCAATAGTCAAATCTACAATCATCATCTTCATCATCTTCATCATCTTCATCTATAGGTTCTCCCTTCTTGCATCCACTTCTCTCTCTTTTAAACTGTTTTTTTGCTTTTTCACTAATCTCCACGCATAGACGAATCATTTCATTCTTATGTTGTTGTACAAAACTCTTGAACTGTCTTGAATTTGCAACGAAAATCGGTGGTGTATCTACAGCGAAGCTTGGTAAAAGGTAACTCAATTTTACCTCAAAAATTTGTTCATCGATTCCGAAATCTTCATACACCATTCGAAGGAAATTGTTGAACGAGGTTGCATGATCTAACCCAAGAACTCTACCACCTTTTGAGTTGTCAACCTCGAACGCCCATCCATTCTTCGAAAAACTCCATCTACCACAGACAAGAACAATTTGTTCCATTGGACCTCGTTCAAGTTCACTCCAACAAGTTCACTCCTTCGAAAAGCACTTTAGAAAACAAGGAAAGTTAAAAAAATCACTTCGCAAAGATCAACCTATGCGGCTGGAAACCCTAGTTCATCACCATTGTTGCTGGTTTTCGTGCAGTCTATTTTGAAAGGGTAAAATCGACATTTCCGTTCCCTGCAAATAACTCTACCACCTACCACAATAAGTCTACCATCAAACAGAAAATAAGTCCACCATTAAAAAAAATAAGTCTACCATCAAACAGAAAATAAGTCTACTATAACAAAACAAAATCTACCATCAAACAGAAATAAGTCTACCATCAAACAAAAACAATACTACCATCGAACAGAAAATAAGTCTACCATCAAACACAAAATAAGTCTACCACCAAGTACAATAAGTATACCGTTATAACAAATAAGTCTACCGTCACTAAGTTCGAAAATAAGTCTACCACCACTATAAATTCCTAAACAGTAAATACTATAAGTCTACCGTCACTAAATTCCTAAAAATAAGTCTACCCGCTATGGGAAAATAAGTCTACCGCAGATAAAATAAGTCTACCGTTCGGAAATAAACAAGTCTACCACCAAAGGAGACACAATAAGTCTACCGCTCAAAAATAAGTCTTCCGCCACATAAATTCCTAAACATAAAATAAGTCTACCACCAAGTACAAGAAGTCTACCGTTATAACAAATATGTCTACCGTTATAACAAATAAGTCTACCGTAACTAAGTTCGAAAATAAGTCTACCACCACTATAAATTCCTAAACAGAAAATAAGTCTACCACCAAGTACAATAAGTCTACCGCTATCACAAATAGGTCTACCGTCACTAAGTTCGAAAATAAGTCTACCACCACTATAAATTCCGAAACAGAAAATAAGTCTACCACCAAGTATAATAAGTCTACCGCTATCACAAATAGGTCTACCGTCACTAAGTTCGAAAATAAGTCTACCACCACTATAAATTCCGAAACAGAAAATAAGTCTACCACCAAGTACAATAAGTCTACCGCTATCACAAATAGGTCTACCATCACTAAGTTAGAAAATAAGTCTACCACCACTGTAAATTCCTAAACAGGAAATAAGTCTACCACCACTGTAAATTCCTAAACAGGAAATAAGTCTACCACCAACAACAATAAGTCTACCGCTATCACAAATAAGTCTACCAAATGTCTAATGTGAAAAAAAGTCTACCGTCACTAAGTTTGATAAAAAGTCTACCATCACTAGACCAGAGTAAAAACAAATCTACCGCTTCTATCGCTAAAAACGCATAAGTCTACCACCATTGATCCTAAAAAAATAAGTCTACCAGTCAACGGTTGGTTTCGTTGACCGAAAATACGAAATAAGTCTACCGCTAACTATAAGTCTACCACTACGACAATAAGTCTACCACTACTAAACACAAAATAAATCTACCACCACGCTAAAAAAGTCTACCGCAAAAAATAAGTCTACCGCTACTAAAATAAGTCTACCATCACTATAAATCTACCGCTGCTATGACTAAAAATCTACCACCAAAGGAAACGAATCTACCAGTCAAAAATAAATCTACCATCGAAGAAAAATAAATCTACCGCTGAAAATAAGTCTACGAAAATAAATCTACCATTCGAAGAATAAGTCTACCGCAGAAAATAAGTCTACCGCTACGGGAAAATAAGTCTACCGCAGAGAAAATAAGTCTACCGTTCGGAAATAAGTCTACCACCAAAGGAGACACAATAAGTCTACCGCTTAAAATTAAGTCTACCGCTCCTCAAATAAGTCTACGGACAAAAAAATAAGTCTACCAGAGCTCAAATAAGTCTACCATCACATAGCGGTAGACTTATTTTTTTTAGGCGGGAAACTTTCGCGCCTACGCGGCGCATTTCATTAATGGCATTTTTGTAAATACGTTTTTTGTTATCAAAGGAAAAAGGGTAAAACGGACTCGAAATTAGCCCCAGTAATTAAAATCTAAGAAGGTTGTTTGAGTAAGGCCAAAATCTAAGAAGGTTATTCTAGTAAGTCTCCCAATTTTAAATTACATTCGTCACGTTGTAAAACAGTAAAAGAGCTACTTTTTCACCCCTTTGCTTCAGTTTGTTTTTGTAATATTAATTTTAGTGACATAATTTAACTTTTGTTTTCATTGTACATAATCTTCTTATATGACGACAAAAAAAAAATCTTCTTATATGATCGATAGAGCAACAAATTTAAATGGTCCATTGGCAGATGGCCCGGCTGTTGACTTTTAAATTTTAACCTTTTCACATAGCATAATATCTTCTTCTTTTTTTTGTCACGGTTCTAGATATCGTAATACTTGGCTCATGATTATTCAAGGAAAAAAATATGCTTTTGAACCAGAAAATCTATTTTGACAAAAAAAATCGCATGTTCAGAAGTGTGGCTGTCTACCCTATGGCCTCGACATAGCCGATATATTCCCACAAATGGATATTGCATTGCTTCGATAATTACGTATATCTGATCTAAAAACAATGCACTCATTTGTAAGCAATTTGCAAAAAAAATATCTCCATTTCACCTCTCAACATCCCATAAAATTAATGAAGTTCTATTATTAGCCAACTTTTATATGTCATGTGAAATATTATTTTATTTATAATAGACTAATGAGAAGCTCCAATTTTTCCTTGTGATAATAATAAATCCTAAAAATAGTTTAAGATCTAAGTTTAATTCAAATTGCTTGTTTTTTATTCCTCCAATTAGACGACAATATTCAACATTTTATCAGATCCAATTACCACCCGACTACATTTACTGATACTATGCTCATGATTTGTAGAAAAATAAAAATTCTTTTTCAGGCAGTGAATACTAAAATCTTCAAAGAACAGAGATCATCCCATCAAACTTAAACAAAAACATTTAGATTCATCAAATGAGATCTAGATTCATTTAGAAACAAAGGGAGTTTTTGAAGAAGGAGAAAAATTAAGGAAAGAAAATAAATGTAATCGGAAGTCAAACAAATTGAGGGAGTAAGTGTCAAAGTGTTGACCCTTCAGTTTTTCCAATCATGTCCTTTATCCGTACGGTTCACATGTACTTTGATATTGAAAATGAAATTAGTAGGAGGCAAGTTTAGGTAATTAGGAAGATATGTCAAATTTTCTCTTTAATCTGACACATCTTACTGACTGACTTTTATAACAAAGTCTAAAAATAAGTTCTCTTTCAAAAAGGCTTAAAGCAAACACAAAATGTAGGAAATGACTCTAAAGAGAGATACAGAAACTGAGAATTCGTTGAGTTTATTATCACGTTCAAAGCTTACATATATAGTGAAACCCTTAACAAGAATCATAAATCTAGGAATATATACAACAAGCTACAACAATATTTGCTCTGTTACGATATGTGCCTCTGTTTCGGAGAAGTAACAATCTTAGAATCTTAGTGGAATATGCTCATTTAACTGAACCGGATGAAGACCATATAAACCGTATTTGACCAACATCAAACCATCTTCCAATACCCTCCCTCAAGCTGGAGCATACAAGTTCCTTATGCCAAGCTTGGACCGAAAGTACTCAAAGCCATCTCTTCCAATCGGCTTGGTAAATATGTCTGCGAGTTGAGATTTAGACACAGCATGATAAAGAGTAATGTTTCGAGTGAGTACCTCATCCCTTACAAAGTGACAATCTAGTTCGATGTGCTTCGTTCTTTCATGGAAGAAGGGATTTGTAGCAATATGTATAGCAGACTTACTGTCGCAATGTACCTCCATTGGTGCTTCATGCTTTACACCAAGTGTACTTAACATCCGTTTGAGCCATATAAGTTCCTGAACAAGACTAGCTATCGCTTGATATTCAGCTTCTGTAGATGATCGACTCACTGTTTTCTGCTTACGTGTTTTCCATGAGACGGGTGAGTTACCAACCTGAACAAAATAACCCGTAACTGAACAACGCGTCAATGGACAATTCGCCCAATCAGAATCACACCATCCTCTGATTTGAAAATTTTCATCACTTCTCAACAATATTCCTTGACCAAGATCAGATTTCAAATATCTGACAACGCGAAGTGCAACAAGCCAGTGATCACTCCGCGGATGCTGCATGAATTGTGCTAAAACGTGAACTGAATATACCAGATCAGGGCGAGTAACACTCAAATAAATCAACCTTCCCACCAACCGCCGATAAGGTTTAGGGTCTTGTAAAAGTGGCGAGTCAGAAAGAGCCAAATTATTATTCTGTTCAAGAGGAAAATTCACCGGCTTTGCTCCTAACAACCCCGTTTCTAAGATGATGTCTAGAGCATATTTTCTTTGACAAAGATAAATGCCTGATTCATTCCTTGCGACTTCAATGCCTAAGAAGTATTTTAATACTCCCAAATCTTTCATATGAAAACAAGTAGTCTTTGAAATCTTGTGTAGCTTTAACACAACTTCCTGTGATTATCAAGTCATCAACATATATGAGAATTTGTAATTGAATCGTACCTTTCTCATATGTGAACAATGAGTAATCTCCCAAAGACTGTTGAAATCCATACTCAATCAAAGCAGACGATAACTTAGTGAACCAACATCTTGGCGCTTGTTTCAACCCGTAGAGAGATTTTCTTAAACGACACACCTTGTTCTTATCCGAAGATTGAAAACCAGGAGGTAGTTTCATATACACTTCTTCTTCTAAATCTCCATGTAAGAAAGCGTTGTGAACATCCATTTGATGCACAATCCAGCCACGTTTAGACGCAACATTGAGAAACAATCTAACTGTTCCCATCTTCGCAACCGGAGAAAAAGTCTCGCTATAGTCTTCTCCTTCTATTTGTTTGTTACCCATTGCCACTAATCGTGCTTTATATCTTTCCACATCCCCATCGGATTGAAACTTCACTTTGAAAACCCATTGACAACCAATTGCTCGTTTCCCAGGTGGCAAATCCTCGATTGTCCAAGTATCTGTTTCCACCAACGCTCCATATTCGGACCCAACAGCATCTCGCCATCTCTCATCTTCCATCGCTTGTTTAAATGATTTTGGCTCCACTGCTTTGATTACTGCAGCTACATACGCTATATGTGTTTCGGAGAAGCGATGAACATCATATTGCTTTGCTATTGGGTAAAGAATCGTGGCATCTAAATCACCCAAAAGTTTGCTCTCAACCGAATTTACCACTTAATTCTTCAACTTGACAAAGGTTGTCTTCTTCCTTTGACCTCTTCCCACCGGTTGTTCTTCAATTTCAGGTTCGATGATTTCTTCTGGTGAAGAAGGCGGTGATGGGGATTCAGGTTCACTCTCTGTTATGTGGGTCGTAACAGGTGGAGAATTAGGCCTAGGACTTTGACTTGTGGATTCATTTGGAAACGTAGGAGACTTTTGCAAATTGGGCCCATTACAATGGCCCAAATTATCTTCTAATATTATTCCCTCGACAATTGGAGCCCACAAAGCTTGCCCATCTTCTTCTTCTTCAATCAATGGCAATGAAGTCTCTGGTGAATACGGAAATTTCGACTCTGAAAACACCACATCTCGTGAGACAAAGAACTTCATTTTTTCGAGATCATATAATCGCCATCCCTTCTTTCCATGAGGATATCCCATGAAAACACATCGCCTACTTCTCGACTCTAAAGAGAGATGCAGAAGCTGAGAATTCGTTGAGTTTATTATCACGTTCAAAGCTTACATATATAGTAAAACCCTTAACAAGAATCAGAAATCTAGGAAGATATACAACAAGCTACAACAATATTTGCTCTGTTACGATATGTGCCTCTGTTTCGGAGAAGTAACGATCTTAGAATCTTAGTGGAATATGCTCATTTAACTAAACCGGATGGAGACCATATAAACCGTATTTGACCAACATCAAACCATCCTCCAATAGACTCGTGACAAAAGAAAACCAATTAAGACATAATATTTTGTGGCCACAAGAGAAAAGAAAGCCTCGGCCCATGAAAGACTGCAAGTGAAGTTTTGTTTGGTTCAAATATATATGAAGAGGTTTCCAAATATATATGTAAACAAAACATACGTCAAGGATGAGATCAAAATCTATTCTAAAGATTTCAAAGATCCTCCTCCTTATGTTTCTAAATCCTAAAGACGTACAAATCTCGAAATCCGGATCGTACCGAACATTTAAACCCTAAAAACTCCCTCTCTACCAATCACCGAACCACTGAAACGGTGCTCTACAAATCGGACACGTCAGCTTATAAAAACACCAAGAGTCTATACAATCCACGTGAAACACGTGTTTGCATCCCACAAGAACCCTGACGACGTCGTTTACTTCGTAATCCTCCAAACAGATGACACACACATCAGCTCTAATCCCCTCGCCGCATTTCGCGAGTCTAACGGCCGGCGGTAACGGCTCGCCGGATTCTTCGTCGCCGATTGCTTCTTTGGGAAGCTTCGGGTACATCACGAAACAGAGGAGGAAGATCGATCCGTAGAAAAGGACGATGAAGACGACGCAGAGAAGCCTCAACGCCATTGATTCGCCTTCAGTAACCACCGTTACCACCGCCATCTCCGGTGAAGCCGCCGCGTAATCCCCACAGCAACTTGATTCCATCCTCGGGTTTTAAATTTTGTATATTGAATTTGAGATTTTTGGGATATTGATTGATTATGATTTGGATTTGGGGATTAAGAGTGATTTTCTTTTATACGGATTAATTAATTGACGGTTTTAGTGTTAATCTCAACTTGTGTGATCAACTGTTGTAAAAAACTGATTAACGTATTTGGTTACAGTTTCGTGATTAAGAGGATGGTTTTCTAGCTCATCGATTGTTAATTAAGTTAATAATATTTAATTTAATCATCATGAACCTTTGAGCATCTCTAATCAAAAAACCAACTTAATTTAATTTAAGCTCATGCGCAGTTTTGTTTGTTTAATCTTGGAGTTTTTTTTTCAGTTACTCATCATTTATCAGACATTATTTGTCTTAAATCTATTTTAGAATATGCAGAGTAGGCATGGGCATTATGGTTGGTTCGCAGAATATGCGCAGTTTGGATGGTTTGGATTTTCATATTTTTTTGTTTAAATAATAGATTTCAAATAAAATAAAATTATGTCAACATTTTGGTTTTTACATTTCGATTCAATTTCAGATACATGTATAACACATAAACTAATTAATTAATATTTTTCTAACATCTTCACTAAATTACAAAAATATGATCCTTAGAATATGCACATTGGTTATCTTTTAAAGGAATCATTAGATTTACTTTAATGTTAAATGTATTAGTTGAGACTGAAATTGATATTTCTATTTTTTTAGTGTTTATTGGTGATTCTCAATAAGTTCATTAAAATTAATTTAAATAATAAACCTTTTAAATCAAAAAGTTAATGTATTTTAAAAAATAAAAAAATAATCAAATTACCATATATAAATATAAAATATTTTATAAAACCCAAATTGCCAAATTTAACCCAAATTTATAAAACACAAATTTTATAAAACACGGATTTTAATCCAATGGACATTAGACATCTCCTTGGTATCTACGTGTTGAGTAGAGAGTGTGGTGTCGTCATCAGCACCGAGCACTTGTCTTACTTGACGGATTTTAGAGTTCGCGGTCGAAGTGAAGAGCTCAAACATACAGCTACTAATTTGTCTGGGTTGGCGCTCATTGCCGGGTTCCCGAGCAAGGATGACCACTTCGAGGATCGTTTCTTATTTGTTGAGATTTCTGAGAGGACCGTCGAGGCGGACTGCATCGACCTTGTCAAGACGAGATAGGAAAGAAGAGGTAACCACCACTTAGTGATTTTTGTTGTTGTTTTCCTTTTGTCTTGTCATATGCTAATTCTTGAACTGTTGTCTTCTGCAGTGAAGCTGTCGATGCCTGACGTCTCGAAGGAGTTTGTCACCGCCATGCATACCGAGCTTTCCTCTAGGAATGGCAACTCGAGGAAGTCGTTCAGCCGGAGGAGGACCGAGAGGGCACTTTCCGGGGAAGATTCTTGGACGAGGCCAGGCGAGGGTGTCTTTTCGTGAGCAGGCTGCACTTGAGGCAGCAGCGAAGGCCAAGAGGTCGTCGGGTACCAACACGCCGAGGGTGGTGGCACTGATGACCTCGACCCTGACGGCTCCATCGGTACGAGCGAGGTCTTCAAGACCCTTTGCGCCGACGACCCTTCTTCATCCTCCCTCTTCAAGCGAGCTTGCGGAGTTTCGAAGACTGTCAGCGGGGAGAGCCCGCATCTCTAGTGGTAATGGAAAGGGCGTCGACCGTGTGACCCCTTCGAAGAGGCAGAGAGTGGTCACATCTCCTGCAGCAGTTGTTGGCAGAGAGACTTTAGCGAGCCATGTTGGTGGACTGCTTCGTGACGAAGCTTACTCGGCAGTGAAGTCAAGAGCCTCTGAGGTTTGAATTTTTCCCTTAGCATTCTTCCCTTTAGCATTCTTCATGCCTTAGCATGTTTTTACATTATATCCTGTTTTCTTGCACCTTTCCCTCCTCCTTGATCGTCTGGTTGGTGATTACGATGAGGATGTTCGTTCTAGGGAAAGCGAGCTTGGCGCGGCCAAGGAGGCCAATGCCGCTCTGCAGTCGAGGTTGGATGAGCTTGCCGAGCGGAACGACGTTCTTGAGCGCGATGCTCTCTCTGTGCAGAAGGTCAAGAAGACTATGATGACAAGTTGACGAAGCTTAAGTTGAGGTGTACCAAGGCCGAGGGTGAAGTAGTTCAGCTGAGGGGTGAGCTTAGCTCTGCTAATGATCTTCAGCGCTCTAGAATCGATGACGCCGTTGCTGAGGTCAGAGATGAGATGGCTCGCCGTTTTGCAGAGCGGACCAGCGAGGTTGTTGGGTTACTTGCAGAGATTGGCGGGAAGGTCCAGAATGACATGTTGAACCTTACTGAGATTGATGCAAACTTGGAGTTCATCGGCCTTCTTCAGGGATCAGACCCGCCAGACCTCCCGACGGAGGTTAAGGCGCTGCGCGAGATGCGTCATCCGATCTACGATGCTCACGATGTGTTCGCGGATCTACTTGCTAGTGTCCAGAGAGTACCTGAGATTCTTGTGGTTACTGCTGGCGCTGTTGAGGCCAGCGTCGCTGTCGACGACGACATCGAGGTGTCAGACGAGGATGACGTTGAGGTGACAGACGACGACGAGGACGCTGAGGACTGATAGTCTTTCCTTTTTCTTGATTACTCGTGATTTTTGGAGATAGCGTTGGATGATTTGTATCCATGCTATGATTATGTTTACTTCGCATTGTAGCGGTGCTTTGATTTCTATCACGTTTCGTCCATGAGCCTTTTTCGATTGCGATTGCGTTTCATGCTTTGTCTTTGATAAATCATAAGAACTTCAAGAGTAATGATACTTGTTTTGTTGACCAAGTCTTTAATATAGGTTGAAGGTCGTTTACACCATAAAACGCCTATAGCTATTTGTACCAACGTTGTTGTAGGGGTTATGATTGCAGGGTCAAAAAAATCAAAAATGCGCTTTTGCTCCTTTCCTACCAACGCTTGTTGTTGGGTTTCCCCTTTTACCAACGTTGTTGTTGGGTTTTCTAGAATGGCGGTGCTTTCCGAACACGTCTGTTCAGAAGTGATCACACCTTTTGACTTGACCAACGCGTTGTTGGGTTTTCTGAACGATTGTTCGGTGTATAAACCTAAGTAATCATTGGTAGCTGCTTTTTACCAATGGTGCTGTTGGGTTTTTGAATGAACGTCCGGGGTCAAAAAGCCCAGGACTGAACATTAGATTCAGCCGGGGTCAAAAGCCTAGAAAGTGATCGTTATAACTTATATAGCGCGCTTAGGATCCGATGATGGATGTCAATGTGTTCAGGTTCATACATTGTTGCTGTGTCCAACATCAACGACAGTGGATTGAACTTTGCTTAAAAAAGGCTTTGAATAATCCATAGAGGATGTAGCTGATAAAATTGCATGAAAAAGGCTTTGAATAATCCATAGAGGATGTAACAAATGAATTCTATGAGACTTGTGTCAAGTGCCTGTTACTTGAAGCAAAGAACTTGATAAGAAATAGGAGTATACGAGTATACATACCCCACTCCCCCCCCCTTTTTGACGGAGGAGGGTAACTGAACTCGTCCGAAGACAAGCTGCCTACGTACCCTTTGCAGGGATCAAGTCGCCCCGAAGTTCGTTAAAGCACTTACTCCCCCCCCCCTTTGAGATGGAGGAGGGCAACTGAACTCGTCCGGAGACAAGCTCCCTACGTACTCTTTGCAGGGATCAAGTCGCCTTGTAGTTCAAGGCAAGAGCCTTAGAAGAGGACTAATGATGGGTACCTCTTCAAGTGCCTCGCGTTCGATGAATGGAGTATTGCCGTGTCAGCCATGGTGGCGAGCTCATAGACGCCGGGACGGACCACGGTGGTGACTCTGTAAGGTCCTTCCCAATTAGCTTCAAGTTTGCCCGCGTTCCGCTCTGCTGTATTCTGGAAGACTTTGCGCAAGACCAAGTCGCCTTCGCGGAAACATCTTTCTCGAACTCTGGAGTTATAGTAGCGTGCGGCTGCGTTTTAATAGCTGGCTATCTTGATGAGTGCCTGATCGCGCCTTTCGTTAAGGAAGTCCAATTCATCGAAGATGAGCGAATCATTGAGATCTTCGTATTCTGGTAAGAGACGATGTCGTGGTCCTGTAGAAGTGTCTTCGGAGGGTATGACGCATTCCGTGCCATAGACAAGGAAAAAAGGAGTTTCGCCTATTGCACGGCGAGGAGTAGTGCGGTGGGACCATAAAACGCCTTCTAGCTCGTTTGCCAAACGTCTCTTCTTTGCATCTAAGCGTTTCTTAAGGCCATCGAGAATTGTCTTGTTGATTGCTTATGCCTGACCATTACCTTGAGGATAACGAGGAGTAGACTTGCTAAGTCGAATCTTCCACTTTTCACAGAAGGTCTCGAACCTGTTGGAGATAAACTGGGAACCGTTGTCAGTAACAATTTCGTATGGAATTCGGTGTCGGCATATGATGTTTCTCCAGTCGAAACTTTCAACTTGGGCGTCCTTGATACTTGCGTAAGCTTCAGCTTCTACCCACTTCGAAAAATAATCTTTCAGAACAAGTAAGAAGCGCTTCTGTTTTGAAGCGTGCAGGGGTCCAACGATGTCCATGGCCCATCTCATGAATGGGTAAGGAGAGGTGACATAGGAAAGCGTCTCTATTGGTTGATAAATCTTTGGAGCATGTCGTTGACACCTTTCGCACTTGGCTGAAAACTTAACGCAGTCGTTCACGATAGTAGGCCAGAAGTGGCCACGTCGCTTTATCTTGATTGCTAAGGCTTTGCCTCCTGAGTGGTTGCCATAAGACCCACTGTGTACTTCTTCCATGACTTGGTTGGCCCCTTGTCCCTCTATGCAGGTGAGCAGAGGACCGGAGAATCCCACCTGTAGATGTAATCGTCGAATAGGACATACCGAGCGGCTTGTTTTTGTACCTTGCGGGCTGCCCACTTGCTGTTAGGGAGCTCTCTATTGACAACGTAAGCACAAATTTGATATATCTAAGGTTTATCGCAACCGTACTCTGGGTCTTCATCCATATCCATGGGGATGGACGTGTCCTTATCTTTAGGCTCGAGCGGAAGGTTCTGCGACGAGAGGTCTTCGGGTTCCCCTATGTCATCGGGGACCTCGGCCTCGGTGAGTTTGGCCCTGGTGACCTTGGCCTCGGTGACATCAGCCTTGGTGACATCGACGTCAGTTGCTGGCGTCGTTGTCAAAGGCACAAGCTCTGTGTCTGCCTCAGCTTCTGTCATTTCTGCGTCCTTGACCCCTGTTTCAGCAATGACTTTGGCCTGTTTAGCAGACTGTGATCGTGTTGATATAGCGAGCGTCATATCTTGTTGGATGCTTCGAAATTCGATGAACTCTATGGGGATAACCCGTTTAAAGGCTGGATCTTTTGGTGGACCTGAAGCGGAGGCAAGGTTTGTAAGGCCTCGGCGTCAACGTTTTCCCCTCAGGGAATTCGTGTCACCGTGAACTCTTTGAATGTCAAGGCGAGGTCCTTGACTATTTTTAAATAGGCTTCCATACGATCGTCTTTCGTTGCATACTCGCCGCTGAACTGGCTAGTAACCAGTTGTGAATCGCAGAATGCGCGAACGTGCTCGATGTTAAGTCCTTGAGCGAGTCTCATTCCAGCGATAATGGCTTCATACTCTGCTTCGTTGTTGGAGGCTTTGAAGCTTAGACCGAAGGATTGTTCGAGGATCTCGCTTGTTGGTGATGCTAGGCGTATCCCTATTCCGGACCCGTTTTTGGAGGATGAGCCTTCGACGTGTAGTTCCCAGATCCCTTGTCGAGCCTCCTTTGTGGTCTGGTCTTCCGGGAGTTCGATAAGGAAGTCTGCCAACACCTGTGAATTGTTGCACGTTCGTCCCTTATACTTGATGTCAACTTGTAAGATTGACTTGGACTATGCAAGGCCGAACGTAAAGGGAAAGTGCTGAGAATTATGATGGTATGAGATTGGAAGTAAGGCCTTAGCTTTCGTGATGCCATGATGACGGAAACTGCTAGCTTCTCCAGCTGAGGATATCTTTTTCAGCGTCGGTGAGAGCCTTGCTAACATAGAAGACATGCTTTTGCTCGCCTCGCTCTTCGCGTACTATTACAGCACTGACAGCAATTTCGGAAACAGCTATGTAGAGGAAGAGAGGTTCTCCAGTTACTAGTTTAGCAAGGATATGCGGTGTTGCCAAATACTCTTTGAGGTGCCTGAAAGCATCTTCACACTAGTCTGACCATTCGAACTGTTTGTTACCTCGTAGCGTGTCGTAGAAAGGTAGGCACTTATCAGTTGATCGCGAGATGAAACGGTTGAGTGCAGCCACTTGTCCAGTCAATCTCTGCACTTCACGCTTATTTCTAGGAGATGCCATTTGGAACAGCGTGTCGATCTGCTTTGATGCCACGATGAGTGACCAAGTATCCCATGAATTCCTCGGAGGTTACCGCAAATCTGTACTTCGTTGGGTTTAGTTTCATGTTGTGAATGTTCATCTGTTTGAAGCACGCTTCCAGGTGAGAGATGTGGTCTTCCTCCTCAAGAGATTTCACGAGCATGTCGTCTATATATACCTCTATCGTCTTGCCTAGCTGATCTTGACACATCTTTTTCACGATCCTTTGATATGTTGCTCCAACGTTTTTTAGGCCGAAGGGCATAACCTTGTAACAGTAGATTCCACGGTCTGGGATGAAGGCGATCTTCTCTCTATCTTCAGGGTGCATTAGAATCTGGTTATAGCCTGAGAAGGCATTCATAGATGTTAAGAGTTTATTCCCTGTTGTTGCTTCCACTAAGCAATCGATGTGAGGCAGAGGGAAGCTGTCTTTCAAACACGCTTTTTTCAGATCTGTGAAAATCACGCAGACACGCCACTTCTCTTTTTTATTTTTTACCACGACTGGGTTGGCGAGCCAGTCGGTTTTTTTGACTTTGGTGATTGATCCGACGCGCATGAGCCTTTCGACTTTGTCATTTACCACTTTTGCTCGGTCGGGACTGAGCTTCCATCTTTTTTGGTTTATTGGCTTGAAAGTCGGATCAACGTTGAACTCGTGGCTGGTGATGCTGATGTCTATCCCAAGCATGTCTTCTGCTGCCCCGACGAAAGTGTTGATGTTTTTCTGCAGGAAAGCCACCATCTGCTTCTTAAGGTCTACATCAAGCGTGGCTCTGATCTCTACACATCTTTCGGGATGTTGCTCGTCGATGCATACAGATACTATAGGTTCGCAGGTGGGTCGCTCTTTTTCTACGCATCCTTCTACAATCTGTAATTACTATAAAAGGTCGGTCAAGAACACCTGCTCAGAGCTGGTTCTCGCTCTTTTTCGTGATTCTTGAGGCTGAGAGTCATCCTTCTTTTTCTCGAGGTTCCGCAGCTTATGCTCGGCCAGAAAACATGTACGGGAATCCTTTTGATTTCCCCATATTGTTTTTATACCGATGGGCATTGGGAATTTGAGGCATAAATGGTATGTTAAAGGCACAACTCTCATCAGGTTGAGCCAAGGAGTTCCTGTGATCATGTTGTAGATTGCTGGATGATCGGAGACGGTGAAAACGACCATCTTCTTAACGTTGCCAGCTTGGACGGGAAGGCGAATTGTTCCCATCGACATGGTTGTCTCGCCAGAGAAGCCTGTTATGGGTTTTGGCCTTCCCTTGATTGTGGACAGATCAATCTTCATTCCCTCAAGTGTTTTCTTGAAGATGACATCCACCGAGCTTCCTATATCAATAAGAACGCGAGCGACGTTGAAGTCGTAAACAATCAAGTTGATTACCAGGGGATCGTTGCGTGGTTGATCGAGGCCCTCAATGTCTTTCTCGTCGAAGGTGATAGGGTCGATCGAAAGCCTTGGCTTTGCAGGTGCTGATATGTTCGCGTAGACGTCAGCGCAACGTTGGTAAGCTTCGATCGCAGTGTCGTTGTCTGCACAGTATTGCGAGCCTCCCATTATCATGTTGATAATTTCGCGTTAGTCTTTGTTTTCCATGCCATCATCGCGATGTTGGCGTCTCGGAATATCCACTTGTTGTTCGGTGTCAGCAGGAGCTTTCTCCTCTGGCTTGAAGTCTGATAAGCTGTTGTTGTTCTTCAAGGTGCCCTCTGTGAGTTTGGCTATGAGCTGTCGCCCAAACTCGCGACACCTTGCGGTGGAGTGTCCACTTGCTTTGTGGAAATCACAGTACAGCTTCTCGTCATAGTCCTTCGACTCTCTGGTCCAGGTGTTGTTCCAGGTTCCTCTGCCGCAACCGCGCCCACGGCCTCTTTCACATCCGCGACCCGATGACTCTACTTGATAGTTGTGAGCCCCTCCGGAACCTCCTTCGTAATGAACATAAGAGTGATTGCTCCTCTTCGGTACAGTGACATGGGCTGGTTCGCTTACTTGTTTGGTTTTTCCGCCTTTCCCGGCTCGGACTTCCTCCTCTGTTCGAGCGAAGTCAGCAGCACGGTGGAGAGCGTCTTGGATTGTCGTTAGCGTGTTGAGACTCATCTCTTGCCGGAATGGAGACGAACAGCGAAGTGCTCCTCGCAAGGCCTCTAAGGCTGACTTGTTGCTGATACCTTCAACCTTTGACAGCGTGTTCTTGAACCTTGTCATGAAAGAGCGAAGACTTTCGGTCTCGCGTTGCTTGTTATTCCATAGTTCGGAGTCGTAGATTTTCCGTTCCATGAAGATGTTGTAATGCTGCACGAACAACTCGGAAAGCTGGAGGAAAGTGTAAACCGAATTCTTCTCCAGCTTGTAGACCCATTGAAGGGCAGGCTCCTTGAGGATTTTTATGAACATCTTGCAATATGCGATGTCTTTTTCCGCTTCCTTGAAGTTTGCTCTTCCCAAGGCCACTTCGAATTTCATCAGGTTATCCGAAGGGTCTGTAGTTCCTTCGTAAACTGGTAACTTAATCCTTCCGAGATCGAAGATTTTTGTCATTGCGATTTGTTCCTCGAAAGGCGTGTTCATTGCCTTTTCTAGTACCTGAGCGATGGCAGGAGCCTTCTCTGTTTCGTGGTGTATCTGCAATTGGGTACGCTTCAGATCAGAGGTTACCCGCTCCATCTGAGCCTTTAGTGCAGTGAGCTCTGCAGCGTAAGATCGTTTGAGTAGAGTAATTGGTGTACTCCGAGGTGTCTTTCACAACCTCCGTCTTGGAAGTGTCAAAGGCGCGTGGTTCTTGTCGGTTGCCTTCTGCACCTTCCGCTCGTGTTCGCTTCGTGGGAGCTGGTTCATCCCCGTCGGAGATATCCACGACGCGTTCGAGAGACTTGTCCAATTCTCGACGTAGCGGTGGTGGCGGTAGGTCCTCTGGGTTTCCTCTAGTGGTACAAGGTGCTGAGAAGTCGAGGCGTTGAGGGTCGACGCGCGCCCTAAGTCTTGCTGTGTCGGGTCTTCCTCGCTTTCTTCGCGAAAGTGCTCTCAGTTCCTTCGAAGTCGCCTCGTTGATCTTAGCTTGCTTCTTCTGCTCAGTGAGGAAGGTTTTTAGCTACTTCTTAACCTCGGTTATGTCACCTTGAGCAGGGGCTTTGGTAGCAGTAGCCTCGACCGAAGGTTCTTTCTCCTGGTTGCCTCTGCGAGACGTGTTTTCTTCGCCGCTCACCATCCTTGATTTGGTATGTAACGTAGCTTTTTTCTGTAAGAAATTATCTAGTTCCCCTTGGTCGGCGCCAAATTGTGGATGCCGGAAATCACACAATTAGATTTGTAAGGGTTTCGAAAGGAAACAGAGATTTCTGAAGATAAGCTATGAAGAACAAAGATGAGTAGAGAGAAATTAGGGTTTGTAATTGCTTTGTATTGCTTTTGTGATAGAAGTTGTGAATACCCTTTACAAGTGTTTGTACATTGACATATATAGCCCCCTAAGTCGGCTAAGCCTTTTCCTAAAAGATAATGTCAACTTTTTCCTAAACCCTCGCGGATGGCATTTTTCCCCTAAGTCGGTTGTGCCTATGTGGGTTTCGTTTCTGGGCTTTGACGTGTGGAACCTTCTGGAACCTTCGTCGTTGTTCTGACGGTCGATGAAGCACCTGTACCCGATGAGAACAGCCTCGACACCGATGGCAGCTGCCTGGACACCGATGAGGCCAGGCACATCGGTGTCACTGGGCAGTGACATTGGTGCCACTACCTGACATCGGTGCCACTGCTCAGTAACATCGGTGCCAGGCAGTCTTCGCCCCTGCAGCGCCTCCCGTTGGCTCGTGATCTCTCCGTCGCTGCATTCATGACTTATCCTGGGGTGAAGATAGATTCGAAGGTTCCCTTGAAAGGTAAAGGGGACTTAGGAGATTCAAGAGCTCTTTATCTTCTTGTAGGGGAAATGACTTAGGGATCATATTATCTCTGCATGTCGAGGTATGCTCGTTGTCTACCATAACTTTGAACGTCGAAGTTTAGCGGGTGAAATCCGACCCTAACAGCATGAAGCAACATTGGCATGATGCAGCTAGAACATGAGCATCTGACTAAAATGCATATTTTATGTGATTGGTAGAGCAGTTACCACATAAAATAAAAATAAAAATTATTAAACTGTATTTATATGTATTTTAAAATATCTTATGTCATCAATTATAAATATTATTAAATTTTTTTATTATAATACTATTTAACAAATAATATAACAAATAAACTAATATTATATATATAATTTTTTAATTTTACTATAAATATATTTATATGTTATAAAATTTAATATGTTAATATTGTATATAAATTATTTTTGTAAGGTATAACATAATGTTTTATAATCTATTCGAATTTAAATTACATTAAATTGATATTTTATTTGATTATAAAATTATTAAGAAGTATAAAATAAATAAAATAATGATAAACAAGTATTAAGTAATTAAAAATTTATATAATTTGTTTTTATATAAGTATAAAATAAATGAGTTGTATAATTTTATTTTTTAATTTTTTTATATATATTTGAGGTAAATGTTCTGGAAATTTTTTATTGGAGAGCATTGAGGGTGAGTGTGACACCCGTGAACCAATTGTGAGGAAAGTGGAGGGTGTGTCTGTGTTTTGGGGCTTAAAGCCGGTTTGTTCGAGTGGTTGTCGATCGACACGTGAGGTGTGTGTCGATCGACAAGTTTATGAGGGGTTGTCGATCGACACACGTGGTGCATGTTGATCGACATGAGTTTTAGTGATTGGTTTTCTGTTACGATTTAAATCGGACGGTTCGTGTTGATTTGGTTTGGGGAAACTTAGGATTTCGTATTTAAGCCTTTTGGCCGCATTCTGATCGAATCAAAGGTCCAAAATCAGTGGAAAAAAGTTTGAGAGGAGTTTCTCTTGTTCCGGTGAGTTTCTGTGGGAAATGTTTCGTTCTTGGGTGTTTTGGAGTAGAATTTCGTGGTGGTTGTCGTGAATTTCTTTTATAGCCTCAACTTCATCAGTTTCTATCCGAAAAATCCAAGGTGAGTGAGTGACCATGGCTTCTGGGTCGATGGATCGTTAGAGATTCTTTGTGATAGGTTTGTATGCGTTGATTGATCTTGTGGTGATAGAATTGTGTTTGTGCATGCTTGTCGTTGTTTGGTGATTGTTGTTTTGTGCAGGTTTTCATACTGATGCAGAGGAGGAATCGATCCGAGAGGATTATGATCGGTTCCCACGAATCTGCCGGGGGCCTGTCGAACGACACACATGAGGTGTGTCGAACGACTAACCAGTACGAGGGCTGTCGAACGACACACATGAGGTGTGTCGAACGACAGCGAGTTACGATGGTGTCGATCGACACCTAGTGGTAGTGTCGATCGACAGCTGTCTGATTGGTTGTGCTGAGCCGTTTGTTGTTCGTGTGCTGTGTGTATGTTTGTTTGCCTGAGTGGTTTATCGTGCCTGAGTGCGCAGTCGTAGGTTGGATGACCGTCTTACTGGGTATTTATGATAATACTTGGGGTCAATTGTGAGTGCTAGATCCTACACAATAAACTTGTCAAGAGTTATAAGGAAACAGAGAATTCTAGGGTGAAAACACGTAAACAAAGATCAAATAGTTTTTTATTGCTGTTTTCGTAAACGCGTATGTGAATGAAATTGTCGGCCCCTTTCAATGAGGCTTACAAGGTATATTTATACATGTCTTAAGTCGGCTAGGCCTGTTGAAAGATAAGTACGAAAATCCTAATTCTTCGGGATATGCTCATTCCGTAGTCGGCGGCTGCTTAGGGTTTTCGCCGTCGTCCTCGTACTGGGCCTAGGCCTGAAAAGTTACCTAGGCCCAACTTGGGCTTCCCGTGTCGAAGGTCGGCCCAACTTGTCTTTTTTTGGCGCCATGTCGTCCTAGGACTTCTACTGCGTCATTTCTGGAGCCTAGGCCTTCTGAGCTCGTCCTGAGACTTTTACCGTGTCATTTCCGGAGCCTAGGCCTTCTGAGCTCGTTCTGCGCATGAGCAGTGTTCGTCTTCATAAGCGTAGGTCCTCCCAGAAACTGGCAGCGCTAGTTCCGGCGTCTCTTCGCATGCTTTTGACACTTCGTCTTCATATGGGGTGAGATTTGACCCCAATAGTTAGCCCCCCAGCTCAGCAGTATCAGTTTGGATGATGCTGAGTTTAAAAAGGAATAAGTGAAAATGAGGTTCTCAAGAAAGCGTGTCCAAGTTTGGAACGAGGTTGTATCCAACAATCACCGTTCAAGTTACGATTGTAGTTCTCGGCATCATCGATCATAGTCCTCGGCATCACCTGTCCTTGTCCTCGGCGTTACGACCACAGTCCTCTAATCCGGACCGAGGAATCTTCTCGGACCGAGGAGTCTTCGGGAGCCGAGGAACCTTCACGAGCTGAGGAACCTTCGCGGATCGAGGAGTCTACGCGAGCCGAGGAGTCTTCGCGGACCGAGGAGTCATCGACGCTCACTTGATCATTTGCCTAGTCCTCGGCGTCATTTGTTCTCAGGACGAAGCCGAGCACGTTCGCCTCGCAATTTCAGGACGAGGCCGAGAGTTCAAGGCGTGGCCTAGCATTCGCGGTGTGAAGAACCAAGCCGAGCACTCTCGGTGCCAACTTCAAGACGAGGCCGAGCACTCTCGGTGCCAACTTCAAGACGAGGCCGAGCACTCTTGGTTGTTAACCTCGTTGGTTCCGCCGAGCACTAGCTTCTAATATTTGACACTTGGTCGATCTTGCAAAGTCATCTCCATGTCACATTCTTCATCATCTTTAGACAAGTTTTTGGCGAGCGTTTTGGTGCCGACGCTGACTTAGAAAGAAAACGCCGAGGGGACTTTTGCCAACGTTGAGCTCGGCTTTGGGTTTGGTGATCTCGACTTCAAGTGTTAAGCTTTGCCTTTTTGTCTTTCTAATGAAGCAGGTTCATTTTGTTCTTGGTAGATCATAAGAACTTGACTACGTCTTTTCTTGACGAATTCGTCAGTCAATGGTTATTTGGTTTACATCTTAAGACGTCTCTTAGATGCTCCGACCATGACTGGAGAGTTTTAGTAGCAAAGATGTAATTGCGTTTGTTGGTTATTTTTACCAACGATGTTGCTGGGTTTCTGGAGTGATCATTTTGGTTTACGGACGTGCTGCTCTTTGAACACGCCTGCTCCAAGAATGAACATATACTTGGTTTTACCAACGTTGTCGTTGGGTTTTCAGAATGACCACTTCGATTCGGAGGTGCCTGCTCCGCGAATGAACTCATTCGATTCTACCAACATGTTGCTGGGTTTTCGGAATGATCATTAAGGTTTACGGACGTGCTGCTCTTTGAACACGTCCGCTCCTATAATGAGCATTAGCAGCTGCATTTTACCAACAATGTTTTTGGGTTTTCGAATGATCAGTTGGGTTTACGGATATGTTTCTCCTTGAACATATCCGCTCCTATAATGAATCATTAGTATTTGTATAGCGCGCTTATCCGATGATGGATGTTATTGTAAAATCTGCAGAGTGTTATATGAAAGATCGTCGTTGTGGCCAGCAGCGGTGGTGAAAGATCGACTCGTCTGTTTAGTCAAGACATTGAGTAATCCATAAAGGATCTGATTGAGATGTCGGTTGTGTTACGACTTAAGAGTTTGTGAAATATCGCGTTTCAAGAGAATGGGAGTATATGTGTATACGCACCCACTCCCCCTCCTTTTTAAGGAAAGAGGCAGCTGAACTCCTCCGAAGAAGAGCTGCCTACATACCCTTTACAGGGATCAAGCCACCTCATAGTTCATATTTTGTAATGCTCAAATTACTACATGCTTTCCTCCATCTCGAAATCCGCTAGACTAAAGTCGCCCTTGAGTGTTCCATCTACCAACTTGGTAGCAAGTTTTTGTCCCAAGGTAGGACAGTTTGTGGTGTAATGTCGGGAGGCACAGTGGTACTCACAATAAGTTGTTCCATCGGTTGTACTTGGTCCTATGGTACACATGTTGTAGCTCTCCAACTCGACTTGGTTGTTGCGGGCTCCTGTGAATCCTTCGTGCGGATTGAAACCAGGATTGTTCTTCTTTTGCGTAGGGGCGGCTCATTCGATCGTCTGCTTCGGCTTTGAAGTTTTTTGGTTTCTTGCTAAAATTGCGTCTTCGACTCTGACGTAGTCGGCAGAGCGGTGGAGAGCGTCTTGGATAGTAGTTGGTTCATGTACCATCAACTCTTGCCAGAAAGCCGAAGGGCATAGGAGTGCTTCTTTCATAGCTGCCAGGGCGGATTTGCTGATCACCCCTTCTACCTTTGAAAGCATAGTCCTGAATCTCTTCATGAAGTCTCCTAAACTTTCGCTCTCGCCTTGTTTCGTAGTCCACAGTCCTCCGTCATAGACCCTACGTTTTGCGAATATACTGTAATGAGTCACGAACATCTCCGAGAGTTGGTAGAAGCTGTCAATGGAATTTTTCTTCTGTCTATAGAACCACTGGAGTGCAGGCCCCTTTAAGCTCTCTGCGAACATCTTGCAGTAGCCGGCATCCTTCTCGTGTTCTTTGAAGTTTGCTCTTCCCATGGAAACTTCGAAGGCTAAGAGGTGGTCTTGTGGATCGGTGGTCCCCTCATAGAGTGGGAGCTTGACTCTGTCAAATAACCACTTCTTCTTTGATCTTTGTTTACGTGTTTTCACCCTAGAATTCTCTGTTTCCTTAGAACTCTTGACAAGTTTATTGTGTAGGATCTAGCATTCACAATTGGCGCCGACTAAGGGGACAAAAGACTTTCTGACACAAACCGAAACCACGTTACGCATCAGATCCAGGAAGATGGTAAGCGAAACCGAAAAAGAAAACGAGTCTTTGCCGCGCAGAGATAACCCCGAAGGAGAGGAGGCTATCACGAACCCGAAGCCTTTAACCGAGGCGAAGAAGATGTTCGAAACACTCCTCGCCCGCAGAAGGACAACAAGGCCGCGGCGATCGAGCCGGCAGTTCAAACCTCATACCTTCTGCTTCTCAACGCCGCGCACTAAGCCGAGGACCCGAGGAGACCTACCCCGCCGCTGACGCTACAGGCTGGAGACCAGACTCCCGAACGCGTCAACGTCCGCGGAAACAACAACCCTTCACCGTCACAAGAAGGCACCCGCGCACATGACGACCCTCGTGAAACAGAAGAACACAACGCACCAGCGAGAAGGACTCGACCACGTAACCAAGAAAAGGCAGACGCAGAATACGCCAGACACCTTGCTGAAGAAGAGGAGAACTCCCTCGGGGCCAAACCATCTAGTTTCCACCAAGAACGGACAACGCTACTCGAAGCACACAAAGCCGAGATGGCCCAGATGCGAGCGCTGATGGAACAAACGTTCTCGAGCATGAAATCACAGATGTATCATACCGCCGGGAAGGCACCGGATGTCGACCGCGTGCTCCAAGAGGCGCGCAACACGCCGTTCGCTGAACATATCTTGAAAACAAAAATCTCCGATCCTAGAAGAGTCAAGCTTCCGCTCTATGAGGGGACCTCCGACCCCCAAGACCACCTCTTAGCCTTCGAAGTTTCCATGGGAAGAGCAAACTTCAAAGAACACGAGAAGGATGCCGGCTACTGCAAGATGTTCGCAGAGAGCTTAAAGGGGCCTGTACTCCAGTGGTGCTACCGACAGAAGAAATATTCCATTAACAACTTCTACCAACTCTCGGAGATGTTCGTGACCCATTACAGCATATTCGCAGAACGTAGGGTCTACGACGGAGGACTGTGGACTACGAAACAAGGCGAGAGCGAAAGTTTGGGAGACTTCATGAAGAAATTCAGGACTATGCTTTCAAAGGTAGAGGGGGTGACCAGCGAATCCGCCTTGGCAGCTTTGAAAGAAGCACTCCGATGCCCTTCAGCTTTTTGGCAGGAGTTGATGGTACACGAACCAACTACTATCCAGGACGCTCTCCACCGCTCCGCCGACTACGTCAGAGTCGAGGATACAATTCTAGCGAGAACCCAGAAAACTTCAAAGACTAAGCAGACAACCGAGTCGGCCTTCCTTATGTTGAAGAAGTACAATCCTGATTTCGTTTCGCACGAAGAAGAATTCATAGGAACTCGCAACTACCAAGTCGAGTTGGAGAGCTCCAACATGTGTACCATAGGACCAAGCGCCGACGATGGAACAACTTATTGTGAGTATCACTGTGCCTCCGGACATTCCACCATAAACTGTCCTACCTTGGGACAAAAACTTGCTACCAAGTTGGTAGATGGAACACTCAAAGGCGACTTTAGTCTAGCAGATTTCGAGATGGAGGAAAGCACGTAGTAACTTGAGCATTACAAAATATGAACTACGAGGTGGCTTGATCCCTGTAAAGGGTACGTAGGCAACTTTTCTTCGGAAGAGTTCAGCTGCCCCCTTCCTTATAAAGGAGGGGGAGTGGGTGCGTATAGACATATACTCCCATTCTCTTGAAACGCGATTTTTTGTAAACTTTTAAGTCGTAACACAACCGACGTCTCAATAACATCCTACAGGGATTACCAATATCTTAACAAAACAAACACTCAATCACATCCTTTACGGATTACTCAATGTCTTGACTAAACAGACGAGTCTATCTTTCACCATCGCTGCTGGCCACAGTGACGATCTTTCATATAACACTGCAGATTTTACGATAACATCCATCATCGGATAAGCGCGCTATACAAATACTAATGATTCAATATAGGAACGGATGTGTTCAAGGAGAAACATATCCGTAAACCCAAATGAACATTCGAAAACCCAACATTATCGTTGGTAAAATGCAGCTGCCAATGCTCATTATAGGAGCGGACGTGTTCAAAGAGCAGCACGTCCGTAAACCTTAATGATCATTCTGAAAACCCAGCAACAAGTTGGTAGACTTAAACGAGTTCATTCGCGGAGGAGACACCTCCGAATCAAAGTGGTCATTCTGAAAACCCGACGACATCGTTGGTAAAAACAAGTATATGTTCATTCTTGGAGCAGGCGTGTTCAAAGAGCAGCACGTCCGTAAACCAAAATGATCACTCCAGAAACCCAGCAACATCGTTGGTAAAAATAAACAGCAAACGTAATTACATCTTTGCTACTAAAACTCCGCAGTCATAGTCGGAGCATCTAAGAGACGTCTTAAGATGTAAACCAAATAACCATTGACTTACGAATTCGTCAAGAAAAGACGTAGTCAAGTTCTTATGATCTAACAAGAACAAAACGAACCTGCTTCATAAGAAAGACAATAAGCTAAAACCGCATCCATTATCTTCTTGTAAAAATACAAGGAAAAATTCATCCATGGACAAAAAAAAAAAAAAGAACGAGGAGTCGAAAAAATGTCAAAGTCCTAAAAATCCGAATACCAATGACATGAAACGAAAGTCTGAATCTAAAGACATAATAAAAGCGCTAACAAATGCGCGATACGACTAAGAATGGGCCTCTTCGTCTTCACCCGCATTCTCCAAGTCAGCCTTCTTGGTTCCATCCACGCCAACAACAGTTTTCTCAATCTCGGCGGTCTTGGTCTTCTGGGCCAGGCTGTCCTCAGTTCCTCGCGTGAATATGGCTTGAGGGTTCTTTGGCAACAAGGAGTTTCACCGCAAAAAATTTCAATTCGAGTGAAAGTCCTCGGCACGATTCTCCTCGGAACTTTCACGCCAAGCAATCGCCTAGAAACTTCTCCCCTCGGCCTTTTCAAACTGATCGAGACTCCTCGGCAACCTCTTCTCCCTCGGTGATTTAAAACGTATCAGGAATCCTCGGCACTTCTCTAGGTCTTAGCCTCGGCTTCGGAACGAGGACTTCCTTCGTGCTGTCCTCGGCCTCGGCTTCGAGACGAGGATTGATAACGTGAGTTCTCGGCACAGGATTGGGCAACAACGGCTTCGATCCGACGGTCGACGACGGGGAGAACCAGGACCGAGGACCAATGGATCGAGGACTCCTCGGCCTCTTTGGGTCTTAGCCTCGGCCTCGGCTTCGAGACGAGGATTAATGACGACGAGTCCTTGGCGTGAGATCAAGCGCTGATGGGTTTGAGGGTTTCGTCGATGAACCGAGGACCGGTGACGCGAGTTCTCGGCACATGATTGGGCAACAACGGCTTCGATCCGACGGTCGATGGCGGGGAGAACCAGGACCGAGGACCAATGGAGCGAGGACTCCTCGGCCTCTTTGGGTCTTAGCCTCGGCCTCGGCTTCGAGACGAGGATTGATGACGACGAGTCCTCGGCGTGAGATCAAGCGCTGACGGGTTCGAGGGTTTCGTCGATGAACGGAGGACCGGTGACGCGAGTTCTCGACACAGGATCGGGCAACGACGGCTTCGGTCCGACGATCGATGACGCTGAGAACCGGGACCGAGGACCAACGAATTGAGGATTGATGACGGCGGAACTGAGGAGTTCTCTCGGCGGCGCGTTTCGAGACGCAGAGACGGCGCCGACAGTAGGTAGGAGGCCAAAACCCTAGTTTTCTAAAGGCAAAAAAAATAAGGAGAGAGAAAAGAAAGAAAGGAAATTTACCTTTTTTCTGGAAAGAATGAAGTTATGAGAGAAATGAGAAAGGGAAGGCGTATATATAAGTCATTAATGCTGGACCTTGGCATTAATAATCCTCGGTAGTCGGATAAAAACGTTTTCCAGAATCGAAAGAAATGGAAATTGACATCAAGTACAGTAGCGATGCGGAAGGTGAAATTTTCCGCATCAAAGAAATTTTTTGTTTTCAAACGGTACGAATCAAGCTTCGAAGCACAACTTGTCAGAGTTTTACGTACGATGGAACGCTTTAACGAAACAAGCTCCGGAAAAAGAAAAGCCTTCGCAAAACCAATTCTACGAAGCCTTTCAAAGAAAGCAGGCCTGTTAGGTCTATATTGAGCTAAGCATTAGCCATAAACATGAAAGCTCAGTAACTTGAACGGTAATTGCTGGATGTAACCTCGTTCCAACCTTGGACACGCTTTCTTGAGAACCTCATTTTCACTTGTTCTTCTTTAAACTCAGCATCATGCAAACTGATACTGCTGAACTGGGGGGCTAACTGTTGGGGTCAAATTTCACCCCATACGAGATTATCAAGAAAATGGAGAAGTGTCAAAGGCGTGCGCAGGACGCCGGAACTAGCGCTGCCAGTTTCTGGGAGGACCTACGCTTATGAAGACGAGCACTGCTCATACGCGGGACGAGCTCAGAAGGCCTAGGCTCCAAAAATGACACGGTGAAATTCCCAGGACGACGTGGCAGCAAGATAAACGAGTTGGGCCGACCTTTGACACGGACAGCTCAAGTTGGGCCTAGGTGACTTTTCAGGCCTAGGCCCAGTACGAGGACGAGGACGAAAACCCTAAGCCGCCGCCGACTACGGAGGGAGCATATCCCGAAGAATTAGGATTTTCGTACTTATCTTTTAACAGGCCTAGCCGACTTAAGACATGTATAAATATACTTTGTAAGCCTCATTCAAAGAGGAGGCAATTCAATTCACATACGCTCTCACGCAAACATCAATAAAATAACCACTTCTTCTTTGATCTTTGTTTACGTGTTTTCACCCTAGAATTCTCTGTTTCCTTAGAACTCTTGACAAGTTTATTGTGTAGGATCTAGCACTCACAATACTCACGCATCTCTTTTTTCCATGTGATGCAGGTAAAGGCAAAATGTGATCGTGGAATCACAGCTACGAAGAATGAGATGATCTACGATCTCGTGTTTGGTGTTGTTTCAGTTATTGTTGTTAGAACAAGCTAGGTTGTTGGTTAGTTCTGGAATGTTTGGATTTGTTGTTGAATTGGTTTTTAAATTGATTAAATAAAAATTGTATTGTTTGGTTTACTGTTATCCGCTGGTTATCTGTGTATGTTGCTTGGTCGTTGAGGATAATATTTATGGGAATGCTAATCCGAGAACAAGGGTTTAATGTTAAAAAAAAAGGGTCGGATCGTTTCAATTTGGTATTAGAGCGATACGGTTTTCAATGAGATTCCACAGTAAGTGTGTTGTGTGTTTTTGTTGTGTCTTCTAGTGCTTAGCTTGTATACTTGTGAGTGCAGTGAGATGGCTAGAGGTACTAGGGGGCGTGGGCGTGGAGGCCGAGGAGGCCGAGGTAGAGGTCATGGACCTGTGGATGAGCCAGTCTTGAGTGAGGCTCAGAGTTCCACACATGGGCTTGTGTCAGTTCAGCAGATGTTGCATGATGGTCAGTCCGCCAGTGTGACTGCCGGTTTGGGTCTTGGTGATGATCGTCTGGCTGATTTGTTGAGGCAGTTGTTGGAGCGGTTACCGGGTGCGGTGCCAGTGCAAGCTCCAGGGTTGCCACGTGTGGCAGATGTGCAGCTGATGGCTGTGGTTGTTGATGAGGTTCCCTCATATATTCGGATGATGGAGCAGATGCAGAGGATCGTTAGGGGTTCTTTTACAGGAGATGTTAAGCCTGAGGAGGCTGATGAGTGGAGGATGAGGATGTAGCGTAATTTTCGCTCGATTAGGTGTCTAGAGGGATACATGGTTCATTTGGCAGTCAATTATTTGAAAGGTGATGCACATCTCTCGTAGAGGGGTGTTGCAGCGAGACGGGCTCGGACAGTGATGTCGTGGGCAGACTTTGTGACGGAGTTTAACGCCAAGCTCTTTCCTCAGGAGGCGTTGGATTGTCTGGAGGCGAGGTTCTTCGATCTGGCTCAGGGAGCGATGTCTGTTTGTGAGTATGATGTGGAGTTTAACCGGCTCTCGGGTTATGCTGGTAGGAGCTTGGAGGACGAGCAGGCTCAGGTTAGGAGGTTCTTGCGGGGACTTCGGATAGACTTGAGGACTCGGTGCAAAGGCATCATGTTTGTGTGTAGAGTTGAGTTGGTAGAGACTGCTGCACAGATCGAAGAGGACTGGAGGGAGCAGCTTGCGGTAGTTATCCCAGCTGTTCAGCCTAGGAGGCCTCACCAGCAGGTGCAGCAGGTGGGTTCTAGCAAGGGCGGCAAGCCTGCGCTGGGACATAAGAGAAAATGGGAAGACACTTTGAGATCGGGCCAGGGTGGCCGAGGGTGCTATGGTTGTGGGAGTTTGGACCACAAAAGGGCGAGTTGCCCGAAGCACAGTGAGACTCGAGCGGCTCGGGTGTGTTATCAGTGCGGTGAGTCAGGACACATCAGGCCGAACTGTCCTTAGTTGCAGCCGTTGGTCGTGGCAGTAGTCCAGCCAGTAGCTCAGTATGGAGCGGTGCAGCCTTTGGATCAGATTGCGGCGATGTAGCGTCCGCCGGCTATTGCGGCACTAGGTGAGCCGAACTCGAGACCGATCACAGGTAAACCTTCTAACTCAGACTTAGTAAATTCTGTTGTGTTTGAATTTTTGTGGTTGTTTTGGATTGTTTACCTTGTGGTCGAAAAGTTAGATTTCTTAGCACATGAGATTTGTGTAGGGACCTTGTTTATGGGCGGGTGTGAGTCCCACGTGTTGTTTGATTCTGGAGCGTCGAATTGCTTCATTACTCCGGATCATGCAGAGAGGAGTGGCATCCAGAGTGACGCTGGTGAGCAGACTTGACCGGTTATGGTTGCTGGAAGGGAGTTTCTAGCTACTCATGGCCGGGCGAGAGATGTGGATATTCTGGTGGCTGGTGAGTTAATGCCAGCAGACTTGGTGATCAGTCTAGTGGAGTTGTATGATGTTATCCTAGGTATGGATTGGTTGAATCGGTAAAGAGTTCATTTGGATTGTCACCGGGGTCGAGTGGTGTTCGAGCGTGATGGTGGTAGGTTGGTTTATCAGGGAGTGAGACCGATTTCAAGCAGTCTCGTGATCTCACTTGTCCAGGCTAAGGCGATGATTGAGAGGGGTTGCGAGGCTTACTTGGCCACAATTGTGATGCCAGAAGCTGTTGATGAGGTTGATGTGAGAGATATTCAGGTTGTTTGGGATTTCGAGGATATTTTTCAGTCGTTGCAGGGATTACCGCCGTCTCGGTCTGATCCTTTCACGATTGAGTTAGAGCCCGGAACGACGCCGTTGTCTAAGGCACCTTATCGGATGGCTCCAACAGAGTTAACAAAACTGAAGAAGCAGTTGGAGAATTTGTTGGATAAGGGTTTTATTCGACCGAGTACTTCACCATGGGGAGCACCGGTGTTGTTTGTGAAGAACAAGGATGGTAGTTTCCGGTTGTGCATCGATTATAGAGAGCTTAACCGAGTCACTGTGAAGAACAAGTACCTTCTTCCAAGAATTGATGAGTTGTTGGATTAGTTGAGGGGGGCTACTTGGTTCTCCAAGATTGACTTGGCATCCGATTACCACAAGAGTCCTATGGATGAGGCAGATGTCAAGAAGACGGCTTTCAGGACTCGGTATGGGCATTTTGAGTTTGTAGTTATGCCATTCGGGTTGACGAATGCACCGGCGGCCTTTTTAAGGTTGATGAACGGAGTTTTCTAGGAGTATCTGGATGAGTTCGTAATTATCTTCATCGATGACATTTTGGTGTATTCGAAGAGTCTTGAGGATCATGAGGTACATATGAGGAGAGTTTTTGAGAAGTTGCGGGAACATAAGCTGTTTGCTAAGTTGAGCAAGCGTAGTTTCTGGCAGAGAGAGATGGGATTTCTGGGTCACATCGTTTCTGCAGAGGGAGTTTCTGTAGATCTGGTGAAGATTCAGTCTATCCGATATTGGCCTAGACCGAAGAATGCTACTGAGATCAGGAGTGTAAGTTATTATCGGAGATTCGTCAAAAGTTTTACGAGTATGGCTCAGTCTATGACGAAGCTGACAGGGAAGGATGTTCCTTTCGTGTGGTCTGCTGATTGTGAGCTGAGTTTCGCAAAGCTGAAGACGATGTTGACTAGTACACCAGTGTTGGCGTTGCCTGAGCCGGGTGAGCCTTATGTGGTGTATACAGATGATTCGGGAGTTGGTTTGGGTTATGTGTTAATGCAGCAAGGTAAGGTGATTTCTTATGCTTCGAGGCAGTTAAGGAAGCACGGGGGCAATTATCCTGTTCATGACTTGGAGTTGGCTGCAGTGATCTTTGCGTCGAAGATTTAGAGGTCTTATATGTATGGTGGCAGAGTTCAGGTGTTCACTGATCATCATAATCTGAAGTACATTTTTACTCTGCAGAATTTGAATGTACGACAGAGGCGATGGTCGGAGTTGTTGGTTGATTATGACTTGGACATTGTTTACCGTCCGGGTAAGGCTAACACTGTGGCAGATGCTCTTAGTCGGAGGCGGTATGATTCATCGCAGGAGCGGGATGTGGAGACTTTTGTGAGTATGCTTGGTACTTTGAGGTTGTGCGTTAGTTCAGAGGAGTCGTTTGGGTTAGCGGCAGTTGATCAGGCGGATCTTCTGAGTAGGATCCGAGTAGCTTAGGAGAAGGATCAGGTGTTGGTTGATCTCTCTAATGCTGCTGGTTCTGAGTATCAAGTTTCAGCTAACGGGACTATCTTAGTGCATGGACGAGTCTGTGTGCCTAAGGATGAGGACTTGAGGCAGGAGATTCTGAGAGAGGCTCATGCGAGCAAATTTTCGATTCATCCAGGAGCGACTAAGATGTATTGTGATCTAAAGCGGTATTATCATTGGGTCGGGATGAAGAGAGATGTGGCGGATTGGGTTGCAGCTTGCAACGTTTGTCAGCTAGTGAAGGCTCAGCATCAGGTTCCGAGGGGCTTATTGCAGAGTTTACCCATTCGAGAGTGGAAGTGGGACATGATTACCATGGATTTCGTGGTAGGATTGCCGGTTTCTCAGACCTATGACGCCATTTGGGTGATAGTTGATCGACTGATTAAGTCGGCACATTTTCTGGCCTTTAAGAAGACAGATGGAGCAAAGGTCTTGGCTAAGAAGTATGTGAAAGAGATTGTGAGGTTGCATGGTGTGCCAGCGAGCATTGTGTCGGATAGAGATCTGAGGTTTGCTTCAGTGTTCTGGAGAGCTTTTCAGGCTGAGATGGGTACTAAGGTGCATATGAGTACAACTCATCATCCTCAGACGGATGGGCAGTCCGAGAGGACGATTCAGACACTTGAGGATGTGTGTGCTGGATTGGGGAGGTCATTGGGCGGATTACTTGAGCTTGGTAGAGTTCGCGTATAATAACAATTTTCAGGCGAGTATTGGTATGGCTCCTTTTAAGGCGTTGTATGGGAGGCCATGTCGTACACCGCTATGTTTTACCCAAGTAGGGAAGTAGAGCATTTATGGTTCTGATTTTGTTAAGGAGACGACGGAGAAGATCCGTGTTGTGAAGCTGAACATGAAAGAGGCTTAGGATCGGCAGAAGAGTTATGCCGATAAGAGGAAAAAAGAGTTGGAGTTTGCAGTCGGAGATCGAGCTTTTCTCAAGATGGCTATGATGCGGGGTCTGAACAGGTCCATATCCGATGATAAGCTAAGTACGAGGTACATAGGTCCGTTCCGGGTTGTAGAACGTGTGGGACTAGTTGGTTATCGGTTGGAGCTGCCTCCGATCATGGAAAAGTTCCATGATGTGTTTCATGTTACAAAGCTCAGGAGATGTTTGCATGCATTTGAGGAGGTAGTAGTGACGATTCCTGCAGATCTTCAGCCTAATCTGACTGTTGGGATGAGACCGGTTAGGATCCTTGAAAGGAGTATCAAGGTTCTGCGCCGGAAGAGAGTACCGTTGTTGAGAGTCTTGTGGGACTGTGACAGTGTTCAGGAGGAGACTTGGGAACCAGAGGCGAAGATGAAAACGAAGTTCAAGAAGTGGTTTGAGAAGCAAGCCGAAGAGTGAATTCGTTTTTCTTTGTGGTTTCCAGTTTCGGTTTTGTGTTGTGGTCACCATGTGTGGTGAGGATTGTGGTTATGTATTATGTATTTTCATTTGAGTTGTAATGATTATGACATTTTTCCAGTTTAATAAGATAAGGATTACTTATGTTTTTGACTTTGATAGTCATGTGTATGTGGTTAGAGTACCTCGAAATGCAAGTTTTATAGTGAGTAGAACTTGCCAGTTTCGGTGGAACTCTAACAAGCTTGTGTGTTTATGTGTGAGAGAGTCTCAGAATAGAAGTTTTACGGTTGTTAGAACTGTCTTGTTTCGGAGAGACTCTGCAGGGACATCCGGTGTGATGGGTGGTCTAGACGATCTGTGATGATCATGTTTGTGATGGTATTCCGGGTTGGGAGTATCATGTTGAGACCTTGGGAGGTAGTTCCGGTCAGAGGTGCATTATAGACGTTAGGAATTGATTTGCATAGCTCAGAGAGAGGGACATTGGTTCTTTCTTGGAGGTGAGTCTCCGGCAGATCTTGAGAGATGCGTCTCTCCGGAGGATAGTTGGTTCCCCGCATACCGATCGTCCGTCAGGACTGCGAGGACTGAGAGCGTGAGGGTATGAAGATAGTTTTGGGCGATTGCGATCTCTGGCAGATCTTTGAGAAATGCATCTCTCCAGGGGATACTGAGTTCCGTGCATACTGAGAGCTTGACAGACTGTGTGTCTTGATGGTTTGAGGGGTATGGAGATGGTTGGTATCAAACACCGTAAGGCTGCGCGGACTGAGGTGGGTTGATACGAGGCACCGAGAGCTGAGGGGTCACGATCCCGAGAGCTAGATGGTGTGCATATGAGCTATGAGCTATGAGCGATCAATGTCTAAGACGGGTCTATATGCATAGGACGGATGTGAGCCTCGAGAGGGTCTGGGAGATGTAGTCTCTGATGTTACTGGCAAGTTGGCCTGGTGGTTAGCCATGTGGGCTGTGTTTGAGGATTCGAGGACGAATCCAGTTTTAGTGGGGGGGGGGGGGCGGGGGTAATTGTGACATCGGTGAACCAATTTTGAGGAAATTGGAGGGTCTGTCGATCGACACTAGTGAGGTGTGTCGATCGACAGGTTGTGCTTTTGGGCTTAAGGCCGGTTTGTTCGAGTGGCTGTCAATCGACACGTGAGGTGTGTGTCGATCGACAGGGTTCTGAGGGGCTGTCGATCGACACACGTTGTGTATGTTGATCGACATGGCTTTTAGTGATTGCTTTATGTTTCAATTTAAATCAGACGGTTCGTGTTGGTTCGGTTTGAGGAAACCTAGGGTTTCGTATTTAAGCCTTTTGGCCGCATTATGATCAAAAGAAAGGTCCAAAATCAGTGGAAAAGAGTTTGAGAGGAGTTTCTCTTGTTCCGGTGAGTTTCTGTAGGAAATATTTCATTCTTGGGTGTTTTGGAGTAGAATTTCGTGGTGGTTGTCGGGGATTTCTTTTATAGCCTCAACTTCATCAGTTTCCATTTGAAAAATCCAAGGTGAGTGCGTGACCATGGCTTCTGGGTCGATGGATCGTTAGGGATTCTTGGTGATAGGTTTGTATGCGTTGATTGATCTTGTGGTGATCGAATTGTGTTTGTGCATGCTTGTCGTTGTGTGGTGATTGTTGTTTTGTGCAGGTTTTCATACTGATGTAGAGAAGGAATCGATCAGAGAGGATTATTATCGGTTCCCACGAATCTGCCGGGGGCCTGTCGAACGACACACATGAGGTATGTCGAACGACAGACCAGTACGAGGGCTGTCGAACGACACACATGAGGTGTGTCGAACGACAGCCTGTTCCGAGGGTGTCGATCGACACCAAGTGGTAGTGTCGATCGACAGCTGTCTAATTGGATGTGCTGAGCCGTTTGTTGTTCGTGTGCTGTGTGTATGTTTGTTTGCCTGAGCAGTTCATGGTGCATGAGTGCGCAGTCGTAGATGGGATGACCGTCTCACTGGGTATTTATGATAATACTCACGCATCTCTTTTTTCCATGTGATGTAGGGAAAAGCAAAATGTGATCGTGGAATCACAGCTACGAAGAGGGAGATTATCTAGGGTCTCGTGTTTGGTGTTGTTTCCGTTATTGTTGTTAGAACTAGCTAGGTTGTTGGTTAGTTCTGGAATGTCTGGATTTGTTGTTGAGTTGGTTTTTAAATTGATTTAATAAAAATGGTATTGTTTGGTTTACTGTTATCCGCTGGTAATCTATGTATGTTGCTTGATCGTTGAGGATAACATTTATGAGAATGCTAGTCCGAGACAAATCCGACACAAATTGGAACGGTTATTGAATTAATTAATTTTATTGATCTGAAATCAATTTTAGTTACTTCAGCTGCATAAAATCTTAAGTTCATGTAGAAAATTTCGTACCTTTTTTTCTTGTTTGTATTTTTGAACGAATCAAACCGTTTAAATTGAAGATTATGAATTCAGTTCAATTGAGGATTGAGTTTTTTTGTTTTTTAACGCTGATATTGTAAATCTGAATGGGTTTGGTACAAGGCCAGGGCCCAAGAAAATTCAAAAACCAAATGGGAAAAAGAAACATAAACAAAAAGAAATAGAGCCAATAGGCACTTAACAAGCTAAAAAACAGAGAGCTTTATAACGTGAAACAGAGGATAATGCCATGAGGTGAGGAAGACAAACCAACTCGGCGATCCGTTAGTTGGGACTGCGAGAAATCTAGACCGCTTCTGACTTGATTAGGTGATCTAGCCAACATTGACCGTCCCGTGAAATATAAGATTGATGACGGGTCTCCAAGATTACGCTTCTTGCGATCTTTTATGCAATGAGGTTACCGTTAGAAGAGGTGTGGGATAAGTTCCAATCATCTACGGATTGTAGCCTTTGAAATAAACGATCTCGTAAAACTTGGTGCATTGGAAAAGCGAGGGGGTTGAGTAGCGCTTCAAAAGTCACATGGTGGATTTTTAGATTAATCACCACTTCAATTGCCCAAATAAAGCCCCACAGTTCTGTTTCCAGTTGAGAGGTAAGGTGAGCATATGAACGACGGCTATGGAATAACGCTTTACCGCACGAGTCACGAAGGATCCATGCCACACCTCCATCGAAACTCTTATCCGACCATTCTGCCCCGATGTTGCATTTGATTGTCTCTCCAGTAGGCTTTGTCCAGCCAGAGGTGGGAGGATTGGGCATCGTTGTGGGTGGAGCATTCCTTGTTGCAGAAGGAGAGTTTAGAGTTAACCACAAGCTTGCCTCCTCTTGGGCTTTGTCACAGATGGAAAAAGGTGTGTAACATGTGCTTTCGAAGATGAGAGCGTTGCGGGCTTTCCACAAGTGCCAGAGTATCCATGGAAAGCAGCGCCGAGTAGATTCTGGGATGGAGGAGTTGCCACTCTGTGCTATGAGGTGATGCATGTTGAGGAACACAGAGTTAGGGGAGAAACCTGATTGAGGAAGGGGAATGTTTGAGAGCTCCCATGTTTCTCCTGCCTTAGGACAAGTGAAAAGAACATGGCAGATGGTTTCCGGTACCATCGTAGTACATGTTCCACAGTGAATATCTATGGGTATACCTCTGGAATGAAGACGTTCTTTGACCGCTAAAGCACCAAATAGTGCTTTCCATATGAAATGCTTAAGTTTAGGAGAGGTTTTACTTTTCCATACCTTTGTCCATAAAGGCTTTTCCAAAGGAGGAGGAACACGGTGTGTAGAATAGAGGGTATTTTGCCATGTTTCAAGAAACTGATAGCCACTTTTGGAGGAGTAGCATCCATTCTTTTCAAAGCTCCATTCAATAGAGTCTTCATGCATCGGATTGGTGGTGGTATTAAGGATGATGGGGATATCAGTATCTACAAACAGTTGTTGCAGAAGGGCCACATTCCATTGACTAGTTGCAGGTATCAAGAGGTCTTTAACAGTGAGAGTAAGGTCTAACGTAGCATCAAGCCGGTAATGAGGAGCTCTGGGAACATAATCGATAATCCAATTATCTAACCAAACCCGCGTGTCCACTCCGGTCCCAATACGATGAATGAGGCCTTGTTTGAAGAGGTCGCAGCCATGAAGAATGCTTCTCCATGCAAAGGATGGTCTATTATCCACTGTGCTTTCCAAGAAGGTGGAGTTTTTGAAGTACCTTTGTTTTAGAATTTGAGCCAGCAATGAGTTAGGGTTGCTCCATAGTCTAGACGCTTGTTTCCCAAGAAGAGATTGATTGAACATGGCGATGTCATGAAAGCCGAGACCTCCATGTTCTTTGGACTTGCATAGCTTTTTCCAAGCGACCCAAGATATCGGCTTCTTTGACTCTCCATTGCTCCACAAAAATTCTCTCATAGCATGTGGAAGCCGGAATTCGCACAATTAGATTTGTAAGGGTTTCGAGAGGAAGCAGAGATTTCTGAAGATAAGCTATGAAGAACAATGATGAGCAGAGAGAAATTAGGGTTTGTAATTGCTTTGTATTGCTTGTGTGATAAAAAGTGTCAATGAATCGTTACAAGTGTTTTGCCTTCCTATATATAACCCCCTAAGTCGGCTAAGCCTTTTTCCTAAACCCTTAGGGATTTCCTTTTTTGCCTATGTCGGTTGAGCCTTATGTCGGCTTCGTTGCTGGGCTTTGACATGCTGAACCTTCTGGACCCCTTGCTGAAGTTCTGACGGACGTTGACGGACCTGAAGCCGATGGGAAAGGCTCAGGCGCCGATGGCAAGTGCCTGGATGCCGATGAGGCTAGGGACATCGGCATCACTAGGCAGTGACATCGGCGCCCCTGCCTGTCATCGGTGTCACTGCCCAGTGACATCGGTGCCAGGCGGCCTTCGTCTTCACAACGCCTTCTGCTGGCTCTGTGACCTCTCCGATGCTGCATCATGGCTTCTCCCGAGATGAAGGCCACTTCGAAGGTTCCTCCAACAGGTAGAAGGTTCAGTAGACTTAGGGGTTTTCAGGAGGTCTTCACCTTCGTCTGTGGGTGAAATGACCATGCGCGTTGCTTATCATAACTTTGGAGGTCGAGGCTCAGCGGGTGAAATCCGACCCCAACAGTTAGCCCCCCAGCTCGGTAGTGTTAATGATAACGGTATCGAGTTTCAGGACCATTGGGTGTCGAAACTAGCCGTTCAAAGTTATGACGTCATAGACTTGAGTCTTTAGTGTTGGTAACACTGTAAACGTTGTTTTCCGTTTTCCGAAGATTTTAAGACTTCTCTCTGTGCGTGTTGAAGTTTGCAGGAAAAGTCTTTTTTTTTTTTTTTTTTTTTTTCCCCCCGGAGATTTTAAGACTCCGTGTTGCGTTTGTTGATGTCAACAATGTTTTTCGCAACGGGAAAGATGAACTTCGAGAATGACAATCCGTCTGAATATTTTTCGGGACCCGCTTGAGGGAAAGAAAGCCTTTACCCTTTTTTTTTTTTTACTCTTTTTCCTTTAGGTTTGTTTTTCTTTGTGGCTTCATCTTCTTCCTTCCTCTCTCCCCGACGCCGTCAACCTCTTTTTCCGGTGAGTCCCGCCGGAAAGTTCGTCCGACCGTCGCCGTGACCTTCACGACCTCCGGTAGGTCCTCTTTTCTCCTCTTTGATTTTATAACCTCCTCATTCAAAGGTTGTTGTAGATCTATGAAGAACAAGTTGCTAGATCCATGAATAAGCTTTGGGTTTGTTAGGGGCTTGATGAATCTTGCTTGGGTCTTGTGTATTAGCCTTGATTTGAATGGATTGATGAAATCTTGCTTGATTTTTGAGAAAACATTCTTTTGGTTTGAATGTTGTTGATGAACCCTTGATCTTCATCTTTGATTATGTTTTGATGTAGGTACTTGTTGTTTGTGGATCCAATGGGGCCCGAATCAAACAACGAAGCGGACTTTGATCCTTGCGAACCCGTCGGCGTTGCCTTCGCTACCGATGGGCATGACGATGTTGAGGCGGTCTTTTGTGACGAGGACCGAGGTGACACCGTGGAGGTCATCACCGATGAGCTCGTCGGTTCCAGGAGTGAAAATGCCGATGAGCTCATCGGTACCGAGTGTGTAAGTGCCGATGAGCTTGGTGATATCCCGACGCATCGCCTCGGTGTCGTGGAGGAAGCGGTCGGAGTTAATGTTACGATGACGCATTCAGGCGTGAAGGGCTCGAGCGTCGACGATGACGGTCCGGTAATTTCGACCCGAGGAGTCGGAGGGCCGAGGCTTCTTCCCGTTGCCGATGACCCGAGGGCGACGTCGTCGGGATCCGGACGCGCTGTCGATACCGATGTCGTCGAGACCCGACGCGTCGAAACCGAAGTCTTTGTTGGTTCAAGGATCCGGCCCGTTGTTGATACTGCAACTGTCGAGACTCATCGTTCTTTAGTCACTGACAGCCCCTCGTTCGCGGATGACACCGACCCAAACCTCCCGTTCGGTAGGGCGGACGCATCGCCCTCTTCCTCCTCGTCTGATTCGAGTGCTTCTAGTGATGAGGACGTGTCTCTTGAGGTTGGGCAAACGAGAAAGGTTAAGCCGAAAACGAAGGTGAAGGTTTGCCCTGACCCTCCTGGGTCTTCTCTCTCAGACCCGAGGTCGCTGAGGCGACTCCGAAGGCACTGCGGGATTTCAGAGGAGATCGTGCTGATTGCTCCCACTCCCGCTGACAGAGCTGACGCCCCGCCTGCGGGATACATGACTTTGTTCGAGAACTACTTTGATCAGTGCCTGCTCTGGTTTCCGCTGCCCCGTTTCCTCATGCGCTATCTAGCAGTTCATGGTGTCTGCCTCGCTCAGATTAACCCCAGGGGCATTAGACATCTTCTCGGTATTTACGTGTTGAGCAGAGAGTGCGGCGTTGATATTAGCATTGAGAACCTATCCTACTTGACAGATTTTAGGACTCGTGGTCTAAGCGAAGAGCTCAAGTATAGCGTTGCCAACTCATCGGGGATGGCACTCATTGCTGGGTTCCCAAGTAAGGATGACCACTTCGAGTACCGCTTCTTCTTTGCTGAGATCTCCGAGAGGACCGTCGAGGCGGATTGCATTGACATTGTCAAAACGAGATGGGGAAGACGAGGTAACCAACTTTTAGTGATTTTGTCTTACTGTTAGCTTCGTCGTTTACTAACCGTTTGACTTTATCCTTTGCAGTGAAGCCGACGATGCCTAAAGTCTCGAAGGAGTTTCTCGTTGCAATGCACAAGGAACTCTCTTCTGGGAATGGCAATTGGAGGAGGTCGTTCAGCCGAAAGAGGATCGAGAGAGCACTTTCTGCTGATATCCTTCCGAGGAAGGTTCTTGGGCGAGGTCAGGCGAGGTTATCTCTCCGTGAGCAGATTGCGCTCGAGGCAGCGGCGAAGGCCAGAGGATCTTCGGGCACCGGTGCACCGAGGGTGGCGACGACGACGACCTCGACTCCGCCTGCTCCGTCGACGCGGGCGAGAACCTCACGACCTTCGGCACCGAAGGCTGCTCTTCCTCCTCCTTCCTCGGGTGACGTTGCGGAGTTCCGCAGGCTGTCAGCGGAGAGAGCCCGCATCTCTAGTGGCAAAGGAAAAGGCGTCGACCGTGTGACCCCCTCGAAGAGGCAGAAGACGGACGCGTTCCCTACAGCAGCTCTCGGCGGAGGGGTTTCAGCGAGCGGTGGCGACGGGTTGCTTCGTGGTGAATCTTACTCGGTAGTGAAGTCGAGATATTCCGAGGTTTGATTCTCTCTTTCTGCACTCCGTCCTTTAGTACCTTCTACGCCTTAATATGTTCTTACATTGTATTACGTGTTCTTGCAGCTTTCCCTCCTCTTTGACCGTTTGGTCGGAGACTACGATGAAGACGTTCGCTCTAGGGATAGCGAGATTAGTGCGGCCAAAGAGGCCAATGACGCCCTGCAGTCGAGGCTAAGTGAGATCGTGGAGCGGAATGAAGCTCTCGAGCTTGATGCTCTTGCTCTGCAGAGGGTCAAGAAGGATTATGAAGATAAGCTGTCTAAGCTTAAGTCGCGGTGTGCTAAGGCTGAGGGTGAGACAGTTCGGCTGAGGGGTGAGCTTAGCTCCGCTAGCGACCTTCAGCGCTCTAGGATTGACGCTGCCGTTGCAGAGGCCAGAGACGAGACGACTCGCAGTTTTGTGGAGCGGACCAGCGAGGTTGCTGGGCTTCTTGCGGAGATTGGCGGGAAGGCCCAGAATGACATGTTGAACCTTACTGAGATCGATGCGAACTTGGAGTTCGTTGGCCTTCTTCAGGGATCAGACCCGCCAGATCTCCCGACGGAGGTCGAGACGCTGCGTCAGCGGCGTCAACCGATCTACGATGCCCATGACGTGTTTGCAGACCTCTTTGCTAGTGTCCGGAGAGTTCTTGAGATCCCCACGACTCCTGCTGGTACTGTTGGCGACGACGTTGAGTTGTCAGACGAGGACGACGTCGAGGCGACAGGCGGCGAGGGCGCTGATGACTGATCTTACTTGTCTTCGTTTTTTAGCTTGTTCCATGACTACTCGTAATTTTTGGAGATAGCGTTGGATGGTTTGTATCCAATCTATGACTATGCTTATTTCGTAGTGTAGCGGTTTTTGATTTCTATAACGCTTTGTCTATGATTTCGTTTCGATTGTGCCTCATGCTTTACCTTTTGACATCTTTTGAGAGTAAAGATACCCGTTGACCTTTTGACATCTTTTGAGAGTAAAGATACCCATTGACCAAACCTTCATCATCGGTTGAAGGTTGCACATACCATAGCATGCCTTAGCCTTTTCGCACCAACGTTGTTGTTGGGTTTTCTAGGATGGCGGTGCTTTCCGAACACGTCTGTCCAGAAGCAATCACGCCTTTTGACTTGACCAACGTGTTTGTTGGGTTTTCTGAATGATTATTCGGTGTATAAACCTAAGTAACCATTGGCAGCTGCTTTTTACCAACAGTGTTGTTGGGTTTTTCGAACGAACACTCGTGGTCAAAAGACCAGGAATTGAACGTTAAAACCAGCCAGAGTCAAAAGCCCTGAAACTGATCGTTATAACTTATATAGCGCGCTCAGGATCCGGTGATGGATGTCAATGTGTTCAGGTTCGCACATTGTTGCTGTGGCCAGCAGCAACGACAGTGGATTGAACGTTGCTTTTTTGAAAAGGCTTTGAAGAATCCCTGGAGGATGTAATTGATAATGTTGTTTAAACAAAGCTTCGAGTAACCCATGAGGTTCTCGCAAAAGGAGTCCAAGAGACTCGAGTCAAAAGCCTATTACTTGAAACAAATAGTAAGTACAAAATGGGAGTATTATGAGTATACGTACCCCACTCCCCCCCCTTTTGACGGGGGAGGGTAACTGAACTCGTCCGAAGACAAGCTGCTTACGTACCCTTTGCAGGGATCAAGTCGCCCCGTAGTTCGTTAAAGCACTTACTCCCCCCCCCTTTGAGACGGAGGGGGGGGCAACTGAATTCGTCCGAAGACAAGCTGCCTACGTACCCTTTGCAGGGATCAAGTCGCCTCGTAGTTCAAGGCAAGAGCCTTAGAAGGGGACTAATGATAGTACCTCTTCAAGTGCTTCGCGTTCCATGAATGGAGTATTGGCTTGCCAGCCATGGTGGCGAGCTCGTAGACGCCGGGACGGACTACAGCGGTGACCTTGTAAGGTCCTTCCCAGTGAGCTCCTAGTTTGCCAGCGTTGCGCTCTGCTGTATTCTGGAAGACTTCGCGCAAGACCAAGTCACCTTCGCGGAAACGTCGTTCTCGAACTTTGGAGTTGTAGTAGCGTGCGGCTGCGTTCTGATAGTTGGCTATTCTGATGAGTGCCTGATCGCGCCTTTCACTAAGGAAGTCTAGTTCATCAAAGAGGAGTGAATCGTTGAGTTCTTCGTTTTCTGGTAAGAGACGTCGTCGCGGTCCTGGAGAAGTCACTTCGGAGGGTATGACACATTCAGTTCCGTAGACAAGGGCAAAAGGAGTTTCTCCCGTTCCGCGTTTGGGAGTGGTGCGGTGGGACCATAGAACGCCTTCCAGCTCATCTGCCCAGCGACCCTTCTTCGCGTCCAAACGCTTCTTAAGACCATCGAGAATTGTTTTATTCATTGCTTCTGCTTGTCCATTTCCCTGGGGATGACGAGGAGTGGATTTGTTGAGTCGAATTTTCCACTTTGCGCAGAAGGCCTCGAACCTGTTGGAGATGAACTGAGAACCGTTGTCGGTGATAATTTCGAATGGAATTCCGTGACGACATATGATGTTTCGCCAGACGAAACTTTCGACTTGGGCGTCTTTGATACTTGAGTAAGCCTCAGCTTCCACCCACTTTGAGAAATAATCTGTTAAAACAAGTAGGAAACGCTTCTGTTTCGACGCATGCAGAGGTCCTACGATGTCCATCGCCCACCTCATGAATGGGTAAGGGGAGGTGACGGAAGAGAGCTTCTCTGTTGGTTGATGAATTTTGGGAGCATGACGTTGACATCTTTCGCACTTGGCTGAAAACTTAATGCAATCATTCACGATGGTAGGCCAGAAGTGGCCATGTCGCTTAATCTTGATTGCCAAGGCTTTGCCTCCTGAGTGATTGCCGCAGGATCCGCTGTGTACTTCTTCCATGACTTGTCTGGCCTCTTGTCCCTCTACGCAGGTGAGCAAAGGACCAGAGAATCCCCGTCTGTAGATGTTGTCGTCGAAGAGGACGTACCGAGCTGCTTGTTTCTGCACCTTGCGAGCTGCCCACTTGCTGTTAGGGAGCTTTCCACCGACGATGTAAGCGCGAATTTGATCCATCCAAGGTTTATCGCAACCGTACTCGGGTTCTTCATCTGTTTCCATGGGGACGGTCATGTCTTTATTTATAGGCTCAAGCGGAAAGTTCTGCGTGGTGGACTCTTCGAGTTGTCTTAGGTCTTCGGGGTCCTCGGCTTCGGTGACATCGGCCCTGATGACTTCGGGTTCGATGGCATCGGGGATATCGGGCCCGATGACTTCGGGTCCGATGGCATCGGCGCCAGACGCTGGTGTTGGCGAAGGTGCAGGTTCTGTGTTTGTTTCAGCCTCCGTCATTTCAACGTCGTTGACCCTTGTTTCAGTAGTGGCTTCAGTCCGTTTAGCAGCCTGTGATCGCGTTGATATAGCGAGCGCCATATCTCGTTTGATGCTCGGGAATTCGATGATCTCTACGGGGATAACCCGTTTCAAGGTTGGATCTTTTGGTGGAGCCGAAGCGGAGGCAAGGTTTGCCAAGGCGTCTGCGTCAACGTTTTCTCCTCGGGGGATTCGTGTCAGTGTGAACTCTTTGAATGTCAAGGCAAGGTCCTTGACTATTTTTTGATAAGCTTCCATCCGATCGTCTTTAGTTGCGTACTCGCCACTGAACTGGTTGGAGACCAGTTGTGAATCGCAGAAGGCGTGAACGTGCTCGATGTTGAGTCCTTTGGCGAGCCTCATTCCAGCGATGATGGCTTCGTATTCTGCTTCGTTATTGGAGGCTTTGAAGCCTAGACGGAAAGATTGCTCGAGGATCTCGCCTGTTGGTGATGCTAGGCGTATCCCCACTCCAGACCCGCTTTTGGAAGATGAGCCGTCGACGTGTAGCTCCCAGATCCCTGGTCGAACCTCCTTTGCGGAATGGTCTTCTGGGAGTTCGATAAGGAAGTCTGCCAACACTTGCGACTTGTTGCACGTTCGTCCTTTATATTCGATGCCGTATTCGCTAAGTTCTATAGCCCACTTAGCCAATCTGCCAGACTGACTTGGACTATGTAAGACCGTACGTAAAGGGAAAGTGCTGAGAATTACGATGGTATGAGATTGAAAGTAAGGCCTTAACTTTCGTGATGCCATGACGATCGAAAGAGCTAGCTTCCCTAGCTGAGGGTATCTTGTCTCTGCGTCGGTGAGGGTCTTGCTAACATAGAATATGGGCTTTTGCTCGCCCCTCTCTTCGCGTACTAACACAGCACTCACTGCTGTTTCTGAAACGGCAATGTAGAGGAAAAGAGGTTCCCCGGTGACTGGCTTAGCGAGGATAGGCGGCGTCGCCAGATATTCTTTGAGCTGTTTGAGAGCGTCTTCGCATTTGTCGGACCATTCGAATTGCTTGTTACCTCGTAGCGTGTCATAGAAAGGCAAGCACTTGTCAGTCGAGCGCGAGATGAAACGGTTAAGCGCAGCGACTCGTCCAGTTAGTCTCTGCACCTCGCGCTTGTTTCTTGGGGATGCCATTTGGATGAGCGCATCGATCTGCTTCGGATTGGCTTCAATGCCACGACGAGTGACTAGGTATCCCAAGAATTCTCCTGACGTTACCGCGAACCTACACTTTGTGGGGTTTAGCTTCATGTTGTGAAGGTTCAGCTGTTCGAAGCAAGCTTCCAGGTGAGAGATGTGGTCTTCTTCTTCGAGGGATTTCACGAGCATGTCGTCTATGTACACCTCCATTGTTTTGCCTAACTGATCCCTGAACATCTTGTTCACGAGCCTTTGATACGTTGCTCCTGCGTTTTTCAGGCCGAAGGGCATCACCTTGTAACAATAGATTCCGCGGTCGGTGATGAAAGCGGTCTTCTCTCTATCTTCGGGGTGCATTAGTATTTGATTATAGCCTGAGAAGGCGTCCATGAATGTCAAGAGTTTGTTTCCAGCTGTTGCTTCCACCAGGCGATCGATGTGAGGTAGAGGGAAGCTGTCCTTCGGGCATGCTTTGTTCAGATCTGTGAAATCCACGCAGACACGCCACTTCCCGTTCTTATTTTTTACCACGACTGGGTTGGCGAGCCAGTCGGGGTATTTGACTTCGGTGATTGATCCGACGCGTAGAAGCCTTTCGACTTCGTCGTTTACCGCTTTTGCTCGGTCGGGACCGAGCTTCCTCCTTTTCTGTTTTATTGGCTTGAACGTCGGGTCGACGTTGAGTTCGTGGCTGGCCACGCTGATGTCTATTCCAGGCATGTCTTCCGCTGCCCAGGCAAAGGTGTTGATGTTTTTCTGGAGGAAGACCACGAGTTTCTTTTTAATGTCTTCATCAAGCGTAGCTCCGATCTCCACACATCTTTCGGGGTGTTGCTCGTCAATGCATATAGATTCTACAGGTTCGCAGGTGGGTCGCTCTTCTTCTACACGACCTTCTGCAATCTGTAATTGCTATAAGAGGTCAGTCAAGTTCTTGACCTGCTCGGGGCTGGTTCTCGCTCTTTTTCGTGATTCTTGAGGTTTAGGGTCGTCCTGCTTCTTCTCGATGTTTCTCATCTTATGCTCAGCTAGAAAACAGGTACGGGAATCTCTCTGATTTCCCCATATTGTTTTTATCCCGATGGGAGTTGGGAATTTGAGGCATAAGTGGTATGTCGAAGGTACAGCTCTCATCAGGTTGAGCCACGGGGTTCCCATGATCATGTTGTAGATCGCCGGATGATCAGAGACGGTGAAGTCGACCATCTTCTTCACGGTGCCAGCTTGGACAGGAAGGCGAATCGTTCCCATAGTCATGGTTGTCTCACCAGAGAAGCCTGTTATGGGTTTAGGCCTTCCTTTGATTGTGGACAGATCGATCTTCATTCGCTCAAGTGTTTTCTTGAAGATGACATCCACTGAGCTTCCTGTATCGATGAGAACGCGAGCGACGTTGAAGTCGTAGACAGTAAGGTTGATGACCAAGGGATCGTTGTGTGGTTGATCAAGGCCCTCGGTGTCCTTCTCGTCGAAGGTGATTGAGTCGCTGGAAAGCCTTGGCTTCGCGGGTGCTGATATGTTTGCGCAGACGTCAGCGCGGCGTTGGTAAGCTTCGATCGCAGTCTCATTATCAGCACAGTACTGCGAGCCTCCCATTATCATGTTGATCACTTCGTATTGGTGTTCGTTTTCCATGCCGTCATCGCGGCGTCGGCGTCTGGGAGTATCCGCTTGTTCCTCGACGTTAGCGGGGGCTTTCTCCTCTGGCTTGAAATCCGATAAGCTGTTGTTGTTTTTTAAGGTGCCTTCCGTGAGTTTGGCTATGAGCTGTCGCCCTAACTCTCGGCACCTTGCGGTTGAGTGTCCATTAGATTTGTGGAAATCACAATATAGCTTCTCGTCATAGTCCTTCGACTCTCTGGTCCAGGTGTTGTTAAAGGTTCCTCTGCCACGACCGCGCCCACGGCCTCTTCCGCATCCGCGACCTGATGACTCTACTTGATAGTTGTGAGCCCCTCCGGATCCTCCTTCGTATTCGACGTAGGTAGGATTGTTTTTCTTAGGTGCAGCGACTTTGGCTGGTTCGTTTGCTTGTTTGGTCTTTCCGCCTTTCCTGGCTTGGATTTCCTCTTCGGTTCGAGCGAAGTCGGCTGCGCGATGGAGAGCGTCTTGAATTGTTATCGGCGTGTTGACGCTCATCTCTTGCCAGAATGGGGATGGGCACCGAAGTGCCCCTCGCAGGGCTTCCAGGGCTGACTTGTTGCTGATACCTTCAACCTTTGAAAGCGTGCTTTTGAACCTCGTCATGAAAGATCGAAGACTCTCGTTCTCGCCTTGCTTATTATTCCATAGTTCTGAGTCGTAGATCTTCCGTTCCATGAAGATGTTGTAATGTTGGACGAATAACTCGGAAAGCTGAAGAAAAGTGTGGACTGAGTTTTTCTCCAGCTTGTAGAACCATTGTAACGCAGGCCCCTTGAGACTTTCCACAAACAGCTTGCAGTAGACGATGTCTTTTTCCGTTTCCTTGAAGTTTGCTCTCCCCAAGGAAACTTCGAATTCCATCAGATGATCCGAAGGGTCAGTGGTTCCTTCGTAGATGGGTAACTTGATCCTCCCGGGATCGGAGATTTTTGTCTTCGCGATTCGTTCGTCGAAGGGTGTATTCCTCGCCTTTTCTAGAACCTGGGCGATGGCAGGAGCCTTTCCCGTTCCCTGATGCATCTACGATTGGGTGTACTTTAGGTCTGAGGTCACCCGATCCATCTGAGCTTTAACTGCAGCGAGCTCTGCAGTGTAAGAGCGTTTTAATGCTCTGCGCTCCTGCTCCTTCTTGTACCTCTCTTCGCTAGAGCAGTTGGAGTATTCCGCGGTGTCCCCCACAATCTCTGTCTTGGAAGAACTTGACGTGCTTTTAGTGTCAGGGGCGCATGGTTCCTGTCGGTTTCCTTCTGGACCTTCCGCCCGTGTACGCTTTGCGGGAGCTGGTTCTTCTCCGTCGGAGACGTCTACGACGCGTTCGGGGGACTTGTCCGTTTCTCGACGCGGAGGTGGTGGTGGTAAATCCTCTGGGTTCCCCCGAGCAGTGCGACGCGCTGAGAAGTCGAGGCGTTGAGGGTCGACGCGCGCTCTGAGTCTCGTTGTGTTAGGTCTTTCGCGTTTTCTTCGCGAAAGAGCTTTCAGTTCCTTCGAGTTCTCTTCGATCATCTTGGCTTGCTTCTTCTGCTCAGTGAAGAAGTCTTCTAGCATCTTCTTCACCTCGGTTAGGTCATCACGAGCAGGGGTTTTTGCAGCGGTAGCCTCGATCGAAGGTTCTCTTTCCCGGTTGTCTCTGCGGGACGTGTTCTCTTCGCCACTCACCATATTTGAGTTGTTACGTAGCTTTTTGGTGTAAGAAATTCTCTAAATCCCCTTGGTCGGCGCCAAATTGTGGAAGCCGGAATTCGCACAATTAGATTTGTAAGGGTTTCGAGAGGAAGCAGAGATTTCTGAAGATAAGCTATGAAGAACAATGATGAGCAGAGAGAAATTAGTGTTTGTAATTACTTTGTATTGCTTGTGTGATAAAAAGTGTCAATGAATCGTTACAAGTGTTTTGCCTTCCTATATATAACCCCCTAAGTCGGCTAAGCCTTTTTCCTAAACCCTTAGGGATTTCCTTTTTCGCCTATGTCGGTTGAGCCTTATGTCGGCTTCGTTGCTGGGCTTTGACATGCTGAACCTTCTGGACCCCTTGCTGAAGTTCTGACGGACGTTGACGGACCTGAAGCCGATGGGAAAGGCTCAGGCGCCGATGGCAAGTGCCTGGATGCCGATGAGGCTAGGGACATCGGCATCACTAGGCAGTGACATCGGCGCCCCTGCCTGTCATCGGTGTCACTGCCCAGTGACATCGGTGCCAGGCGGCCTTCGTCTTCACAGCGCCTTCTGCTGGCTCTGTGACCTCTCCGATGCTGCATCATGGCTTCTCCCGAGATGAAGGCCACTTCGAAGGTTCCTCCAACAGGTAGAAGGTTCAGTAGACTTAGGGGTTTTCAGGAGGTCTTCACCTTCGTCTGTGGGTGAAATGACCATGCGCGTTGCTTATCATAACTTTGGAGGTCGAGGCTCAGCGGGTGAAATCCGACCCCAACATAGCACTAGTAAGTTTGGTACACACATCTTTGGGAAGTTTGAAACATGTCATAGCGTAGACCGGAAGCGCAAGTCCTATAGATTTGAGGAGAATCTCTTTACCGCCTTGTGATAGAGTCTTGGCAAACCAACCTGTAAGACGACCTTGGAGTTTTTCTTGCAGAAAACTTAATAACTTCCTCTTTGAACCACTGAAACATTCTGGATGTCCCAGGTAAGAGCCTTCACCACCTAACTTGTCGATACCTGATTTGCTCAAATTTACCCTGAGCTACTCTCTCAAATTAAGAGGTCGTCGTAGTAGGGGTCGAATCACTGGGAGTCAAATCAAACGATAGGAATATTGACTTCAAATTCGGCTAAGTAAAATAATATAAAATAAAGACAAAAGCAAATCGAAACAGAGAAAGATTGTTGATTTAAAATTCAATTAAACAAAGTGCTAGGCTTTTGGGTAATTCTCAGGATGAATCAGAATTGCAGGTTAAACAAAATCAGGATTTAATTAAGAACCATTCTAGAACTTGGAACACTAATGTATAATTAACCAACTGTCGTTGCGAAAACTAACTATGTCTAAACCCTAGAAAACCAAATTTCTTTGCGAATTCAATCAATTTAAACAAGCATTAAATTCAAGTCCAATTTGTTCACAAAATCCCTAAACCAAATTTCTTTGCGAATAAGTAATTTTGCTCACCTAAGATCTAGTTCTGGCTAATCAATTACACTTTCGTGTCAATCTATCAACCTAAGATAACTAATTTAGAGTGATCAATTCTAAATCAGAGTTAAAGCAATCTAGGTGAAGAACCTAACAGATAATCCTAACAAGTGAGTTTACCCTAACAATTCATCATCATTCCATTCGAACTACCCTAAACCTAACAAGCAAACTACTCAGACATGGCAGCAAAGCAAATCATAGCTGAATAATACTGCATAAAGAAAGAGAATAAGAATAAGAACAATAGGGTTCGAAGAATCTCAAAGTATAAAGTAAACTTGTCTCCCTAAAAACCCTAAAAATCTCTCTCTAAACTTTGTTAAGTAAAATCTAAAAGTTCTGATCTAAAAACCTAAAATAAACTATTTATAGAGGTAGAACTCGTGGTGGGCTTTTATGACGGTTTATTGGTAACTTCTGGCCCGAAAATGAACAATTTTCCTTCTTTAAAATGTATTAGGTCGGTCTTCTGCGAGCACCTGTCGATCGATCGTCTATGTGTCTGTCGATCGACAGGCTGTAGTGTAGCTGTCGATCGATCGTCCTTCTTGTGGCTGTCGATCGACAGGCTGCTTCATATCAACTTCTTTTCTTGCAAAATCCGGCTCCAACCTTGTTTACGCTTCAAAATGCACCGTATTCACCATATAAGCTCCTCACGTGTAATAACCTGTTAAGACACTAAAAAGACTCGAAATACAACGAAAAGACTCGATAAAAGGACTTATATCATGGTCGAAAACCGGTAAAAACCATGATATATCAACTCCCCCAGACTTAGCTTTTGCTTGCCCTCAAGCAAACTAGAGACTAAAACTGAAGTTGAGGTTTGAAAATCGCGAGAACTTACTTATCTTTGGGAACATTGCTTTCGCTTTCTCGACTCTTTCGTTGCATGTAAACAAAGTACCTTTGGCGGTCACGAATCTCAACCATCATAGGTTGGGCCTCAAATCTTAACCTGCAAACCCATCAGTTTCACATTCTCCTAACTGTCGCACACTCGATCGAAGTGATGATGGAATTCTCTCCAATGATATCAACCAAGTAAAAGGGCTAGGTGTGATGTAAAAGGCTTTTGTGTTTAAGTGGAGCTAAAGAGTGTTTAGGGTTACCGGATTTTATTTGGTGGATGCAGACATTATGCATAATCACAAGAGAGAGTCGGGTCCAGTTGATGCCCACAGTTTCTCATTCACATTGCACTCCCTCCTCCAAAACGTTATTAGGAACCAAACACCTTCATATAATAATCACGTTCCACTTTCCACATCCAACTTCCTCATTCCTTGGGATTTTCTTTTGAAGCTAGAGACTTATTTAAATAATCATTTCCCTTTCCCTTTCTTATTTTTCGAAATAAAATACTTTAATTTTTTTTTTTTTTTTTTTTTTTTTTAAAGGGGGGGAAATGATTTTACAAAGATATTAGTCTCGAAAATTACCATTGTTGTGTATAAAGTCCCAAGGAACGCTTAGCATTGCTGCTCACTTTCAAGTACTCCTACCAAATCCTTTTCCTGTGCAATTTTTGTGAATGAAAAACTGCGTCGGACCTCTTTCTCTCTGGAGTTTATACACATCTTGCACATAAAACTAAAGGAAAAGAGATCGCATGAGGCTTGAACAAAAGGTTAAGGTTAGGGGTTGGGTACCAACTAAAAATGAGCTGGCCATTCAGGATCAACAAAGAGTGGTAAAGAGAATAAGGAGTCCTGAATGTTTTACTGTCGTGATATCACCAAAGAGAATATAGCGAGATGGAGATCAAGTGTGCTAGTCTGGAGTTTGATCTACTTCGTTCTGCAAATTGCGATAAGAGGGGAACCTGTACTATCATCTGATTTCGAATTCGTTCCATCCAAGGCTTCATCGCAACAGCTAAAAGTTTCAAAAACTAAGCTTTATTCCTAAGAAAGATCATTATTCCCTACATTTTGACTCAATAAAAACAAATTTTTTGACTCCAAAATAGAAAACAATGTTAGTAACTACCTCCCCCAGACTTAAACAACACTGTCCCCAGTGTTATTAAATCTGAGATTGGTGAAAAGAAAAAGAAAAAGTCAGAAAATTTGTGAAAATAATGAAATTCGGACCTGTTCTGTTGGCCTGTCGATCGATCAGTACGATGTGTGTCGAACGACAGGTCTTTATTGGGGCTGTCGATCGACAACCACCAGGTGTGTCGATCGACAGGCTCTCGGAAATTCTGAAAACTTGGTTTTGACGACTGATGTTGTTGGAGAAATCTAAAGAAAAACTGAAGATCACTGAAACAAAATACCATCAAATACCACAGTAAAGAGTCGCAAACAACAATGTTCACAAATCCTAAAAATTAAAAGGAAACAAAGAACAAACTGACTCAAAGAAAGAAAAATGACTCAAAAGAAAAGAAAAACTTACAGGTGGGTTGCCTCCCACCAAGCGCTTGTTTTCAGTCTTTAGCTGGACTGCGGATGACGTTTAGGCTGGAGGTGGATCACTGAAATGCACTCCCCCAGACTTGCAAGGAACAATACCAGGAAAGAGCTTCATAGTATTGTTTAGCATCTCTTGGACAACTATCTCTCCCTTGTCCCTCAACTCCGAAGGAATGACAATTCTGAACTTGGAGAATGCTTTAGAGGTCTTTTTGCGCTTCACCTTGGGGGACTCATCGCACTTGGAGCTTGTAGGAATGTTTTGACGTGGAGTGGGAGGAGCCAGCTTGAGAACGTTTTGAACCTTCTTCATCTCATTTTCAAAACCCAGCGTATCTCCAACATTGACACTCATACAGGAAGCTGATGTGACAAGAACCGAAGGATAGAAAACATCCTTGTTGATGTTCGAGAAGGAGATCCGCTTGTTAGGAAAATCCACCATTGCTCCCACTGTTGCAAGGAACTGTGCACCAAGAACCAATGGTTTACAGATTTCATCCTTTCTCTCAATGATGTAGAAGTCCGTAGGAACAAGACAATCTCCTATTTGAATCGATACGTCAGGAATGAAGCCTTTAGAAATCGTACATGATCTATCTATGAGCTCGATAGGAGTCCTTAAGGGTTGTAACTCCAAGATTCCTAGCTTCTTTGCAACAGCCTCACACATAACATTCACATTTGCTCCTGTATCGCATAGAGAATCCTTCAGTTCTACACCATTGATCGAACAAGGAACCACAAACATTCCCGGATTTAACAACTTTGGCAGCTTCCTCAATGATGTTGGAGCTTGTTTCCCTTTGACCTTAGATGCTTTTTGACTGCCTTGGTCGGTGCACGAGGGGTACAGACTCCTTGGATACGGAATCTTGGGCTTGTAGACACGTTCAATGGCAGTTTCAGACTGACATTCGAAAACCTCTGCATTTTTCGGGGCTGTCGATCGATCAACACAAGGTGTGTCGATCGACAGGGCAGATGAATTTGCATTCGTACAGAAATTTCCCGTGGCTGTCGATCGACACTCACTGTGTGTGTCGATCGACAGGGTCTGTTTTTCGATTGCCGTCAGATGTAGGTGTCGATCGACAGCAGGAGGCCTGTCGATCGACAGGCTCTCTGAAATCTCAAAATTAAGGTTTTCTTCAAGAACCACGAGCAAGGCTTCATCTTCGCACTTCTCAATAGTTGGAAACAGTTGTTCTTCACTCTTCAACGTGATAGAATTGGAGAAATGCTTTGGGTTCATGTCAGATTTCCCTGGAAGACAACCTTCTTGTCTCTTTACATTTTCAGCAGTCTGAGCAACCTGAGTATCAAGCTTCTTCAAGTGAATGTTGATGGCTTCTATTTTTCCATTGAGATTAGTGTACAGCCCGTCAATCTTCCCATTGATACTTGCTGTTAGGGTTTGTTGCCCCTCAAGAAGCTGCTCGAACATACTCTTCAAGTCACTTTCTGAAGATTTAGCAGGAATCGGTTGATACGATGAAGATCCGTAGTTCCTCTGATTGTAATTGTTGTATCCCTTGTTCTCTGACTGATTCCCATACCGCTGACTCTGGTAGCCATTCTGGTTGATGTAATTAACATCTTCCTCAACAATCTCAGCTCCATTTGTTTGACCAGCTCTTCGTCTCCTTTCCTCATCAATCTTCTTTGTACTATTGCTAGTAGACACGTTCTTGATGAGCTCGAGGCAATCAGTTGGGAATCTGGTCTTGAAATTCCCATTACTCGCAGCATCTAGAGTCATTTGATGTCTCCAATCCATTCCTCTGTAGAATATACCTAGCAGCTGAACTTCTGTAAATCCGTGATGAGGACAATCTCTCTGATATCCCTTGAACCTTTCCCACGCAGCTTTGAAAGATTCTGTCAGATTCTGAACGAATGTTTGGATTTTAGCCCGTAGATCCTCTGAGCGCGACTCATCGTAGAAGTGACTCAGGAAAGCACTCTTGGTATCTCTCCAAGTAGTCAGTGAGCCTGGCTCCAACTGCTTCAGCCAAGAGGCTGCCTCTCCAGCAAGAGAAAATGGGAAGAGCTTACACATAATGTAGTCTTCCGACACGTTGTTAGCCTTGATGCTAGACGCAAGATCCTCAAACATCTCAAGATGATCCATGGGGTGCTCTGATGGGTGCCCATGGAACTGATGTTGAGCTACAAGAGAGAAGTACGCAGGCTTCAACTCAAAATCCCTCCGCTCAAATCTAGGAGGTCGAATCGATGCCCTGTTGGCGTAATGTTCTTCAGGACGGTAGTAGTCTCCCAAAGTGCGTTGGTTAACTACTGCCCCCTGAGGTCCGCGATTCGCCTGAGCCAGATGCTCAATCTCTGCGCGCCGGCGCTCTAACTCAACCCTTTGACGATCTAGCTCAGCACGCTCTGCTGCAACTGGATCCATAACCTCAATGATGTTACCAGCTTCATCAATGGGGTCTCCCTGATTGTTGTATCGATTGCCATCTCGATCAACATTCTCCCCTTCAGCATTCCGAAAAACCACTACAGCTCGATTAACCATCTTAGCCAACTGAAACACAAAAACAAAAGAAAACGCGTAAAAACGAACAAAAATAACTTAGTCAGAATTCTAGAATCAAAATCCTATGGAAGATTTTGACTCCCCGGCAACGGCGCCAAAATTTGATTTGCTCAAATTTACCCTGAGCTACTCTCTCAAATTAAGAGGTCGTCGTAGTAGGGGTCGAATCACTGGGAGTCAAATCAAACGATAGGAATATTGACTTCAAATTCGGCTAAGTAAAATAATATAAAATAAAGACAAAAGCAAATCGAAACAGAGAAAGATTGTTGATTTAAAATTCAATTAAACAAAGTGCTAGGCTTTTGGGTAATTCTCAGGATGAATCAGAATTGCAGGTTAAACAAAATCAGGATTTAATTAAGAACCATTCTAGAACTTGGAACACTAATGTATAATTAACCAACTGTCGTTGCGAAAACTAACTATGTCTAAACCCTAGAAAACCAAATTTCTTTGCGAATTCAATCAATTTAAACAAGCATTAAATTCAAGTCCAATTTGTTCACAAAATCCCTAAACCAAATTTCTTTGCGAATAAGTAATTTTGCTCACCTAAGATCTAGTTCTGGCTAATCAATTACACTTTCGTGTCAATCTATCAACCTAAGATAACTAATTTAGAGTGATCAATTCTAAATCAGAGTTAAAGCAATCTAGGTGAAGAACCTAACAGATAATCCTAACAAGTGAGTTTACCCTAACAATTCATCATCATTCCATTCGAACTACCCTAAACCTAACAAGCAAACTACTCAGACATGGCAGCAAAGCAAATCATAGCTGAATAATACTGCATAAAGAAAGAGAATAAGAATAAGAACAATAGGGTTCGAAGAATCTCAAAGTATAAAGTAAACTTGTCTCCCTAAAAACCCTAAAAATCTCTCTCTAAACTTTGTTAAGTAAAATCTAAAAGTTCTGATCTAAAAACCTAAAATAAACTATTTATAAAGGTAGAACTCGTGGTGGGCTTTTATGACGGTTTATTGGTAACTTCTGGCCCGAAAATGAACAATTTTCCTTCTTTAAAACGTATTAGGTCGGTCTCTGCGAGCACCTGTCGATCGATCGTCTATGTGTCTGTCGATCGACAGGCTGTAGTGTAGCTGTCGATCGATCGTCCTTCTTGTGGCTGTCGATCGACAGGCTGCTTCATATCAACTTCTTTTCTTGCAAAATCCGGCTCCAACCTTGTTTACGCTTCAAAATGCACCGTATTCACCATATAAGCTCCTCACGTGTAATAACCTGTTAGGACACTAAAAAGACTCGAAATACAACGAAAAGACTCGATAAAAGGACTTATATCATGGTCGAAAACCGGTAAAAACCATGATATATCAATACCCAAGGCTGATTTAACCTGTTGTTGTTGAGACTGAGGTACTCTCTTCCCAAAGATAATGGATGATTTCTGTTTATTAATCTCTTGGCCAGAGGCCAAACCATACAGTTTCAAGCAGTTGGAAATTGCTTCAGCTTCTTCGATTGTAGCTTTACACATCAAGAGGATGTCGTCAGCGAATAATAGGTGATGTATAGCCGGACCTGCAGCTGACACTCTAATGCCAGAGAGTTTCTTAGAGGCTGCAGCATTGTTGAGACAGTTGATCAAAGCTTCTGCACAAAGAATGAATAAGAAGGGAGAGAGCGGGTCACCCTGACGAATACCACGCTCTGGTTTGATGAAACCATGTGACTTGCCATTAAGAAGGACAGAGTACGTCACTGTGTTAACACAAGACATTATCCAGCTTATCCATTTCCTATCAAATCCAAGTTTCTCCATTAAAGATTCCAAGAAGTTCCATTCGACGCGATCAAAGGCTTTAGACATGTCGGTTTTTAGACATTCCTCTGCTACCAAATCATTAGTCATTAGGCCGTGGACCATCTCATGGGCCATAATGATGTTATCAGTGATGAGCCTACCCGAAACAAATGCTCCTTGAGTCTCTGAAATAATGGATGGCAAGAAACCCTTGAGGCGTTCACATAAATTTTTTGAGATGATCTTATACTGAACCGGGCAGAGACTGATCGGCCTCATGTTTTTCATCTGGGTTAGGTGTGCAATTTTTGGCAGCAGACATAGTTGAGTATGGTTCCAGCCTGTGGGAAGGATTGCCGATGCGAAGAAGCTTTGTATTTCCGTTGTTAGAGAAGGACCAACAATGTGCCAATATTTTTGGTAAAATATTCCGGTGAGACCATCTTCTCCTGGGGCACTGCTTCCTTTAACCACAAACGCAGCTTTTTTAATCACCTCTATCGTTACTGGGGCCGTGAGAACATAGTTGATCTCCGGCGAGACTCGTTTTTCCATTCCGTGGAGCAGAGAATCAAGATCAAAGGGGTTTGTACTAGTGAAAAGTTCTCTGAAATATTCCACCGCAATGTTACCTTTAGAACCTTCAGAAAAATGTTCTTGATTGTCTTTATCCAAGAGCATAAGAACCTTGTTCTGAAGTTTCTTTCCTTTTACACAGTTATGGAAGTAACTTGTGTTCATATCCCCAGCTTTGAGCCATCGTTCTCGGCTTTTTTGTCGCCAAAATAATTCCTCTTCCCTGTAGGCTAACGTTAGCTCCTTTTTCAAGTTTTGCATAAGAAGAAAATCAGGCCGGAGCTTAGCAACTTCATTTTCGAGACTGGCCTGCAACCGCACAATCTTATCTCTTGAGTTGAGATCAGATGATCTTTTCCAGCGTGAGATTTCCTTCCGACATTTATCGATACGATCCATAACAGAGAGGTCCTCTGTACCAGGTCCACACCAACCGTGCTTGACTACTTCTTCAAACCCTTCCTTCTTTGTCATTCTTTTATCAAAGTAGAATCTTCCTCTACCTGGTTCATCACCTTCCAAAGCAAACCAAGTACGTAAAGGCCGGTGATCCAAAGCCCAAAGACGCATATATTCAACTTTGGATCGTGGGAATAATTGGAACCATTAGTCATTTCCAAAACAGCGATCTAGTCGACATTGAACCAAGATTTTATCACGCCATCCTCGTCAAGAGAGTGAGTTTCCGCTGCTTCGGATTTCCTTAATCTTACAATTCTGAGCCATTGATCGGAAACCCCAGAAGGTAGATTCATTGCGAACCACTCCACCTAGTTTTTCTTCGTTTGACATTAACTCATTGAAATCACCTGTGAGCATCCATGGCTCGTCTCTGGAGATACCTATAGCTTCCAATTGATCCCAAACATCTTGTCTATGAGCTCTTACAGGATCACCATAGACACAAGAGAGAAAGAAAGAGGTTGAACCCATTTTAACTTTCATGTCTATGAGTCTACGATTTTTGGAGATAATCTCAACATCAAAACTTTTCTTCCACATAACCACCAAGCCACCACTGTATCCACGCGGCTCAACAGTGACCAATGTATCATAACCTAAACTTTTTGACAACTTTGAAATGTAACTGAAATTTTGCTTTGTTTCCATCAAGAACAAAAAATCTGGAAAATACTTTCTTCGTATTGTCTGGATGCGACGAACTGTCTCAGTGCTTCCTGCACCTTGACAGTTCCAACTCAATATACTCATTGGGATTACAGCGGCTTCAAATCGGAAGCCACCGTATTGTTCGAAGTTCGTGGGGATTTGGAGTTTGAAGTTGGTACATTCTCTATAGCCTTTCTTTTGCTGCTGCTTAAAATATTGTTGGACGGATTCTCCGGAGGAGCCGGTAGGACCGTAGCTCCCTGATTTTGACGTAGCTTCCTTTTCCAAGCTGGAGGACGTCTTCTTTCCTTTTTCTTTGTAGTAAGGCTTCCGGCTGAAGGTTCTCTGGAAGAGATACCCATACGAAAATCTGTGGGGTAATGTGCTACATTACTGGAGGAGAAACTATTAGGGGACGGCATTTCTCCATCATAAAGATTAGGAAAATCTGGATTTGGTTCAGAAAAGGTTGATTTGCCATCTTTGAGATTCTGATGACGAAACTTTGAACTTTCTTCATCAATACTGAAAACATGACCCTTCCCCTTGTCAATGTTTGTAGTGATCTTTGGAATCTGAGGTCGTGATTCAGCTGAACCTTCACCTATGGATTGTTGCACACGAATTACTCTGGCCTGACTCTCCGTACGGTTCGAGTGTGTGACATATTGTAAGGCGACATCTCGCATCTCGCATCTCGACATCTCGATTGAGTTTAGAATTTACTCTTCTTTTTTGCTAAAAAAAGCTCTCTCTCTTCTCTCTTTCATATCTTTCAGAGAGAGAGACGATTTTCGATTAATCGGAAATCTCTATTCCGGCTAAGGCATAGCCGGATTCTTTTGTTTTGTAAGATATTTCTGCTTAGACAGAACCTTTCCAATCGAGTGCGTGATTCCCCTATCCTAAAAGAATAAATCTTTGTCCCCATAATTGGGTCTCTAGAAGGTTTAGGCAAAGTGTCTTTTATTGATTTGAGTATCATGTTTTTGGAGATTCTCGAAGGGATTTGATGCAAAATCCTGTGCGGCTGTGTTTAGCACGGTGTTTTGTACCCTCTCTTTAATTTCTCTGGTTTATTTCCGGTGGGTTACGGCTTTTCCGTTCGTGAAGGCTCGGTGGTGCTAGAGGAAGGTTCTCACATCAGTATTCAGAGAGAAGCAATCTAGAATAGATGAAAACCGTTAGAGTTTCGCCGGAAAGTTGACTCCTGGGAATTTGGCGGCGGTGGTTCATTTTCTTAAGTTTATCTCATATACGTGTAGCATTTTTCTTAATCATTATCTCATTAGTTTGTGGGATTTAATGATTGGGCTTAATTTGTAATATTATGGGTTGTTGGGCTTTGATTACTTTTGTAACTTGAAGTGCCCTTTTTTGGGCTTTAATGAAAATTTGGCCGACAAAAAAAAAAAGAGTTTAGAATTTACTTGTCAACCTCTAATTAGGGGGTAGATAATGAAAAAACACAAGAATTGGGGGAGTATAAATGTAAAGTGGTAAAAGCTGAAGTCGGTTCCAATTATTTCCGGATCTTTATAATTCGCCGTCGGACTTAACTTTCTCTTTCCTTTTGGCCTCTCTCTCTCATTCAATCCGAAACCGAGCGCTGCTTCGTGCCAAGGCTTTCTTCCTTTGGATCTGGTAAACGATTTCATCTTCTCTTTCATTACGTGCTGTTATCGTTTGGATCTTGGTTTCATTTTGGAACCCTAGCTAGATGAACGCATTTGGAGCCCTAGAATCGGTGGCTTTGTATTTGGGTTTCTGATAATTTAGGGCTTTAAAACCTTAGATTTCTGTCTAATCTGGTTATCGCTCGAGAATTCTATGTTTGTTTGATGATTTCTGGTAATCGATTGAAATTCTATAAAGGTATCTCTATCTTGGGTTAGGTTGTGAGGAGTTTTAGCGTTTGAGAAGATGCCGGCGACTGCGGGAAGAGTGCGCATGCCCGCAAACAATCGGGTGCATAGTAGTGCAGCGCTTCAGACTCACGGAATATGGCAGAGTGCTATTGGGTATGATCCTTATGCACCTACAAGCAAAGAGGAGCCAAAGACTACTCAGCAGAAATCTGAAGATCCTGAGAACTCCTATGCCAGCTTCCAAGGTCTTTTGGCTCTTGCCCGTATCACTGGTTCCAACAATGACGAGGCTCGTGGCTCTTGTAAGAAGTGTGGTCGTGTTGGCCACTTGACCTTTCAGTGCAGGAATTTCTTGAGTACGAAGGAGGATAAGGAGAAAGATCCTGCTGCGATCGAAGCTGCTGTTATGTCGGGCTTGGAGAAGATCAGAAGCCGTGCTGGTAAAGGGGAGTTGAAGGAGGAGGAAGAGAGTAGTGAAGAGGAAGAGGAGAGTGAGAGTTCGGATTCAGATGTTGACTCTGAGATTGAGAAGATTATAGCTGAGAGGTATGGGAAGAAGGGGAGTAGCAGCATCAAGAAGACGAGTTCTTCTTCGATGAAGAAGAAGAAACGTGTTTCTGATGAATCTGATTCTGATTCAGGAGACAGGAAGAGGAGACGGAGGTCGAAGAAGAGAAGGGCGCATAAGAGAAGGAGTGTGAGTGAGTCTGAGGACGAGGAAGAGGGAAGGAGTAAGAGAAGAAAGGAAAGGAGAGGAAGAAAGAGGGCTGACGATGATGATTCCGATGAGTCTTCTGGTGAAGATGATGATGATCGAAGACGTATGAAGAGAAAGAGTAGAAAGGAGAAGAGGAGAAGGAGAAGCCGACGTAATCACTCTGATCCATCTGATTCAGATTCGTCTGAGGATGATGCTAGTGGTAGAAGGCAGAAGCGGAGGAACAAAGTGGCAGCTTCCTCTGACTCAGATGTTTCAGGGGATGACGTTTCACGCGTTGGAAGGGGTTCTTCTAAACGGTATGAGAAGAAGAGCAGGAAACGCCATCACAAGAAATAGTGAAGTAAGGATCGATTCGGGATTTAATTACATGCTTCTCGGCCGTTTTCACTCTCGGTTGACACTCTCTGCCAAGAATCTATGTACAATGTTGAATAACGAAACTTGTCTATGGGATTTGATTTGTGTTGAAATTTGCAATGAATACTCATGTGAGGCTGTTTGTTTTCAAGAATGTAAGTCGTTTACTCTGTTGCTTTCAAGATTGATCTTCGATTTTGATTATTGATTCTAAAGTTGCGATTGTTAAGTTATTACCGATTTATTTAACAATCAAATAGAGAACAAGTCGGCAATGATAATTGGTAAAGCTTAGAGGTCGGCAACTGTCCTTGTAGACTCGTGAATTGGTTTTTGGCGTGACTCTATGAGGGCAATTTCGTCATTTAACGAGCACAATTCATATCCTATCTCCTTGTGGGTCTTGCACTTTGCTTATTCTCTTCTCCACCGTTGAACAAAAGTTTAAAAAAATATCCACCCGTAGAGGAAGGAAAAAACCACTTTAAAACCCGAGCAAATAGGTGAAAACGTTTCAGAAATAAGTAAGATCAAATCTAAAATATCCCACAAAAAAAAGAAACAGAAAAAGAGCAAGAAGAAGAAGAAGAAGATGCCTTCAAGCACTCTCTCAGGGACTGTGAGCACGCCGAAGCTCTCGGTGGCGATCGACATGGGCAATCCTTTTCTCAATCTCACCGTCGATGCTTTCCTCAAGATCGGAGCTGTAACATTTCTCTCTCTCCCTTAATGATGTGTCATTTTTCTAAGTATTGACATTGTTTCAGGTTGGAGTCACTAAGTCTCTTGCAGAAGACACTTACAAAGCCATCGACAAAGGTAAAACCAAAACGCTCTCTACACACACATATAAAAAGAGTTCCATGTTGTGTATCTGTTATTTCGTGCTTATTACCTTTGCAACTGTGTAGGGAGTCTCTCCAAGAGTAGTCTTGAGGATGGGGTGAGTACTATTTGATCAAATCTGTGAACTATGAGTGTAAATGTCCTTTTTAAGTTTCTGAAATTCTACAAAACATTATTGTTGCAGCTTAAGAACATGTGCAAAGAAGGTGTTTATTGGGGTATGTTGCTTTCTTAATTTATTGTTTTTCTTTCAGTCAAATGAGCAAAAAGGTTAAAAGTTCTGATAATATATGAATATGATTAGGATCTGCGGCTGGAGTTTATGTTGGAACAGAGTATGGAATTGAACGAATCCGTGGCACTAGAGATTGGGTATTATCCTATTCCACATTGTTTGTTACAACTTACAAGGTGCAAAACATATAAGTGAATTGGTTGTGTTTTGTATCAGAAAAACGCAATGTTGGCAGGGGCGGTGACAGGAGCAGTGATCTCTGCGGTTAGTAGCAAAGGCAAAGACAAAGTCGTGATCGATGCCATTACTGGTGGCGCGCTTGCGACCGCATCTAAGTTCCTCAACGATCATTATTTCTACTGAGTTTCAATCTTCCGGTTGGACCATTTTGGTTCCAAGTATGGTGGATTCCTTTATTTCCTTCCAATAAAAAAATGTATTGTTTTTGAATTAATATTTGAGTAATAAAAACTGTAGAGTTTTTCTTCTGCCACATCTCCGAGAACAATGTTTGAATCTTTTATTGTTTGATATAGACTATAGGAAAAAGAAAAATAAGAGCACCCGTAACCGGGGTTTCATTTAAAGGGTATCTCATTAAATAAAGAAATAACTTATTCATCCATTTGTCATTTTTCCATTTGATGATGAGTTTTTTAATGATATATTTAAATAAATTATTAAATTAAATAAAAATATTAAAATAAAATTAATTAGAAACCAACTCAAATCTAACGATGCTCTAACACTATACTTGGACAGTTAGTAATGTAAAGATTATAACATTCCTAATATGCACTTTCAAAATGGAGCATCGGAGGTGAAGCCAATTTTAACAAACAACCGATCAAACTGAGCACGCAGAAGCAAGGCTAGCTCATTGCAATAATAGGTCATGTGCTAAAAAAAAATATTATAAAATTTTAAGGTTTTCTCTGCAAAAATTAGAATATTAGGATTTTTTTACTAAATTTTCAGATATTTAGGTCATTTTTGTAAAAAAAATTAACTAAAATTGTGGACTTGGTGTGGGACCATGTAGGAGTCGCATTTCATCCCTATGAGAACGATATACCGACAAGATCAATTCAACTTCAAAGAGACATAATCGGAGCGAGCCTACAAAGGTCCAGTTGAAATCTAAGCCCAAAATGACATTAAACTCATATGTAAAATGAGCTTAATAAGAATATATGCCTAAATTTAATATATTGCTTAATGGACCTGACCCATTCTATTAGTTTACCTAGGTTACTTAGGGAGACTATATATAGTTCATTGTATTCACCCAGAAAAGGGATCACAACTTTTATCAGAGAAATTCTCTTGTAATAACGCTTAAGCCATAACAGCAATAAACAGAACTCTTTCGATACATCTGTTTTGTGCTAAGTGTTTTCGGAGAACTTTCTTTACAATCTGTTGTGTTCTAAGTGACTCCGCTTATTAGAGATCTCTGCCTTTTCTACAACCCTTGACAAATTTAACTGTGCAGGTTCACGCCCCCACAGTTTGGCGCTGACCTTGGTCACTTAGGAATCACTTAGGAAGGAGAATTCTCTGACACTTAGGAATCACTACCCGTATCAGACCCAACGCAATGACTAGCAGCAACAAGAGCTCCTCAGCATCGCACCCTGACATGGACACCACCGCAACAACTTCAACAGACATGGCCGAGGTGAAGGACATGCTGAAGACGCTCCTCGAGAAGACTGCAAAGCAGGACAAGCTGAACACTACCTCAAGGGCAAGCTAAAGGTTCTCACGACATCACGCAAGAAGGGAGGACCACGAGGATCGATTGGACGGTTCAAACCACATGCCCTCAGCTTCTTGACACCGCGCACTGCACGAAGAGCCACAGATACCACCACCCCCGCAGACAATGGATGCTGCTCCAGAACAAGTTGACAATGCAACGCATGTCAACCCACCAGCTTCAGGAGCAACACACATCAACCTCTGCGGGACTCGCACTGAAAACCGTAACCTACCTACAGATAGGAGCCGTACACAGACTCAGCGAAGCGGCGCAGCCGTGAGACATACACAAGACTTCGCCAACGAGGAAGAAGATCCTTATTGGATCGAGCATGACAGACTCGAGCAGAAGCGTAGAGCGCAACACCAAGCTCAACAGGAAGAGATGACAAAGCTGCGAGCACATATGGAACGAGCCGCCTCTGACCTAAAAATGGTGCAATCCCAAGTACACCGCGTCACCAGCAGGGCTCCAGAAATCGAACGTGTGCTCGAAGAGGTGTAAAACACTCCATTTACTGAACGGATCTCTAAGATAGAATTTACTGACCCTGGAAGGATCAAGATCCAACCTTACGAAGGAAAAACCGACCCAAAGGATCACCTCCTGTCATTCAAAGTAGCGTTGGACAGAGCTAACTTCAAAGAAGAAGAAAGAGAGGCCGGATACTGTAAGTTGTTTATCGAACACCTCAAGAGATCTGCCCTCCAATGGTTCTATAGATTGGAAAAGAACTCAATCGATAACTTCAGACAACTCTCGGGGATATTCGTGCAACACTACGAAATATTTTTGGAGCGAAAGATCTTCGACGAAGATCTATGGAATATTCGACAAGAAGAAAACGAGAGTCTGCGAACCTATATGGAAAAGTTCAAAACAGTACTTTCAAAGGTGGAAGGAATTAGCAACGCCTCCGCATTAGATGCTTTGAGAAGAGCTTTGTTATGCCCCTCTCCCTTTCAACAAGAAATGACCGTGAACGCCTCATCAACCATCCTAGATGCTCTTCATCGCTCTACCAACTTCGCCAAAAGCGAGGACGAGATACGAGCATCGCAAAAATGGGTAAAATCTAAGCCGACAAGTGACCCACCACAGACCACAAACCCCCATACTTCAAAACGGGGTAGTATCAGCTCCGGCTATGTCCAACACGAAGGAAGATTCAAAGGAGCTCACACCTACCAAGTAGAGTCGCCAGGCTATGGTCGTGGTCGGGGCCGAGGTCGAGGACGCGGCAGAGGATCCTGGAATAACACTTGGACCATAAACCAAGAAAAATATGATGAGAAATTATATTGCGATTTCCACAACGTAACTAGATACTCCACCGCAAAGTGTCGCATCCTGGGACAATGACTCACAGCTAGACTAGCTGCTGGCACTCTCAAAGGAGATATCAATGTCAAAGACTTCCCCGTGTACGAAGATAAAGCCCCCGTCGGGAAACCACAGGAGGAAAACCCAAAACGTAGGCGCCGAAGCAACGAGCCAGACAAGGATGGTGCCCGCCAAAATCTCTACATGATAATGGGAGGATCGTAGTATTGCGCAGACAGTTTCTGCGATCAAGGCCTATCAGCGACGTGCCGAAGCTAGTGTCACCCTGGATGAGCCTGTTAAGCTCTCTTGTGACCCTATCACCTTTTAAGAGAAGGACACCTAAGGCATTGATCGGCCACACAATGATCCCTCGTGATCAACTTAACTTTTGGCGACTATAACGTCGCTTGAGTGCTCATCGACACAAGAAGCTCTGTCGACGTCATCTTCTGTGATACCTTAGAAAGAATGAAGATAAACTTAGCTGGAATTAGGCGTCATCCCAAACCAATAACGGGATTTTCTGGCGAAACAACAATGACGATAGGGACAATAGAGTTACCAGTCCAAGCCGCCAACGTAAAAAAAATGGTAGAGTTCTCAGTAGCAGATAATCCCGCGATCTATAACGTGATTATGGGGACGCCCTGGATTAACTCGATGCGAGCTGTGCTGTCAACATATCATCTTTGCCTCAAATTCCCAACACCGCTTGGTGTGAAGACAATATGGGGAAACCAAAAGGAGTCTCAGATGTGTTTCATGGCTGAGCACAAACTTCGAAATCCAGAAAAGGAAGACGAACCCACTTCTCAAAACGGGAGAAAAAAGATGAAAACCAACCGAGAGCAAAGAAAAAATGTTGCTAATTTCTTAAAGCAATTACAGATCCACGACAGCCGCGCTAAAGAGGAGCGGCCCACTTGCAAGCCCGTCGTATCTATGTGCATCGACGACGACCATCCCGAACGCTGTGTAGAGATCGGAGCCAAACTTAACGATGAAATCAAAGAAAAACTTATCTCTTCACTTAGGAAGAACGTTGACACCTTTGCATGGGCGGCGGAAGTTATGCCAGGAATCGACATCAACGTCGCCCGTCACGAGTTAAACGTCGATCCAACCTTCAAACCAGTCAAGTAAAAACGACGCAAACTTGGACTAGAAAGGGCAAAAGCAGTCAATGATGAAGTAGAAAGTTTTATAACTGAAGTCAAATATCCTGACTGGCTAGCTAACCCTGTCGTCGTCAAGAAGAAAACGGCAAGTGGCGTGTGTGTGTGGACTTCACTGATCTAAATAAAGTTTGTCCCAAAGATAGCTTTCCACTTCCACATATAGATCGTCTAGTCGAGGCAACAGCAGGAAATCGACCCCTAACATTCATGGACGCATTCTCAGGATACAACCAGATTTTGATGAACCCCGATCGTGAAAAGACGGCTTTCATCACTGATCGTGGAATCTACTGTTATAAGGTGATGCCTTTCGGTCTAAGAAATGCGAGAGCAACTTACCAACGTCTAGTAAACCGCATGTTCGCTAATCAACTTGGTAAGACAATGGAAGTTTACATCGATGACATGCTGGTGAAATCGCTAGAAGAGAAGGACCACATCGCACATCTAGAGGAATGTTTCGAACAACTTAATATTCATAACATGAAACTCAATCCTACTAAGTGTCACTTCAGTGTTACCTCGGGCGAGTTTCTTGGTTACCTCGTCACTCACCGCGGCATTGAAACAAACCCTAAGCAGATTGATGCTCTAATCCATATGGCATCAGCAAAATATAAGCGGGAAGTCCAACGATTAACAGGACGAGTCGCCGCTCTTAACAAATTCATCTCAAGATCTACCGACAAATGTTTTCCCTTCTACGATGTTTTGCGTGGCAACAAAAAGTTTGAGTGGACAAAGACAAGTGAAACAGCCTTCCAACAATTGAAGCAATACCTCGCTACTCCCCCAATACTCGCTAAACCGGTCGAGGGAGAACCGTTATTCCTATACATAGCAGTCTTTACTACGGCCGTAAGTGGCGTGCTAATTCGAGAAGAACGAGGGGATCAGAAACCAATCTTTTACGTCAGCAAGACTCTTACCGATGCAGAATCAAGGTATCCTCAAAAGGAGAAGCTGGTATTGTCTGTAATCATGTCTTCCCGAAAGCTAAGGCCTTACTTCAAATCGCCCTCCATCATCGTGCGAAATACCTTCCCGCTACGTTCCGTCCTACACAGTCCAAGTCAATCGGGTAGACTAGCAAAGTGGGCTATTGAATTAAGCGAATATGACATCGAATATCGGGGATGCACTTGTGCTAAGTCTCAGGTACTCGCCGATTTTCTAATCGAGCTACCGGAAGACACCGCTGTAGAGACAAACACCAATGCTATTTGGGCACTTCACGTGGATGGGTCGTCCTCCAAAAACAGGCCGGGATCGGCGTGCGCTTATCATCAGTAACAGGCGAAGTACTCAAACAATCTTTTCGCTTGGGCTTTCGAGCATCCAACAATGAGGCAGAATACGAAGTCCTCATTGCTGGCATGAAACTCGCCCGAGCGCTTAAAATTGAACGAGTCCAAACTTTCTGCGACTCACAACTTGTGGTTAACCAATTCAGCGGAGAATATACAACCAAAGACGATCGAATGGAAGCATACTTAAGATTGGCCAAAGACTTAGCTGCTCAATTCAAGGAATTCTCGCTAACACGCATTCCTCGAGGTGAAAACACTGACGCCGACGCACTGGCTAACATTGCATCTGCCTCTTCTTCGGATCCTAACCTCACGCGAAACATGAAAGTGGAATTTATTAAGCATCCTAGCATCGCGCCACCTGCAGAGGTAAATATTGTTACTCGATCTAGAGCGGCTAAAAGAACAAGGGAACAAGCTACACTAGCAACGGGTGATGAAGAAGATACTGAAACTTTAGATTAGTCTATCAACCCACACGCTGAACAACCAGTACCCCCTACCGCCAGAGGAGAAGCAACACAACCTGACGTTGATCATCTTACCACACCAGAATAAAACATCCCAATCCCTCAAGCGCCAACAAATCTTCAAAACGAGGGTGACGGGACCAACTCGGAGAAAGACCCCCCAGAAACAGAGTATGGTTGTGACAAGCAATGGATTGAAGCCATTCGAAACTACATCAGCAACGGTGATATTTTGCTCAATAAATGGGAAGCTCGGAAACTCAAAGCTCTAGCCGCCCGCTATACGATGCTGGATGGAAAAATCTTTAAATGGCAACTTTCTGGACCTCTCTTAAGCTGCGCCGAAGGAACAACCGCCAGATCAATCATGAAAGAAGTACACAGTGGATCATGCGGTAATCATTCTGACGAAGAGCATTAGCCATTCGAATCAAAAGACATGGATATTTTTGGCCAACAATGATCAAAGACTGCGAGAAGTTTTCGGCTAAGTGCGAGAAATGTCAACGTCACGCTCCAAAAATCCATCAACCCACCGAGCTACTCTCTTCCATGACATCGCCCTATCCATTCATACGGTGGGGGATGAACATCGTTGGCCCATTGCATCCGTCAAAACAGAAACGCTTCCTACTCGTCTTAACATATTACTTCTCTAAGTGGGTCGAGGCTGAAGCCTATGCCAGCATCAAGGATGCCCAAGTCGAATAATTTGTATGGCGAAACATTATCTACAGACACGGAGTCCCGTACGAAATCATCGCCAACAACGACTCACAATTTATCTCGCAGAAATTTGAAACTTTTTGCAAAAAAATGGAAAATCAGACTTAACACGTCAACTCCACGATGTCCACAAGGGAACGGGCTAGCATAATCCACCAACAAAACAATTCTCGCCGGCCTTAAAACGCGACTAGACGCTAAAAAAGGCAGATGGGCAGACGAGCTCGATGGTGTGTTATGGTCTCACAACACTACCCCGCGAAGAGCAACTAGCGAAACACCATTTGCCTTGGTTTACGGCATGGAGTGCGTCATTCCGTCTGAAGTGCACTTTCCAGGAATTCGTCGTCAGCTTTTACCAGAATATGAAGAACTCAACGACATCATGCTGATACACGAGCTCAACCTTGTCAACGAACGGCGCGATCAGGCCTTGGTCCGCATAACCAACTACCAGCAAGCTGCAGCCAGATACTACAACTCTAAAGTTCGAATACGGCGATTCCACGAAGGAGACTTAGTTCTCCGTGAATTTTTTCAAGACACAGCAGAGCTAAACGCCGGCATGCTCGGAGTGCACTGGGAAGGACCTTACAAAATTACTAGAGTCGTCCGTCCGGGCGTCTACAAAATCGCCAACAGGGAAGGTGTCCTGATAAAACGATCATGGAATGCACGACACCTTAAGAAGTACTACCACTAAGTGCCGTCAAGGCACTCGCAACGAACTACGAGGCGACTTGATCCCTGTAAAGGGTACGTAGGCGCTCGTCTTCAGACGGGTTCAGTTGCCCCCTCCTAAACACAGGGGGGAGTCAATGCTTCAACAAACTACGGGGCGATGTGATCCCTCTAAAGGGTTCGTAGGTAGCTCATCTTCTGATGAGTTCGGTTGCCCTCCTCCGTAAAAAGGGGGCAGTGGGTATGTATACTCATATACTCCAATTTTTTTGTAACAAACTCTACGATTAATTAAGATCAAATATTTGATCACATTTCTCTTACATCCTTCACGATTAGTCAAGTAAAAAAAAAAAAAAAAGACTTGACGTCACTGCTGGCCACAGTGACGAAATCAAATCTGACTATTACACCCACTGCGGTAAACACCGCGCTATACAAATAAAAGAATGATCATTGTTGAGCGGAGGTGTTCAAGGAGTAATGCCTGCGTCATCCGAAATGATCATTCCAAACCCAGTTAACCACAACGCTGGTACCATCGCAAAGTGTTCATTATAGGAGCGACTGCGTTATTGAATACAAAGCCGTAAACCGAAATGTTCACTCAAAAAACCCAACAACACTTAAACGTTGGTCATTACACGATAATCTGGTCATTATTGGAGTGGGCATGTCGATAAAAACTTATCCGTCAACCAAGATGATCATCAGAAAACCCAGTTAGCTCAAACAACTTAACATGTTCACTCTTGGCAACACAGACTCGCCTATGGGCAAGGGGATCATCAGAAAACCCAGTTAACTCAACACTGACGGCAAAGATAATGTACTTGGTCTTAGGAAGCGGATTGGTCAAAGATGGCCTACCCGCGAACCGGATCAATCAACATTCAGACTTAGCAAATTTGAAATTTTAGAGCAGTTTCGCAGTTGAAGCAGGCTTCCCACCAGAGGCCCGCCTGAAAGCTGCAAACGTGTCAAAACTTTGTAAACGCAAACAAGTCACCCAACTAATCGGCAAATGTGCAAATTCATCGGAACATCGATAAAGTTAAAGGAGTAAAAACTAAAGCAGTTTGTTTGAAAGACGAAGACAAAGATCTTAAAAGCTCCATTCATAAAATCTATCTTGCGGCAATGCAAGGAAAAAAATGACAAGTCTAAACAAAAGGATAAAACACCATCCAACCAGAATCAAATACGAAAAACAAAATCAAAGGAGCAACAAAAAGCTGAAACATCTAGAAGAAAACCAAAAGAAAACAACGAACTAAGACGCGATCTCCTCAACATCCTCATTAACCTCATTGACTCACTAAGGTGGACCTCCAGTTGTAGAACTTGACGAATCCTCATCACCCGATGGACCGGAAGAGCTCGAGGCAGGTACCGCATTAGCTTCAGCATCAACAACCCGACTTTTAGTTCCACCCGCTGGCGGGTCCTTAAGAATATCTTCAAGCTTGCCCATGTGAAAGGCGAATTCATCGGTCGCGGACAACAAGCCTGCCTCTTGCTTCTTAAGGGCAACAAGCTCGGCGTCAAGATCAGGCACCTCTCCCTTCTTAAGCAACCCGACGAGCTCGATATTACTCTGGACTTCAGCAAGGAGAACTATGTTAACCCTTAGTGTGCCATTAAGCAGCTTGATCTTCCTGTTAGCCTGGCAAATTGTATCTTCGTATTTTATCGCCATATCACGCTTTGCCTTCTCGACGGCTCGTTACACACCCGCATCTCAAAGGCCTAGGCGATTCTTAAGGTCGGCAACTTCCTGCTGCAAGCGCTTCCTCTCAGTCTCAGATTTTGCAAACGTCTCGTCTATCTTACAACGGTTGTCGTTGGTTGTCTTCACAACCTCCTAAAGAGTGGCAACCTGTTTCTCCAAGTCTTTTTTCTGCCCCATGTAATTATCGCGAGCCTTTTCAGTAGTGTCAAGTTTACGAGTCTGCGAGCGGGCAACGAACTCGTAACCTTTAGCAAGTTGGTTAAGCGATGAAAGGAGTTGCAAAAAAAAAATTACGGGGAAAAGTTTAGAAGACAAAAAAAAAATGATATAGATGATTATCAGAAAGAAGTCGTAGAAAAACTACACCATCATACATCGAAGAGCCATATCAGAATAAGTGTCCTTCTGTGCCATTTGCTCTGGCAAAGGGAAGTGAACGTCCGTAGAGACAATTTGGGACAGACGCGACGCCGCCAACTTAGCATCACTAAAAGAGTCCTTCGAATTGAGGTTAGTTGTTGAAGGTCTCGATGTACCATCACGCCGAGAAGATTTAGGACGCCTTGGTCTGACCGTGTCGTCTCTAGCAGTGACGTTTCCCTCTGCACCTTCTCGAGAATGTTTGCGGCCTTTCTCCACGTCGTCGTCTTTTTCTGAATCTCGTCATGACGCTTCTGCAATGGCTTGGCTGATTATCAGTAGCAACAACGATGTTTCGCTCCAGATCTGGACGACGCGACTTGGGAGCAGCAGTAGCACCAACTTCAGGGGTCAGCGTCGACGATCCGGCTCGCTGAGACACTCTTGCATTGGACCCTGTCCTAGCCTCAACAACTCTCTTTTCACGAGCGGATAATTCTCTTCCGTTGTTCGACATTTTTGGTAACGAATCTGATGGAGTATTTCCGGGGCAACGAGCGAGTGCTTCTCTGACTCTGGGTAGAGAAAAATCGTTCTTCCAGCTACACTTCTCGGCGGCAAGTTCAGCACAAAGATCAAACAAGTCTCGCGGCAATTTCTCAGTTCTGTTCGGAGCTGTAAAATATGAACATTAAAAATAGTTAGAATTTCCAAAGCCTGAAAACAAAAAGAGCAAAGTTGCACAAGTCAAAACTGGTAATTTTAAAATAGTAGCACGACTAAGCTAGCTACCACAAAATCCCCATTCCGTCTGAATCTTTTGAAGATAACGACGCCCTACAGAATCCTCATTGATTCTCACGAAAAAGAATTTATCCTGCCAAGATCTATCATTTCCAGGCAAATCCTTGATTATCTGGAATTTCGGCATGCCACTCAAATAGTAGAAGGGACCTTCATTGCCACCAGTCCTCGTAATCTTTAAATAGTTCAACAAATGGTCTACTCCGACCTCACGACCGCACTCATAACCGCGCACCGTTATCCCAAGTAGATGGCGCATTCTGAGAGGAGTAATTTGAGCAATAGCAGTGTGACTCCTCCATAAAAACTCGAGAATCGCTGAAGGAATCGGGAACCAGAGAAGACTTCTCCTAAGATAAGCTTCGTATAACGTGAAGAACCCCTCCGGAGGATGGTCTGCGCGCTGATTCGAAGTAAGAACGATAAATTCTACTCCTTCAGGAACATGAAATTGAGCGATGAGCTAAAGATTTGCGATATGAGAGAGTAGATCCTGGCGGATCAGGTTTCTTTGGCGACGGTCTCTTCTTCTTAACAGCCTGCGGGACCACAGCATCGGCTTCGTTGGTTACATCCAAAGCACTGCACGAAGCTGATCTAATCGAACTGCTAGTTTCAGACTCTGAAAAAATAACCATTCTCCTGCCGAGAAGAATCGGGCTGGAGACATGTCTCCGGTATCGTCTAAGTCCGAAACAGTTTCCGAATCCTCGTCTTGCTTGCTATCAGGCCACGAATCCGTGGAGTTGGAAGACATTCTCTTCGATTCACTTTCTCCGCTGCGATGAGAATTCAAGACTTAGTCAAACTCGTGGTCAAATTCAGTCTCAGTCAACTCCGCCAGTCAAACCTGGTCAAATTTGGTCAAACCAGTCAGACCAGTCAAACCAGATCAGACTAGTCAAACCAGATCAGACCAGTTAAACCAGATCAGACCAGATAAACCGGATCAGACCAGCCAAACCGGATAAAACCAAGTCAAACCGGGTAAACCGGTCAAAGCCGGTTAAACGATCCGAACCGGTCAGACCGAGTTGACTGAGTTGACTCGGTTCAACTCGTTCTTCTCGATCCAGCTCTGTTCTTCTGCTTCGTTGTCCGTTTCCGATCCCTTTCTCTGGTAGCTTCACAAGGACAGAGACGGAGAACGGTGGAGGAGGAGAGCGGTTGTTTGGTCGGAGAAGGAGGATACGGCGGTCGGTTGATCGGAGAGGGAGGAGACGACGGCTGGCCGAACGGAGAGGGATGAGACGACGATCGATCGGAAAGGGCGACGGCATCGAAGCAACAACGACGGCGGCAAACGGTGGTTTGATCGGTGAAGAAGAAAAAAAAAGTACAGCAGACAAGAAAAAGAAAAAAAAGCACAGCAGAAAAGAAAAAAAAAAGTAGGAGAGAGAAAAGAGAGAGCATAATTTTTACCTTTTGCTTTGGGAAAGAGATGTGAATTGGTGAAAATCAATGGGAAGGAAGGAGCTTTATTTATACCTAGAGGATTTCCTAAAATCAATCTGGGGTTTAGTAAAAATTTCAGAAACTTCTTAGCAGGCCTCGAGCCTGTTAACCAAATAAAGTCATCAACTTCATCAGAGTCTACTAAGTAAAAAGAAACAAAAAAAACAACACACACAAGTCCAGGAAAACGCGGTGACACCAGCTCAACATGGAATAACTGAAACTTCCCGAGTGTGGCGACAAAACGTTTGTGCCTGTCAAACGCGCAGTCCATCATAATCGATCTCAGTCTTCAACAACGACTACATTGGCATCATCATCACACGATACTTCCAAGCTGGGGGGCTAACTGTAGGGGTCGGATTTCACCACTATGAGATCGATATAACGACAAGATCAATTCAACTTCAAAGCGACAGAATCGATGCGAGCCTACAAAGGCCCAGTTGAAATCTATGCCCAAAATGACCTTAAACCCATATGTAAAATGAGTTTAATAAGAATATGAGCCTAAATTTAATATATTGCTTAATGAGTCTGGCCCATTCTATTAGTTGACCTAGGTTACTTAGAGAGACTATATATAGTTCATCGTATTCATCCAGAAAAGGGATCGCAACTTTTATCAGAGAAACTCTCTTGTAATAACGCTTAAGCCATAACAGCAATAAAGAGAACTTTTTTTATACATATGTCTTGTGCTAAGTGTTTTCGGAGAACTTTCTTTTCAATTTGTTGTGTTCTAAGTGACTCCGCTTACTAGAGATCTCCGCCTCTTCTACAACCCTTGACAAATTTAACTGTGCAGGTTCACCCCCCCACAGACCTTGTACAAATGCATTGTTTGGACACCCTCAGAACCGGGTCTGTTCAGAAGAGAGGTGTAAACAGCTAGTCATTAGATGGTACATGAGTAACATAGAGTTTCTTAGATGAAATTATATACCGAACAAAATAATAAATGCGAGGCTGGAAGCAGTGCCGACTTAGAGGGTATGTAAGGTGGGCATTTGTCATGGGCTTTTAAAAAAAAAAAAATTAACACCAAAAATTATGCAGAAAAAGGCATATTTTGTTTTAATTTTTTTTTACTAAGATTAAAGGGCTATTTTTTCAACAATTTTGTTATTATTACTGAAAGTTGCCATGGGCCCAGTTTTAAGTTGAGACGGAAGACATGTTTAACAAGTTAAGTAGGCATTACTTAAATTGTCATAATAGATAGTTAGTGTAGAGTGACTTTAAATGCTTTTTTGCAGAATTGGAATTAGGTATCCCTACAAGCCTATCTAACTACTATAAATCTCACTGCTAAGGATGCTTACTATGAATGGGAAATTGATGGAAGAATTGAAGACCGCTACATTACGGGAACAATTTATAGTCTTCTAGCTCACAACTTACCTATAGTCCCGTGGCACACTGCGGTTTGGATCAAAGGTGGTATCCCTAGGCAGAGCTTCTTGTGCTGGTTGTTTGTTCTTAACCGATGTCCCACAAAGGATCGGATCTTAGGATGGGGATTACAAACTGATCCAAAATGTCTACTCTGTGGTGACCTTCCGGAAAGCATGGATCTTCTCCTCTTCAATTGCATATATAGTTGGGGTCTTTGGAATCTAATAGCGGCTCGAACACAAAAGCATGCTCATAGGGATTGGTCTTCAACTATTAACACTATGCAATCCCTAAGAGGTCCTCAAGAGAACACTAGACTCTCGCTACTTGCTTGGCAGTCGACGATCTACAACATTTGGACTGAGCGGAACAATCGACTTCACCGAAACACTTTCCGATCTACAGATTCTGTCCGGCAAATCATTGACTCGACAATTCGCAATAGAATTAGTGGGCTTAGGCCATCTAACCCCAAACTATGTGCTGATATGATGGAGAGATGGCTTGGGAATCATTAACCTTTGGGACTTCATCTCGTCACTCATCTACTTTCTCCTTTGATTGAAAATGATCACGATCACCATCACTTCCTCGCAACTTTGTCTTGGTTCAACATTGGATTTCTCGTTTTGTATGTTTTTGGGCCTTACATGACTTATTGGGTTTCCAAAAGAACAATAGTCCTTGTTGGATTTGTATGCTTTTTTATTTTTTATGCATTTAAATAGAAAGCCTTTTTTCAAAAAAAAAAAAAAAAAAAAAAGCATTTGTAATAGAAGAGAGACAATTTACGAGAGTTAGAAGTTATGTTGGTTATCGGTGGTATGCATGGCCGGTTTATGGGTATGTCAAGTGTGTAAATGCACATGACCCACTTTTTATAGCAAAAAAGTCCTAAATTTTTAAAAAATATTTATAAGAGGTTCAAACTTTCAGATCTGTTACATGTACAATAATTATTGTAAAATATTTTTTTTTTTAGCACAAGGCCTAGTTGTATTTTGACTCAGGATTGATAGTACTGAATTTTGTACCCATCATTATAACCTGAGCCAGATCAAAATTAACTAGGAACTTTGCTGGGAAAATACCAAGATTAGATCTACCAAACGACGAACTCGGTCCAAGGTCATGACGTCCCACAGATCTAGCAGACTCCGAGGAAAAAGGAAATGATCAGCTCGAAAAATGGAAAATTATTAAGATTTTGGAGATTTTTTATTTCTTTTAAGGTCTATACGTACGATCGAATATTGTATAAATAAATCATATATTTATTAGGATTTGAATAGCTTATGCGATCCAAATTCACCAACTACCGATCAATATTGAGATTGAATGGAAAATCGAGCAACACCAGTTTGGTTCTTTGAAGACTAAGAAATTGGTTAATTCCCAATACAAAAAATGTAATCATCCGTAGACGTGTAATCATCCTCATTCTTAGCCCAATCAACATCTCTAAAGGTATGGAGATTCGGAGTTGTCCGAGACTTTAAAAAAATATCATGAGATATCGTTCCAACAAGATAGCAAAGAACCCATTTTATCGCAAGCCAATGATATGTGATGTAACGACGCTAAGATGATAAGAAGACTTGCAGCCGTACGAGTGACTTCAACTCCTAAAACTATGGAAAGTGAACAATGGTGAATTCGGATCGTGTAAGCCATTAAAAGGTTAGATTTTTGTAAAACATCTTGAATCGAAAGAAGTCTCTATATTGATAAAAAGTAGCATATCCTTTTAAAAAGAGAAATACATGATATATTTATACAATATTGAGTCGGTCGATAAACCATGTAATTAAAAATATGAAAAAAATCTCATAAATCTTATAGATTTTACATTTTCAAGTAGATTATTTCCTTCTTCCCTAGAACTTGCTAGGTCGGTCGGACGTCGTGGGCTTGGGCCGAACTCTTCATCTGAACTGAACTCGCTTAAAGGCCTAATCATGATATCTTTCCAGCAAAACCCCGAGTAGATTATGGATTTAGGTCGGAACATGATGATGATGAGTACGGAACCCGATGCCATCAGTAAGCCCCTAGTTTGGTGATCGATGGCAAAGAGATCACCAATACGTTTTGAGGAAGCTAGTTTGACCTAGATCGTATTGACGTGTATCTTTGCGTTTTGACACGTGTCGTACTCTGGACCCCATGTTTTGATGGGACAACAAAAAGATGCCTCGTTTCGTTCACAACACGCCGTCTAGGGTTTTAATCATTACCCATGATGGAACATGAACTAATAGTGTAACAAAGTCTGAGGCAGTGACATTTTGTGTAACACAGTCTAAGGTAGTAAAAAGAGCAGCTGAGTCAGATGCAGTAACAACTAGCAAGACAACCTGAGTCAGATGTTGTTGCTGCTTCAGTGGAAGGATGTGGTAACACATTACGAATAATCAATGGAGGAGGCATCTTTTGGTGGTGAAAGAGGCACACACAAGACTAGTGTTGAGGCGATTGATGACTGACTACCACAAGATACAACAAAAACTGACAGAATCCAAGTAACAGAAGATTCCGCAGGATAATTATAACTCCTCGACTGCAAGTCCGGGAGACTCGAAATGCATGTTTACTGTTCCTGCAATCACCACGCGATCTTTCTCCGTGTTTTGGCCTCACTCGCACGGTACTGGAAATTACTTCCCAGTAGGTTCACCCATCATGAAATTGCTCCAGCTCAAGCACGCTTAACTCTGGAGTTCTCTCATGATGTGTGACCGAAAAGATATGTGCACTTTGGTGACATAGGTAGCCAAATCAATTCTTTTAAGTCTCTCCGCATGCACCACATATTCTCAGAAATGCACCATGCATTTCCAGAATCTGGGGTGTTACAAGAATATACAAAAGGAGCATGTGGATGTGAATGTTGTGAAGCAAAAGAAAAAAACATATTCGTGAAAGGTGACATGTTGAGATGTGTAGACATGAGACAAGGCTCGATCAAAAAAGAAATAAGTGCTTTGTGTAGGTGATTACGTGGGAAAAAAATACATGACACAATGTAAAAATCGAGCTGATGAGAGGTATAAGGTTAAAGTTATGGAAAACAAAGACACCCGAAAATTCAAAGTTTCTTGTAATTATAAGATTTTCACAATAAATATTCAAAAAGGGATGAAAAGAAAAGGAGGGGGGGGAGGGGGGGGGGGGTTGATGAAATAAGTAGCCATTTCTAAAGCATATGTCCATTAAGTTTTGAGCATAGAAGCTTGTGGCAACAATTCAAGGCCACTCAACAATTAGATAATGTTGACGTTCAGACAAACCATTATGTTTCGGCGTATGAGGATGAAATGTGAGATGCCATTGCTAGCAAGATTAGATGCAAGCGCCACATATGCACATACATGATCCGAATAAAACGTTAAGCTTTAGTACAAAATAGATTTTCGGCTAGAGCTTTGAACTTAACTACTTTTCTTCTTTTCCTGTATTTTTGCGATCCAACCACCTCTCGTTTTACTTTTTACAATGGCTTAGATTGGTAACCATCTTAATAATCTTACAACTACTTTACCATTTGTAACGTTTTAGATTGTACAAATCACAAAAGTTATACCAAATACTTTATCAACAGTGTTACACTCAGCTTTTTGTACAACTTTTCCTTACAACTACTTTGTACAACTTTGCATTGTGCATACAATTTCAGCTAACAACTTATAGCTGAAAAACTTGTACTGCGTTCGGTTACCAATCATACCCAATATACTAAAGGGTAGGCCTGAGAAATTTTCCCGAAACCGAAGTACCGAATCAAAACCGACATGAAATTATCCGAACAAAAACCGGACCGAGTTTTTCAAAATAGTCGATGGATTCTATATGTCTAAATCCATAAATCGAAACCGACCGGACCCGAACAAAAAACCGAACGATTTTCTTTTATTATTATTATTTTAAAATAATTTGGATATTTTCGGATACTTTGGGTCAAATATCCGAATTGAATGAAAAGCGAAACATTTTAGATAATTATCGGGTTTCATAATTAAAATCCGAATTGATCCGCAACCGATTAGTGCCGACTCAAGACCGCCTTGAATATATTTAAGTATTTAAATAGATATTAAACCCCTCTATCCAAAATATTCGGACTCGAATGGGTCCTATCCGATTTCGAACCAAATATCCGAATTCCCATGCCTAAATATAAAGGGAAATAGCTAATTTATCAGTTTGTTTGTTTTGAGATTGTGTTAAATGTGAATCTTGAAAAAGTGCCACTTAATTTAACAATCAACGAGCTTTTAAGGAGAAGAAAGAAGGAATCGGCAATTATAAAGCTGAGTAGGCAAACTGAGAGATCATCTAATCACAATACTCGTGAATTGGATTTTGGCACGGTTCTATGATGGCAATTTCGTCATTTAAAAAAGCTCGAATTTCATTGCTCAACTCATATCTCCTCGTGGGTCCTATTAATCCCTTCTCCACCGTTGAAGTATATAAAAAAACGCACTTTATAAATCCCAAGAAAATAGGTAAAATTGTTTCACTAAAGGAGAAGAAAATATCCCCAAAAAACACAGAGCAAGAAGAAGAAGAAGATGCCTTCAAGCACTTTCTCGGGGACTGTAAGCTCGCCGAAGCTTTCGGTGGCGATTGACATGGGCCATCCTTTCCTCAACCTGACAGTCGATGGCTTCCTCAAGATCGGAGCTGTAACATTTTTCTCTCTCTCTCTCTCTCTCATTGATGGATCATTTTTCAAAGTATTGACTGAATCTCTCTCATTGTTTCAGGTTGGAGTCACTAAATCTCTTGCAGAAGACACTTACAAAGCCATCGACAAAGGTAAAACCAAAAACCTCTCTGACTTTTTCAAATAAGCGTTTATGTTTGGTTTATGTTTATTAGTTTAGCTTGACTCATTTAAACAATGGATCTTTCTGTGTTTATTTATTACCTGATTTGTTTGTTGGAGTTGTTTTTAACTAATTGTAGGTAGTCTCTCCAAGAGCAATATTGAACATGCGGTGAGTAGTATTGAATTAAATCTTATGTACTATGTGTATGTGGTTTGAAGAAAAGTGTAACTTTAGAGTTTCTGAAATTGTGCTTAAACATTGTTGCAGCTTAAGAAGATGTGCAAAGAAGGTGTTTATTGGGGTATGTTGCTCTCTAATTCATTTCAGTTTCTGCAATGTTTGATAAATTGATTCTATAAAAGATGCAAAAGTTAAAGTTTTGCAACATACAACATACATGAATATATGATCAGGATCTGTGGCTGGAGTTTATGTTGGAACTGAGTATGGGATCGAACGTATCCGTGGCACCAGAGATTGGGTAACGTTCATTCACATTCACGCTTTTCGAATCACATTTTGCTATAAGATTTGAGAGATTTCTTTGGAAAGAACTTGTAAATGACTTGGTTGTGTTTTGTATCAGAAAAACGCAATGTTGGCAGGGGCGGTGACAGGAGCAGTGGTCTCTGCGGTTAGTAGCAAAGGCAAAGACAAGGTCGTGGTCGATGCCATTACCGGTGGTGCCATTGCGACCGCATCTAAGTTCCTTAACGATCATTATTTCTACTGAATTGAATCTTCCGATTGGACCAAATTTGATTGTTACATCCAAATTTGGTCCATATCGCAAGAATCCTTTTTATTTCCAAAAAACAAAAGTTTGAGTGTTTTTTTTAAAATGAATTCATTTGAGTATCATGAATATTAATATGTTGGCTTGCGAATATAACCCGAACCGAATTTTCCAAACCGAACCGAACCGAAATTTAGAGAGTTCGGTTTGAATGAAGTTGTAATAGTGTATCCGATCGGCAAGATTTATAATTATGTTCGGTAGTCGGTTAATTCGGTTCGGTTTACTAAAACCGAACGGTTAACCGAATTAAATCTCACTTCTAAAAATCAAGACTCCAATAAATCTCATAATTCATCTCATCTTCTTTCTTCGTCACATCTCCTTCTTCCATTCACTCCAAGGTTTATCAATCGATTTTCTATTTACATAGTTATTCTTCTTCTCTGTTTGTTTCCATAGTGAATCACCATTGTTGGTTGAGATTAGGAGTTGTGGAAGCCATTATTGTAGAGTTCTTTAGGTTTAGGTCTTGTTGAGCTTTATTTTTTGTTTATTTGGCCTATTAGCTCGTTTTAGCAAAATCAGATTAATGAAATTGGCCCAATTATAATATTATATAACTGAACCGATAATCCGAATTAACCGATCTAACCGAATTGACCAACTTTATCCGAAGTTACCCGAAATTATTTGAGTTTTATTGATTTTGAATCATAAATTCAAAAAGTCCAATTGGGCAGAAAAGTTTAATGTCCGAATTACCCGAAACCGAACCGATCCGAACCGATATTTAGTTCGGATCAATTCGGCATAACTAATAGAATCCGAACTAACCGAATATCCGATTAAACCAAACCGAAAAACCCGAACTATCCGAACCCGCAGGCCTATTAATATGTGTCATTAGCAATGGTTTGGTTTCTTCAAAACTGTTTGGCTCACTCGAAAGGGAGTTTTGTTCATTACTTGAATCCCCATGTTTGCTGGTACGGAGTCACATAACGTAGATAATGAGGTGTGTCCAATGCGTACTTAACTATCACTATAATGAAGTCAAGGTCTTACTGTTTTTTAATCATGTATTTATGAGGATTTTTGTTTTTGTTTTCTTTGACATCATTTGTGTACTTGATCCGTTTTGTTTTTGACGGATATCTAATTTTTTGATTCGCTATGCTTTGAATCTTTTTGGATATCCGGTTATTTTCCGGATGTTTGCGGATATTGGGATACTTACGAATATCGGGATACTTACGAATATCCATTTTAAATTAAAAAAAATCAAAATCAAACATCATAACTTTTACTTTTATTAATAAATTTTGTTTACTATAATATTAAAATTAACTAATAAATAAGTATATTAAATTAACAACAAATTTTACTCGCTTTAGTAAAAGAAAGATAAAAAGGGAAGGATTAAAATCGGAAAAAACAAAAAATTACTTTTTATTTTAAAAGAAGAAAACAAATATTTTCAATTAAAAAAACAAGTATCTACTTATTTTTACTATAAATATATTTGTTCATTGTATTTGAGAAAATCTAAAAATGTAAATAGATGTTATAAATCTATCATGTTATATATATATATATGTAATATACGATCAGATCGATTCGGATTTTTAAAATTAGTATTTGTTATTTGAATTTTTTTAGACAGATAATAAATATTACTATCCGCTTCGCTTTGATTTGTGACAGATACCCGGATTTTTTGGATCGAATCGATCAAATCAGAGCGAATTTCGAATCGGATCGAATCTAGCGGATAATTTGCCCAGCCCTAAACTTATGTATATATATATATTTGTCGTACATGAATATATATATATATATATATTTATTGAAGTATAATTTGTAAAATAGTTAAAAACTTTACTAGATCAAACGATAAGTGCATTAAAAAGTTTCACTCACCAACTTCAATTCTAACAAATACTCTTTGTTAAAAAATATGCTCTTTAATTGTGTTAAAATGTCTACCACGTTTTCACATTCCTATTTATACAGAATAGAGAAAAGGCTAAACATAGCCTTGGTCTTCCTCCAAGTTTGGAAGATATCGCATCTTCACAAATATTCTTCTTTCCTCAATCTAAGCCAAGATATAAGGAAATCTTCATGCTCCTTAATTATTTCCAAGCTACGTATCTTCACATGATGACTTTAAAACACTTTGCCCAAATCCATATTTCTTGTAGTACTCTGTACTGGTACAAGAAATGCTTCTATTAACTGAATCTTTAATCTCTTCATTTCTAATTTTGTGTGTCTTACAAGCACCTATAACAAATACGCATACCAACACAAGCAACCAACTACAAATATGATTTCAAACAAAGCTGATTAACTTTGAATAAACGTATAAAGGTTAATGTATATTTGATGATATTAGACTAAGATACACTCTGAGATCGTTCCAAAGACTAAAAGAACTAAGTCTAAAAGTAAAATCACCAAAAAAAAATAGAATGCTTAAAAGATGTGTATAGAATTTTCTATTGAAATCGGTGTCCTCGTTTTAGAGGAATACATCAAATATTATACAATACAAAATCGGTCGAATAAATCCTAAAAGATTTATGGAAAATCTCCTAAAAGAATAAAGGAAAATCTCCTAATTCTAAGTATTCCCTTGATTCGAGCTAGTCCTTTTTTTTGTTTGTATTCTCCAAGGTTGGTTTCGTGCAAGAATAGGTCGAGTTATCTTCAATGGGTCCTCGCTGACCCATTCCTTGAAATATCTTTCAAAGCTCTGTGTCGGGTCAGATTTGGGAGGGTCCTCGCTGACCCATTCCTTGAAATATCTTTCAAAGCTCTGTGTCGAGTCAGATTTGGGAGGGACATGGTTAAGGGTGCTAAACCCGGTACCACCAACTAGTTTCCCCCTCAGTTCGGTGAGCACTACTTTAGTAAAGGTTAACCAATGCGTATAGAAGAAGCCCGCCAGACTCTTGAATGGACACGTTGCTTTACCTTTATACGTGGCACACTCTTGTCTGTGTGTTCTTAAAAGACAATGAAGAGACGCCTTGGTTTGGTCCTATACGTCGCTCATGGTTCAATCATTACCCTAGGTATTTGTATCTTTGAGTGTAAATGTTAGATTTTTCCTTCATTTTATTCTTAGTCTTCATCCAAAAAACAGAAAATGTATAATTTTTTTCTTTTACTTTTTCTGCTATTTTTTACATTTTTCTAGGGTTTATCTTGCAATCTGTACGTCCCCATCTGTTGTCATGGAAAAGACCATAAATCTTCATCTCCTTCTTTCTCTTCTGAAAGAAACGCTAGTCTTGACGTTGACGCCGTGACTTCTCCAGCCATCGTCAACCCGATTAACTTTGCCCTAGACACCAGAGCGTCTTCGTCACGATTGGCATCGACTGATGTTACCATTTCGGGGCTAGTTGAGACGAATTTGGGCATCATGCCTCCGATTAAGGCACAAATGATTATGTCGGAGATGGATCTGATGAACAGGTCGACTAAGAACATGTCATATCCTAGTTTGAGACTTATAAGATTTTCCCCACGTCTCTTGGCTCAAAATCTCTCGAATTGGTGAGAAGGACGTGTTGTATGTTGGGATGAATTAAAGTTCCTAGTCTCGAAACCCCATGAACGTCCATGAGACGTCCCACGGGTTATATTTGTCTCCTTGAACCGATGTTATCAGAGTGATTGATGGAGTTATATTATAAAGTCTTAAATTTATAACACAAAGATTTCTACAAGTGCACAGGCAAACGCATTAGTACTTAGGGGTCGATGCGGAAGGATCGGAAACATGATTCGCTATGAATTTAGAGATGCAAATTAAGCTAAAACAAAATGTGAAGTCGGGTTTTTGTGTGAATGAAAACGTGAGGAGTGAATGGGAATGCAAACGAGGATGTGAAATCAATATGAGGGAAGAGTTAGGCGCTAGGCAATTCGCAGCTACTCATGAACACATAAAAGGTATCGATAGGGTTTTAGATTTTAGAACTCAAACTACGGCTATAGAACCTTTCCACTGTGGTGGCCCGATTCCCTATGTCTTACACCCTAATAGACTCAGCTGCAACATGGTTATTAAAATGTTAAAACACGCAGTCTAGATTAAGGTTCAATTGTTCACTAAACTCCTTAACTAATTGGTATGATTGTTAAGACGCTCAACTCATCAAATACTAGTTTAGGAGGTATTAAGAAAACTTTCGTGGATACACCAACCTAAGATCAACAACATGGTTTCCAGCTAAGGCTTTGTGCACAAATAAAGATGAACCTATATGATAAACCCTAGAAAGTTTGATAATCAATTATGCATTAACATGGAATCCTTGAATGCCTAAAACTTAACAAGCAAACTACTCAGACATGGTTGAGGGGACAACGCAGCAAGAATAGAAAGCACGAAAAATGATGAATTGAAAGAGTAAAGGGTAAGAAATCTTCTCTATGTCGAAGAACAAGGCAGATCTCCTCTTTGAAGCTCTTAGAATCCAAATCAATGAAGAAATAAAGGTAAAAATGTGTTTATCGTTTATGATGGTGATAAGTGGCTGCCCTAAGGCTCCTCTCACGTGGCTCTACAACTTACAAATGCTAAAAGAAAGTATATATAGGTCTAGGGTCATCTAGGGTTATAGTTTATGGGCAAAAATGTCAACACTCAAAACTGCTACATATTGGGTCGTGGCGCTGATCGTGGGTCTTGGGTTGGTATGGGGAGTTTCTGGCCTCTTCTTGGATCGTCCTGATGGTCCCGATATTGATTGTGTAACCGGATCGGTATGGGGTGTCGGTATCGGGCAACTTCATCTTCTGGGCAGTTTGACATGTCTTCAGTCTTCTGGGTATAACTCTCTATACACAATTCCAAATGATGTGATTCCAACGCCATTGGAAAGATGACTCAAAGGCCTATCGTCAATCCAAGTTTCATCTAATTTCAAATTCATTTGATCATCCGTTTATTGCTAAACTTCTGGCGTATGCAAATTGTCCAACTTGATAAAATGTGTAAACTTGAGAATTCCTTGGCTCCAATGGGTTCTTTGGCTTGCGTGAGCTGTTGTAGCTTGGGTTATACCTCATTATGCTCCTTTTGATTCTTTTTTTTATTGATTTACCTGTAAAAGACTCTAAAACTACAAATACGAGAAAACTTCCTTTATAGGTGTAAAACCTAATTAAAATGCTTAGGAAGCATATTGTCTATCAGTGATTTTTGTGATTCCATTTTCCTTACCATTTTGTGAGGTACTATGAGCGTAGGAACATTGCATTCTTGCAGATGACTCAGGCCGGGGTTTGTAACGTCGTAGCACTATTAGTGCTCCGTGCCGAGATGGGATTCAACTTCTCCGTCAAGATGTTTAAACATATCTTGGTGATGAAGGAAACTCAGTTCTCCGTCGAGATGTATGAATTCATGTTTTAAATTCACTAAACTGAAAAGTAAAATTAGCAGGTGGTTTAATCAATACTTTTTTGTAAAGATCAATGGTGCTTTTGTCTCGGATATCGGGAGAATATATCGTGCCAAGTCAAATCCTTCAATGGGTAGACTTTTAAATCATGCATGCATGAAGGTTATTGTCTATGCCGTGTTTTAACACGTCTCCATTTTTCTTTTATTTTACTATTCCTCATCCTGCTGCTTTTCTCCGGCCAACCTTCATTTTAAAGGAACCTCGACGTTATATAAAAGGAAAAGAGGTGTTCTGACCTTCCGGACTGGTGGAACTTGCGAAGTTTTACCGTCCGACACACCCGCTGCTGAACGTTTGGGTGATGTAGCCAAGATATTTTAGATCAGCAACGTTGTCCACCAGTGCGGGTTCCTCCGAGATTAATTTGTGAATGGACATTCACACACACTGGCGGTAAGGTTGTCTAATGTCAATTCCCTTGTCTAATGTCAATTTGGATCGCACGACCGAGCTAGTTAGGTTGATCGACGGTGCCAGGTCAGATTGCCTGAGTCTTACAACATGCTTTATCCAAACCTCTTCTTCGACTAGTCGAAAGAAGTGATCAACATAAGTGATTTTCTTTTCCCTTTTCATGTATATCCGATTACCGGATTTTGTTTTGCATGATACTAACTTGATTCTTTTTTTCTCAGGTGATTAACGCGGAAAATCGTATAATCAGCGCATATGTGGCCGAGGTCTGCAAAAACGAGAGGAAGATCAAGTCTCTTGCACCTCGCCGCATTGACGTTGATGTGTTTTGCAGGAAGCATGTCGGCAAATGGCTAGGACAGACACTTGGGAGGCATATGTTACCGCGAACAGTAGGACTTGAATGATTACATAGACCAAGTTGATTTGTTCAAAGAAGAGAGGAAGACATTGGAGGAAATCTAGGACAAAGATGTTAATTTCGAGGCTGCTTCTGCCGAGGTTGCTAAACTTCAAACTGACCTGGAGAAATCTCGCCGTACTAAAAATCATTATAACACCCAAATTTTTAAGAAAAAGGAGAAGCAGATTTTTTGGGTTAAATTGATCAATTTAAAAAGTTTTGAAGTTGTCAAATTTTTAAGGGGGTTTCAATCTGTTTGAATCTGAGTTTTGGTTTTTCAGAAAATTGTGGGATATTTTTTGGCAACTCATATTCGTGGTTCTTAGCTCTAGTATAGCGTATTAAAGCCCCAACGAGTTAGAAGATGCTTCCCTTGCAAATTGGAGATTTGAGATAAGTTTTTGAGACTTTGTTTCTCATCTGGATTTATAAAACTTTTAAATAAGTTTTGATCGGAAACTGTGGTGGTTAGGTTGGTCTTTCTCCTCTGATTGGTAGTGCTCTAGTTCTGGGTCGTTGGCAACCTTTATCTAACCTTCATCTTCATTTTTCTTTCATTTTTCCTCCATATCAATGTAAGCTTCAAGCTCTTTAATAGCTCTATTGGGCAATCTATTGTAGTCGGAAGTGCCATAGATGTATTCTGTATGTTAGTTTCCTAGTTAGTGGTGGAGTCGACTAATGCCGTGTCGTACTTCATTACCACCTCGGTAGGCGCAAGCAAGGCTATCGTGTATATTATGTAAATATTATGTTAGTATCAGGTTTGGGTTGACCAATGTTGGGGTCATACCATTTTGCTTCTAATATTGCGTTGTTGGATACATGATCGCTCTGTCAATGATGATATCTTCTATTCTAATGATTATTTGATATGATGATTATTTAGCTAAATTATTTATTCTTCTTTGCTGTAAGTTCTTATGTTATATGTTGAGTTTAATTCTATTTCTGTAAATTGAATATTTATTTGTTTGTACCAACATGTGAACATTAACTGTACACGATAAGTTCGTGTTGGTACATGTGTGTTGGGTTTGTAGTCTCATTGAGCGATTTTGTTCGCTCACATAAGTTCTGATTTCTGTGCTGGTAAGTTTTAAGAATCAAGTGATTGAGTGATGGAGTTTATAGCGAGATTCAGTGGTTTTTCTTTCATACAATCGATTTTTGTTTTAGAATTGGAATTTAAAGAGATTGACTTTTTTTTAACTCTTGATTATCAAATAGTATATTACATCAGCCCTAAATATATATGATATACCTGCATCCTATGCAATTAGGGTGAACAGTTACCACAAATGTTTCCATGATGCAACTCTCCATGTACGACATCTCCCAACCATGATGGACAAACTTTTCGTGACGAAAAGATCTACATGTACGACATCTCTCAGGATGCATATGGTCTCCCTGGACGATGGAACCTCCGAAAAGCGTTTCGCCATTAATCTGTAAGAAACTGTATTATATGAGGTTTGAACCCCAAACCTGGTGTAAAAGCCTTTAAACCCTTGACCATTGGGCCAAGGGGCTTCCACAAGAGACTGAATTTATGTATTATGAAATTTTGGATAGATAACTAAATTTCATTTTAGTAATGTTCTGAAAATTCTTTTGGCTTATAATGAGTAAATTTCCTCCAAGCCCTTGCTTTGTACGAGGTCGAGACTTGGTTCTTAGGATATTCACTAAAGTACGAGGCAAACTCGGTTTAGGGTATAAGAATGCCAAAGACTAGTGCTTTGGCTTACCTCAACTTTTACCTTATGATTGACATCAGTATGCGATTGAGAGTCAGCGTTTTACTAAGTTATTCTAAGAGCGGGGTGTAGAACTGGTACCGACTTAATTTAGTTTATGGATTATTTCACCATGATATTTATGAGAAACGTGTTGATTATCGAATACCTGGCCAGGGCACATATGTTAGTAATTCATTGCTCGAACAGACTGGTTCGTGGAAAATTGTTTTGTAGGGGTGTCATTTTTGTATCTATTCGACCACGCTAAGGTCAAATTGAGTTAAAAAATCAGAGAAGAAATTTCTAAAAAACCTTAAAGTTTTTATTAAGGATGTGATTGCGCTTTTGCAATGACCTACATACATATCATTTTAAAAGGAATCAAGTCACTCGTAGTTCATACAATAAGATGGACTTGTGTATAACATGTGTTTTTTTTCAAGGTACTCATTTTCCTTTGGTGTGTTAACCTCACCATTCTTCGAATGAGTTTCTGACTCAGCTTTAAGCGTGTTTTCGTTTTGATAGGAAAGTAATTTGCGAACTTCCTTCTGGTTGTCCTTAATTATGTAAGTCCCACTAGCTGTAGGGAGCTTAACACATTGATGGTAAGTTGAAGCAATTGCTTTCATAGGATAGAGCCACGGTGTTCCCAAGATTGCATTGTAGACAGGTGGTGTATCCACGATGACAAACTTGACGAGTAATCCCAACTTTGTAGACTGGCAATCTGATCGTACTTTTCGACAAAAAAAGGCAATCTGATCGTACCAATCGTCGAGGTCGTATCGTTTGCGAAACTTTTCAAAGGTCGGTTTCGAGAGTATAATGCTATAATGCTTGACTCCAATTCTTTCGAGACTATTTTTGTAGATGAAGTTTACCCAGCTCAAGTATCGATCATTACTCGTCCAACTTCACAGTCGTTGGTTACAAGTTTGATAACCAGTGGGTCATTTTGAGATCGATCTAGACCTTTAGTATCCATCTTGTTGAAGTCATGAAGAGGTCCTTTTCGACTGGTACCAACCATCTTTGTGCGGTTTCAACCTTTCTTTCGTATTGTTGGATACCCACCTAGTGGTAACATGTTTAAGACCCTTTACCATACTCGACCCAGATCTGATCCGACATGGAGCTTCGACAGACAATTTGAATGATAGGCTAGAAAGGACCCATTAAAGATAACTCAACCTATTAACGCACATAGCCGACCTAGGAGAATACAAGCAAAAAGGAAGAATTAGTTCAGATAAAAAAAAATACTTAGAATTAGTAGATTTTCGTTTTATCTTTTAGGAGATTTTCCATTAATCTTTTAAGGTTATTTCGACCTACTTTATTGTGTATACATACTTGATGTATTCCTCCAAAACGTGGACAATGATTTCATTCTTTTCCCTAAGAGAATACCTCAGGGTAATGTCTGGAAAAGAATTTCTCAACTCAAGGAACTCATCCAACTCTGTTTTAAAACGAAGTTATTCTTCTGGTTTTAACACCATTTTGACTAGCTCATGGGAATCTGTTATGATTGTCGAGCAGTACATTTACTTCTTCCAGAGGCAGTCCATCGCCCACAGTAAGCTATGTAGTTATGCATGAAGCGGTGACATCCCTCATCGCAAACCTCAAAGACCAAAGAGGTCAGTTTTTCCATCTTCTGGTTGTAGTATCCAACCTAAACCACTCGTGGGGTCATCTTCTTTCCAAAATCTGTCGATAAAACATGTAAAAGTTGCCACCGGCATCGTGAATGAAAGAGCCTCCTCAAACATTGCCAACATCCTCATTAGTTAAGAACCAATCTGTTGTTTCTTTCGTGGCTATCTCCACAATTTCCTAGGAGAATTCGATCCAAATTATTAAACACTTTATCGTTGCGGGCTTTCCATTAATACCATATTATCCAAGGAAACACCTGACACCACCTTGAAACTCTCTTATGTTAGGGATTCTATAGATTAAGAAATCCATATTACTCCACATATGTCATGATGAAAATGTTGATAGATTGTGAGGAATATGAGACAACGCCCAACATGAAATGGTATGTAAATAACACATTATATATTTAAGTATGTATTTTATATTGTTTGCCATAAGTAGAAGAAGATATAATTGTGTATGTTATATTAAACTAGGATAGCACACGCGTAAAACGCGGGATAAAATATTTATCAAATAAAATTAATACAGTTTTAGTTAAATAATCAATTGTAGGTATTGATAAATTTATTATACGAAATTTAAGATCAATTTTAAATATTTAAATTTGCGATGGCTTTTTTATAAAATGTGTTCCACCCGTGAAATAAGTTAAAGCCAACATAACATATTTTTTCAAATATATGGTATATTCCTCAAAGATACAAAAATGAAAGATTACGTATATAACCAAAAACTTATCTCTAATTTCCGATATTATAACTTAATTATTATTTTAGTGTTTATTTCGTAGATAGTTCGTGTTTCGAAATTGTTTAGTAATATGCATTATAATAGCCACATTAGTATTGTGTGTTGAAATAATATTTAGGTAGTGGATTTTATATTTATAAATTTAATAATATTGATTACGTTAATTAGATGAGTAAATTTATTTAATTTTTGTTTGAATACATGTGTTAAGGTATTTGGATAGGAATATAGTATTAGTTAATAATAGTTATAATTTATTTGTATATAGGGATTAAGTTATTTTGAAGTGTTTGGATATGAGTATAGTAGGAGTTAGTAATTATAATTAATTAAATCAAAAAGTTGAGGAAAAAGCTTGACACATTAGCTCAAAATGTTTCTCCTTTAATATACAGAAGATTGTGTAGACAAAAATCGAGTAGTTTTAGATAAATTTATTGTTTTTGTTGATATGTTTTTCAGCTTTCATTTCTAAATAATTTAATTCACATTTTCATTCTTTATTTTTCACAATACGAAATAATAGACATATTCAAATATTTCATTAAATTAAAATGTTGAAATTTTATAATATATAATTATTTTGATCAATTTAAAATATTTTAAATATTTCAAGTTTTGATTAATTCAAAATATTATAAATATTAAAATGTATAATATTCTCTTCTGGTCAGATTAAAATATTTATATTTTATATTATATGGTTTAATTATTCGGCTGAATTGAATAACAAAATTAGAGCACATACAAATATTTAATTTAGACGCCTATTAGATTAGGCTTCCAACTATAACTGTTTTTTCATTATATTGGTTTTTTATAATTTGAATCTAGATCAATATTAATTTTGATATCCGATGTGAGATTTTTAACTAATATATCATGGTTTTTGTGGGATGGAGAAAACGATAAATCATATTTTATTTGAATGCCAACCGACCTTTCAAACATGAGTCTTATCAGCAATTCCAATTACATCGGGAATTTTCCCAATATCTTTAGTTTTTACAAATATGAATTTTCTGTTCTCACGAATCCCACCCGGGTTTTAGGATCATAAATTTCCTTGGATATTATGATATATTTGAAAAGCTCGGAATGATAAAGTATTTAGAAGGAAGGATGTTGTTCCAAATAATGTTTTTAAAATTGTGGAGGCAAAGGCAATGGTATAGGAGGAGGCCGAGTCTTAAATCTCAAATCTTGTAGAATTTGGCTCAATTATTATTTTATGCCCATACATCATATTAAAGCGTTATACAGATGGATATACGAAGGATACAAATTGTCTTTCCAGCATTAGTTGGTATACTTTTGAAGATGAAGATATACTTTCAATGATGGCAGCATGTAATGCAAACATGACCTTATCCCCTACATTCAGGTCGATGCACATATATGGGCAATGTAGTGTATGTTTCACATGAAGAAGATCGAAGTAGCTTTTGCAACAAACTGTTCTGATTTAGTGAAAATGGTGTATGTACCGATGGAGTGGCCGACATTTGACGTACAACTCGAAGCTTTAAGACTTTATTGGCATTGTGTATAATCATTAAAAACGGATTGTTGTTGATACAAAATATTTTTTCTCTAATGGCAATTTTCGTAATATGCCACATGACTTATAATTATATTTCTGAAAGTATAGATAGAGAAAAATCGATTGTTTTGTATTCCATTTAAGTACTTGATGTATTGCGTTTTTGACGCACTCTAACCATTGTTTTCAAAGGTTATTCGAATCCTTCTTTGGTTTTTGGAGTCTTTTTAGGTTGAAACATGTTTGGATGGAATCTAAAGCATAAGGAGCATGAAGCAAAAGTAAAGAGCGGAAAAGTTAGAAGTTTGGCATTTGTTGAGGAGCTTTTCATCATTGGATTAAGATCATACCTTGTCACAAGCTAGAGCATCGAGTTAGTTTTCATTTGGAAGTGATTTGAGGTCGATTGGATAAGTGGAGTAGAAGTTATACAAATTCTGGTGTAGACAAAATCTGCTTGAAACTCCCATCGGGCATTCCCATCGGCCAGACACCCCGATGGGAGAAACCAGTCTCAAACATCCAGAATTCTTAAGTGCAAAATTCGGCTGGAAACTCCCATCGGGCAGTCCCATTGGGCAGTCCCATCAGCAGACACCCCGATGGGAGAAACCAGTAATTCTGTTTCTCCTGCAGATTTTCAGATCCGACCCAACTTGACCCGGATCGACCCATATCCGTTTTTAGAAGAATAAAACCTAATTTTTAGCCACTTTTTCAGAACACGTTCTTTTTCATCAGACTTTTTAGTATTATTTCTTTGTAAGATTTGGGAGAAGAATCTCTAACTCTACATCTTTATAGAAGATTTCTAAACCCTAATTCTTATTCTTTAATATAATTATGCAATTCCTTTCATCTCTTTGTTGTTTCTTTATCTCCATGCCTGAGTAGATCCATAGTTGGGTTTTAGGGTTTCAAGGGATTTCATGAATCGCAAGAACTAGATACAAATATGGATTTGTAATTGTCTTCATCTATCGTTGTTCTTATTGCTTGAATTAGATTGATCACCTAGTTCATGATGTTAGGTTGTTTAATGCATCAAAAGTGTTCGATTAAATGCCTGAACTAACATAGATGAGCAAATTGTCCTTAACCAACGAAAGTTGATGTTAAGGCGATTTGTGAACATATCAAAGGAATTCGTTAATGCTTGTCTAGAATTCTAAGTTCAAACGACAGTTTAGAACCTTAGGTTGTTAGATAAAGTCTCCAGTGCCACGACAGTGGATTAGTTATACAATTATGTTTGAGTTCAAGATTGAGCTGATTAGTTCACTGAATAGTTATCTGGTTCGCAATCTCTGATTTCCTGCGAAAATCCCTAAAGCCTAACGCTTTTTAATTCATAGTTTACATCGTTTACATTGCCATTGTTATTTACATTATTGCAAACAATCACTTTTCATATCATCTTAGCTTAAGTTCGGTTCATATAGTTTGAAGTGTAGACTTGGTTCTCGTGGATTTGATCCCATAGTTACTACAACAATTGATGTGCACTTGCAGTGTTAATTTGGGTTAAAACCTGTGTTATCAAGTTTTTGGCGCCGTTGCCGGGGACCAATTGCTTTACCTTTAATTTTGGGTTGAAGTTTAGTCTAAGATTACTAACTTACTCTATTTTTGCTTGTTTTTTGTGAGTTTCAGGTGTATGCAGAGAAGAAGTGACGGCTCTGATAATCTCCTTTACTTAAAAAACCAAGAACTAGGAAGAGTAGAACGAGAAAACAGAAAAGCGAACAGGTCGAAACAAGTCACAATGGGTGATCAAGTAGACAATCAAGCGAGTCAGGTTGTTACAATGGCCGATTTTCAGCAGCTTCAGCAACAGCTACAACAGTTGCAGCAAGTTCAGCCTGGTATGGGCGATGCTGACACACCTCATACCTTCTACCAGAATCGCTCTGCGATATGTGTGCCTGCTTTGAACCGAGCCGATTATCAGCTGCACCCTCAGATGATCGGATTGGTGAAGAACTACACTTTCCATGGGTTACCTGCTGAAAACCCAATGGACCACATAGAAAACTTTGAGGAGATATGCAGTACTACTAGATCAAATGGAGTTCCTGAAGACTGGATTAAGTGCAAGCTTTTCCCTTTCTCTTTGGCAGATAAAGCTTCTAGGTGGCTGAAATCCCTTCCTCCTGGATCTTTGACCTTTTGGGATCAATGCAGAGCTGCATTCTTGGATAGTTTCTACACCAAGTCCAAGACAACTTCTCTAACGAACAAGATCGACTCTTTCAACCAGTTCTCAGGAGAGTCATTTGGTGACGCGTGGGAGAGGTTCAAGGAATATCGTAGAGAGTGTCCACACCATGGGTACTCAGATGGACAGATTATCAACATCTTCTTTGATGGAGTTGACAATGATTCCAGGAAACAAATCAATGCTGCCAGTAATGGGGATTTCATGACTCGGAGTGAGAAATCAGCATTTGAATTGTTCGAGAACATGGCTGCAAGTTCCAAAAATTACCATCCAGAGTATGATAGGTACAAACGTGTAAGCAGCATTGAGTCTCAGAAGTATGATGATCTTAAAGAGAAGTACAATAAGTTGCTGAAGCAGAAAAGTGTGCAGTTTTGCGAAAATGGGGTAGATGAAGTTTTCTACCAGGAATTCACTGAAGAAGGGACTGATGAGCAGCAAGAAGTTAATTATGTGAATGGACAGGGTTTCGTGCAAAACAAGGGTTTTAATCAGAATTACAGAAACCATCCGAATTTGTCCTATAGGAGCTCAAATGTTGAAAACCCCCAAGATCAGGTCTATCCACAACAAGTTGTTCAGGGAAAAACGTACGTGCAAAACTCGGGCGTTTCTGGTTCTCAGGGATTTTCAGGGCAGACTGGCGTGCAAAATCAGGGCTATCAGAAGAACTTTTCACAGGGTTTTCAGAAGCAGTTCGTGCAAAATTCGGGTCAGAATGGATTTCAGCCTTTCAACAACTTCCAATCATCAGCTCCAGTGAGCCCAATTCCAGCTTCTCAGGAAAACAAGCTCGAATTGCTTATGCAATAGTTGCTACTGAGTTATCAGAAGTCTGCTACTGAGATCAATGTCAACGTGGATAACATGTACAACGATCTCAATGGCAAGTTTGAGGCCCTCTCTTCTCATGTGAAGAAGTTGGATACACAAGTAGCTCAGACTGCTGAGGCAATCAAAAGGCCACAAGGAGTTCTTCCAGGAAAAACCTGAACAGAATCCCAAAAATGAGTACTTGGGATGCAATGCCATCACACTTAGGAGTGGAAAAGTGTTGGAACAAGTTGCTGGAAGAGGTAGAAACCGGGAGGTAGTCATTGATGTGGAAGAGAATGATAAGGTAGATGTTGAAAAAGAAGGTGAATCTGCAATTGATGATGTTACAAAAGAACCACAACCTGCTCGTCTCTATGTTCCAAGGGTTCCATACCCTACTCGTCCTAAGAAGTCACGGAAAGACTTGGAAGATGCAAAATGTAAGGAGATGTTGGATGGGATTACAGTGAATATTACTCTTACTGATGCACTGCAGATGATGCCTCCAATGAGGAGAATCGTTAAGGGTTTGGTGACGAGCAAAGTTTCTGGAGATGAAGAAATTGTGAGGGTTACAAAGGATTGTAGCGCTATTCTTCAGAACAAAGTGCTCAAGAAACTTGGAGATCCCAGAAGATTTGTTCTATCTGTGCAAATTGGAGAGACGATTTTTGCTTGTTCTTTGTGTGATTTAGGCTCAAGTGTTAACTTGATGCCATACTCTGTAGCTAAGCGACTTGGATTCACAAAGTTCAAACCAACCAGGATCTCTCTGGTTTTTGCTGATCGTTCTATTAAGTTGCCTGTTGGAATCTTGGAAGATCTTCATGTGCAGATTGGTAATGTGTTAATCCCTGCAGATTTTGTGGTCTTAGAGCTAGAAGAAGAACCCAAGGATCCTCTCATCTTGGGTAGACCTTTCTTATGTACTGCTGGAGCCATGATAAATGTGAGAAATGGGCGTATAGATCTCCACTTGGGAGACATAATCATGAAGTTTGAGATGAGCAAATTAGTGAGGAAACCAATGTTGGATGGACAGACTTTCTCCATTGACGATTCATTAGAGATCTCCAACGAAGTAGGTGAAGAGATTCTAGTTGATGATCCTTTGGAGATTGCTTTGACACAAACTGAGAGTGAGCATGGGTTTTTGGATAGAGACGCGACTGGGTATGCTAAGATGTTGAACTCAAGCCAGACAATGGGAAAGATGGTTGCTTACACGAGTTTGGATGAATTTGTGGAGAAATCTCCAGCTACAACCATTCCTACACCTTTAGCTAATCCATGGAGCGAGCTGAAAGCTCCTAAGATTGAGCTAAAACAACTTCCAGTCGGGCTAAGGTACGCGTTTCGTGGTCCTAAATCCACTTATCCTGTGATCATCAATGCTGAATTGAACAATGCTGAAACTGCTTTGCTTTTGTGTGAACTTAGAAAGTATCGTAGGGCCTTAGGCTATTCATTGGATGATATCATTGGTATTTCACCTGACCTTTGCATGCACAGGATCCATCTAGAAGACGAGTCTCTAACTTCTATAGAACATCAGAGACGGTTAAACCCAAATCTAAAAGATGTTGTAAAGAAAGAGATTATGAAGCTTCTAGAGGCATGGATTATTTATGCTATCTCTGATAGTAAATGGGTTAGCCCGTTCCATGTGGTGCCAAAGAAAGGTGGAGTGACAGTGGTTAAGAATGATAAGAATGAGTTAATTCTAACTAGAACTGTCACTGGTCATCGCATGTGCATAGATTACAGGAAATTGAACTCTGCTACTCGTAAAGATCATTTTCCTTTGCCTTTTATTGATCAGATGCTTGAGAGATTGGCTAACCACGCTTACTACTGTTTTCTAGATGGTTATTCTGGTTTCTTTCAGATTCCCATTCATCCAGATGATCAAGAGAAGACCACATTTACATGTCCTTATGGCACTTATGCTTATCGCAGAATGCCATTTGGACTGTGTAATGCACCAGCCACGTTTCAGCGATGCATGATGTCGATTTTTACTGACATGATTGAGCACAATGGAAGTCTTCATGGATGACTTTTCTGTTTATAGATCTTCTTTTTCTGTGTATCTTTCTAATTTGTGCAGGGTTCTACAGCGCTGCGAGGAGAAATATCTTGTGCTGAACTGGGAGAAATGTCACTTCATGGTTAGAGATGGGATTTTTTTGGGACACAAAATTTCGGAGAAAGGCATTGAGGTAGACAAAGCAAAAATCGAGGTAATGACAAGTCTGCAACCACCTGATTCTGTCAAAGGGGTTAAGAGTTTTCTACGACATGCTGGGTTCTACAGGAGGTTCATCAAGGATTTCTCCAAGATTGTTAGACCTTTGACTCAGCTTTTGTGCAAAGATGTGAAGTTTAAGTTCGATAGCGATTGTCTAGAGGCTTTTCACACTATCAAGGGAGCACTTGTTAGCGCTCCAATTGTCCAACCACCAGACTGGGAATTACCATTTGAGGTAATAACTGATGCTAGTGACTATGCAGTAGGTGCTGTGTTGGGTCAAAGGAAGGAGAAGAAGCTCCATGTCATTTACTATGCAAGCAGAACTCTTGATGACGCGCAGTGTAAGTATGCTACTACTGAGAAAGAGCTTCTTGCCATCGTGTTTGCTTTTGAGAAGTTCATGTCTTACCTTATGGGGTTTAAGGTTATTGTTCACACGGATCATGCTGCTTTGAAGTTTCTTCTGACTAAGAAAGATGCCAAACCTAGACTTCTACGATGGATACTTTTGCTGCAGGAGTTTGACTTGGAGATTAAGGACAAGAAAGGCATTGAGAATGGTGTAGCAGATCATCTTTCTAGATTGCGTGTTGAAGAAGATGTCCATTTGGATGATAACCTACATGAGGAGCAGTTGTATGCCATTAGCATTGGGAACATTGAGCATTACACACCGCCTCGAGAAACCAAGCTTCCTGAGATTCCTTGGTTTGGTGAATTCGCGAACTACTTGGCTGCAGATAGAGAACCTGAGAATTTCGTTGGATATAAAAAGAAGAAGTTCCTAAGAGACATCAGACATTACTTTTGGGATGAGCCATACTTGTACAAGCACTGCTCAGATGGGGTTTTCAGAAGTTGTGTTTCAGAGGAAGAAGTTCCTGGTATTCTCTTTCATTGCCATGGTTCTACTTATGCAGGACACTTTGCTACTTTCAAGACAGTGTCTAAGGCTTTACAAGCTGGTTTTTGGTGGCCTACTATGTTTAGAGATGCTCATGCTTTCGTCTCTAGGTGTGATTCATGTCAGAGGCAAGGGAACATTAACAGGAGAAATGAGATGCCTCATAATTTTATCTTGGAAGTTGAGGTGTTTGATGTATGGGGTATTGATTTCATCTTCCTATGGAAATCAATACATTCTTGTCGCTGTGGATTATGTGTCCAAATGGGTTGAAGCGCTGGCTAGCCCAACTAATGATGCTAAGGTGGTTTTAAAGATGTTTAAAACAGTGATTTTTCCAAGGTTTGGTGTGCCTAGAGTTGTGATCAGTGATGGTGGTTCTCACTTCATCAACAAGGTCTTTGATGGTCTTTTGAAGAAGCATGGAGTCAAGCATAAGGTTGCTACTCCTTACCATCCTCAAACGAGTGGACATGTTGAGATTTCAAACAGGGAGATCAAGAGCATTTTGCAAAAAACGGTAAACAGTACAAGGAAGGATTGGGCTATGAAACTTGATGACGCTCTTTGGGCGTATAGGACTGCTTATAAGACACCTTTGGGCACGACACCATTCCATCTTGTCTATGGGAAATCATGTCATCTTCCTGTAGAGCTCGAGTACAAAGCAGCTTGGGCAGTTAAGTTGCTGAACCTTGATATTAAGCCTGCTTCTGAGAGACGATTGGTACAGCTGAATGAGTTGGATGAGATTCGTCATATGGCCTATGAGAATTCAAGGATTTACAAGGAGAGGACAAAGGCCTACCATGACAAGAAGATCATTCCCAAGAACTTTGTTGCAAATGATCAGGTGTTGCTTTTCAACTCTCGCCTGAAACTTTTTCCTGGGAAGCTGAGATCACGTTGGTCTGGTCCTTTCACCATCAAGGAGGTGAGACAATATGGAGCTGATATTTCTCTTTGTTTGTTGACTATCTATTTTTAGTGACCATTGCTATAGAACGAGTTCGCTTTCCGACTAATGGAAAATCCAAAGGTTGACCAGTCAACCAGAGACGTTCCTCATTTCTAGTAGAATCCACTAAACTGAGCTAATTGCACTCTCATTGGAAGGATTGGTGTCCACAGAACTTGATTCCTCGTTCGTACTTGACAAATGCACTTTTGGTAAAAAGTGATGGTACTCCTCTCCCCCTTTTGATCTCCCTTAAGAGCAGTGCAAAAGTCTGCATGACCCTGTCTCCTCACAAGGAACAACACTAGTGATGCGTTATTCTAAAAATATATATTTATATATATACGACGGAAAACGAGTCTGTCTCCTCACAAGGAACAATAGTAGTGAGCTTACAACCTTGTCTCCTCACAAGGAACAACAGTAGTGAGTGTCGTTATGAGGACTTACAAAAAGGGTATTGAACAGATTAAGTTTTGGGGAGAGAAAGAGTACTAATGGTTGATTATAGGTGATTTGTCAATGTATTGTACGGGAATGAATCTATAAGGTTCTTGGCACTGAAACTTCTGATAAGGCTAGCAATGATGAATTGTGGAAAATGCTGCGAAATGAACGAATGAATTTGGAGAGTTGGAAAAGTCTAAGGAGAATTACATGGTGGTTTGTTAGGGATTGTTTTGCAGTATGTGGATTACAAAATTAGTGGTCGTTAAACGTTCCAAAAGAGAAGCTGAGTTTCCATGTTTTCAAACCTCTTTCACGGGTTTAGTCTTATGTTTTGCTTGAGGGCAAGCAAAAGTCTAAGTATGGGGGAGTTGATGTATTGCGTTTTTGACGCACTCTAACCATTGTTTTCAAAGGTTTTTCGAATCCTTCTTTGGTTTTTGGAGTCTTTTTAGGTTGAACATGTTTGGATGGAATCTAAAGCATAAGGAGCATGAAGCAAAAGTAAAGAGCGGAAATGTTAGAAGTTTGGCATTTGTTGAGGAGCTTTTCATCATTGGATTAAGATCATACCTTGTCACAAACTATAGCATCGAGTTAGTTTTCATTTGGAAGTGATTTGAGGTCGATTGGATAAGTGGAGTAGAAGCTATACAAATTCTGGTGTAGACAAAATCTGCTTGAAACTCCCATCGGGCATTCCCATCGGCCAGACACCCCGATGGGAGAAACCAGTCTTAAACATCCAGAATTCTTAAGTGCAAAATTCGGCTGGAAACTCCCATCGGGCAGTCCCATCAGCAGACACCCCGATGGGAGAAACCAGTAGTTCTGTTTCTCCTGCAGATTTTCAGATCCGACCCAACTTGACCCGGATCGACCCATATCCGTTTTTAGAAGAATAAAACCTAATTTTTAGCCACTTTTTCAGAACACGTTCTTTTTCATCAGACTTTTAAGCATTATTTCTTTGTAAGCTTTGGGAGAAGAATCTCTAACTCTACATCTTTAGAGAAGATTTCTAAACCCTAATTCTTATTCTTTAATATAATTATGCAATTCCTTTCATCTCTTTGTTGTTTTTTTATCTCTATGTCTGAGTAGATCCATAGTTGGGTTTTAGGGTTTCAAGAGATTTCATGAATCGCAAGAACTAGATACAAAAGGGATTTGTAATTGTCTTCATCTATCGTTGTTCTTATTGCTTGAATTAGATTGATCACCTAGTTCATGATGTTAGGTTGTTTAATGCATCAAAAGTGTTCGACTAAATGCCTGAACTAACATAGATGAGCAAATTGTCCTTAACCAACGAAAGTTGATGTTAAGGCGATTTGTGAACATATCAAACCAATTCGTTAATGCTTGTCTAGAATTCTAAGTTCAAACGACAGTTTAGAACCTTAGGTTGTTAGATAAAGTCTCTAGTGCCACGACAGTGGATTAGTTATACAATTATGTTTGAGTTCAAGATTGAGCTGATTAGTTCACTGAATAGTTATCTGGTTCGCGATCTCTGATTTCCTGCGAAAATCCCTAAAGCCTAACGCTTTTTAATTCATAGTTTACATCGTTTACATTGCCATTCTCATTTACATTATTGCAAACAATCACTTTTCATATCATTTTAGCTTAAGTTCGGTTCATATAGTTTGAAGTGTAGACTTGGTTCTCGTGGATTCGATCCCATAATTACTACAACAATTGTTGTGCACTTGCAGTGTTAATTTGGGTTAAAACCTGTGTTATCAGTACTCATATTATTTTTCATTTTTGTTACTTTTTCAATTACGTCAACTTTACTACTCCTTCCGTTTCATAATGTAAGTTGTTTTGAGATTTTTTTCTTATTTCAAAATGTAAGTTATTTTGACATCCCCATATAAAAAAGTACTAATAAAATAAAAATTTATCTAAAAAGTAAAAAAGCAAATATAGTTTAAGATTTATTTGTTGTTGCTTTTACAAAATATATTATACATGCTAATTACCTTTTTTAAAATATAGTAAATTTTCTTAAACACAATGCTTTTAGCCAAAACAACTTACAATTGAAATAGAGGGAGTATTTAAGTTCATTTATAAATAATACAATACTCTTCTCATACATTTATATGTAACCTTAGGATTCAATAGTAAATGTATGCTCTTTAATTGTATTTTGTTTTATGATTCTTTTTTTTTGCTAAACTATTTTGTTTTATGATTCTGAACCCACATATTTCTTTTACAACACCATTATGAGTATATTGGTTGTTGGTAGTTGGTGTTTTGATTAAAAGTAAGAGCAGAAGAGGCGTTTCTACTTGCTTACATGTGTTTAACAATAAAATGCAGAGTCCGTACTTATTGCACAACTCACAGAGTCCTAACTACTTTATGCTACGTTTAAAGTACTTATCTCAACATGTGAAATGTTAATTTTCAAAAAAAAAAAAAAAAACATGTGAAATGTCACGTGTGAAGGAAACGAGGTCAACGTTGAATCTAAAAGGTATTTTTGCACGTGAGTGTGTTTAGTTTTCTTAAGAGTAATTTCAAAGCTATTAAGCATATAAACAATTTACGCAATCTGAATCCTAATCAAAGATAACACGAGTGACTGGAGGGTCCCGTTTACTGCTGACCGTCTAACGCCTCAGTTGTACCGGATAACATAATCGCACAATCCAATAATTATCAGGTTTAAACAGCATATGGTATTATCTATCAAATTATTCGGATATGTGTAAGCAAATGCCAAATATCCCTAAAATTAGTCTAATAAGGCGTTTTTAATGTATTAATATTTTTTAAATAAAATAAAAGTTATATTAAAAAATAATGCTACAAAAGAGCGGATACATGGTGTTAATAGATTCGGTTAAACATTTTTTTTTATCTTTTATTTTATATTTAAAAAATAATGCATTTAAAAAGCCTTATTATAATACAATAATAATAAAAATGCAATGTTAAAAAAAAGTTATGAAAAACCGAAAAAACCATTTTGCAAGCAATTTCCACAATTTTTATCATAACATAGTTTAGTCGCTAACTAAAATATTATTTAACCGAAAATTGGTATATATGTTACAAATTTTTTTATTCTCCTAGGGTAACTACGGGAGAAATTCGCTTTTCCACAAATAGTAAACACATAAAGAATCCCAAAAAACACGAGTGAAGAGTGTTTTCCGACGACTCTATGACGCTCAAGTCATAATAGAGACAAGAGACGAAAAAAATCAAAAATGAGAGAAAGACCACACTGAATCGAAAAGAGTTAAAAAGAATGAGTCGGAAAACAAGAAAATAGAAATGATGACTCTGGACCGAACAAAGATGTTCCACGAAGTATGAAGACGTTTCGTGGAGAAGTTTAGTGGTGAGAAAGAGAAAAGGAAAGATATATAGTTAGAGTTCCAGCCAATGACTTGGTCGGAACATATGAAGAGAAACATAGATGATTCGTAAGAATGGCCCTAAACAACCGAATAGAATCTCAAAATACAAAGAAATGAGCAATGAAATCTAGAAAAACAGGCTCAATAATATTAGTTTATAGGCCAAAAAATCTAGTCCTCATTGTGGAGTAGACATGAGACTATTTATAGAGTTTTACCTACCCGAGTTTTGGATAACGAGTTCTCTATCCTTGAGTTAATTCGGGTTTAAGTTCTTGGGTCTGGATTGGTACGATGCACTCAAGTGCTTTCTTTTGACCTTATCTGTCTTCTTTTGGCCACTTGCCTGACAACACGACTCTGCTAAGCGGTGTTTGACCCCTCGTACTATTAGCAACGCCTAACACGCCAAATTAGTCGCGATGGTGTTTACTTAGAATCAGTTTTGTTAAGCTTTAATCGTTCTTCAAAGCATGGACCATCTGCTTTTACCCTAACACGAATAAAGTAAAATCATTTTTATCTTTTAACTGAGAATTCAAATATCCATAGAGTAGGCTTAGTATATCCGTTTATAGCCCAAAACTATAATCTTCAGTATAGAGTAGATTTGAGAGTATTTATACAGTTTTTTACTTATCCGGGTTTGGATACCGGGTTACGCATCCTTGAGTTGGTTCAGATTCGGGTTCTCATGTCTTTATTAGTATGATGCTTTATTATGAAATTATATGTCTTGTTTTGACCACTTGTCCGACCATATGGCTTTGCTTTGCTGTGTTTATGGGCGGATCCAGAAACAAAATTTGTATGGGGCACAATATATATGAATATTAAGTATAAGTTAGTTAGTTAAAATATATTTTAAATTTATAAAATATTACACCAATTAAAAAATTTAAACTGAATCAAATTATATATATATAATTGTTTTTTGTAAATTCTAAATATCCTTACTATTAACATAAAATTGTACATGGTACATAAATTTCCATATTTATTAAAAATATATAGAATCTAATTTTTTTGAAAGACTTAAACAAAAGACAACTTAATTAAAATGGATTATGATAGAAAATATGAGAAAACAATAATTGAAAGAGAAAAAAACACACATTAAAGGCAGTGTGAAGCTATTACAAAGTTTGGAAACCAAAAAAAAGAAGAAACATTAATGGAAACGTGAGAATTCAGAAAATAATTAAAAACAAAAAGGATGGCTAGAGGACTCGAACTTATTTTGAAACATAAGGTGACTAAGAATTCGAATATTGAGAGAATGGAAAAGACTTATTTTGGCACATTATTGGAATATTTCTTACTTCTTCCAAGTCTTTAGAAAGAAAATTCGGATCTCGTATTTCTTTTTAGGATAGTAGTACCCCTTGGGCATCTTGAGTACATGCATCTTACATTTTTTTTCTCTCTAAATAGCGAAGTTTCTACTAGAAATTACTAGCAGTGCCGGCTTAGAGGGGAGGACAAGTGGTGCATTGTCCCTGGGTTCCACTTTCTCCCCTAATATTTACTATCTAGGAGCCCATTTTTTTTTTTAAATTAGGTATAAAATTAACTAAATTTAAATAAAAGGCCCCATAATTTTTTTAAATATATTTTCCGTTTGTTTTTAAAAAATATGTATTAAAAAAATTTATATAGCAAAATAACATTTAAAAACTAAGTTTTAAGGGCCAAAATTATTTTTTTGCCTACAAAATTTTTGAGCCGGTCCTGGTTACTAGATCCTAATTTTTTCACTTGCGAGCTTTGAGCCATTTAGGATCAAGTCATAAGCTCGTTTTAAGGCTAACGTTAGAAAATAAGGCACATACGAAAAGTTAGAACTCACCATACCACGTAGGTACGAGTGGTTCGTCCTATTAATATTTTTTATTATATCTTCAATAATATATATATATATACTTTTTAGCAACTTTATCTCTACATATATATTTGGTCACACGTATTGACTAAATATTTGTAGCAATTAATAATATAATATTTATTGGGTAATTCTTAAAAATATCACGTTTTGTTTCCAAACATACTATCATTTTTCAAATGTTCTAAAGATACCACTATTTAGTCAAATTTCTAAAAAATATTATAAAAATAAAATTAACTTTTGACATTCAAAACTAAACCTTAAACCCTAAACCTAAACCCTACCCCTACCTAAAATTATATTCTGATTTTGAAATAGTTAACCCATACCCAAAAAAATAAATTGCAAAGCCTTGAAAACCATCTTTTGTTTTGTAGTATTTTTGGAACTTTTGAAAAATTGTGGTAATTTTTGAACTTTTAAAAAATTGTGGTATGTTTAAAAACAAAACTTCAATAGTATTTTAGAGAATTTCTCTATTAATTTCGGTTCATTAAATAAGAAAAATCAAAGTTAATGGGTTAAAGTATAATTAATTATGATTCTTTATGAAGTTAATGGGCTAAAGTTTTTTTTTTAACGCTTTGTTTTATTGAAACTGATTTAAACCATATTACATGATAGAAGAATTTCAACTTGTGAAATACAAGGAGAAACTAATTGTATTTTCCTCACCAAATATTAGGTTAGGAAAAGCAGCTTTGATGACACATTAGTGATACCTAGATGGTCTTGTTTGACATTAGAGATACCAAGATAGTCTTGTTTCGAGTCTAAGGTAGACAATTAGATGTTCCTGAATCCACAGTAGCAGCCGGACTTCTAATACTCTTTACGATAGCACGACAACAATTCTCTTAATTTAGATAAATTCTTTTTCGAATGCCTTTGTCAATTTTGTTCCGGAGAGCTTCGGTGAAACTACTGTTGAACAACTTTGAACTGCAAAACTAAATCAGATAGATAGCAAAAATTGACTAAAAGCAAAACAATGAAATCATACTATAGATCTTCGACGAGGAAAAGAAACTTCATAAAAAACCTTCACCCCCAAAATAAAAATTGAACCAGACAAAGAAATCACAATAAATCATAAAACTAGATGCGAAAACCCTCGTATCGTTTTCTTCCCAAAACTTCAAAGAAACCTTCTAAACTTCATGTCCTGCGTAAAAACTAATAGTTGCAACCCTCTCATGATGCCGGCAAAAACACCGGACATCGGAGAGGGAAGAAACAAAAATCCCTTTTTTTCTCCCTTCTCCTCTGACAGGGCTAAAGTATTCAATGACTCATTTTTAATTGTTTAAAGTTAATGGACTAATTGAATGAGTTTTTTGCCATGTCACATTTGACATGACTTTTTTTTGTTTAAGATTAAATGAGAAGAAGACACTAGTTTTTTCTTAAGAAATCATCTCCCTAATAATATTTAGGGGATAACAAACATATAACTTCTTTTTTTGTCACAATAACAAACATACAATTTATGTTCATTAAATAGCACTTATCAATACTTTACAAGTATAAAATATAGGACAAAAGACCAAGGAAAAAATAGTCCACTACTAATTGAAACATAACTTTTTATATACATATCAATAATACAAGGGTTTTCTGCAAATAAACCCTCCAAGTGGGTAGGATTTACGAGAATACCCCTCACGTCAATTAAATGCAGGTCAATCCTCCAACTATTGGTCAACCCGCAATATAACCCTAGGCTGAGTATAGATTTTTTCAATTTGTATATAACCGTGTACGAACAATCCAAACTACGTCGTTTTGTACATTTAAAAAAAACAAAATTATAGATAGCAAAGACTCGAACCTTTGACCTAAGAGAGAAACACATCAACACTTTACCAATAGTGCTAAGGCAGATTCAATAACTTTAAGGAACATATTTGTTTATAAATCAAAAGATGCAATCTTCCGTCAATTTTTCTTCCCCAATTCGTCGGAAAAATCAAACCAACCGAGCTTTTGCAGAGGTGTAGAAATGGTGAATGCATCTCTAAGAAAGTCATTCTTTTTTAATAGTTTATAAACAAACTTGTTGGTTGCACAAACAAATCTGCATTAGCTCAAGTGGTGAAGTGTTGGGACGTTAGTCTTTCAAGTCATGGGTTTGAATCCCTCAATATTATTTTTCTGTTTTTTTTTAATATATAAAACGATGTAATTTGATTGTTTATACACGGTTATATACATATTGAAAAATCTATACACGGCCGAAGGTTATACAGGTTGACCAATAGTTGGAGGGTTGACCAATAGTTGGAGGGTTGACCTGCATTTAATTGACATGAAGGGTATTCTTGCAAACCCTAGTCATGTGAAGAGTTTATTTGCAGAAAACTCATAGTACAATATGACTAGGTTAGTATCCGTGCTTTTGCACGGGTTTAATTGTAACTAAAGTAATCTAATAAAATAATTATTTTATTTTGATGTAAAAATATTAAAAAATTTGGTATCATATAGTTTTTGAAATCTCACGACAACTAATGGATATTACTTTTTAGTATGAATTATCTATACTAATATATTTTTAAAAATTTATATGTTTATACTTATTTGATTAATCATAACTAAACAAATATCTCTTAGTATGAATTATCTATACTAATATATTTTACAAAATCAATATGTTTATACTTATGTAAAGTTTGAACTTGTCAATAATGTTAAATATATCTTTTGTGTGAATTATTTGGTTACCTTATTAGATTTTATTTTCATTTATAAAAACTTATGACTTTAATTTAGTAAAATATAATGTAGTAATAGTTTTTCTAAATTATGATATTTGTGTAATATTTACATAATTTTGCTACCGTAGATATATATATATATATATTTTCAAAAACTCAAGATTTATATATTAAAGGAGAAGCATTTTGAGCTTATGTGTCAAGTTCTCATTTTTTCTAATTTTTTTATTTAGTTAATTAAAATTACTAACTCCTACTATACTCATATCCAAACATTTCAAAAATAACTTAATCCCTATACCCAAACAAACTATAACTATTATTAAGTCATAGTTAGTCTTTTTTTTTTTTGGCAACATAACTATTAATCAGAAGATTCCAGCCGAATTGGTGAGCCAAAGCGGCGGAATGATGTTTACATACGAGAATTTGAAAGCATGATGTTTTGCCGATCGGGCTAGACAATCCGCCTTCCGATTAACAGATCGGGGAACTAACGATAGTGAAAAGTTGGGTATGCGCACTTTTAAACTCCGAAGCTTCTCCTGTAGAACCGCAAAACTTGGCCACTCATCTGGATTCGTGACCATGTTGACCAGTTCTGCACAATCCGTCTCGAAATTGTTACAATCAACGCCTTTCTCCAAAATGCAGGACATGGCCCCCACCAAAGCTTCCACCTCCGAATGTAGAGGTGATCGCCGTTGATCCAAGCCTTTCGCCCCTAAGATCACCACATGTTGCTGTTGAAGACATACCCAGCCCACTCCTGTAATTGTCTCTGTATCCTTCCATGACCCATCTACCTGACAACGAATCTCATTTGTTATTAATGGCACAGCAGTGATGTCTTGCCGTGTGATCCTATCCTCCTCCAGTGTTCTCAATTGGGCATCATTCCATGCCGAATATTCATTCTCCACCGACCTTATGAGAGAGATTGAATCTGCTTCTATACCTTGAAAACATCTTTTATTCCTTGCTTTCCAAATACCCCAAATCACCCATGGGTACATTGCAATATCCCCTTTTATAGTATCTGCACTCGTGATGCGCCAAAATAAGAAATCCATATTCTCATAAATCGATGCGTACGAAAGTTTCAATCTCCCCTGCATAGATAAGAATAAGGCCCAAATGTCTTTCGCAACCTGACATTCAAATAAAGCATGATTTATTGTTTCCTCCTGAAGCCCACATCTCCCACACATCGTTGAACAGTTAATTCCCCGATGGTTGATTCTTTCTAAGACTACCAGAGACCCGCTTACCACTTGCCATATGAAATGTTTGATTTTCGGAGGACACTTTATTTTCCAAGCTTCTGCCCTTAAAACCGTAGTACTTGGTTCACTGAACACCTTTTCGATCTTATGTTTCACCATTTCTTTTGCTAACCAATACCCCGATTGAACATTATACATGCCTGATTTAGTAAAGTGCCAAATAAACCGATCCGACATATATGATGTATTAATCTCCAGTCCCTGAATAAGAGGGATGTCCCCTGGTTCCATAAATTCCTGCAACATTGGAAGATGCCATTCATTTGTACCCAAATTATACAAATGATTAACCTTTAGATTGGGATGCAATACACTGCCCCTTCCCCTTGCCGGTCGTGGGTATATATCTGGAATCCACTTATCCTGCCAAACTGCAATACTGTTCCCTGACCCTACTAATAAACGACTACCGGTATATAAAAGATCTCTGGCCGACCATAAACTCCTCCAGCCAAAATACGGAGAATATGGTTCCTTTGCCATCAGTGGGTGCCTATCTCGAAAATATATGCCTTTGAGAACACGAGCAACCAAAGAATTTAGGTATTGAAATAGTCTCCATAGTTGTTTTGCCAATAAAGCCGAATTAAAATGTTCCAGAGAGTGGAAACCCAGCCCACTTTCATCCTTGGAGAGGCATAACTTCTCCCATGCTTGCCAATGAAGGCCCATGGTGTTTCCGTTTGAACACCACCAAAAATTTGCTATAGCGCTAGTTAACTTACCGACTAACGCATGTGGAAGTCGGAAACAGGACATAACGTAGGTCAGAAGCGCTAACGCTATAGACTTAACCAATACTTCCTTACCACCTTTAGACAGAAATTGAGTTGACCATCCATTGACCCTATCGTGTAATCGTTCTACCAAAAAATGAAATATCTTCGTCTTTGAACCTCCCAAACTTTCCGGAATGCCTAAATAAGAACTCATGCCCCCTTCTTTATTTATGTCCATGATAGCCTTAAGGTTGTCTTTAGTGACGATATCCACATTTTGTCCAAACATAAGGGACGATTTTTCAAGATTTATTTCTTGTCCTGATGCCTTCCCATAACCTCTGATGACCTGCAGAAGCACCCTAGATTAACTCTCTTCCGCTTTACAAAAAAATAAACTATCATCCGCAAACAGCAAATGAGTAATCGATAGACTACTCCTTGCTATCTTAATCCCTGTTAAACACCCCACCCTTTCCATTTTTCGTACATTGGCAATTAACACCTCTATACATCATATGAATAAATATGGTGATAAGGGATCACCCTGTCGCAGTCCTCGTTTATGTACAATCCGACCCCTTGCTCGCCAATTGATGAGAACCTGATATGAGACTGATCTCACACACGTCATAATCCAGGTTGTCCACACGGATCTGAAACCCAATTTGATGAGTACTGCTTCCAAGAAACCCTATTCTATCCTATCATACGCTTTACTCATATCCGTCTTAACTGCCATGTAGTCAAACCGACAAGCTGAATTCGTTCGTAACGCATGAAACATCTCTTGTGCTATTAAGATATTATCTTAAATCAGACGTCCAGACACAAACGCCGACTGAGTTTCCGAAATAACCGTTGGTAGCAAATGCTTCAGCCGTAAGCACAAAACTTTGGAGATAATCTTATACCCCACATTACATAAACTGATCGGCCTGAATTCACTCATTCTCTCTGGCTTATCCGTTTTTGGAATGAGGCAAATGTTAGTCTTATTTAAACGACTATCAAAGTTCCCCGTTCGGAAAAAGTCTTTCATAAAACCTGTCATTTCCCCTTTCAAGGATGGCCAAAACCTTTGGTAAAATAGTGCCGTCATGCCATCAGGACCCGGTGCCTTCTCCGGATGCATTGAAAATAGTGCCTTACGCACCTCTTCCTCCCCTAACTCCCGTATCAATTTTTCATTCATCTCCCCTGTTATTACTGGTTGCACCTCTTGGAGAATTTCCGTAAAATCAGTTGGTCTTATAGACTCGAACAGATTTTGAAAATAAGATGTCGCCGTTTCTTCAATCTCCTCAGTTTTTTCCTTCCACGCCCCCTCCTCATCAAAGAGTCCCATGATCCGATTTCGTGACCTCCTTTGCTTTGTAGATTCCTGGAATTTTTTTGTGTTATGATCTCCACACTTATGCCACAGTTTCCGGCTTGACTGCCGCCAATATTCCTCCTCGTCCCTATAAGCTTCTCTTAATTTCCTACAAATAATCATGACCTCCTCCATAGTTATGCCATAGTTAGTCTTTCAAGTCATGGGTTTGAATCCCTCAATAATATTCTTCTGCTTTTTTTTAATATATAAAACGATGTAATTTTGATTGTTTATACACGGTTATATACAGATTGAAAAATCTATACACGGCCGAGGGTTATACGGGTTGACCAATAGTTGGAGGGTTGACATGCATTTAATTGACATGAAGGTATTCTCGTAAACCCTAGTCATTTGGAGAGTTTATTTGCAGAAAACCCATAATACAATATGACTAGGTTAGTACCCGTGCTTTTGCACGGGTTGAATTGTAAGTAATCTAATAAAATAATTATTTTATTTTGATGTACAAATATTAAAATTTTTGGTATCATATAGTTTTTGAAATCTCACGACAACTAATGGATATTATTTCTTAGTATGAATTATCTATACTAATATATTTTACAAAATTTATATGTTTATATTTATTTGATTAATCATAACTAAACAAATGTCTCTTAGTATGAATTATCTATACTAATATATTTTACAAAATCAATATGTTTATACTTATGTAGAGTTTGAACTTGTCAATAATGTTAAATATATTTTTTGTCTGAATTATTTGGTTACCTTATTAGATTTTATTTTCATTTCTAAAAACTTATGACTTTACTCTAGTCAAATTGAATGTAGTAATAGTTTTTCTAAATTACGATATTTGTGTAATATTTACATAATTTTGCTACCGTATATATATATATATATTCAAAAACTCAAGATCTATATATTAAAAGAGAAGCATTTTAAGCTTATGTGTCAAATTCTCATTTTTTATAACTTTTTTTATTTAATTATTAAAATTACTAACTCGTACTATACTCATATCCAAACATTCCAAAAATAACTTAATCCCTATACCCAAACAAACTATAACTATTATTAACTATTACTATATTCCTATCCAAACACTCCAAATACCTTAATACATATATTCAAACAAAAATTAAATAAATTTACTCATCTAATTAACGTAATCAATATCATTAAATTTATACATATAAAATCTTACTACCTAATCAATGTTTCAACTTGACTATTATTATGCATATTACCAAACAATTTCAAAACACGAATTATCTACTAAACGAATAATAAAATAATATTAATTTATAAAATCAGAAATTTGAGACAAGTTTTTGGTTGTATATGCAATCTTTCATTTTTATATATACGAGTTATATACTGTATCTTTTAAAAAATATATGTTATGTCAGTATAATAAATATATTAGTAACTACAATGGATTATTTGACGAAAATTATATTAACTTTATTTGATATATATTTTATCCCGCGTAAAACGCGGGTACTATTCTAGTAATATATAATGATGTCTTCATTTTCAGATTTTTTAATTGGTAATGTTTTAACAGTATAGTCAACATTACATATAATTGAATAAATATAGTTAACTATGCCTAACAATTTAATACTTATTAGAATTAGTAATGTGTTGGCAATTGAATTAAATGTAGTTAAAATAAGTATAGTAAGTAGAATAGTGTATGACAAATAAAATAGTAGATGATTAAAGAATATATAATGTTTGGATAAGAGTATAGTAATAACTAATAGTATAATTAATTAATTTAAAAAGTTAAGAAAAAAGAAGAGTTTGGCACATATCTCAAAATGTTTCTCTTTTAATATATAGAAAATATATGGCAAATAGCCAAATGCATAGACCAATAATATAGAAACTCTTAACTAACTTTTTTTTCATTAGTCAAATATTTAATGCATCATTTAATGATAGTTAATGATATATAGCTGTAGATATGATAATATTATTGAGAATTAAATATTAACTCTATAAATATGTAATTTAAAATTTTCTGAAAGTTTGTATGAAATCTTGGTGACACATGGACCAACACTCTTTAAAAACAGTAGGATTTTCTGTATAAATAAAGTTTGTATTAAGAAATCAAATATTGATATAAAAAATAAATTATTATCTTCTAAAAACTGCATTGTAGAATTAAGTTTTAAACTTGGATTTCCAAAAATTGGTTTCTGTATCTTTAATGCATTTATTTATGATAGTAGTTTAAAAAGAGTAAATGAAATGAGTCCTCTCGTTTCTTGATTAGCTATAAAAAGCATTTCAAGACTCTTTTGTGTTTTCTTCATTGGTCTGCGCACCATTGATTCATCTCCCAGCTAACCTTCTTCCGAAATCCAAACCTAAACGTGAGTCTTCTTCTTCCATTGATTTGTCTTCTCTTGTTCGTTTCTATCTTGATTTCATTGTAGAGATTTGATTCCCGTTCCATTTTCGCAACTTTACTTGTAAACTTTTGGATTGAGAAATGAGAAATGAAAAAATGAAACCTTTTAGTTATGAACCCTAATTTCGTTCCAGGCACTGATTATGAAAAGTTACAATGATTCACCAACCCACCACTTGATCATTGTGTACTCCTAATTTGACCCATTGTGTTCTTGTTTTGACCATGTTGTTTGAAAACTCTCTGTCTCTCCACTTTTGGCAGGAGCCATGAACATGAAATTTTCCTCAAATACAAGTGATAGTGTTCAGAGATTTTCAGTAGCAAGCCGGTTGTTCTGTTCTGAATTGGGTAATGTTGATGAAAAATGGAAGAAAAAATACATCAATTTAACTCGTAGAAAGGTTTCCGTGTCAAGCCATTTTGTGCCAGGACACTTGGAAACTTCATCAATTGCTAACAAGAGTTTACCAAGAAGAGAGCCTGTAGAAAGGCTTGGCTTTGTGAGGACTCTGTTAATTGATAATTATGATAGTTACACATTCAATATATATCAGGCACTAAGTACTATTAATGGAGGTAACTTCATTGTCTCTTTCTTTCATTATGAATTCTACTTATATTTTTTTTAACTTTTCTTTTTTTGTATCCGGTGTAGTGCCTCCTGTGGTTATCCGAAATGATGAGTGGACATGGGACGAAGCTTACCATTACTTATATGAAGATGCTGCTTTCGATAATATTGTTATATCACCCGGACCTGGTTCTCCAATGTGTCCAGCTGATATAGGTATTACTCTTGCTTCGTTTCCCATTATAAACCCACCTTTGTTTATGTTTTATCGCTCTTCACTTTGGCTCTGCAGGAATATGTCTTCGCCTTTTGCGCGAATGTCGTGATATTCCAATTCTTGGTGTTTGCCTTGGACACCAGGTAATTTAATCTTCATTAAGATGACCAAACTTCACATTTCCGATCTTAGTTTTAATGTAGTCATGGAATGAGTTGTTTATCTCTCTACGGTTATTCATGTGAGCCAAGACTACATGTTTTTGCAGGCGTTGGGTTATGTCCATGGAGCTCATGTTGTGCATGCCCCGGAACCAGTCCATGGACGCTTGAGGTATTATAGAATGTGATTCTAAGAACCACCTTCTTTGCTGAACTGAATTTTCCATTTTTCGACTGAAACAACTCACTGTTTCCATCTACTTCATGTAGTGGGATTGAACATAATGGGAACATATTGTTTTCTGATATTCCATCTGGCAGAAATACTGATTTCAAGGCAGGTCATCTAATTTTTACATGCAACAATCATTGCTTTCTCTAGATAAAAAGTACAAATTTGTGTTGGGGCTTCAACTCTGCAGGTTGTTAGATACCATTCACTGATCATAGATAAGGAATCACTGCCAAAGGAACTTGTACCAATAGCGTGGACAGTTTATGATGATGCTGGTTCTTTCTCTGAGAAGAAGTTATGTGTTCCTGTGAATAACACTGGGAGCCCACTGGGGGATGGGTCTGCCATTTCTGTTTCCGAAGAGTTGGAAAATCGTAGATATTGGCTTTCGTCGAATGTCGATGGAAAACGAAATAGACACATTCTCATGGGCATCATGCACTCTACTTTTCCTCATTATGGTTTACAGGTTTGATGTTTATAAGAGTTCACATTTGGACTAAGTTTCCTTCATGGTTCTGTTGTCTTTGACATGCATTTTGCTTTCAGTTTCATCCGGAAAGTATTGCTACCACGTATGGAAGTCAAATATTCAAGAATTTCAAAGACATTACTGTGGATTATTGGAGTCGATGCAAGTCTCCGTCATTGCGTCGAAGAAACATAAACGACACAGGTTAGCTCTTCTAAACTTTATGGTTCATTGGTATTAGAATGTCATTTCTGTTTTCCATTCTGAGACCTATTTAAGTTATATTGTCCTGTGGCGTTGCTTTATAATTAAATGTCTTGGAGCATCTCTTGAATAATAAATATGTTTTAGCAAACATGCAGCTTCCTGGTGCTAGTCAATTGCTGAAACAACTTTCCAGAACTAGGTGCACAGGAAATGGTTCTAGCTCTTATGGGAACCCTAAGAAGTCTTGGTTTGCTGCCACGACAAATGGTGTAGACGTATATGATTTGGTTGATTTATCATATCCAAAACCTCAAGCAAAATTGCTGAGGTTGAAATGGAAGAAACTTGAACGTCTTGCGCATAAAGTTGGCGGAGCAAGAAATATATTCATGGAACTCTTTGGCAAGAGTGGAGGGAATGATGCTTTTTGGTTGGATACTTCTTCTAGTGATAAGGTTGGTAGTCTATTCTCTTAAAGTCACAATAGTTTCTGGCATTGTTACTGAGCAAGAGATCTTCTATTTTATTCTCAAGAATGTTTCTTCCAATTGCATTGTTCCAGTCTAGAGGACGATTTTCTTTCATGGGCGGTAAAGGTGGATCACTCTGGAAGCAATTGACATTTAGTTTATCTGATCAAAGGTTTTACGCATGACCTACTCTTTCTCTATCGGACATAAAGGTTTATGTTCTTTTTACTTGAGCGTCATAACCCATTTGCCTGCAAATTTTCTCTGTACCTATGTGCTTTGGTCACTATGCGACTATATTGATATGGGTGAGATAATCCTGATAATGATGCATCATAATGGGAATTGAAAGATTGATTTTACTACTTGTTTTCTCAGCCAGATTACATCTAAACATGCTGGATACCTTCTGATCGAAGATGCTCAGAATTCTACTGAGAAACGATTCTTGGAAGAAGGCTTTCTTGATTTTCTACGTAAGGTATGAAGAAAGATTTTACTCTAACGTAGAACTACTCTGTTTGATACCAACACTCGCTAAATTTACGACATAGCTGGTCTATTAGACCAGATCAGGCATAACTTCAACAATCATGGAGTTAATATATTTTTTGCTATGATCAAAATCATAAAAACTTATTCAAATGTATTTTTACCAGGAGCTTTCATCTATCTCTTATGATGAGAAGGACTTTGAAGGGTTGCCTTTTGATTTTTGCGGTGGATACGTAGGTTGTATTGGGTACGTGTTAAATCATCTAGCCTGTGAATATCTCTATTAAGTCATATTCATAACTGGCTTTCTATTGTACAGTTTGGTCTTAATTACGTATTCTTGTATTGCAGGTACGATATTAAAGTCGAATGTGGAATGCCAATTAATCGTCACAAATCCAAGGCTCCGGATGCATGCTTTTTCTTTGTGGATAATATTGTTGCCATTGACCATCAGCTTGATGACGTTTATGTATTATCTCTTCACGAAGAGGGCACCCCGGAAACCTCTTTCTTGAATGATGCTAAAGAGAAGCTTATTTGCCTGAGGGGTTCGTCCAGAAGAAAGTTTAAGTATCAAACTCTTCCTGCTATAGGTTCATCTCAAGGCAAAACAAGTTTTGTTCCTGACAAATCCCGCGAGCAGTATATCAAGGATGTTGAGAGCTGTATGAAGTGTATCAAAGACGGGGAGAGCTACGAGCTTTGTCTAACTACACAGAACAGATGGAGAATAGGGAACAGTGACCCTTTGGGACTTTATCTCCACCTGAGAGAGAGGAATCCAGCACCATATGCAGCCTTTCTCAACTTCTCAAATGCGAATCTGTCTTTATGCTGCTCGTCCCCTGAAAGATTTCTTCAGCTGGACAGAAATGGAATGCTTGAAGCAAAGCCGATTAAGGGTACTATAGCTCGTGGCTCCACACCTGAAGAAGATGAGCTTCTTAAATTGGAATTGAAACTCAGGTACACCAAACACATCATTCTTTGACTAGCCTAGGCCTCGGCCATAATGTGTTTCTGAATTGTTTGCATCAATTCTACTTTAACATCGATCTAACCTTTCTCTCCTTGTCTTGTAACAGTGAGAAGAATCAAGCTGAAAATCTGATGATTGTCGACCTTCTGAGGAATGATCTCGGTCGTGTATGTGAGCCTGGTTCAGTCAATGTGCCTAACCTCATGGACGTGGAATCATACACAACAGTACACACTATGGTCAGCACGATCCGTGGACTGAAAAGATCAGATATTAGTCCAGTGGAATGTGTAAGAGCAGCTTTCCCTGGCGGTTCAATGACCGGTGCACCAAAGCTAAGATCCGTTGAGATTCTTGATTCTCTAGAGAACTGTTCGAGAGGCCTTTACTCTGGCTCAATCGGGTATTTCTCATATAATGGTACGTTTGATCTGAATATTGTGATAAGAACAGTTGTGATACATGAGGATGAAGCTTCCATTGGAGCAGGAGGAGCAATCGTTGCGTTATCAAGCCCAGAAGATGAGTTTGAGGAAATGATTCTTAAGACTAAAGCTCCTGCTAATGCGGTTATGGAGTTTTGTAGTGGTTCAGTGAAAGACAATGATCCGAGAAGACACTAGTAGTGTCTTTTCAAACATTTGTTTTGCTGTGTTGTGGCTGTAAACTGTTATCATTGTTACTTTTTTGAAAATTTATTCGCTAATATTCTATAGAAGATCAAACAAATATAGAGATTTTGCTAGACTTTTGGCTGTTAAAAATGTGGCTGTAACTTTAATTATGGATAAAAAGTCTGAATCTTATTATATAAAAGAGAAGAAGCAGCCGGCAACCGTGGCGCCACAGAGATAGCCAAAAGTGTGATCTCTGATGCTCGTTTCCAATCCTATGTGACGGTCGGAGGTCCAATTTGGCTTAAAGGTCTATTTGAAGAAGAGAAAAAGACTACCATGGTGTAGTCCTCATCTCTCTCTCTCGATCTCGTTATCTCATTCTCTCAAGGGTTATAGTTAAGCTTGCCCATTGGCTCTTAAGCTCTGTTCTTTTCTGCATTTCATCTTTGTTTTTTTTTTTTTTTTTGTAAACGGTGACCCTAGTGTCATTTTGGTGGTTGTTGATACCACTTATTTGCAATACAATTAGTTTAGTGAAAAAAAAAGAGCGAGCCCCGCAAGCAAAATTATAACTCACCGAATCGCAACACGTGTCTACTATTATTGATCGAGAGATGATGATATGTGTTAAATATTAAAATTAATTAAGAAAAAGTAAAATTAAAAAAAAAAAAAAAAACTATTATGTAACTAATGACATTGTAAAAATACAATTTCTACAAAAATTAAAAAATGGAAAACACAACAAATAATTATTAAGCAAATAACTAAAGGAAAACGCTGAAAACACGTTTCACAATAATGCCATGAATTTTGTGATCTCGGACGAAATTACCCCTGGCAAAAAACACGGGTAAAACGAAAACAATTCTTCTTTCAGTTTCTCGCTCTCTCTCTCTCAACTTCTCTCAAACCCTAATCGAAAACAATCTCGCCTGCTTCACCGTCGGTATTGATTCATAGATTACGTCGCCACCGAAATCCAGAAACGAAACTCCACTTTTTGTGCACTCACCGCCTTCGACGGCCGTCACAAATACCACAATCTCAATCAGCGATTCTCCTAGAAACTAGTCTCGCCGGAATTGGATGAGGCAGAAACCATCGCCGAGATCTCGTATGTTCCATGGCTCGAGGAATTGGGGAAATTCCATGTTGATGAGCTCCATCGCGAAGTCAAACTTTACGATCTATCCATCTCGTAAGTCTCCAATCGACCATGCTTTTGTGTTTCGATTTCTGATTTGGATTTTGTTTGCTTTTTCAATTTGTAAGTTGATTATACACAGATCGTTGCAATCGAAGGTGAAGATATTGGAAGATGAGAGAGAGAAGAGCTTAAATGAGAACAATGTCTGTAACGGAGTTCGACGCCAAGGAGTTCAACGTCGGGTTATCACCTCTACTGTGCTTTTCTCTGACAAACTTAGTGGTTTTGTTCTTGTTATGTGGGAATATGTGTTTCATTGATCCGTATTCTCTATGCTCTACTTAATTGTTGAATAAGCTTGTTTCGTGTGTTTATGCAATCAAAGGAGCACAAGAATTGCCAATTTCTGTGTTTGGGAAGTAAATAAAAGAACGGAAGAGGAAGGAAGAAGAAACAGAGGAGATAAAATCAGAGTTTATCAAGTTTTGTGATACTAAAGAACTGTGAGAGAAATTGAGATTGTTTAGAGTAGAATGAAAAAAGATTGGTTTTCATTGAAAGAGAAGAATCAAAGGCTTGTAAAGCTAAGGGAAGTGCTTGAGAATCTCTCTACTTGATTCAGGTGCTAATGGTGTTTGGTGGACAGAAGATTGAGGAACTAAGACTGAACAATCTAGATCTTGAGATTTGTAACACATGAAGAGATGGAGGTGTGTAGGTGCTGATATTTTGCTGAAAGAAAAGGTTGTGCCTTTGGAATTCAGATCAATGGTTTAGGGATGAGGTGTGCGAATTTCAACGGTGATGCGGATCGATTGGTTTACTTTTAGGTTCCTTCAAACTCTTACTCTACGAAAGTTGAGCTACTCGATGGTTACAAGCTCTTTTCATCAAAAATATAAAGTTGCAGAAGCTCCTTCAGAAACATATAACAATTGTACTTGTCACATACTTATGGCCTTTTAAGTTGCTTATTCAATTGGATCGGTGCAATGCACTACGATACAAGATTCTTTTACATGATAACAAAAATTCTAGCTTGGATTAGTCCATATAAGTTGAACAAACCGGAAACCACAACGAGCATATTTGTCCATATATAAAGCATCCATAGCACTCATGAGTAATAAGACATCCTTAAATGACTTATCTTCTCATTAACATTTATTGAATAATCATAAGGCTTTTGTAAAGTATTTGAAAACCTTTATAAATTGATTTATATATTTAAATATTTTATAAACCTTTGTAAGCTTTATTAGATATTTAAATGGTTTAAAACAATTATCTATAAAAGTGTATAGTATAAGGGTTTTAAAAGGTTTATAAAGTATTTAAAAGGTTTATAAGGTATTTAAAAGGTTGTATTAGTTGATTCTCAATGTTTTGTCAAATACGAGTATTTATAAATTTTCATAAGCTTTATAAAGTATTTTAAACAATACAAAATTTATTTATAAGGTTTTTATAGGGTTTCTAAGGTATTTAAAAATTGATCTAAAATTGTATATTATAAGATTTTTGTAAAATTTATAAGGTATTTAAAAGGTTTTCTTAGTTGATTCTCATTGTTTTGCCAAACACGATTTTAAGTGGTTTGAAAAATCAATCTACAATTGTATTAGTTGATTCTCATTGTTTCGTCAAACACGAGTATTTATAAATTTTGTAAGCTTTATAAAATAGTTTAAACCTTACAAAAAAAACTATAAGTGTAAGGTTTATAAGGTATTTAAAAATTGATCAATAAAATTGTATATTATAAGGTTTTTGTAAGGATTACAAGGTATTTAAAAGGTTTTCTTAGTTGATTCTCATTGTTTTTCCAAACATGACTTTAAATGAATTCTATATTATAAGTTTTTTGTATGGTTTATAAGGTATTTAAAAGGTTGTATTAGTTGATTCTCATTGTTTCGCCAAACATAACTTCAAATGGTTTTAAAAATTAATATATAAAATTGTATATTATAAGATTCTTGTAAGGTTTATAAGGTATTGAAAATTTTGTATTAGTTTATTCTCATTGTTTCGTCAAACACGAGTATTTATAAATTTTTGTAAGCTTTATAAAGTAATTTAAACCTTATAAACTATATTATAAGGTATTTAAATGAATAATCATAAGGTTTTTATAAAGTATTTGAAAACCTTTATAAACCTTTGTAAGCTTTATTAGATATTTAAATGGTTTAAAATAATTATCTATAAAATTGTATATTATAAGGTTTTTATAAGGTTTTAAAATATTTAAAAGGTTATAAGGTATTTAAAAGGTTGTATTAGTTGATTCTCAATGTTTTGTCAAATACGAGTATTTATAAATTTTTATAAGCTTTATAAAGTATTTTAAACAATACAAAATTTATTAATAATATTTTTATAGGGTTTCTAAGGTATTTAAAAATTGATCTAAAATTATATATTATAAGATTTTTGTAAGATTTATAAGGTATTTAAAAGGTTTTCTTAGTTGATTCTCATTTTTTTGCCAAACACGACTTTAAGTAGTTTGAAAAATCAATCTATAATTGTATTAGTTGATTCTCATTGTTTCGTCAAACACGAGTATTTATAAATTTTGTAAGCTTTACAAAGTATTTTAAACCTTACAAAAAAAATTAGAAGTGTAAAGTTTATAAGGTATTTAAAAATTGATCAATAAAGTTGTATATTATAAGATTTTTGTAAGGATGATAAGGTATTTAAAAGGTCTTCTTAGTTGATTCTCATTGTTTTGCCAAACACGAATTTAAATGAATTCTATATCATAAGGTTTTTGTATGGTTTATAAAATATTTAAAAGGTTGTATTAGTTGATTCTCATTGTTTCGCCAAACACGACTTCAAATGGTTTTAAAAATTAATATATAAAATTGTATATTATAAGGTTCTTGTAAGGTTTATAAGGTATTGAAAATGTTGTATTTGTTGATTCTCATTGTTTCATCAAACACGAGTATTTATATATTTTTGTAAGCTTTATAAAGTAATTTAGACCTTATAAACTATATTATAAGGTATTTAAATGAATAATCATAAGGTTTTTATAAAGTATTTGAAAACCTTTATAAATTGATTTATATATTTAAATATTTTATAAACCTTTGTAAGCTTTATTAAATATTTAAATGGTTTAAAACAATTATCTATAAAATTGTTTATTATAAGGTTTTTATAAGGTTATAAAGTATTTAAAAGGTTTATAAGGTATTTAAAAGGTTGTATTAGTTGATTCTCAATGTTTTGTCAAATACGAGTATTTATAAATTTTTATAAGCTTTAAAAATTATTTTAAACAATACAAAATTTATTTATAAGGTTTTTATAGGGTTTCTAAGGTATTTAAAAATTGATCTAAAATTGTATATTATAAGATTTTTGTAAGATTTATAAGGTATTTAAAAGGTTTTCTTAGTTGATTCTCATTTTTTTTGCCAAACACGATTTTAAGTGGTTTGAAAAATCAATCTATAATTGTATTAGTTGATTCTCATTGTTTCGTCAAACACGAGTATTTATAATTTTTGTAAGCTTTATAAAGTATTTTAAACCTTACAAACAAAATTATAAGTGTAAAGTTTATAAGGTATTTAAAAATTGATCAATAAAATTGTATAATATAAGGTTTTTGTAAGGATTATAAGGTATTTAAAAGGTTTTCTTAGTTGATTCTCATTGTTTTGCCAATCACGACTTTAAATGAATTCTATATTGTAAGGTTTTTGTATGGTTTATAAGGTATTTAAAAGGTTGTATTAGTTGATTCTCATTGTTTCGCCAAATACGACTTCAAATGGTTTTAAAAATTAATATATAAAATTGTATATTATAAGGTTCTTACGTCATCGTCCTCGTCAGAGGAGTCGAGTTGGTAGACCAAGTGGGCTAGAAGTTGTTGAAGTTTTGCTTTTTTTTTTGTGATTTAGAGGTGGAGGAGCCGGCCGAGTTAGCGGGACTAGGCGGCTTGTGTGGAGTGGGAGTGGCCTGAGAAGATTTCGGATCAGAGCCAAATTTTCGGATAAGTTGTTTTGGAGTAAGGAGAGGTATGGATTTGGAAACGGATTGTATGGCGGTTTGGGTTTGAGAAAGGATTTGAAAGTGTTTGGCTATGTTGGAGATGGAACAGCGATCAAGGTTATACTTGTCCCACCATTTGACACGGTATTCTTTGATTAGGGAGAAAGGCATACCAGGTAGGACTAGATCAAGGTTAAAGTGCCAAGAACATATCCATGGGAGACCCATGTCAATGTGGAAGGCTATTGTGGTAAAAGAGCCAACATCTTGTTTTGGTACGTGTTTGGAATTAAAGGGGAGGCTTGTTTTGATTATTTCCGAAGGATAGATTTGGTCGGTAGGTCCGAACCAATACCACCATTCACAGAACCATCCAGGTATTCCTTTTGGGTATCGGGTATCGAAGGATAAAAACCAGGAATGGTCAAAGGCCCGAAGGTATAATGCCCGGAAAAAGGCGTATTGATAATCCATGTAAAAGTATCATTGGATATGAAAGCCTGGAGAAAAAAAAGATTTGGTAGTATGGAGATTGAAGAAACCAAGATCTTGGATAGAGTGAACACGAAGGATTTTTCAAGTAGAATAGGCAATTTGATTTGGGTTGGTCTTATCTGGGTAATGAGTAATTTCTGCAGATTTAGAGTCTACTAGAATGTACTCATAAAAGATGCGGTTTTTGGTAACATTATCGGTTAGGTATAGGCTATCTTCATAGAAGATACGTTTGGTAAAAGCTTGAAGTTCTCTAAGGGTAACAGGTTTGAGGAATTGGGTGGTTAGGAGGTGCTGTTTATGTGGTTTAACAAAATAGGCGGATTTTTCTGAAGTTGGTGAAGTTTGTTTTTGGGTAGCGGTGGAAGCTTGGGTTGTAGCTTCACTGGTAACAGCTTTTGAATAGGATAAAGGTGGGAATTCGGCAAGAGCCGAAAATGTGTTTTGGATAGGTAAGGGTTTTCCTTGAAGAGATGGTTGTTTCTTGATATAATCCGATGCAGTCATCGGTTTCTTTTGTTTTTGATCAGCCATCTTGTGTATTTTGTGATTGAATACCAGTTGATTTGCCCTGTAAATATTCCCTTGTTAGTAAATCGGGTAAAGAATTATGTTCTCCTTTAATATATTGTATATCGAAATCAAAAACAGATAAAATAGCTTGCCATCTGGCAAAGATTTGTTTAGAAACTAAGTTTTTGACATCTTTTTGTAAAATTTCTTTTGCTGATTTGTAATCGACTCTTAACAAAAAACGTTTGTTTATTAAATCATCTTGAAATTTTGAAATACAGTTGACAATAGAAAGGACCTCTTTTTTAACGGTAGAATAAGATTTTTGGGGTCCTATCCAAACTCCTGAATGGAATCTAACTATAGACTCTTGGTTTGACTCAGGGAGTTTTTGTTTTAATATTCCTCCGAATCCTATTTCGGAAGCATCGGTTTCGACTATCATATGGGCTTCAGGGTTTGGTAAAGATAGACAAGGGAGAGTTTTGACTTTCGCCTTAATTTGTTTGACTAAATTTGTGTGTATACTAGACCAGGGTTTTGGATTTTTTTGTAGTTGCTGAAATAAAGGTTGAATTGTTTTTCTCAGATTGGCTAAAAAATCGGATACATAATTTAAACATCCTAAAAATCTTTGTAATTGCGTTTTTTCTCTTAATTCATCAAAGGGAATTTATCTGCAAATTCAATTGATCTTGCAATTGGTGTAATCGTTCCTTGGTATATGTTATGGCCTAAAAATCTTATTTTAGTTTGAAATAAATGCATTTTTTTTGCAGATATTACTAAGCCTTGTTTTTTAACGATGTTTATAAAAGTTTTTAAATGAGCAATATGCTGGTCTATTGAGTTTGAATATACTAAAACATCATCAATATAAACTATCGTGAAATTTGAATAGTTATTGAATATATCATTCATTATATGTTGAAATTCAGATGGTGCATTTTTAAGTCCAAAGGGCATTACATTCCATTCGTAATGTCCGAATGGTACTGTAAAAGCTGTTTTATACTTATCTTGTTCAACAATTTGTATTTGCCAGAATCCACTTTTCATATCGAATTTTGAATAGATTTTTGCATTATATAGTCGTTTTAGTAAATCTCGCTTATTAGGTATGGGATATCGTATCCATTGTAATACTTCATTAAGCGGTTTGTAATTTATTACAAGTCGTGGAACACCTCGTTCCTTTTCGGCTTGGTTGTTTACATAAAAAGCAGAACAACTCCAAGGAGATTTAGAAGGTCATATTAGTTTCTTTTGTAATAAATCATTTATTTCTTGTTTACATGTTTCTAATAATTCTTTATTCATTTGAATAGGTCGTGCTTTTGTTGGTATTATTTTTTCATTAAATTCTTTTATATAAGGGAGTTCGACAACATGTTGTTTTCTTTCCCAAAATGCATTTGGTAGATCGGAACATACTTGATTTAGTAAATCGTTTTTTATTTCTTTTATTTTTTCTGTTATATAAGGTGTTTTTAATTGTTCTTCTATTTTCTTATATGATATTTCATCTTGTAGATATTGAATATGATTCTGTTTACTTTTAATTAAGTTTATTGTTTTTTGGATTGTATTTTGTTGTAAACTTAATACTTCTTTTGTTTTCATTGGCGAAAGGAAGTTAAATAATAATTTTTTTCCGACTACTTTTGTAGTTACTCCTATTTCTGTTGCCTTAAACGGGTAAATTTGAGTGAAGAATGGAGTACCTAAAATAACTTCCTGGGTTAGGTTTTTAACTAACATAAATTGATTTTTGAAATAGTATCCTTGATTACATATTTTTGCACAGGGTAATTTGTATTGAACCTTTAGATTGCTACCATTTGCGCCACTCAGGCGTTCAATAGTTTTCTCATAATATTTTGTGGGAATTATTCCTTCGCGAATACAATTGTAGTCAGCTCCTGTATCTATAATGCAATTATGTTTATTTTAAAATCATGTCCTATGTGTAAGGTGATATTGGTGTACCATTTTTGATAATTGATCTTATTAATTATTTGTATATATTCTTCATTATCTTGTGTCGTGACTATTTCTTTTAGTTTTTGATTACTAGTTGATGTTTGATTATTTTGTACTTCAATTACTGATAGTCTTGCATTTATTTGTAATTGTTTCAATTCTTGTTGATTAACTATTAATTGTAAATCTTTAATTTGAGTTTTTAATTGCTTAACCTCATTTTGTAATTCTCCTGTAGTTACTTGTTTAAATAAACTTTGAGATGAATACTTTTCAAAAAATTTATTTAAACTAAAAGGTTGTGGGGTAGATAAGCAACATATTATAAAAATAATTTTAACAAACAAAAAGTAACATGCTGGAACTGCAAAAGACCAGGACATAAATCAAAATAATGCAAAATGAAAAAGAAAATAAATGAAATATTTCATGATCAACCTGATATCCAAGAAAAACTATTTTATTGCTTAGTTTTTCTTGGATATCAGGTTGATCATGAAATATTTCATTTATTTTCTTTTTCATTTTGCATTATGTTGATTTATGTCCTGGTCTTTTGCAGTTCCATCATGTTACTTTTTGTTTGTTAAAATTATTTTTTGAATAATTATTCGTTTTTAATAGGGTTTATTGTTTGCGTATTTCTTATTCTTTGAATATTATTGATTGTTTTGATTTTTATTGTTATATCTTTGAAAATGTTTATTATTATTTCGTTGTCGATATTTTAATCGTTTATTTCTGGAAGGTGGATTAAGAGTATTATTATAACCATACTGTTCACAGAATGATCCCATGGTTATTTTGAATTTGAATTTTTCATTTCGTTTTTTATCTTTATGTTCTTGACATAATGTTAATCCTTCTTTTCTAATGAATGAAAATAATTGACCATATGTTATTGTATTCCAAGGGATTGGCTGTCCTCCAGAATAGTCTTTTAATTTGTTGATTATTTTTTCTGCAAAGAAGGTTGGTAATCCTGAGATAAACCGTTCTTTCCAAAAGGGTTGGTTACAATCACTTCGTTGAAATATGTTTGTTACGAATATGTCTTTATACCATTTAAAATCTCCTAATGTAGGACATCTTAAATTAGTTAATATTAATTTTTTACTTTGTAATACTTCAGTTGGATTACCAATAAAATGCATTGGTAATGTATGAATTAATACTTCTACAGCATTTTGTTTCTCTTCTTCTTCATAGAGACCATCTTCATTTTCTACTCTTATTATTTCAATATGATTAAGTATTGAATCTTGTGTGATTGAATCTATTGAATTATCCCACCAATATTTTAATGCTCCATTAAATCCTGTTACTAGTAATGTGCATGCTTGTTTATCAGTATGACCCCTAGCTTTATATGCTATAGCCGCCATTCCCATTTCTTGAAATAAATTCATTATTTCATATTCGGAACGTCCATCAATGTTCCATTCGTATATGCCGTCACCGGTATATACTTTATTAGAATATTTATGGTGTTCTTCATATAATAAATCTGGTGGAGAATGTTTTTTGTAATAAGGTTTATTAGATCTCATCATGTTATTTTTTATTCGATTTATCTCTTGATCATTTTCTGATTGTTCTAATGTTTGAATAGATTCGTTATCATTTTCGTCAATTATATTGATCCCTTTCGCTTTATCTAATTTATCTAATCTATTAGCGATTGCCTTTAAGACTTCACTTTCTGGGAATTTGACTTGTCTGGTTATAGGTTTAAAGATTGGGGTAGACGTTGATGAAAATGGATGTTGAGTAATAGGATTTTGTTGATTTATCATATTATTTTCATGGGTTTTCTGCAAATAAACCCTCAAAGTGGCTAGATTTTGCAACTTTACCCTCCAAGTTAAAAACCCACAGAACAACCCTTAAAGTATGAGTTAATCCGCAATATAACCCTCAGCCATATATGAATTTTTTCAGTCCGTATATAAGCGATTACATCTTCTTCTAAGAGAAAGCCATTCTTTATAATAAGTTTCTAAATAAACATGTTTGTAATATACGGTATAAAAATCTATATATGGCCGAGGGTTATATTGTGGGTTAACTCATACTTTAAGGGTTGATCTGTGAGTATTTGACTTGGAGGGTAAAATTGTAAAATCTAGCTACTTCGAGGGTTTATTTGCAGAAAACCCTATTTTCATTGTTATTTAATTTGTTATCTATATCATCTACTTGTCTTGAAACAGTGTATAATAATTGACTTTAATAATTATTTTGTTCATATATTGCTTTAATGTCTTGTACAACTACTGGATCTTTATCGATCTTATTGGCTCCAGTTTTAAAGGGTGTGGCTATAATTTGCCTGTTAGTAGTATTTATTTTTAGATCTTTTAACGGTGGGTGTAGTGATTTACTTTTTTCACCGTTTACTTGCTCCTATTGTTGTATTAAAGATGAGTTAGTATTAATTGATCCAAAAGGATAAGTAATGTTGTTTTCATTTGAATATATTTCAAACCAAGTGAAAAATGGTATATCCGTTTCTTTTAAGATCATGTAATTGTACCAGATTTCTCTAATTTCAATTGTTTCTTCTGTAGTAAATACTCTGAAATACCAGTTTCTTTTTACTGTATTTTCTTTTGAATAAAAATCCTCTTTTATGAATTGTTTGTTGATTTCATAATTTTTGATTATAACATTTATAGATTTGAAATCTGAGGTTGTAGGAGAGGTTGGATACATATCCATTTCTGGTTCAGCCATTGAGGCTTTAAATCGGATTGGATTATTATGTTTAATATTTATGCTTTCTGTTTCTAAATCTTGTCTAGTATTTTGATTTATGCTTTCAGTTTCTGAGTCTGTACTGGTTTGGCCAGTACAATATTCAGAAAAAGAAGCTCTTGAATGATAGGAACTTATTCTGGGTGGAAGTGGTTCTCTCATAGATCCAAATTTTAATAATATTCGTCCATCCCTTTGTTCAATTATTTTTAAAATATTTTTTTGTTCAAAATTTCTTATTGGTTGAGTTATCTCAATTTTCCATTGGTCTGGTATTGTTATTTCGTTCCATTTTAATTGTCTAGGTATATAAGTAGCGTTTGGTGTATCTTTACTATGAACTGCTAATATCGTTGTTTCTCCTTTATCATCTTGTAGTAAGCATCGTGGATTAAACTCAGATGTTGATTGTTTAAAATAGATACGATAAAGTAATAAATACCCATGTCGTTCATTTTGGAATTTTATTTCTGGTAAATGAACATTTAATACTAAAGTATTAAGTATTGTTGGATCATGCATGCTTACTTGAAAGTTAGGAGCGCAATTAAAATAGATTGGTCCATTACATAAGTTTGATTGGACTGCTCCAAGGAGTGAGTCTTCAAACTTTAGTAAGGTTTTGTCTCTCAATAGCATTAATATTGGGGAATCAATACCGGTTCTTGATAAGGGTTTTATTGCTATTTTGACTAATCCAAAATGTAAATAGTTAAATCCTTTTTGTCTATATTTATCTAAAGCTATTGATGATAATAATTTTATTTCTTCGAACTCATTCTGTAAAGATAAAGTTTGTTCGTGCTCTTTTATTGCATAAGCTGTTTTGAAATCAAAAGTACCAATTTGATCAATATTTTCCGGATTGATATGTGGTAATTGATTTTTAGATATTTCTTGATTAAAAGATGTTATTTTTGACATAATCTCTCTTGAATTTATTGTTGTATGTGATGTAGATGCAGTATGTTTTGATTTAAAAAGCTTTCTAAATGAAGACGCCATGACTCAATCTAGACTTAAACTCATACTAGAGAGATACTAACCGGATCTAGGGAGACACAACAGAGGCTTGCCAACGGTCTTACTGCCTTCGAGGACTTGCAGCCTGGAACACCTACTGTGACAGTGTTTTAGTAGATAGGTGAGTATCAGGGTAGAAGAGGTTTCAGTTTAGATTGGGGACTCGAGGTCTTATTTGGAAAACGTTTTTAAACAAAACTTTTTAAAACTTGAAAACCGTTTTTGGCTCCAATACCATTCTGCTAATTTTTTGCTACAGTAAATTTAAACATTTGAAAATGTACTTAGAACTTTGTTTAATAAAATTTAAAACTTACAGATTTGATTACAAGATTTGATTGAAGAGAAAATATTAAAAATTACAAATTCGCTTGAATGTTTTGGAGAGGATTTTTAGAGTGAGAAAGTAGTGCGAGAATCGCTTGCTCTTCTTCGTTGGTAGAGGTAAATATTTATAGCGGAAGAAGAGAGTTGCTGGTCTTGCTACGTGTCATCTCGTAGTGGTGCCGACACTTTGCGTGAGTTGGGAGGACACGTGTCGTCTTGTAGTGGTGCCGACACTTTGTGTGCGTCATTGCTTATGTCTTTGCATACGTCATGGCATTCGTCATTGCTTACGTCATTGCTTGTTATTAATGTCGTTGTTGCTGTCGTCTTCTTTGTTGATATACTCTGTATGTTATTTGACATACCTTATCGGAAGATAGTATACAGAGTCTTATATAGGAAGATAATATACAGAGTCTACTAGAATGAACAGAAAAACAGAAAATTATACAATACTATTGGGTTTTTTTTTTTTTTTTTTTTTTTTTAGGTTTATAAGGTATTGAAAATGTTGTATTAGTTGATTCTCATTGTTTCGTCAAACACGAGTATTTGTAAATTTTTGTAAGCTTTATAAAGTAATTTAAACCTTATAAACTATATTATAAGGTATTTAAATGAATAATCATAAGGTTTTTATAAAGTATATGAAAACCTTTATAAATTGATTTATATATTTAAATATTTTATAAACCTTTGTAAGCTTTATTAGATATTTAAATGGTTTAAAACAATTATCTATAAAATTGTATATTATAAGGTTTTTATAAGGTTTATAAAGTATTTAAAAGGTTTATAAGGTATTTAAAAGGTTGTATTAGTTGATTCTCAATATTTTGTCAAATACAAGTATTTATAAATTTTTATAAGCTTTATAAAGTATTTTAAACAATACAAAATTTATTTATAAGGTTTTTATAGGGTTTCTAAAGTATTTAAAAATTGATCAAAAATTGTATATTATAAGATTTTTGTAAGATTTATAAGGTATTTAAAAGGTTTTCTTAGTTGATTCTCATTTTTTTGCCAAACACGACTTTAAGTGGTTTAAAAAATCAATCTATAATTGTATTAGTTAATTATCATTTTTTCGTCAAACACGAGTATTTATAAATTTTGTAAGCTTTATAAAGTATTTTAAACCTTACAAAAAAAAATTATAAGTGTAAAGTTTATAAGATATTTAAAAATTGATCAATAAAATTGTATATTATAAGGTTTTTGTAAAGATTATAAGGTATTTAATAGGTTTTCTTAGTTGATTCTCATTGTTTTGCCAAACACGACTTTAAATGAATTTTATATTATAAGGTTTTTGTATGGTTTATAAGGTATTTAAAAGGTTGTATTAGTTGATTCTCATTGTTTCGCCAAACACGACTTCAAATGGTTTTAAAAATTAATATATAAAATTGTATATTATAAGGTTCTTGTAAGGTTTATAAGGTATTGAAAATGTTGTATTAGTTGATTCTCATTGTTTCATCAAACACGAGTATTTATAATTTTTTTAAGCTTTATTTAAATCTTATAAACTATATTATAAGGTATTTAAATGAATAATCATAAGGTTTTTATAAAGTATTTGAAAACCTTTATAAATTGATTTATATATTTAAATATTTTATAAACCTTTGTAAGCTTTATTAGATATTTAAATGGTTTAAAACAATTATCTATAAAATTGTATATTATAAGGTTTTTATAAGGTTTATAAAGTATTTAAAAGGTTTATAAGATATTTAAAAGGTTGTATTAGTTGATTCTCAATATTTTGTCAAATACAAGTATTTATAAATTTTTATAAGCTTTATAAAGTATGTTAAACAATACAAAATTTATTTATAAGGTTTTTATAGGGTTTCTAAAGTATTTAAAAATGAGGTGGTTTCTAAAATAACCCAAAATTTGATGTCAATTAGAAATCTATACCCCATTTTCTATCTCATCAAATTTTTTTCAAAAAAACCAAAACATTCAACTTATTTACGGAAATGCCATTATATCTGATTTTTTTTTTTTTTTTTGAAAATCAGACATTTGATTTCACAAACAAACACCCAATTATATCAACTTATTTACGAAAATGTCATCGCCATCAAGTTTCACAACCACCATGAACAACCAAATTGAAGCTCTTCAATGCATCTCCATCTGATTTTCGTGCATAAATACATCACAAACCAACTCATAACTTCCTCAACTACCATTTCATCTCCAATTTCATCCAAAACACTATGTAAATGAGCATTTGAAAAATTCTCTCACTCACAATCTCTTGAATTTTCGTGGTTTTTGCTAGATAATGTCTGGGCTTCGTAGTAAACAGTTAGAGTAGGGATTTTGTGTGTTTAAACGAGCTAAAAACAGGGATCTACGGCGAAACAGAGCTAATAACCGTATTTTCCAATCTGGTTCAGAAGAGTAGACTTCGTCGGACGTCTGCTGGTCAACGAGAGGTTAGATTTGCAATTGACTTTTTTCAGATTTTTTACGTAGACTTCTCATAGAAGTCTGCTTGTGCTCCTTTATTCTCCTTTGACAAAAAAAAAAAATCAGTAGACTGCACGGGAAGTCTACTTAAAAAATGGGTTAGTTTCGCATTTGACCAAAATGTTGACTTTTTCTAGCAGACTCTGTACGCGATTCTACTAGCAGACTTCCCTCAGAGTCTACTCGACTACGTTTAGGTTATTTTTTGCAATTGACTTTTTGTTGACTTTTTTGAGTAGACGCTATTTAAAGTCTACTCTATACGGTGAGGTTAGTTTTGCGATTGACCAAAATTTCGAACATTGACTTTTTGAAAATATTTAGAGTAGACTTCCCCAGAAGTCTGTTGCAAATTGAATTTTCACCAGACTTCTGGGGAAGTCTACTCGTTAATTAATTCGATATTTGGTCAAACACAAAACTAACCTGTTTTTTAAGTAGACTTCTTTTAGAGTCTACTCAAAAAGTCAAAAATAAGTCAATTGCAAATGTAACAGCTACTGTTCCAGTAGACTTCAACCGGCAGTCTACTAAGGTGCGTAGACTTCCGTTGGATTTCTGCTAGATATTTATGGTATTAGAAGTCTACCGCGGAAGTCTACTGAAAAAGTCAAATTGCAAATATAACCTATTTTTATAGCAGACTTCTGGAGAAGTCTACTACTAAAAGTCAACATTTTAGTCAAATGCAAAAGTAACCTCGGTAGACTTCCATTAGGGTCTACTTGGCCAGAAGACTTCTGTAGAAGTCTACTGGGTTTTGCCGTAATTGCAAAAACTAACCCATTAGATAGACTTCTGCGGAAGTCTACTAGTTAACGTCAAACGCAGTCTTCTACGGCAGACTGCTGGTGAAGTCTGTGTTTTTATATGTTTTAAAAACGAATTTATAGCTTATATATAATACATTTTTAAGATTTTCTTGCTCTCACATGTGTGTTTTCAAATATGTGATATTCTGTATGGATTTGAGATATTTAACTGCAATATTAATGGTGTAAATCAATTTTCTTGTTTGAGTAGTAGTTAGCTTTTCACGGTAGACTTCTTCAAGAGTGTACTAGTAGACGGCAAGGGAAGTCTGTATTTATGTTTTTAGTAAAACATTAGTTTAAAATGTATAACGAAATTTTAACATTTTGTTGGTTTCAAATGTGTGTTATATTTTTGCTGTTTTTATGTACTAATTTGACATCTTCAGCTGTAATGAAACTATTTATTTTTGATTAATTAGTTTTTTCACATTTTAGTAGACTACCGTTGAAGTCTATGAGTAGACTGCGTATGAAGTCTGTATTTTTATGTTTTTTAGAAATGCATTTAAAACTTATTTATAATAAATTTTTGAGATTTTCTTGTCCTCACTTGTGTGTTATCCATTCTGTTTCCTTTTGTACCAGTTGGACATATTTAAATGCAATATTTATGACAAATATCAATTTTCTTGTTTGACTACTACTTAGCTTATATTAGTAGATTTCAGATAGAAGTCTATGAATAGACAGTAGGTGAAGTCTACTCGTAATTTTTTTTAATACAAATGCATTTTAAAATAATATATATTGATATTTTATTTATGTTTTTACAATTACATGTCTAAATCTTAACATCTAATTTCTATAATTATATTCAACTAATTTCTATAATTCTAACGACCTAATTTTTTCTAAGTATGGGTTTTGATAAAAGGTTTTAGGAAAATTTTATGCATTTTAGAAGTTAGATTTGTTAAGTAGAGCGCATGGTATATGTGTTATGTGTTGTTGATTAACGTACTCTTTTCTTGTTATATTTGTGGTCTTTCATATAACAAGTGACAAAGTTTAAAAATTTCGGATATCTTTTTGGTCTAATATTTCCACACTTCTATGTTCCTTGTTAGAACCTTGTTACCAAGGTCAAATTTAAGAGAAATCCATTCTTTTTACCTCTATAACTAGTCTCTTTGCCGACTGTTAGCTTTTTGTTTTGTTTACATGATCCTGATATATTTGGTCGGACATCATATCTATATCATTTTCCCATTCAAACCATATACTACATAATAAAAAATTCTTATAAAGAAATTTGGAGTAAAATAATTAAACTTCTTTCTTAATAAACAAAACAATACTCATTTTGTATATATTTCGAGATCTTGAGTCATACAATCGTTTTTCAATGCAAATGGAACAAACAATTAGACACCACAATGACTTCTAAACTGAAAGTAAACTCTCAATATCTGCTCTCGGTACACTGCTTTTGTGGGCTAACACAAAGAAGGCCTCCCCAACTTGAGAACAAACAAAGCATGCGATCTCAAAGAATACAAGAACACAACCATAGAATATACACAAACCAAAAAAGACGTGGTTGTGTGCTCGTTGAAATACTGTGGAACTGATAGGCCTAGGATGATTGAGAAGCCCAATATGAACAATGTTCTGAAGCTATTCAAGTTGCAGAATTGCAACAAACTCAGTCCTCCAGCACCAACCACATAACAAGAACCCAAAAGACTAAACAAGATATATAATTCATACCTGGTAAGATTGAGCCTCTCTTAGTTTGATATCTAAAAACCTCTCATAGTTTCCAAGATCAAGATCCACCATTTTTCCAAATCATGTCTCCTGCAATCATCAAGAAACTAGTACTAGCTAAGCACTAACCCTTATGCATTCATGTACTCTATCCTGCTTTGGAACTTCAGAGCTACCACAAGCTTCCTGTTGTAATTAAAAACGATATCAAATCGATGTCTGTAGGTTCCCTCAAGAAAAATTACCTTACTGAAGTACCTCTGAAGGAATCGATCTTTTAAATCCAGACATGCCATAATAGTACAACAAGTTTGACACTACCTGCAGAATTAGTAGTAACATCATGTTATTCGTCTGGATGAAAATGAAGCGTGTGACTTTTTCTTTTGTATAGTCATATAAACTAACCTTGTAATAAAACCATTCAGACCATGAGGGTGCTTTGCATAGAGGCGATATTAGAATCAGACCCAAAATTCAATCTTTATGTTTAATCTGCAACCATAGAACAATCATTACCATAGAAAAATCATTGATGCCACTTTCCATAAAGATAGAACAATCATTACCATAGAAAAATCATGAAACTTTCCATAAGAGATGCCACAAACTTCCGATATTACACAAAATTTTAAAGACCAAGCTACTTACTATCCGAGTTGCTTCTGTGAATGGTGCTTTGATATCCAATGACTTAGTCAGGGCCTTGTAACCTCCAGCATTAAAACCCAGCAGATTCCCTGAACAAGTCATGTGGCTTGCTAGAAGAACAATATGTTCCTTTAATGCATGCTCCTTCGCAACTCTGTATATGGAAAAATCACACAATGAAACTCACGAGAATCAACATTTAAATGAATGAACCAATCTATTTGAGATTATGAGTAAGCGAGACATAACCATGTAGCTTTGGTCGCTGGATAAAGTAGCAAATGGATTCGACATCTCTTTATTAACCTCATCAATGGAACCAAAGAGTGGTGTTTACATAATCACTGAGTCTGAGGACTAGATAGATACCTTGTGTCCTCGTGAAGCTGGTGTAGAGCAAACGAGCAACGATTTTTTGAACAGGCTGCAAGATTATCGAGAAAACAAAGGATTCAAGAACAGTTTTTGTTTGATTTCAGCGAGAAATCGAGAGAGAGAGAATGGAGGTTACCAGATCTGTGGAGATTTATGCTCGTTCGAAGTAGATGGAGAGACTAATGGGCTACATCTGTGCTGGTTGTAACTACTAGAGAAAGAGAAAGAGAAAGATTAGAGAAAAATATACAGACTATGAGAAGGAGAGAAAGATGATGGTTGCTAACCTTGGCGGAAGTGGAGGCGGCAGCCGCATAGTGCTCGGTGAGATCGGCGAGCATAGAGAGAAAAGAGAGGTGGAATCGCCGTTTTGGAGAAACAACTTGATAAAAGATTTTTTTAACAAAATTAGGGTTTTTCTTTTATATAAGGGGACAAAATTTCCGGTTAAATTTATAATTTTCGGTTTAGTAGACTCTTTCGGTTAAATATCCGGTTTAGTAGACTTCCCTTTGAAGTCTACTATAACCTAAACCCTAAACGCTCATCAAAACCCCAAACATTGAGTAGACCTCTGATGAAGTCTACTCTAGTTAGTAGACTTCTTATAAAGTCTACTTTCCGAAAACTTTTATCGATTATTTTCGATTATTATTCAAGACTCTAAATAAAAGCTTATATCATACATTCAGAACGTTTAGTATATTCATATTAACCTTATATCAAGCATTCAAGAATGCAAATTTGACATTTTAAATATAAAAATGCAAACTCTTAATCTAAACCTAAAACTAAAAACATGTTTTCAACTTATAATGTCAAACCATTACCCATATTTTGGATTGTAGGTTGAACATATACACTACCTCAAAATTTAACATCACCTTAGAGTTAATTCTACTTTAAAAATCAAAACCCTAACCTAAAATTTCTAAAACTAAACCCTAAACCATCCAAACCCTAAACCCTAAACCATAAATAATAATCTAATTCCTAAAACTAAACCACTACAACCGTAAATAAACTCATAAAACCTATAAATATCATACATTAAACTACCAACATATCACCACATCAATATCTAAACAAATGGTTATGAAGTACCTTGTTTGGTAACTCTTTGTTTAGTATAGTATGTATTTCATTCATAACCTAATTTGTCTTTCTAGGTTTAATTTGTGAAATTTTATAAAATTTTATTTTTCATACATCAGAATTATTTATATTTTGGTCATCAACCAAATTTTTTTATCAATTTTTTTTTTGTTAATTTATAAATTTAAATTTGAAATATAATTACCTAGTAGACTTACTATACCACAAAGTAGACATAATTTGTCTTTGTAGGTTTAATTTGTGAATTTTTATGAATTTTTATTTTTCATACTTCACAATTATTTATAGTTTGGTCATCAATCAAAATTTTTTATCAAAATATTTTTTGTTAATTTATAAATTTAAATTTGAAATAGAATTATCTAGTAGACTTCTGTGGAAGTCTACTATACCACAAAGTAGACATAATTTGTCTTTGTAGGTTTAATTTGTGAATTTTTATGAAATTTTATTTTTGATACTTCACAATTATTTGTACTTTGGTCATCAACCAAAATTTTTTATCAAAATATTTTTTGTTAATTTATAAATTTAAATTTGGAATATAATTATAGAGTAGACTTTTCTAAGAAGTCTACTAAACCACAAAGTAGACTTCACATAGAGTCTACAAGTTGGATATCGGGTGGAAGTCTGATAGTAGACGTCTATATTACGTATCAGACTTCGATAGGGTTAAAACAGTCATTATGACATCCATTTTTTTATTTGGTCATAAAGGTTGTAGTTGTAATTTCACTACCCCTTTGGGTTAGTTTTCACAAACATGAGATATATGGGTTACCCATGTAGTTAAAATCAAATTATGGGTCAAACCAAGCAAATTTCCCAAATTGTATATTATAAGATTTTTGTAAGATTTATAAGGTATTTAAAAGGTTTTCTTAGTTGATTCTCATTTTTTTGCCAAACACGACTTTAAGTGGTTTGAAAAATCAATCTATAATTGTATTAGTTAATTCTCATTTTTTCGTCAAACACGAGTATTTATAAATTTTGTAAGCTTTATAAAGTATTTTAAACCTTACAAAAAAAAATTATAAGTGTAAAGTTTATAGGGTATTTAAAAATTGATCAATAAA